>JAOXNO010000001.1:157156368-157189890 GCA_028565335.1 Limnodromus scolopaceus
CGCTCCTCCCCTCACCTGCCCTTCCCTTCCCTTCCCTTCCCTTCCCTTCCCTTCCCGTGTCTGTAAGAAAACAGGTATTTCACTGCCCTCACAAAGCCAAAATCTCATAGGGCTAAAAAAGCTATGAAAAGTCACACTGCATGTGATGCTTAGGAAAATACAGCAGTTTAACAGACAATGATGTCTGCTCAGGTTTGGAAGTAAAAACTATGATTTCCAAACATAAGTGCTAAGATGAAACCATAGAAAAATTAAATAGAGAAACCCAAGTATTTAAAAAAAATTAAAAGCCCACAGAGCAGTCCATATATAATCACATACATAATTTAAAGCAAAAAAATGTTAATCCAGTTCAGTCAAACCCCCGGAAATAAAAACGGCCTGGTGCTACTCCAGATGTCCCAATTAAGTCGTGAAAGCTGTATATTCAATGTTATTAAACCAACTAAAGAAAAATGTATTATATATCACCCTCATTTTTATTCTGAGTTGTCATGAACAGAATCTGTCTAACTGAGTGTAGTGGTGCACTATCTTTAATCCATTTTTAAACATGAAGACTTTTAAGGTCACTGTTAATTAGAGAAAGGTCCAAACTCTTCCTAACTTAAGGTTTCAGATGCATCACTGCGGTTAAGCAAATTTACCTGTTTGGATTAATATAAACATTTGAGAATTAGACTAGCTTATCCCACTGGGTTTCTGTCATTTAACTAACACTTATTTCTGGGCAGGAAACAAGATAAACTTCTTTCATCCAAATAATAAGCAGTATTGCCAATAAAAGCATAATACTGAATGAAACTAAGAGGGGCAATCTGTTAAGCTGTTAATTTCTCAGAGAATTACAAAACTACTGAAGGGAGTAAAATAAATGTCAAAGAAGGAATGTCAACAGTAGCATTATAAGGACAGAATCAAGGAGAAAGAAAATGTCAAGGGAATGTTGTACTTAATATACTTCCTTTTAAATTGCTTCATGTCTAGAAATTGGGCAATTCAACAATAACCTTAAATTATTTGCAAGAAACTTGACTGTGGGGCATTTTGCTCTTCATAAGCTACACACTAGATATACATTCAGCACAATTTGCAGAGTACCCTTCTGATTTAGCTTACTGAATAATATCTATAACATTATAGATAAGTAACTGTCACCTAGCCATTGCCTTTCCACCCTGTGAAGTCAAAGAATTCTGTGGAGTCTGTTCTTCCTTTGATGAACTCCATTTGGTTTGTGATAACATTTTATATTTCCTCATTCCTCCGTGTCTTGATTGTTTTTGTAAATTGCAAATTCATTTAGACTGGTCAGTCCTACCCAGCCATGGAGAATAGGTTTTACCCTGATTTTGCTCCAGGTACTAGAGTGAAAACAGACATATATCTTAGCAAATATTTTCCTATGCAACCTCATTTTCAATGCTCAGTGGCAAGATTTACTTCCTAATATAAATAAAAATTCAGATATAATAGGAAAGTACTGGTTTACCTGTGGTTCCAAAGACTTACTTGCAAATATACACCCAGCCTAGCACATATCTCTGAATGAACTTCCCATTAGTCCTTACCATTGCTACTTGTTGAAAAATAAAATAATCAACTGATTTTTTGAAAAAACTGATTTAAAAAAAAAATAATCAACTAAAAGATGCAGGCTTATGCAATGGAAAAAATAGAGCAGGACTAACCGTACACCTCTAGCTGTTGTGCCCAAAATGGAAGATCCAATGACCCTCTCCACCTCAATCTTAAAAGTCTTGAGCAAGCATACATTTAACGGCAAGAATTTAAAATACAAGAAATACAAGGAAATGTCATCTGGAAGTCTGTGGTGCAAAATTCTGAAGAACAAGGAAAATTAATATGGTATTCTTACCCCAGATATTTCTCATGGATGACGGACCTATATATTCTTCTCCACTGAATGACTGCATACTTTTGCTTTGACTTTTTTACACTTTAGGGAATAGTTCTACAGTTCCTCTTGGTTTAATGAGGCATATATGGAAACAGGATTTTATCTGACTACACTAAAACTTACATTAATTTGCAGAGACAAATGTCAGGTAGATTTTCCTCTCCAAGCCATTCCACAAATCAAACAATTTGGATCAACTTCAATAGAGGATTGATGAGTGAATTTCCTTCCACGGTATTATGTGTAAATTAAGAGCAAATGCTTTGTGTTGAAGAAATAAACAAAGAATTTTGAAAAAATGCAGTGTAGATTTTTTTTCTGAAACTTCAGAAAGAATCTTTAAATATTGATTGCTATGGATACTAAACCATGTAATTTAATATCTTCCTTCAGCGAAAAGAATATGTTTCTTTTTCTCTATGGTCTACTTTTTACCACAGTGGTCATACTACTGACCAAGTTGATTGCTACAGTCCATAACTTGAATTAGCAAGATGGAAATGACTAGGGTAGCCACGAAAATGTTTACATTAATGTTATATAATTCTGGCAAAGAGTAGGGAATCTGTAGAGTACAGTAACTTCCAAAATGTCCCTTACTGCTCCACAGTGTTTTAAGATGTATTGCTGGTTTCTTCACATACTAGTAAAAGCCAAGACAATAGGTAAAATGATTATGCTTCAGTAAATAGATTTTGATAGTTTTTTCAAGTAGATGTTCAGCTTCTCAGTAGTGTTATTTGTCATACAGCATTAAAAACCTAGTTTTTTCTTAACTGCATGCACAATAAAATAAAATGGACAGTTTTCATTTAAATGGAAACTACCTTTCAAGGAGACATGCTAAGAATGAAATGCCTTTAAAATAAAGTGGTCTCTTAAAACACATTTTATGAACACCTAAAGACCAAGAAGCCATAAACCACAGCTCCCACAGTCAATCTGAATTTGTTTTCATGATGCATTGTTCAGTAAAAGTAGAAATCTGCGAGAACTTTCAAGTCCATTATGTTTATCCCCACTCTGCTTTATAGATTGCTTTCATAAATTATTATTTTACTGCAAGAATCAAAATTATTCTTTGATGAGGAATCTTTCTGAATCAGATATATTGGCTTTTTGTCAATCAAAAATTTTATTTTGATCTGCCTGACGTGTTCAGACATGTTTTCTTAGTTGTAAAATAATGAAAATCAAAATACATTATATTCTATTTTATTAGTATTATTTTATGTGAACAATAGCTGGCTCAGTTCAGTTAGCAAAAGTACACAGACAGAAGCCTGTTTTGCAATGAAGGGTGTTTAAAAAAAGTTAGAGTTTTAACTTTATTAGGAACAAGAACGAATATGCTAAAACTTTAAGCTGTTTTTATCTTAAACCCAGGAAACTTACTAATATTATTCTAAACTTGCTTAGACAGTCAAGGTCTAGCTTCATCTTCTCTGACTCATCATATGTTTCATATCCAAAGGCAAAACTAAGAATTTGAGTTTTCACGTCCTGTAGAAATATGAGTATTTTACAAGCGACATCTTTCCCTCACTTACTTGCAACATTTAAAGCTAAAAATAAAAAATGAAAAAATCACATACCTCCTTCCAACAACAAAAAAAACTCCCTATTGCCTTTCCTCTAGGATTTCAAAGTAATGTCACCAGCAGCACCACTGGGACTACAGTAAGTTCTACATTATGAATGTGTTGTGGAATGTGCACTGAAGCAATGCCAGCCTTGCCAAAATTAATATAGAAGCATATGGCTGCCCAGCCCCCTGGTGTTGCCAGAATACACATAGGAGGAGGCACTGAATTAGTCCCAGACATTGCCAAAAGTCCAGATGAGCTAACATACCCTAGCACATTTACACCTGGATTCAGAGACCATAGCAGTAAATGTCAGGGGTTTGGAAACCTTCCTGAAACCTCATCGGTCTTACCCAACTTTACAGCTCTGAAATGAAATGAAAACATGAAAGGTTCATAAAAGTACTGAAGAGCTGTGTGAAATCACATTTGTAACCTTCTTTGTTTAATTCTCCACCACGCACAAGTTCCCTGAAAAGCTATTTCCAAATCTGGAGCAGCAATCCCTTCATTTTTAAAATTCCCTCTCTTATTAACTATGGTCCCCAACACGACTAATTTCATCCAGTAGCACACAAAAATGTGTGCAGCATGGGAGGTCAGGAACAGGCAAGCAGATTTAATGCATGTCTGCAAATTACATTTCAGTACACCATTCAGGAAAATCTTGCTACCACCTACTCATGCTAGATTCACAGAGGGAATCATGAGGCTGCCTCAGGTTCTTTTTGGAAATATTAGGGGGCTGTTACCAGCAATTGCTAAAAGAATAGTTTTTCAATACAGTATTTCTGGCTTATCATAAATAGGATGTTTGACACTTCATATAAATGCCCTAAAAAATCAAGATCATACAGATTGCTAATTTTGGGTCTGGAAGGAATTTCTTTCCCTCTTTAGGCAAAGAATTCAGATTTTTATTTTTTTTTCCCTTGTGCCTTTCTTCCAAAAGGCAAGATTTGCCACACTCAAATCTTGGAGATCTCATTAAAATAATCTTCTTCCTTTGTTGCACTTCTGATTGCACACTGCTTTCTTACTCTGGCACACTGCCTAGCCTCCTTAAGGTTCGAGTGGTTTTATCTAACTAATGTCTTGCATAGATATTATATTGTCACATACAGCTTTATAGGTGAACATCTGCATTGCATTTGAGGTCTTGGGATCTACTCAAGGCTTAAATACTGCCAAGACAAAGAGCTAAAGGCTAGATTGTGTCTTCTATTGTGTTGTCTGGGCTCAACCTCCGTGATACTTTCGTAGATGAATTGTGCTGTAACTAGTAATAGTAACCATCTCTCTTTTTACTCAAATTTACACACCTGCTGTTAGCAGCACATCTCTACTCCATACTAGAGACAACTCTATTGCCTCACAGTTGGAGTGACTTTGGGGATTTGTGGCACTTTGCTAAGCTGACGGGAACAGACCTCTTGTAGGAATCAGTTAAGCAGCCCTTAACTAATGTTCATATGTTGCCTTGTTAATGAAAGACATAACAATTGATTTAAAAGTTACTCTATTTTTCAATTTTTTATTTAATTTTGATGTAATATTTCCTCCAGGTAACTTGGTCTTGTTGGTTACCTTCCCTCTTTATAATATTCCTTGAATCAAGAGCGTATCACTGCAGAAAATGTAACTCAAATACGACAGAGATTTGAAAATTACTTCAGGCAACGTGATATATTTAATAATTCTCTGAATTAAATTCTGTCTCTGATTTTATTGTGACTTACATTTCAATATATGGGGGGTACAGCTCAGCACACAGAGTGAAAAAAAAGTCATTAATTTCCCTGCCTACTTATAGTAAAACAAATGCAAATTTGATCTAAAGGGAGTGGGAAGAGACTTAATGGAGTACAACTTCCTCCTCCCATAAAACAAGCCAAACAAAATGCTTATGAATCTATATTTATCTCCTGCATTGAGAGAAGAGAGATAGCTAGTTTCTATGATTAAAATGTAAAAAAAAAAAAAAAAGAATTCCCAGAATGACTGGATAGTACCAAATATTATGTAAAATGAAATGTGCAGTGTTCCAAGACTTATAAATAGTAACAGAAACATTATAATATATCCCAGAACCAGGGGTCAAAGATCAAGGCTGTTCAGGAAAGATCAGATGGGAAAGCGAGGAGGAGAGGTGAGCTCTGTGCAAAGGAGGGCACTGAGTGCCTAGAGCTTGGCCTTGGGACTGGTGATGAGCCAGTCCAGAGCTTGCAGGTAAGGATCAGAGGACAGCTGACACCATAGTGTGCTTCCGCTACAGACCACCTGACTGAGCAGAGGAAACAGATGAAGCATTCTTTAGAATGCTGGAGGAAACTTCATGATAACAGGCCCCATTACATATGGTACATAACAGCTCTTACACTTGCTGGAAGGACAAATATCTGAGAATAGAATAGAATAGGATAGAATAGATCAGATTGAACAGTTGTGCACATTAAGTAAACCCTTGAGTCTCCTGAAATGTGCTCATGGCAATTTCCTGACACAGGTGACGGACAACCTGACCAGGGAAGATGGTCTATTGGAACTGATACTCAAAAGCAAGCAAGAAAAGCAAGCAATAAGTGTTTGGAGATGGGGTGGTCAAGGGTAGCCTTGATTGCAGTAACCATGCGATTGCAGAGCTTAAAATGCTCACAGGAGTGACCAAAACAAATAATTACAATTCTGAACTTCAAAATAATCTCTCTTCCTCAGGGATCTAAGCAAGGGCTCAGAATAGCTGGTTCATCTTTGAGGGCAATCTCCTCAGAGCACAAGAACAGTTCGTTCCAATGTGCAGAAAGTCAAGTAAGCAATAAAGAAGGCCAGCATGCATGGACAAGAAACATCTGAATACATTCAAAAGCAAAAACAAAATACAGAAAAGATGGGAGTGGGGATGGGCTACCCAGGAAGAATACAAAGGCACTGCCCAAGCATGAAAGGATGGTGTTAAAAAAGTCAGAGATCAGTTGGAGATGAAGAGTTTCTGTACGTATATTGGCAGAAAAAAGAAGGCTAAGAGAAGTGGAGGTCCACAGCTGAATGAAGCAGGAAAACTAGTGACAAAAGTCATGGAACAGGTCAAGGTACTCAATGGCTTGTTTTTCTCAGTAGCCTTTGGCCAGGTTTGCTCTAAGGTGTCAGAGTGGGAGTGAAGCAGTACCCACAGGGCAGAAAGTGCCATACCTAGTTTCCAAAACAGCAACAAAGACCTGGGAAACAACAGGCTGGTCAGCATCATTCAGTATTTGGGAAGAGTGTGGAGCAAATCCTCCTGGAAGCCACTTCCAAGTACATGAAGGGCAAGAAGAGGTCTGGGAACAGCCATCCCTGGATCACCAAGGGTGAGTTGTGTCTGACCAACCTGACGGTGCTCCATGATGAGAGGACTGTCTATGGCTGGGAGCTCAGCTATTAATCTAAAATTATTTATTATAACTCCCTGGCATAAATGTAAAATGAGAGTAGAGGCAATTGCCTGAATACTCTGCAAAACCCTGAGAAATAGGAGTTGTGATAGAGAAAAAAAGATATGCTGCTCTATAGCAATAGAGGACCAGATTATCCGACGTTACATGGGCAGAAGTGCCTCTAATCAGTAAGGTACATTTCCTTAAACAAATTGTAATTGACCTTCAAAGTCCTTAATATTTTTATACTTTGGATTCCTTATGTTGCATCATCCATAGCAGCTGGTACATAGACGATGCATAGTCTACTACTGCTACTTGTTACTACACTGCCTGAAGCTGAAGCAGTTTGTGCCACTGATTGGAAAAATGCTGATGATCCTAATTCATTATCAACACACTCATAACTGATCAGATGGCAGACTGTTTTCAAAGAAGTTAAAAATATGCAGAATTCTATTAATCTGGAGTATGCACACCTTTTTGTGAGCAGAATGGCATGGTTACGTATTCAAGCACTCAGAAGTTTTTCAGAAAAAATGCCTATGCATATGCAACTTTATAGCTCCTTTGACACATCCATCATAATATTTTAGTTACCTGACTCATTATATTTCTTCCTTAAAGCTTCTAGTTGCATTTATTGTTATGCAAAGTGGTATTTTTTGTTGTTTTCCTTATTCAGTGTTCGGACCCATACCTTATTTAGCACACTTTATTCAAATTTTGAATTGAAGGTACAATTATTTTCTTCATCACCATTTCCATGCTGGTTTTGCTGTAGTGAATGAATGCTTCATAAATACAAATTCCTAAGATTCCATTTATCACAGCAATTTTTCAGTTTGAAAATTAATCACAGTTGTACTAAGATGCCCACTAGTTTTGGATATGCAGTTTTGATCACTTGAGACTTGACTTCTTCATACACTAATTTATAACATTGTCCTCATTTGGAGCACTCTTAGTTGATTTAATTTACAATTGGAAACACAACAGTTCTGGAAATCTCACCCCACATTTTTCATCGTGTATTCAGAAAGTAAGAAACATAGAAAAGTACTTCATGCACTAGATGAAAGATATATTTTAGAAATTCAGGTGTAGGTTCCAGGAATTTCCTTTTCCTTCCCTCCAGATTCTACCATGCTTTACAGCTTTGTCTCTCTCTTTTTCCTAGGAGATAACTAGTCTACCACCTCTCACGTTTTCCTCTTGTGGCTCTCTGCTCTGTAGGAGTCTTCCTACCAGATGTGGTCTAACTGACAGATATCTGAGCAAATATTCTCAGCAGGGGTTACTCACCTTTAAAATATGCTGCTTCAATTTAAGAATGGAAAAAGGGCATAGGTTCCTGAAAGCTTGTCTCATTTTTCCACTTATAAAGTTGCTACTTTTAACATGGATGTATTAATGATGGTATCAACCTGTTTCACAGCTATCAGTTCCATCTCTGGTTTTACACGTCTTCAAACCAGAAACAAGTGAATCAGGCAGCCTACAGATGGAATTTTCTTTCAATGCAGCCTGAGAGAATGAGACATTAGGTTATGGCTTCTGTTAAAAATGTATGTGATCATAAAAGCAAAGACTATATTATCTTTCATGTGTGCAGACCTTAATTTTAGGATTCGCTAATGCTACATATTCTAATTCTAAGTAAAAATGCAGTAATATCTCCTATGATAGTGGGTTTTTGAAGTATTTGCATATTTACATGTAAACATGTGTATCACAAAGTATATATACACCTATGCTTTCATTTATATATTTATATTGGCTAGCTATGAACATAAACAAATCTCACTGAATCATCTGGAAGTATATTTTAAAAGACGTTTTAGTAATGCCATGCCCATTGTTAGTATAAAGCACATTGCCTTTGAATGAGTATTAGTACATAAATACCAAATGGATGAAGCTAGAGAGAAAGTCAAAATACACTGACTGGTAGAAACAGGGAACTGCTGCATCAAAGAAAATAACCAGACATCCTACTTGTATCAGGTACTTGTATTTCTATTAAATTAGAGCTAACTAGATCAGCTGACAGCCAACCTGCTCTCACCTGCATGTATATGTTACTTGCTCCCTGCATCCCCACCTTCCCCCATATATTTGTGATTCTCCTTATATGTAGCTGTTCGGACTTAGACTTCTGACAATACACAGGCTTGGTAGATTCAAACTTATAAATTTCTCATTTACTCATTTACTCATTGTTTCTTCTCCATAATTACGGATTTACTTTTCCCACTGCTGCCCCAGCCTCTGCCAGTGGGAAGGACAAGCTGCTGCCCAAGCCAAGAGCCTTCTACTCCCAGGCACCATAGGAAATTCCCTCTCACACAGCAGCACAGGTTGCTAACGTGACTGCTGATGGACTGATGTAATTCGTATTTTATGTCAGAATAAATAGACCAGAGCTTGAGTAAAAGGGAAAGAGGAAGAAACAATAACTAACATTAAGATATGGCAAAGGTTGAAAAGGATGGGATTTTCTTCATTAAATGTTCCCCTTGTGTCTTGCAATACTTACATAAATATTATCTGCAGTGCTCAAGTTTGGCAGAAATCTGAGCCTTGATGAACCCCGTGACTCCAAGTGTGTTTAGTTGCTGATATTTATCAAGTGGGAAAGCATCCAGGGGTGAAAGGGCTGTAAACACCACTGTATTACTTTGTATACATGTGATAGTGACGGTTGATGAAGCTGTGAAAGATTAAGCTGCTCTGTGAAAGGTGAGCAAGCCAGACGAGGAGGAAGCTAAATAAGCACACGTAAATCTCAGTTATGCAAAGCAAGAGTATATTGCATGCCAAAACATGGCAAGTGATTTCCTCTGGTGAATGCAAACTATTACATCATAAATGAAATTCTAGATGTTCTCAGTACTAAAATCAAAGAGATCAAGGGCTCTCCTTACAGTAGACACCCTGTATTTGACAGGCTAAAAACTCATTAAAAATCTCCAGCATACCTGTGTTCCTTAAATGTGGACTTGAAAGACAGGATGGTGTCACTTTGCTGAATTTGGATCATGGGGTAATTCTACAGCCAGAGCTATAGCTGCTAAAGCCTAAATCCAGCTGATAATGAGGACATTTCAAATAACAGTCTGATGCATACATGCCTAGATGGAGAACCAGTGACATGTAATAAAAGGTGTTCAGAGAGCCACAGTGTACTGGACCACTATTGTGAAAATATTTGTAAGGGAGAAAAAAAAAACCCACTTTGAAGTCCCAGGAAATTTTATAGAAGGCTAGTAAAGAGATTTTTTGAACAGGTGTAATGTAATGAGACAGACTGGAATCAGAGAGGAATTAAGCTGCTGTATTTGGTGTTAACTGAGTCTCAATATGGCAATATTTTGAAGGTGGGAAAATGAAACTTAAGACACAGCAAGCACCAGATTCTCTAAAATACGTTGGAAACCAAAGCATTCACAGGGACTTTTTCACTCCTAATACATGGAAATGGTGTTAGAGAGGGTATTGAAAGTTATTGCCTGGGAGGAACAAAGTTATTGCATATGAAATGAACAAAAAGCTGTTTGAAGCAGAGCAACAATTTGCAACAATTTATTTCATGTCTGGAACCATGCCACAGGTAGGCAAGACAATGAAATAGAATGAAACAGGGTCTTAGCAGCTGGAATAGAATAATCCTCTCTATTCATCGTTTACAATCAGAAAACCCAACCCACTTGCATAGGAAACAGATTTTGTAATAACTCAGCATCAGAGAGAGAAAAACAGGAAGCTGAGAGCTCACCCATTCGCTTTCTTGCAGAGGAATGTGTTCCAATACGGGTTTTAGAATTCTGGTTGGTACGTGATGACAAAAACCTCTGCGACAGATGAACTAAAGCCGACCTAGCTATTGGCTCAGCTTCATGTCAGCTTTAGCTGAAGGTGTTGGATTCAGCCACTGAGTGAAATGTTATACAGAAATGCAGGCTAAATGGTCTAATAGTGCTTTTCCCCCTTAAATGATGTGACAGATTAGTTAGCCCTAGTTTAAGCATCTCCAGATTGGGCATTTAAGTCTCAACTAGTTATTCTAGGCTCCCTTTACAGTCCACAAAGGGAAATTAATCTCATGCTAAGAAAGGCATCTAAGGAGAGTAAGATGAATTACTCTCTGGAATGCTTATCTCTGCTGACTTAAAAAGAAGCCTAGGGAACTGGCTGAGATTTACACATCTATGCTTTGCATGTGTCAAGGTTGGGCAGATTAATCTCTCTTTTCAAGTTTGGTTTGTTGTTGTCCTTTTTTTCCCCCCTGAATTTGTGCTAAAAAACATAAGGAAGTGTTCCCGTGCTTGCTGCTGAATCCTATATATCCTTAGAGAAGTTAAAAAGAAGTGGATATCCCATTCACGTATCCTGCTCTTTCTAAATACACTGTTTTGCTGTACCTTCCTTTCCATCATTCTAATATTTATAAACTGTAAATACATATTATAATTCTAGTAGCTGAGAGATGAGACTACTATTGTCACATACAAATATGCCAAATCGATGAACCACAACAATGAAAATTTAAGACCCCAATATAAGAAATGCAAAAAAAAGAAGCAGAGTGTAGAGAGAAACCTTCTTTGATAGCCCTCTTTTGATGAGGCTGGCACTCTTCAGGAGAAGGTAGAATCCTTTTTGGTCTACATGGTGTCAAAAATATGTGAATTGGAAACTTTCTTTTGAGGGAAATCACCAGATACCTCCATACAGCTTTAAATTATTGATTTTTCTTCCTCCCTTTTTCTTGTTTTTAATTTATTGACAATTGCTTTAATATATGCTTGATATTATATCAACTTATACTGAGACGGGTTTAACTTTGAAGTCTTTCACCCAGAAGAACACCAAACAGCCTGTAAATGCATACATATTGCATGTTAACAACTAATATGCCTCTGCCTACAGTAGAAATTAAATAATTCCAAGGAAGATAGGTTTGCGATAGTATCTTGTTGGGTCCAGTTTTTTGCAAACCAAGTAAGAAAACAGTCTCCCAGAGGAAACGACTGCTGCAGCAATGGTTGATTACACAAAACCTCTCTGCTCACTGTTGTCACTTGTCTGTCAGTCAACAGGCTCCATTTCTCAATGGATAAGTTTGATGTGGGTTTCAGTGTGGCATGTCACGTTCTGTATTCTTGCACACTTTTGGTATAAGTCATGTCGGTTTTTTATCCAAAAATGGCACATTTTAAAGCTTTCTTGCTGTTTCTGTGACCTTTAAAATGATGATAGTGATTGGACATTGATACAGTTAGCATTGATGTAATTATCTAAAGATTACATTACAGTAAGAATAGTAATAGTATAAGTATAGCATAACTGTACATGAACATGCAACAGGGGACTACAGAATTACTGGATAAATAACCAAAATGAAGATTCAAATACAAGACCTCAGCATTCTTCCAAGTACTATAGGTAATGAATACAAAAAAGGGATCTGTTCAGATAAGAAATGGGCACATACTACCCTTTAAGCCTAGCCAGACTGTAGAAAATTTTTCCATGGTAACCAACTAATGTAACATTAATAGTTCTAACAGATGGAGGATTATTAACTTGTCAAAAATAGCGACCATAAAGTTAGGCTCATAATCAAAACTGATAAAAAGGAAATTCTTTTTAAGTAAGTAAACAAGTTGGCAAAGCATGAAGTAAGATAGTAGACACAAAAGGTGATACTTGCCCCTTCAGTCACCATGCTTCTCGTCTTCTAAGATCTCCATGGAAACCAATTATGTAAGTAAAATAGATTGTTTTTCTGCACTGCTATCTTATTATTTGTTAGTTTATAACTATTATTTTAAAAATTAGACAGTCCTTGATAGTTCTTGATGTTAAGTTGTGCAAATGGAATCTAGTCTGGAGACCTAAACCCTGCATTTGTTCCTTAAACAAAGTCTTATCCTGAATTTACCTGAACTTACTTTTTTGCTGCATGTGTAGCCTTAATCAGGCACGACTGCATCCCCTTTATTTACTGATCCCTAAAAAAGGGGCAAACTGACTTATTACAGTGAGTTTCTTTAAAAAAAATATTGAATTTTCAGCTTTTAACCGAATCAACTCCTTATTCATGCACTCAGATATTTCATCATTAATGGACTATGTGGAGATTCTAATGGACAAACAGCTTTATAAATGCAAGAAAATTACTCAAGCGTACAAGAAATTCTCTAAAAGTTTTATACAACTTGAGATAATCTGTTTATCCAAAAATTTATCAGTACATGCAAAAAATTCAGATTATTACTGAATATGTTCTGAATTGTTACATAATAAGGCAAATTTTGGACTCTTTTATTACGACAGGGGAAATACAAAATACTAACAGCACACATCATAAGCTTCTCAGTTGCAGAAATCTTTTTATCCTGTGTTTTAATGAGATAAATTGAGTAACATTTAACAACATTCCAGTTTAAATATCTTAAAGACTCAGAATTCTTTTCAGTATTTCCATATTCCATATACTAAGTTAACTTTTTTACCATACAAATAAAATATTGTGGTTATGTGATTACTGCACATCACTTGCAGGAGCTAAAAGTCAGCACTTTAAAGTTTGTGGTTTCATTTCACAGGGACTTTAATATATTAGTATGTGCGGGTGACTGTCAGACTTTATGGCATTTTATTACATCCAGGCAAGATGAGAGAAAGGGAGATTCTGAAATGTAAATTTGACAACTCATTTGAAATTACCACTACTGTTTTGATTTTTCAAAGTGTATGTCTCATTGCAAATGTAAAACCTTCAAGAAAATTTGAAAAACACTAAAGAGAATACTGTATGCTTTTGACATTTGAGTTCTCCATGGTCTAAAGATACCACCCTATGCCTTATTGTTGTCTGTTTAAATCTTCTATAAAAGACTAACTTGCAGTGTCAAGGCCACTGGCTAACATCCATTTCGACACTGATGAAATTACCTGGAGTGATGCAGACACTCCCAAGGCACACTCTGTCACAAGTAATGCAGTATGAAGGGACCAAAAAAAAGTATTTCTGGCTCTGCATAACAGAATAGAGGATGAAAAAGGTAAAAAAAAAAAAAAAAAAAGGCAAAAAAAGAAGAAGAAAACACTTTGAAAAGGATGGGTGAAGACACATTTACCTCCAAACTAATCTTCAAATTCCACAGAAGCAAGACAGATTTGCCAACAGTCATGGTCTGGAACAGTATGCAAACAGCATTTTGGCATTATGGTCATGGTATAATATTCTAGAAAGGCAGAGCAATAGATGAAAAATGACTCTTGCTGAGTTAAAGAAGGTAAAGAATAACGTTCCAGACCACTTTTCCTTGCCAATACCTGAGTAAGTCCATCTGGTTTTCTCAAATCTCTCTACCAAAGCAGTCTTCCTTCATAACGAAGCTAAACATGCCAACAGTCATTACACTTGCAAAAGTGATAGATAACTGATTGTTCTAATTTCATTACACAGGGGCTCATAATTGCATAAAAGTCAGATGGAAATTGCACTCAAGTCAACAGTCTTCCAGTAACTCCAGAGGACTTAGGATCAAACTGTATGATCTAGCATCTTTGGGAGTCCTGAAGCCACAGTCTCAGGAGTGCCTCAGTTATTAAGGATCTTAGGGGACTTTCCCAGCTGGGAAAGTTGCATGAGTATGAAACAAAACGAGGATATGAACTGTTACAATGATACCAGCATAATCTCGATGCTATGGATAACTCTATTCAAATATAATTCACTCTATTCAAGTGCCTCTATTTTTAAATGCAGTACATGAGGCAAGAATGCAATGATAAACTCACCCTTGTACAAGAATATATGACGAAGGGAAAGTGTGATACCTGTTCAATTAGCTAAGCTTTCCTGGGACAAGAATGACTAAATTGGTGCTGCTGACTTTCAGTTCAACTGCTGAAAATTTTGCTCTGCCATCACAGTTTTATATAAGAATGGGGTGAACAAACCCAAAAATGCAAGATACTTTTTTATGCAGTCCTGCCTTTTCCCTAGCTATTTATCTATTGCATTTAAAGGATTATTATCATTATAATTTCAAAGGCCTATGTCAGGCCTTTATCACCACTTTATTCGTTTATAGAGATCCAGTGCCTGAAATACCCTGGATGTTAGTTACTGAGTGCACATCTCACCGTAACCTCTTACAACACATCTTACAGCTTCTCATTCATTCATTTACTTTTGAATATTACAAATGTTCTCCTCATTTCCAGCACCTTTACCACAGTAGATTTGTCATATTGAAATATTAATTTTGTTCATTTTAGGGTTCAAATGTGTGTTGGCGTTTTTATTATTTTCTTAAGAATTAAACTACTTTTCATTTTTTTGGTAATAATATGTTCATTCAATCCCTTAAATTCTTTAAAGCAATTGTAGTCAGTGGGAAACATGACAGCAAGTGTGAAGCAGAGCAAGTCTTCAGCTGCCGACAGTGTAATTCAGACACATACTAAGTACAGTGTAAGACTACTGAAAAATCAGTTTCATTCTTTTTATTTGTAATCCTTATAGGAAAAAAGATTTTATGCTACCACTTCAAAAAGCAGAACTAATCAACAGTATTCAGAGGGACTAATGTAACAAGCTTAAAAGCAAACTTTTGTAGATACTTCTAGTTGGAAATATTATTCCTAGCATAAAAATATGAATCAGGATGGAAAATACAGTTAAATTAAATAATGTCACAGGTCATGTACTTATGCCTAACAATTACAGATTTTGGATATTACCAATGCATCACTGTGAATTTTAATAACAATTAACCATCTGACAAGCACCCTCCCATTCTAGTATTTCTTTCTCTGTACAACTTACATAAAATCTAGGTAGAAAATTGAAGATAATTTCTGGGGACTTTATATCTATTGCGCTATATGAATATAGGCATTGGATAACTGGCACTTCAAAGAGCTTTGCTTATTCCAGTGATTAGTCAAAATAGCCAGTAATTCACAGTACTATCCACAAAGTATGATTTTACACTGAGCTGCTAGTGTCATCAGAGATATACCAGTACACCAGAATATATTTTGTCTACTTATTTTTAAAAAAATAATGTTTCACACAAAGGGTATTTAATTTGTAAATGTAAATGGTGTTGATTTCTACCAAAGGATAAAATATAAGCAAATTTAGAACATGAAAGAAGAATTTCACACTGCATTTCTATATATTCATTTCCAAAGCAACTTGGGTAAATTAACAATGACCAAGCTGTTATGCTTCAAAGAGGAATGATGATTTCAGATGCCTTCATTTTAAGGGGCTCCAAGTTAAGTATGTGTCATGAGGTCTTTCTTCAGCATTAGCAGGATGTTTGAAAGTTTCTTAATTTCTATCACAGAATCACCTAGGTTGGAATGGACCTTTGCCTGTAAACCTCTCTTGCAGTATGTACGTAGAGCACCAGCAACCACACAGAAAAATCAAAGAAAAAGTGGCATATAATTAGGTTCTCAAACGCAAGAGCATTTGATCTGAGGAGAACGCTACCTTAATAACTGAAAGATGACCTCCACTCAGAAGTCCTCTAGCTGAACAGGATTGTATCTTAGAACAGACATGAATTATACATGAATTCTATGTATCCTCATTACACTACCGACCTCTGCCACAAAAAAGACCTTCCAACCTTGCTTAACTGAGCGTTTTTAGTGTTATATATCATTCTACTCTGAAATCTATTTTTCAAAAAAGCAATTAACCTGTTGCAATCTATACAGAACAGATCAGATATCAGAAGAAAATTTCCTGGCCCTCTTCTTTTTCCTGGCCTAGAAAGCATCTTCTAACTTCACCTAACACTATTAGAGGGAGAATTGCCCCAAATTAACATACAACAATGACACGAGACCAACAAGTGTAAAACTTTTCAATTTATCTCCTAAGCTGTCATGGTTAATTAGTTGGACAATTAGGTCATCAAAAGCTACGTGCCCTATAGCCATTCATCCCAGGCTGTAATACATTTCAGTCACTGCACAAAACGTCCTTGTAGAAGCCACATAGCTGAAACCAAATGAACACTGCATCTCAAAAAGAAAAGCCAATTGGCAGAGGACAGAAACATCCAGTCATCGGAGGAAACCATTTTTCACTGAACAGTCTCTCTATCACTGCTCTCTCTGTCCCAAGCTTCAAGTGAGACCTATAAAATACCTTCAACAGATGAGCCTGGAAACTAAAACACATTATTATACTGGACAGTAAAAGTTATGGACTGAATAAAGATATTGCACATTCCATTTTTCCCTCTGACACCCTGCCAAATACCCCTGAACATTTCATAGGCATTCACCACCCGCTTCTGTCAGCTCCGTGCAGAATAATGATCTTCACACCTCTGCTTTATTAACATCCCCTTCTTTCACCAACTGCCAACCACCCTTTTCTCTCAACTTGCTATACTGATTAGCAGAATGAAACACAACTCTTTTTAACCAGTAGCTAATTTTTCACTTTTCTCTTTCTGGTCCACATCTAAACAACGTGCTTTAGTGCCCTATTTCTCTTCAGCTCACTCAGTCAATGATACAAAAGACACTAATTTTCTGTTTTGGTTTTTTTTTTTCTCTTTTCTTTTCTGATTTGTAAATTGTGATGATATGTGGACACAGAGTCCCACACAATCTTCCTGATTTAATAATATAAGGTATAACTCTGCAGTTAACTCTGTTCAGAGTAAAAAGTAAATGGGAGTTGAAGATATGACATGAAGTACCATGCAAGAAGTACAGAACTATCTAATTTTCAGTATTTTGATGTATAAAAAGTCAACTGCTTTGCAAAACATGTAGGTGATACTCCTAACTATGTTTATATTGATTAGCCTGGGCTCAGGTGCAAATACAGAAATATGTTTGAAACAAAATGCTTCCACTTAATTTTTTTTATTCAATTTGAAAAAAACAGACTGAAATCTGTGGGAGTTGTGGATACTTGGCAACTCTGAAAATCAAGTCCTTCTTTATTTATTACAGTTGGTAGTCATATTTAGAACCATTTAACTATGTTTTGAAAGTGACATATCAGATGAGAACAAATAAAATGCCTGCATCCCCATTATGAAAAAAAAAGCCCTAAAAAAGATGCAGCACCAGCTGTCTCCAGAAAAAGGCAGATACAAAGTAATAACTTTCTCTCTGCAGCACCTGTATTCAATTTCTAAGGTACATCTGTCATTTTATTTTAACAAACTCTAACAAGATCAGTTCACAGCCATCTGTGTCTCTCTACCTTGATAGCAATTCATGTTGCATCACTTTATAAAATACCATTCAAAGCAAAGCAATCGCAAAAGATTAGAGATGACATTTTGAAGTTCATTGCAGCATACAGTAGATATCTCTAGGTACTTACAGAATCACAGAATCGTAGAATGGTTCGACTTGGAAGGGACCTTAAAAGATCATCGAGTTCCAACCCCCCTGCCACGGACAAGGACACCTCACATTAGGCCAGGTTGCTCAAAGCCCCATCCAGCCTGGTCTTGAACACCTCCAGGGATGGGGCAACCACAACTTCTCTGGACAACCTGTTCAGTGTCTCACCACCCTCACAGTAAAGAATTTCTTCCTAATATCTAACCTAACTCTCCCCTCTTTCAGTTTAAAACCGTTACCCCTCAACCTATCTCTACACTCCCTGATAGAGTCCCTCCTTATCTCTCCTGTAGTCACTCTTCAGGTACTGGAAGGCTGCTATAAGGTCTCCCCAGAGCCTTCTCTTCTCCAAGCTGAACAACCCCAGCTCTCTCAGCCTGTCTTCATAGGAGTGGTGCTCCATCCCTCTGGTCATCTTCATGGACCTCCTCTTATAACTGTAAGACCTGTGTGTTCAAGTGCAGGTGAGTTATGAAACAACACAGAGCTAGCAGAGGACCACCAGTCTCTCTTCAGCTGCAGCTCTATTGTGTTACCACTGAGTGAAACCTACTGGAAGGGGTTACAAGTCTTTGACATGTCATGGTGCTCAAATACTCTTTTCTTTAGTCATCCCCTGCTACGAAAGAGATCAAGAAGGTTAAGTATAATCTCAGTTTATAATTCCTGAGAATCCACGTAATGGAAAGGTAGTCTTCAGAGGAATCAATCTTTCCACAGCAATGTAGCAGAAATCACCAAACAATGACACCATAGCCATAGGTAACTGTACTATAGGTTGTTCCTAAGCAGTACAGGTAAAGAAAAAGCAGAAAATGTACATAATACAAAGTTACCTAGGCATGTTTTTCTAAATTCCCACTTAAAAATAAAGGGTCTCAAAGAATGTGTATCAAAGCATAATTATTTAACTAAAAATAAATGAATAAGGATAACCCTCTGAGTCTCACCGGATATAATCTCCTTGCCTTGTATAAACAAAAGTCTACTTTGATCCAAGCCCTTCACACATGGTATCAAATCACATCGCCCAGAACAGCAGCATTTTGGAAATACAAACTGCTACGGTATTAGAAACAGAATTTGTGATGCAGAAATTAGGACCGAGGGAGAGACAGCACATTAATTCAGCATTAAACAGAGCCAATTTAGGGGAATAAAAACAAAACAAAGCAAATACCCCAGAAAATTATCAGATCAGAGCCAAACACTGTGGATTTATTTTTGTCCCTCAGTAGTCAAATAAAGTATTTATTTTTCCTCATTTGTAGAACCAAAACTTTGCTATTAGTAAAGAATGTGAGTTGTGGTCTAATTATAAAAATGATATTTCTGTCTGAAGACAGAATTACAGTTTGTAAACCAGACAATTTTCTGTTCCAGTTTATGGTTGATTATGAATCAAGGGGTGAGTCGATTCCCTGGTCAGTCAGTCAGAGCCTAAATTCCCCTACAGATAAGCAGTTAGGTATTACTGCATCCTATCCATATAATGGAGGAAGCTGTAGTTGGGAACCGAGGTAAATGCTGAGTGCCAGAAACCTAAGGACAGACCGTAAAGATAAAAAGTCCAAATCGTTACTACAGAGTCAGTCCATAAGAACACAGCAGACCCAAAGAAACAAAACCTATAGGGACAAGGGATTATCAAAAACACTTAGCAAATCAATCAAAGCCAAGAAGTATGGCAAAGGCAAAAGACTGTTGAGAACTTATGACACTTAGTGCCAGCTTAATTGCAGTGAAATAGGCAGCAATTTGAAATGATGAGTCATGTATGATGGTTATAAAAGCATTCCAGTAGCCCTACAATAGTATGTAATGAAACAGTGGAGTCCTCTAAGCAGCAGCTAGGACTAGAGATAGGACAGGACTTGTCTGACTTACTGAGAGTAATAGGTGGTACTCAAGAATTTCTCAAAGCAAAAAAGGAAAAGAGCATCTGAGGTTAGAATTGATGCTGTCAGAGATGTGGCGGCTTAGCAGTTCTTTATGGCAGCAAGCATTTGAGAAGTAAAAGACGTAGACCTCTGAACCACCACAGGCCAATGTCCTTATACTCTAATCTTCTTTTATGCATATCATCATCTGATGTTTTTCTTCTCCTTTCACAAAGGGTCTATCAATACTTCTACTTTTAAAGCCAAAACCACCTCTTTTCCAGTTTATTTGCCCTCTGTAACTAGCAAAAAAGAGCTATTCTCGGACATCATACCACTGATAAGGTTACTACAAAGGCCACACTATATCACAGGAAACATATGAAAAAACAGCATGTGCACTAAAAAGTATGCATGGGTGTCAATGTTTAGTACGAACACAAATTCTTTTCATTATAAAACTTACTAGTATCAATGCTCTTGAGTTTCAATACTCACCAAGAAAGTCACAGTTCATTTCTCACATGTTCCCAGGGGAGATTCAAGTCTTTGCTTAACTAATTTGATGGAGAATGCTACAGCAAATACAGCCGAGAATGAAGCTGGCAGCATTCGACACCTCAGTTGGTGGGAAAACAATTACCTGTCTTTCCACTCCTCACCTTGAGGTGAGAAGTATCCCCTTTAAGTATTCTAGATTATCACTTAGACTTTAAAAATAGTAGCATTTCTGTGATGAATAGCAGTTTCTTTCCTTTTGAGTCCTTAGTGTTTTGATTTGATTGTTTCCCAGATCACCTAAAATCTTGTGTTTATAATAAACAACTATGTATATTGCACATATATTACATGGTATCTCTATTTTCATTGTGAAAATATTAATAAATCTTACTTAGGGGCTATCTGAATGAACTAATTTATTGAAAGAATAACAATTTTTAAAATTTTAATTATTATTTTTTATGTACACATACGTAAGGCTGATTTTACTTTTTTTCCCTTCCTGTTTCCAGCTGTTCTGAGGTCTTAATAATCTTTCTCATATTTATAAACTACTGCCATTATACTTCAATTCAGGGTCATTTTTCTGACCTTCATTCTGAAGCTCTTGAAGTATAATCACTTCATTGACATATAGATTAAGGATTTCCCACCATTGCCTAACCTAAAGTCTCTAGTGCCCTTCAACATGCCCTATTTCATCTGAGATATTGGCATGATCCTAGTCGATGTGATGCAAGATCTATGAGAGATTTATGCCCTTCTGGGCTTTCAGCTGGAGGACAGAATACCACAGGCATCTCAAATGGCACAGACAACTACATTAAGGCAAAAAGAAAACAGACGTGAAGGACGAGATTCAACTCTCAGGTGAAGATATCTACATTTATTTACATGCCCCACCTACCATTATCATCAGCAGGGATGCAAACTTTAATTTATTTGCCTAAAAGTAAGTATCTAGCATGAGTTGACATTCTCTAGGGCATCCTGCCTGCCCTTCAGCTGCTACTGCAGAAATGAAATAACTGTCTGCAAGCCCTGGAAAAATGTCCCAGAGTGCCTGCTGTGGCTCAAGTAGCACTAAGCACCTATGTGCAGGAACCAGGTGGTGTCCTTGGCCAATTCAGTCAGGGTCTTGAGAGCTAATTCCTAATCTTTGTTCAATTACTTAAGCAGTGTCTATTTCCTTCTGAGATATCAAGCACAGACATCGAATTGAGACCAATAAATCAGTTGTTAGACTCCATTGTCTGTATTTACTAGATGTCCAGTGACTATGCTAGGAATTTAGACACTTGACTCACTTGTAAGCACCTATATAGTATACAATTAAATATAACCATACTAGTCTGAAAGTGAGTCTCGTCCAAAGAATACTCTTCCCTAAACATAAGTTTCTAGTGACCTTGTATGTGCAGTACCATGCACCCTGAATGACATTAAGCACCTATGTGCAACTATACCCTTCTCCAAGACTGTAATCTAACTTTGTTGTCAAAAATTCAAGTGCCTAAACAAAGATATCTAGTGTTATTTGGAATGTTCCAGGATTCTCAAGACATAAGGCGTTATACCATGAGATGTATCAAGACCTTTGCTTTTCTGAAGTGATAGCTGGAGGTCAAAAACAGTATCCCATGACATTTGAAATGGCACTATATATAGGTACTTTAATTAAGCCATCTGCAATTTCTTCTTCATTGAGATCACAGAAATGCCCCCAAATCATACATAGCTAAATACTGAAAAGCCAAATGTTCCAAATGAAAGAGAGAAAGTCCATAGAGAAGACCAGCAAAGAAATTTATATTTTCTCTGTCTTGCACTTTCAAACAAAACTGCTTTAAGAATATAAGCTCAGTTTATTAAAATGTGAGAAACAGAACCTCAAAAATCCCCATTTATTATAAATTAATTGACCTACAATCATTGGTTATCTACTCTGAATGAAATGTTAGGACATCAATGTAAACATCTATTGAGATTAAATCTACAGTTGGACTAACTCTCGCCAAGTATCATCTTGCCCATTTCCTGTCTTGTATCACTTCACACAGATGCATTTTGTTCAGACACTCTAAAATTGCTTCTTTCAGAAAACATGGGTTAATTAATTTTCTTGCATGCTCTAGCTGAGTTGCAGTGATACGCCTTGTAGGCAAGGAACCCATTCAAAGTTCTGCAAAACAATTTGTAAGTACTACTTTTGAGCTGCTTTCAAGAATTAAAGTAAGGCAGCACTAACAATAGTGAAGAATTTTGCTAGTAATATAAGTTAATCTATTTTTAAAAAAATCAAAAAACCACCAGTTAAAACTAAAGTTTTCAATACACTCACTTCACATCAGCTTAACCTTTTACTGATTGAATAGTTTCTGCCTTGGTCATGCATTTTACTCGCTCCCAACATTAAAAACTTCTAAGAAGTTAAAGGGTCTGCATAATGGGCACTTCTTGATTTCTTATCCCATTTCACCCCATTTTGAAGACAAATCACCCAACCAAGAGTGTCAAATGTAGCAGAAGCACTAGCTCCCTCCATTCCCAGAGGCTTCAAGAACTCTCTCAATTTCATGCTTCCTTGCACAACTTTATTTACACTAAAACCATTCTGCTATGTGCTTTAGAGCAAATACTTGGTCTTGATCTCCCAGCAAATCTTGGCTATATTATCTGAACACTCTGTGAAGCCTTGAGTCTTTACTATAGACTATGGCTGACATATCGGGTGAAATACAAGTGAACTGCATAATGGAAGTTAATGTCCCGTCAAAATGGGGTCAACAGGATACAATCAAACATGTGTATATCATCTACTCATAGTGTGCATGCTTTTCTTCAAAATAGTATTTAGATCTAAAGTGGATGCTGTAACACAGATATTTGATATACATTGGTGGGGTGCTGCTAATTATCTTTTTGAAATTCAAGATGGTGTGTCAGAGAGTTTCTTTCAACAGCTGTTCAGATTAACAATAATTTAATTTAAAAATCTATAATACTTGTGGTTTCTCAGCAACATTTCCATGAATAAAAACAGTTACAAATATAACCCCAAATACTACTGAGGTTGAATTTGACAAGCTTAATTACACAGGCTCTTAAAAAAATTACTTTTATACTGTTTGATTGTCTCTGTAAATTATCAACTCAACTTAGCATAGTGTCTCCATAAAAAACCTTCACATATGTATGTGAAGAAATAGATTTTCTTCTTGAAAGACACTTTCTTTAACACTCAAAGCTTTAAAAAATTCAGTAAACACTGCTGAATACCTATTTTTTATGCAGAATATAAAGCCTCTCTTCAAAGCTCTTATTTAAATATGTTAACTACTTAGACACTTTTCTAATGCAAATTGGCACGAATTGAAAGGCACACTGAAAAGCATTTTTGCTGCATGCCATTCAAAGTTAAATGTACCTGTTTTGTACTTCTGTAGAAGTACATCTATTTCTTACTCACCTGGAACTTTTCTCACAAGAATTTAAATCACGAGATGAAAGAGAATACATGTATTTCACAGTGTGATGGAAGGCACCTAGTTCAGTTTCTGACTTTGCTTGTTCTAACCCAGTAACAGCTATTTCATTCAAATTAAATGGACAAAAATCTCAGCTGTATAGAAAACAACAGTATAAAATGACAATTGTGTTACAAAATAGCACTAAGCAATTTTTATTCCTGTCCATACAACTGCATTTTCATAAGTTGCTTGTCTAGATTGAAAATGCTGATTAAACTCACTTGGTCTTCTGGAAGATCATTAGAGTGTTACACATTCCCATCTATGTAGAGCTATACTTGGAATTTCATATCTCTTACAGTAATTTTTTTTCCTTATTTTCACGATCACAGAACATTTTTGTAAACAAGTGGCAAAAAATTTTACTTGTGGAGATAATAATATTTTACATTTAAAGTTAACTCACAAAATACCTTTCAGTTCCTTGGCTGGATGTGGGAATTTTATTCTAAATCAGGTGCCTACAGTTGGCAAAGACTTCTTACAAAGCCTTTTGAAAAATCTTCAGAAATGTTAGTGCTTTTTTGCAAATGAAACAAGAGACTGCTTGAGCAACATCAGAGAGAAGTTTTTCACGGAGATTTATTGCTGTAGTAGAAAATAAATCATACATTTACTTATTTTACATTATTTACAATAATATTCTCACAACGGGTTCACAAAGTATTTAAAGTGAACCTACTTTTATACTTACTGTTCCATGATTACAAGACTGCTTTATTTGTGGGAGGGAGAGGTTTCCCTTTATACAGCTATCTTTTGGTTCATTACTATTTTAATATACAATTTATGAACTTTACTCTCCCCAAATTGAGAAACAATAGCAGAGTCAAGACTAGTTAAAATCAACAAATGCTCTGCAGATTGTCTTAAAGTCCTAGGTGACAGTAAAAACTGAGTTACATCAGTATTCCCAAATATTGTTCAAGTCTTAGACAGTTGCACAAATCACTGACGTTAAAACACCATGAGCTTTATTGAATTTTATGGTTTTTTTTTCACAAGACCAGAGAATGGCTGAGATTGGAAGGGACCTCTGGAGGTCAATTGGTATAATCAATTGCTCAAAAATTTCCATCCAGAGCGGGTTGTCCAGGACTGTGTCCAGACAGCTTTTGAATAGCTCCAAGGATGGAGACTCCATAACCTCTCTGGGGAACCTGTGGCAGTGCTTGGTCACCCTCACAATGAAAAAATGTTTCCTGATGTCCAGAGGGAATCTCCTGTGTTTCAGTTTATGCCCATGCACTCCTGTCCTGCCCCTGAGAAGAGCCTGGCTCGGTCATCTTTGCAGCATCCCTTCAGGTATTTGTATATACATGTAAGATCATCCCACCCTGTCTCCCGCCGACCCTTCTCTGCTCCATACCAAACAGTCCCAGCTCTCTCAGCTTCTCCCCGCATGTCCAATGCTCCAGTCCTTTAATCGTCTTGGTGACTTTTCACCGGATTTGCTCCAGTATGCCCATGTCTTATACTTCCAGGTGCAGCCAGTTGGTGCCTGTGGTTGTTCCTCCCCAGGTGCAGGACTTTGCACTCCCATTTGTTGAACTACATCAGGTTCCCAATTTCCTTTATTCTTCTTAAAACAAACTATATTGGGATAACACTCTGGAGGAATACAACCAAAAGGTCAAAACTATCCTAAAGCTTAAACTTCTTGGAGTTTGAAGTACTGTGGCCCTTTGAAAGAGATTAAGGGACTTTACTTTGTAAACTTCGTATGTTTGTGAAATTTCTTTCTTCAATATTAAATCCATGCTTTCCTCCTACTCTCATCCAAAAGTGAGACTGTTCAAACATAAGCCTAAACAATGAAAAACTTAAGTAACGGGAAAAGAACCAAAATCCAGTATCTGAAATAAAGCAAATATTTGCCTTTTTCATTTTGTCTTAAACCAATTTTTTTTTAAGAAAAAAACTTTTCTTTACAAACCTCTGTGGTATTTTTAACAGTTACTCCATACAGTTTCATTTTGTTTTCCTTAACTCAAAATTTTCAATTGTCTTTTTTACTTTTTGTATGAAGTCATGTGATCATCATGTTATTATATCATATAGTGCCACATGACAGCAAGAAAAAAAGACATTCATCATGTAACAGACTTGTGTCCAATCTTATGAAGGAGAGAGAAGTCATACTACAAATCTTCAGTATTTATGTAAGGAAAGGGGTGGGCAAAATTGTCATATTCTTTCAAATATTCCTTAAAACAACCTAACTCCATGTTCTGACTTCACTGCTTGATCAAGTAAAGACCAAGTCCAAAAACAGACCTCTGTATCTCTGAAAACATTTTTTCCAACATCTACTCTTAGTTGTCTTTGCAAGCAGACTCAATGGAAGATTTAAGAAAATTTGCAAGCAAATCCTTCCAAGTAAACCCAGGAGCAGGGAGGAAGAATTGCCCAGCATTAGCTGTGGCCTTCTGCTACTACAGAGCTGAGATGCTAAGATCTCATCACAACATTCCTTCCACCACCTCCTTCTTGAGGAAGATGAATGGTGATAGTCATAAGAAGCAGACGAGCAGAGGAAGGAGGAACATAGCCCCAAGGAAAAGAGGCACAATTACACATTTACACATCCTGGGAGTGTAACACTTTAAATTCTATTACTATTGAGAAATTTTTCTATGATTGTGTTCCTTTCTGTAATTAGACCTTGACTAGCAATAGTTGTTTGATTAGACTGGTAAGATTTGCACTAGACTCAATATATTGTTGCCTCTGTGTAAAAGGTGTGTTCCTTCTTTGACCATAAAAAATTTTTGCATGCAATACTGCATGTGTTTAAAAGTAATAACAGCCGTGAGCTGCCATTCTGCAAAAGGCTGTTAAGGTCACTTTTAAAGAATAATGTTCACATAGGGTTTGCGGTAGATAGGTATCTTTCCATAATTTTTTTCAAACACCCAGTAAGACGTCACCCTGCCAAAGCAAACTGAAAACAGATCCTTAACTATGATCTTTACTGGAAGAGGTGATTACCTTTAACTATTTTTATAATTGCAAAGTATTCCTAATGTTATATTGCAAAGATGAATTTATATCACATTATTTCAACACCCATATTAATTTCCATATAAATAGTTAGGTATCGTTATATTTGGTACTTCTATTTTTGCTAATAAAACTACACATCATTGTTTTATATCTTTCTTTCCAGTCAGTGTTCCTGATGGCTTATTTATCTGCAAATGAGAAATCATATCTAATAAACCACATGTGATTAGACAATTTGTCTATACAATTACTGTTATTCTCTTGCTTTAAAGCTCTTACTCCTATAATTTTCTGCACCAACTTGTTCTGGTGCTCATTTATGTTCCATTTCAGCTTCTGGAAATATTTTACATGCAACAACGCCACTGATTTCAACTTTTTTTTTCTTTCCCAGAAACTCTGAATTTCCCTCACAATGTCTTATTGCTCAAGTGTCTGGAAAATTGACTTTGGGATTCAATACTTGAGATATTTGAAATGTTGACCCATCAAGTCAACAAACTAGTTCAGTGTACGCTTACTTGATATCCCTGTCTAAAAGTAGCAAAATGCAAACACTGGATTCATCTTTCTTTTGTGAAAATTATAGCATTCACGTAAACCAAAACATTTTGTGAATTTCAGGCAATGTAACTGAGTTGACTCAGAAAGAAAAATATTGAATGAAGTGAGATTTTTTTTTAACATTGCGATTATTTTGTACTTTGTCATTTCTTTTAAATGCTATTTTAAACATTTTAAAATGCCCCAATCCTTCACAAAATGTTTAACTTTAATTGAAATTTTCATTCTAAATCTATCAATTCTCAGATTCATTAAAAGCTGGCAGAAAACATACTGTGTATTCAACTGAAACATCCTCCTCTCACCTATTCTGATTTGTCTAATCAAATTTCAAATAAAAAGAAAAGTATAAACTTTACCATGTCAGGACAGAACAGGACCAAAATTATGTCTTTGATCTTTAAGGAATGCATGCAAGCAATACTTTAACTTTAATCACCTTTCTATATCTCACTGATTCCAATGAGATAAAAATGCATGCTTAAGAAATAAACACAGACGCATTGATTCCTAGATCTTTTTGTCCCTGTGCAAACAAAAATGTCTTTAAGCATCCTCCTTTTCACAACTCTGAAAGCTATCTAGAAGTCTACATAAAATAGTCTACATCTATGGATTAAAAAAAAAAGAAAAAAGAAAAACATCACTATTATGATGATAATATGAAAAATTATTTCCACCCTAGTAAAATATGAAATTTCTATTAATTTCCATTCCACTTTTCATGGAGTGGAAGAACGTCTCCTCTCCCAGCGACGAAAGAAAAAAAAAAGGCCATAAAAACATTTTAGAAGTAGGCCAAAAAAATATTTTAACTATTTTAATAAATGCTTCCATCAGAAGAAGAAAGTTATTTAATTTGAGAATGCAGGTATTTACTTTCATAAGCTGTTATTCTTTGCAGAGTCTCTCTGTGCAAAATAGAATATTCTCACACAAGAATCAATGATGCCTGGGCATAGTGTCTGGAGCACCTTGAGATTCCTCAAAATATTATGCCTGGATTCCAGCTGCCTTGCCAGAATTTCACTGAGTTTCACTGAATTTCACTGAATTTTTTAGAGTTGGAAGGGACCACAGAGATCATCTAGTCCAACTCCCCTGCCAAAGCAGGATTGCCCAGAGCTAGAGCATGTTACTCAGGACTGCATCCAGGCAGGTCTTGAAAATCTCCAAAGAAGGGGACTCCACAACCTCTCTGGGCAGCCTGATACACAGAATGCTGTGTATCTCCAGTGTATCTGGGGTTTATATGCCAGTCCCATGATGATGTGTGGCAGATAATCTAAGGAATTTCGAATGGCCCAAATGGACAACTGATTCTGCCCACTGTAGCTGTATTTTACCTGCATAACACAGAGGTAAAAACATCTATTTGATGTTCTTATACTGAAATTCCCTTTGGAAAATCCTACTTTTCTTGCCGGCTATGTTGAATTTTAGGGAACATCAAGTCCTGCATTAAGTTCCTAGGTCAGGTCACCAAATGCATCTCTCAGTGCCCACACCAAGCATTAGCTTCAGACAGCAAAAATCTAAATGTAGGTGCCTCCACAGCAAGTGTTTAATACAGTGTCTGATTCAAAACATCCCAACGTACCTGAGACATCTTCCGGGAATGGGAAAAACTCCTATTATATTGACTGAAGATCTGGGAAGCTGATGGGTCTCACTTTAATTGCCGAAAAATAGTTGCTAAAAAGTAATGGCATTGAGATAACCGAGAATGCCTCTTGGATCATACAGGTAATCTCAAAGAATTTGACACAAACAACTAGATAGATGTCTAATGTTTGTATGTGGGCTTAGATAACTATGTTAGGGCAAAATCTGGAGAGCTACTCAATTTATCCTACTGGACAGCTGAAGAAATGCCAGCAACCACTGATGATTTTGGCTGGACTGCAAGCACTCAGTTCAACTTCTTTATCACAATCATCTAGTGTTGTTTGAAATGCTTTACTGTAATCTCCATGGCCTCAAACTGTCAAATCATAAGAATGTGGGTCTCCAAAATGTCCTGTGTCATATCTTTCTATTGCAATTAATGGACAAATTCCTGTCAATTGCAACAACCCTGGATTAGAGTTCTTGTGAGAAAAGACCAACATAAAACAAAGCAGACAAGTCAATGTCTCTAATAAGTCTTGTGTCATACCTGCTACTCTGGTAGATACATTTTGGGTATTCTGGGTTTTCTCCAGGGAAACCAGACACTGATGCTTGCATAACTGATTTGTTCCTCATTTGATGTTAACAGAAGCTAGCTAGCTAGGTAAAGCACTACTGGCTGTGTTTTTGAATAAGATGTGTTTTAACAACTAACATAGTTTCCTCAAACTGTATGATAAAATGTGTTTTCTAGGGAGGAAAAAAAGAACACCAAAAAGGCCCCCCAAAACCCAACCTGCCATATTTCTTTGTTGGCCCAGTTGAACAGCTAACTAATATTGCACATTCCTACATATATTGTCTTTTGCATGTTTTCCAGAAGAATGTTGGCACGACTTCTTTGGAAATTAGTCTCTAAAAAAGTACAGCCTACACTTTACTCATGGAAAAGAAAACTTCTGAGAGCAGGGAGAAGTTTACTACATTCCATCTTTGAACTTGCAATCACATCATCAGCAACTGCAAAAAGGAGATTCCCTCACATTAAAGAGAACCAAGACTTATACTTGCTTATGAAACTGGACAATTTTGTTTTACATGAATTATTCTGCTCTGTCTCCCCTAATTCCCATAGTGTTGTACACATTTCTACTGTATTTCTGCAGTAGAAACTACCTACATAAAATTAATCTTGATGACATCATGTGGAGCTAGTTAGTCAGAACATTTAAGGAGGATAAAGCACTTTAGCCTTAAGGACTCTTAAAATGAGAATCATTTATTCTCTGTTGTCTCCCGCGAAATGGATTCTTGCTGTTACTAATGTAAAAACCTGCTGCTAAATGTTTTGACTGTACATATTAGCCAGCTGGTGGTTCAGTTCTTACTATTGAGTTGCCCAGAACTGAAATAATTAATTTAGCTAAGAAAAGTATATTGTGTTGTACCTTTTGGATTTGTGATTGTAATCTGTAATCACCAGGGAGTTTATTTGGAATTGCAATAATATTGGAGTTGGTAATTTATAATGGGAGAATGGGAGCTCACTGAGTAGAGCTTATGAAGCTTGGAGTTTTTCAAGAATAAGTTGCAGAACTTTTTATAATATGGATGTTGTTAGCAGCTTACAATTGGCTAAAATATTAATCTGTGTTATCCTAATAACCTGGAATCAAACCCTGTGGATTTGAAAGGTTCCTTTCTAAGCACAGGTGTCCTTATTATTGTCTATTCATACCTGTATAACAAGAAATAAATCAAAGCCTACTGCAGTCTGTGGAAAGGCTCCTGTTGAGTATTGGACTCGAGTTCTCAACAAAAAGACTACTTAAACCTGAAGACATCCATTAATGCAAATTTGTATGATTTTTCAGCTCATATTTGTTATTTCTGTTAACTTCTGCTCACTCCTTGTGTTACAATAGGCTTCTAAGAAATGTAATATGTCAAGACCACTTGATACTTGAAAATCGTTGTCAGGCTAATAGTGCTATTCAAATATATTCATTCCTTATTTGATCTAAACACTGATTTAGATTTTTAAAAAGAATAACAGAAAAGGGGGGAAAAAAGATAAAAAGGAGAGAACCATATGATACTGCAGTTCTCCAAAAGATTGCTGGTAAGAAGATGAGTATTTGTCATACAACATTCATTATGTTAGGCATTATGTTTGTCTAACTTTATTTTTTTCATTTTGTAAAACTTCCCTTATGGTCCAATGAGACATTTATTCACCTTTCTTGCATAAGGACTCCCTAGAGAATGGATCTTCTCAGATACCTAATGGAGCAAGATGCTGATCCTTCTAGCCTTGGAGAATATGGAAGAACCGGAGGATGTTCTCAGACTCTAAGGCTCTTAAAGCCATATATTGAAGGCTCTGTTTCCTAAATAAAATGTGTCTACTTGCAGGAATGGGTGGTTGCCCTGGTGATTTATTGATTTTACATTAAAAGGATTTGCATTAGTCAAGTTTGGTGTATGATAGATTCCAGTACTGCAGTTAGATGAAGAGTTAAAGAGAGTGGAACATCATATGTCACTGCAAATAGAGAAAGTGAGAAAGCTGTAATGACATCGAGAGTAATCCCTCTGAAACACAGCTGGTTTTGCTATTGTTATTTTACAACAGTGATGAATTTTATATTTCTGTATTGCTAGAGTTCATATTTTAATGGCATTTTTCTATTTTTTAAATTCAATGCTAGTCTGTTAATGTACAATTATTCACAGATGTTTAATTATTGTTTACAGATGTAAAACATCACATTTTAGCAACCTGGTTCTCAGTAGTGATCAAAAAGTGTGGTTTTTGAATTACTAAAGCCAGGAAAAAGGTATCGGCAGTACTTAGCAGTCTCTTTCAGCCCAGCTGTGTCATAGCTTAATGAAGTTACTAAATACTACCCTGCTTTAAAAATGGCAAATAGAAACTGCCAGGTATGACTGTGAACATCACACTTAATGTGTATCATAAATAATAACAGAATTATAAAATCACTTGTGTTGGAAAAGACCCTTAAGATCATCAAGTCCAATTGTTAACCTAACACTGCGAAGTCCAGCATTAAATCATGTCCCTAGGCACCACATCTACATGTCTTTTAAATATCTCCAGAGATGGTGACTCCACCACTTCCCTGAGCAGCCTGTTCCAATGCTTAATAACACTTTCTCTGAAGAAATTTTTCCTAATATTCAATCCAAACCTCCCCTGGTGCAACTTGAGACTTCTTCCTCTCGTCCTATCACCTGTTACTTGGAGAAGAGACTGACCCCCATCTTGCTACAACCTCCTCTCAGGTAGTTGTAGAGAGTGATAAAGCCTCCCCTCAGCCTCCTTTTCTCCAGGCTAAACAATCCCAGTTTCCTCAGCCACTCCTCTTAAGACTTGTGCTCCAGATCCTTCACCAGCTTCGATGCTCTTATTTGGACACAGGGAGAATCCTGAAAATAGTACCTTATTTTAATTTTAATATTCCAGAAACTATTATTGAATCAGATTTTTTATGGAAAAAGGAAATAAGAAACAGAGTGAGGCACTACTATTTTGTTGCTCTTAGGTGAATCCTTTTGTAGATTCAACAAGCCAGAGCAGTTCTTTTTTTAAATAAAAATGTAAGAAAAAAAAAACCACAAGCCAAACCAATAAACAAAAGAGGTTTGTCTAGCTCAATGTATTGTCTCCAACAGCAATTATACAATAGCAGATGTCTAGAATAGGGAAAGTATGTAGGAGTACTTAATTGGAGGGAAATTGGGATTAAGACAAGCAGAGTCCTTGAACCATACTGGCAGCCACACCAACTGTAATTTTCTTGATAAATGTCCTATATGAGAAGGACACTGAAAGTTCTTGCTTTTTCTTTTTTTTCTCAAACACAAACCAGAAGCAAACTAAAGAGTTACAGACTTATGTCCTACCTGTCACAATTCACTTTTCATAAATAAAAATGTCTTGAGTAGCATTGCTTTTAGACACATTCAAAATTTTATAATAAAAGATAGATATAGAACAGGAAGGACATTGAGGTGCTGGAGCGTGTCCAGAGGAGAGCCACCAAGCTGGTGAGGGGTCTGGAGAACAGGCCC
>JAOXNO010000001.1:157189990-157260143 GCA_028565335.1 Limnodromus scolopaceus
TTTAATGTGGTTGGACTCGATGATCTCAGAGGTCCCTTCCAACCACTAATATTCTGTGATTCTGTGATTCTGTGAATCTGAAGGATAGCTTAAGTGTTTATTTATTTAACCAATAACAGCACGTTGATGCTGAATGAAATTAGAGATACTCTCCCATTCAGTTTTCAAAATTTACATTTAAATAAAATGTACTGTTTTACACTTCATTCAGTATTAAGTGTATATAATAATATTATCCTTGCAAAAGAAAATGAAATTTTTCTGTGATGATGTTGAAGGATTTCCATTTATATGCAGATTCTGACTTTCACCTCAGTGAAAAGGCATTCTTTGAAATAAGAGCAGGAAAATAAACATTTTTTTTTTTAAAAAAAAAGTCTCAGGAAGAAAAGACGTTAGCTCTAATCAAGCATGAATTACTTTCCTACTGATTAGCAACCCCACCTTCTCAAGAGGATTTCTTTTATTGCATTTTTTTTTTACTGACATGCAAAAATGCCTCAATACATCCAAATGGTCTTCTCATTACTTTCCTTCTGACTTATCACTATTGCTTATTCCTCTAAGCTATATACCCTCCTGACCTCTAATGTTTGTGACTTTGAGAATGTACTTTACTCTCTACATATTTAAAAATGGTATCTAATTTTTCCCTCTCCATCCTCCACAATATAGCAGTGGGTAAAATGTCCCTGGCCGCTCCAGCTCTTGACTGTAGCCTAGACAACTCCAGCTTTGATTCACTGAAACATCCTCATCTGACTCCTTGGTACTCACGTCAGCAGACATCCGCAGAAAATATCGCGCTTTTTGTGCTCACCAATTCAAAATATAAATGTCAATCAACTTCGACAGTACTGTGTCTGCCATGCACTGGTAAAGCGACCTGACACACCTGAAGGCTACATGGACAACTCACAAACTCTTTCTGCTGTGTTTGGAGCTGCTGTGTCTTTTCTTTTGTCATTTGATCACAGAAACACTGCCTTTTCCATTTCTCTTAAAGAAAACCCTTGTTCCCAGGTTTCCAGTCTTTATCTCCTTGCCTTAGCTTTATTCTGCACTTGAAAAAGCTGATGGCTCAGTTCAGTTATCCGTGTAGGGTGTGGGACCATTTGAGGTGTTTTAGGGTATGCGAGACGTTCTCATAGAGCCAACAAACCTGGCATACCACCCCTTGGTCAACCATGCCCTTTTGAAAGGGCAGCTGAAGGCCAGGCAGGATAACTGGGGAAATTCCATAGGGCACTAGGGGTATTTAGGAGGAAATTTTGCTCACAAGCAGGCATTCAGCATGTGTATCAGTTGTTGAAATATAAGGGTATGGTATTATTTTGAACACTGAGAGATGGGTCCTCTTGGCGTTCAGCTCCAGATCTCCCACACATACTTTATCATATTTGCCACACCTCTGCATGTGTCTTGGGAACCCTGAAACATCTCAAATGCCAAACATGTCTATTTTTAGGTGAGTGAATATTGCCATTGTAAGTTGGTATGTGCAATCTGGAGGTGGAATACCACACTGAGATTCTGAAAGAACAGAAGGTAACCACAGGCACATTTTTGCCAACAAAATATTTTAAACATATTTGATTAACTTTGATAATCATTTAGAAGAACATAAAACAGTAGATAACAAGAAAATGTAATTAAAATGTATAGTTCCTAAATCCACATTTTCATAAAAAACCCAACCTTTTGGTTTAAGGCCAAGCAACTTAAATTTTCAATATATTAATAAAAATTTTCATTAAAAAAGGAGTACTTTTGAGGCTCAAATGAGTTAAAATAGCATATGCTTGTTTTCAGTTTTATTATGACAAAAACCTGTTATGTTAATTTTGGAGAAGAGAGGTAATCAATAAACTCCTCTAACCCTGTAATCACAAAGGGATAAGTGGTGAATATAATCATAGGTAAACATATTATCTCTTCCCTTAAGCAAATTTTGCTTCCTTATAAATTTGATTCATTCTTCATCAGCATATCATTCTGCTTGAAGGCAAACATTCACATGTGACGCCATAATGAGCCACGTGAAGCAGCCTAAGACTGACCATTGTGAGATATTACTGGGATATGTTCATAACAAAGTCTAATAGCAGAAGTTTGACGTGCAAGTACAAATTTTTGAAAAGACCAAACTCTTCTTTACCCATGGTGCATATGCTGGGAAGACATTTTGGCTGAAGGAAGAAACAATGTAATGATTTGTTTTTAATTACATTTTGATATATTGAAAAGAAAAAAATGAAGGCTGAGAGACTAGGGTCAAGAGTTTTCATTCTGCTTTTCAAGGGGAAAGAGACAAAAGTACCACTTTCAAAAATATGGTAAAACCCCTATTTGCGTGTGCTGCAAAGGAACACCTGACTGTGGTTAAACAAAAGCTTCTAGTAAAATTACCTACAACAGAATGTAATAGCCAGAAAGGGAAGGGAAAATGGGCTTCAGACTGGGGTGTTAGTTAAATAAAGCTCCTCAGCTATTTTAGAAATGGTAAGGAAACAACATCTCAGTTAACTCAAGTTGTAACATCTTTGTTATAAATACTGACTTGTCACTTTGCCTATTATAAAATATTCACTTATCACTTTGTCTATTACAGCATGAACTTTGAAATATTCAGTGTCTGTTCTGGAGCACAAAGTTTGTGCAGCATTGTCCTGCCATTTCCACAATGCAGGCCATCCTTATAATGACTGAGGAAGCCCTCCTAGACAGAATGGGCTGGAGAAACCACGACAATAACGTTTAAACTCTGCAACACTTGCCACAATCATTGTTTGGGGCCACCACATTTGACTGAAGCAGAAAAGTTAAAATACCATTGAATAGGCTTATTCTGTGGATTTTACAGACTCAGTTGTACATGAAAAAAACCTCACAAATCAGAAATTATTAATCATCTAGGCAGCACTACCACATGGAAGAGAGAGATGGACGTGGATTCATGCATGCACACTGCAGATAGGGACTCAGTGAAGAGGGTTTTTTTCTGCAGTGAAAATCAAAGACAATATGGATGTAGACACTTCCTAAGTATCCAAAACAAAATATGAGGCTAACCCAAATATACAATGGCATCTTTGTTCCTGAGACAGAGACAGTTCAAATATGGCTCATCCAGCATTACTCTAGAGCAGCATTACAGTATTACATTATTTCTGCTGTAACATTCAAAATTTTTGATCAAGTAACCAAGTGTAAAATAAAGAGTCTTGTGGCAGGATGAGATCTTTAGTCCTAATATCTCAGTGAGACAAACAGGAATGGGACATCGAGAAAGGTGTCTTCTCAGAGGTAAAGTTACCATTTCCTAAAAACGTTGAGAAATTTTCTATTACGTGACATTGTCTTTTATTTTCTGTGACTTGCAATTGCCTCTGACTGTGCTGCTCACACAAAATTCATACAAGGTAGAAAAAAATTGCTTTTATCCGGCTGTTTTGTAAAATGCAATGTGAAGAGAGATAAAAGTTTCTCCTTCATGTTTAACTTCACATTTAGCTTTGTTTACACTGTCACTGAAAGCGACTTTAATTTCAGTGATCTAAAACATACAATAACTTGCAGACTAAGAATTGCTCCAAGTTTACCTTTTCAATTCTATACTTTTCAATACAAGCGAAAGACAAATGTGCCTGTATTTGTGCAATATTACTTAACGATATACATGTTTATGCTCACATATGCATGCAAATTGCTTAGTGTGTATTTTTTGCTACAAGAAGGATTATCAAAGGATGAAAACATGCCTGTGATATGAAAGGAGAAAAAAATTTGGTCACCAAATTAATAAACAAATTTTAGGTCAACCTTTCCTCTTTCAAATCATAGTTTTAATGAAATCTGGAAGAGTAGGAAACCTGATACCTGATGATTTTACATCTCGAAAGCAGATGGCTTCATTATCACTTGCAATTGGAAAAGCTCATCTTGTAAGAGTCATCAGAGATTTCACGAATATCTGGAAATAAAAAATTTGGCGGTTTGCTGCTATGTCTATAAAATTAGCCTAATATTGATTTTTCTGGTGCATTAAAATCCAAAGTGAGCCAAATGTAAATCTGAGGAGTTCTAAAATAGTGCTACAGCATTGGCTACTTTATTGCAAATCAAAATATTCTAATTATATTTCCCATGTGTTCAGATTCCTCAATGTCCTCAGTCACATATAAGGAGAACGTAAGTGTCTGAAGTCGATGCATTTATTACTATAGTCCAGCTGTGATAAAGAGCCATTAAAATCTCATTGGCTGTATATTGCTGTACTTAAAACACAGCAGAAGCATTTTGTGCCAGCCAGTAACATTATAATATTTCTCAGATTGGGGAACATTGATGGTGTTCAACATAACAGAGGCCAATAAGTTAACTGAAATATAAAAGAAGGAAAAGAAATAACCAGAAAAAAAAAAGAAATCTCTTCTGTTTCTGTTGGGTAATATCTGCATCTGCAAATTGAACACAGAGGTACCCAATACTGTGATCCTTGGATCATTTTTGTGAGTGTGAAAAGGGATTTCAGTGCCTGAAATCTTCTAATACATGCACACACAAGCTGCTACATGAAAAGGAGGGGAGTAATGTCGCCATACATTGTGTCTGTAAATCAAACGCTTAAAAATATGGAGAAACACAGAACCTCACCCAGAAATTTAGGTAGAGGAATCTGAATATAGAAGGAATGACAAGTCCTTAAAACATGAAGAAGGAATAGCTCCTATTACCATAGGATAATGGCAGCATTGTTCTTTCTGGCTGTGATCATTCTGATTTATTGTGATATCATCTTACCTAACTTTAGATACCTGTGACATGCATTTGAGAGGCTTAATCTTCATTTCTTCTGTAGACAATAGAGAAAAGGAGCAACATATAAGACGTATTCATCTAGCTTATTCCAAAGTAGGAAATATTTTGTGTCCTGAGAGTTCCTATTTCTTTCCACTGACTATCAAGGGATTTGAGACAACTTGCTCAGATGAAGTCATCCATGCACTAGCTGACATTCCCATTCAAAAAACAAAGAGAGAGAGAGAAAGCGACGGAGAGGTACCAAAGATGCAGAGCACAAGGAACCAAGTTAAAAGGAAAAGGCTTAGTATCAGGAGGGTGACCTTTAATATTTAAGTCCTATGTAAAGAAGGAGAATCATCAGGAACTGGGAAAAACAGCAACCAACCAACATAAATATCTCAATTAATAGAAAGTGAGAGGACAGTGTTTGAAATGCTAGTGGCAAAAAGCATGGCCACATTGACATCAGGACATAATTCAGAAAACAACAAGGTGATGAATAGATTAAACTACCAAAAGCATAGAGGAAAATACTCTGAATAACTATATTACCAAGCGTGAGGAAAGCAAGAAAAGAGAGGTATAAATGTGCACAGAGCACTGAAGCTAGTATACAATAGGAAGGGAAACTTCCTCATCTTTCTGCATGAAGCTAATTCTTCCGGGCCCATACAGCTCTGCTACATATTTGGTTGAGAATATCCTGCTTGCTTTTTAAAATATACAACATTTGCTTGTTGCTCCTATTTAAGATTTTAAAATCTTTAAAATATCTGAAGTTTTTGTTGTTCTGGCTACTCCATATGTTGCCACCAGACAAACCAGAGAATCTCGGAAAAGCTGGTTGGAAGGGACATCTGGAGGTCATTTAATCCAACCTCCCACTCAAAGTATGGCCAACTGGGGCATTGTCTAGCCAGACCAGGAAAACCACCATGGATGGAGATCCCACAGCCTCTCTGGACAGCCTGCACTAGGGCTGTGCTGCCTCCTAGAGATTTGGTTTTTTAACCTAAAGCCTTCAAGCTACAATTTGTGGCCATTGTCCTTTGTTGTATCATCTTGCACTTCTGAAGAGAGTTTGGTTCTATTATGTTTGGCACTAGATATCCTTTAAGGAATTATAAGCAGCTATTCCAACTCCCCTTTTCCTCCTATTTGCCAGACTAAACAAACCAAATTCTCTCTGATTTTCTTTATATAACATGTACTATAGATCCCTGACCACTCTGCAACTTTCTGTTGGACCCTCTCCTGGTTCCCCACACCTCTTTTGAAGTGGGAACCTAAAATGGATGGAGTATTCTAGATGTAGCCTCAGCAGCACCAAGTAAAGCAGGGCTATAGTTTCTCTCCACTGGTATGCTCCTCATATATCCCAGTACACATATTTGTTGCAATAAGGCATAAAGCAAACTGTTCATACTCAGCCTGGCATCCACATTGACCCCTAGGTCCCTTCATTAGGGCTAATTCTCAGGCAATTGCTTCCCAGCCTGCAAATGGCTTGCAATTGCTAGGTGCAGAGCTTTTGCCATCTTCTCATTGAACTTCATGAGGTTCCTGTTTACTCAATCCTCAAGTTAATCCAGGTTTGCCTTTATAAGCCTTTGGACCAAAGTTCACATTCCTCATGTCAGCCATTTCCCCTTATTTATGCCATATATAAAGTTTGTTCTGTGTCACCATTGAGGTCACAGATGATGCTGCTGAACACTATGGGCCCCAGCACTCATCCCCTAGTGTGCTGGGTACACTCTCTTCAGCAGCTGCCCCTTTGAGCCTGAGAGCCTAGACAATTTTCTACCCACATAGCAGTCAGATTAAGCAGCCGGGGTCTCCTCAGCTACCAAATGAGAACACTGTGGGAGACGGTGTCAAAAGCCTTACCAAAGTCAAGGTATATTACCTCCACGGCTCCTCTCTGATCTGCAGAGCCAGTCATTTTGTTGGAGAGGCAATCATGTTGTTCAAGCATGATTTGCCCTTGAATGCCTGCCGTGAACACTCGCAGTGCCTGAATGCAGCTGGCCTCACAGTCTTTTAATTTTAACACCTGCAAACTGACAATCTCAGTCCTGCAAGGCTGTTGAACCCCAAGCTGATGTTGAAATGACACAGCCAGCACCTGCTGCACTTCAGGACATCACAGATTTGTATGCATTTTTTCAGAGCACTGTTTCTAGGGATGACATTAGACTCTGTAAGACCATACTTGCAAATTAACAAGCAATAATAGAAATATTCAATTCCTAAATACCTCTACATCTCATTCTTTGGAGGTATCTCTTATTTCCCAGATCAAACCTTAAACTAAATCAAATTAACTTGAAACTACTAAGCAATAAACAGAAAGTGTTTTCAGAGTCATTCAGGTGTTCTAAGCATTAGTTACGAGACATCAGATTAAAAGCATTCCTTACTGCAATCTTCTGTGAATAAATGATAACATCTATTCATGTTTACAAGGGTGTACAGCTATACACAATACAAGTACATCTTAGACAGGTTTCCAGGTCACATAAAAGGATATTCGTAGTAACTACTATTTTTGTCAATACCCTAGTCTCTATTAAGGTATTCCACATGCAGCATTTTCAAATACAGGTTTCATTGTTTCCATTTCAAATAGCATGTTTTGAAACCATGGCAGGGCTACCTTATCAGACACGCATTTCTGTCTTTCAGAGCAAAGACAAACAAATCAGTTACTGAGCAGTAAAGGTCAAAGCACAAATCAATCATTTCACTAATAAGCTATCTTCAAGCGATAGCTGTATAAGGAACAGAGGAACATTTAGCTTGGTATTCTCTGCACAGATATTTCAAGAGAAAAGGCTCAAGATGACATCCTGATTCCCATCAGTCCTCTGAGAACAGAGCTTTAAGATGCTGGACAGCTGAGAGCGAAGTGCTGTAGCAGGCAGGTGCTGGACAGCCAGCAAGCTAATTACATGCGTTGTATGCTGTCAGTTGAAGGAATGGACATCTAGGTGTATTTGTAGCATTTGCAAACAAATCTCCCATCATCTTGTCATCTGTTGAAGACATAGAATGTGTCTCTTTTTGCAGCTTTCTGGTTGTATGTATTTTTTCTTCCTAAATACTTCTGACCATAAGACTATGCTAAATACACCTGTGCTTTTGCCTCTGGACTCACTTCTGGTCCTGATGCAATGGTTAGTTTCTCCTTTTCTATTCTGTTTTACTTGTACATATTTTTGTTTGCTTGTTTGTCTGTTTGTTTTCTTACCAGTATGCTGACATTCTGGGTAGGCAGTCACAACTCTATATACCACATGAAGTAAACAGTGATTGTAACAGTTAATTTTATCAGAGTCTCCTTATCATTCAAACACCATTATTTAGCAACAGCTGTTGCTTTCCAGTATCTGTGATATCATAACACATTCCAGGAGGACAAGTAATGTGGCATAGCCAGAGAGGAGGGAAAAAGAGTAAAAGCCAAAAGATGCCACAAAATGAATTTGCACTTTACTTAGTGCACGTGTTTTTAAGTAATACCCTTCTTCCTCTCCTTCGAGGCAGAGCAGAGCTGGCTCTTGGAATTCCTCACATGCCAGAAAAAAGCAACATAAAATTTCTTTCCAGCCTAAAAGGCAGCATTGTCCTGCCTTTATGAAGAAGACATCATCTTCAGAGGAGGTAGCTATCACTGAGCTGTACAGTTGTTCACTGTAACATATGACATGCTCTAGGTGGACCTGCTTTGGCAGGGTGGGTTGGACTAAATGATCTCCAGAGGTCCCTCTAATCGCATATCGTTCTGTCATTCTGTGATTCTGTGAGGATAACTTGAGTTTTCCAGTTCTGCATAGAAATATGGTAAATATAAAGTATCTGGCAACTGAAACGAAATTTCTAATAGAGAAACTCTATTATAAGTCCTTACCTACAGAGCCTATAGTCAGGATGTTCTGCTTAACAGCTAAGAAGTGCTGCAAAATATGTTGAAGTTTAATATTCATGATTTGTAGTTAGCTCACTAGAGAATGATGCCTTGGTGCCTTGGACAGAATTTACTAGCTAAAATCAAAACCCATCCAGGCCTAGTGAAATAACTTATTTATTTCTTGTTCATTTTGGAGAAAATTTGAGGAAATCAAGGAGTAGTAGTTATTTAATGTTTTAGAGATATACTAGGCACCTTAATACCCACTGAGAGAGAGAAAATGCAGTGGCCAATGCTGTAATGGTACTCAAGGAAACAATTTTATTGCCAATCAAACTTAAATGTTTTTATGAACACTGAATCTAAGAAGGTCTCAAGATCTGGTAACAGATCTGAAGAAAAAGGCTTGCTTTGTGTGAAAAATAGTTGGGGTTCAGGGATCCACTCTGTCTGTGGGAAACTGGCATGCAGTTGCACAGCAGAAATTCGATATAATGTGAGCACTGTTGTTTTGAAAGATCAATGATGAGAGGAGGTTATGGCAGAATTTCAGCAGTTTAATTAGTTACGTTAGTAGTATATCCCAAAGAGCTTGTGTCAGATAAAAATGGGTCTTCTTTTCAAATGAATCATCTATGAATCACCTGGAAGAAGGAGTAAACAGCACAGCAGTTAAATATGCAGATGATTCCAAAATGGGAGGTGTTGCAACCAGTAATATAGAGGTAAGACAAAAAGCCTATAGTGACTGAAAATAAAAAATGGCAGTCACTAGTGAAGTAGGTTCTCTCTAGAAAAATACAAGTGAATGCATTAAAGACAAATAAGAAAAAAATTTAAACAGGAATACCTGGGGAAAAACTATCTGAGGGTAATAAATGTGAAAGTGAATGTGAATGTGTAACACAGTCTTGCAGCACGGAAAAAAATGATTTTAATTTCATAAGGCAAAGGATAATTTAAATGAGAAACCCTTCTATGGCAACATGGTACACTCACAGAATATTGTGTATTGGTCTAGTCACTTCTATATCAAAAACCTGAACTGAAAAGAAGTTACAAAAAACTAGTAAAACTGACTACGAGATAAAAATAAACTTATGAGAGAAACGCAAAAGAATTCTTGTTTAGATTAATGAAAATCAAGAAAAACTGTAACTTCCCTAAAAATTTTATGGCAATAACATCAAGAAAGGTGGGCTATGTCTAAGAGTCTGAGACAGTGCAGATGAAAAGCAGCTCCTGTTCTGTTCGCGATTTTATCACTATCAAATTGTGTGACCTCAGGAAAGTCAGATTGCCTTTATATGCCTCAGTTTCTTCACCATATGTATAGGCATATGAATATTATAAGAATATCTTATTAGTTCACAGATAAGTTGCAAAACTTTAATTAACAAATCTTGATTTAAATTGTCTTTAGAGAAAATATAAATAGTAGAACATACATGGCGTGAAAAACAAACTATGACTGTGATACTGTCACATACAGAAGAACGATTAAGATCTGGATAGGTTAAACTGCTTGAAAGAATGAGTTAGCATCATTGTGATTCAAAGGGTTAGGAATATGTGATTTACATTCTCATTTAACACCAATGATTTCCATCTCTGTGATTCTGGGACAATGATCCTTTGTATATTCACCTCCCTGTGAATAATATGTGTGAAGTCTTTCTACGTGGCTAGAATTCTGAATTTGGTCAAAATATGACAATGTATGACACCTCTGCAAAATCTGATTACAAATTTTCTTTTCAGCAAAGTGACTTGAGTATAATTTCAGAAATATTTGAAGCAGATGCAGATTTGAAAACAATCCCTGTCATTTGGAGAATGAATATGCAATTCGTAATTGTATTTTTTGTTAGTGGGTGGGATAGTGGATAGTATTTTTCAGACCATGTTAATTTATCTACTAAATTCTAATTGCTAAATCTGTTTTCAGCCTTTCCTCGTATCTTACCTAAGAAGAGATGTCAACTTTAACAGGAAAGCCTGACAATCCATAAGCATGTTCTCTGTTCAACAGTCAAAATATGACAGAGAGATTGACATCAGCATCAGAAAAAGTTCCATTTATTATCTGTGTGACCAATCTAGAATCACGCTTTCACAAGGAATATGGCCTTAGAAGTGCTCTACTCCCTAGACATTTCTAAATCATCCCCCAAATTCCTTCTCAAGGTACTGAACTCTTAGAAACGAACCCAGATTATTTTCTTTCCCCTAGTCATACAAACTGGGATCATTACTGCAAGCTTTGAGCTGCCCTGGTTTACTTAATAATTACGTTGGCAAACACAGAAAAATGAAACTTATTTGGAAGATAACCTCCCTCCAAGAAGGAACAGTATAGTAACGTATAAATGGTAATGATTCAGGGATAGAAAATTTGTCATCCACCTTTATCATTTAATGAACAAATAACACTATTATCTTATTAGAAAATGTGGGCTGTTTCAATTGTAAAGCACAGTACATCTAGGTAAAACCTAGATTTATTTTCTGAAAGAACTTCAGGTCAATGCCCCAGCACTATATAAATGTGATACTCCATTAACTCACACATGTTTTGCAAACAGAAGCTGAGAAGAAACCTTTTAGCTGTTGCAGAATTTGCTGAACTTGTTTGTAGATGGTCTATTAGAGAATTTGATAGTGTGCTGTTTCACTAGGTAGTCTAATAAAGTCTTTTAAATAGACTAAGTGGTAAGGCATTGGTGAGAGCAGGGTCTGGCCCTATTCTGTGAGTTTGAAATCTGCATTTGATGCTTTTATGTCACAGCTGAAAATAAGCAGACAGCCAAGCACTAAATTACTGAGTATCTCCTCAAAATCTTGACCTCCTAATGTTGTTACTCTCTTGACTGTATTTCGTTCTTATCTCCAAGAGTTACTTGCCATACTACCTGGCCAGACCATTGAATTCCACCTCTCTCTCTCTTTCTATCCATTCTTTGACTTTTTTTTTTATCATCTGAAGAAACCACAGCACATTTTTGCTGATTTAACAAGCTAAACCAGTTCAGTTGATTTAAAGTTGGCTGATGCTATGCATGACTATCACAGTAATGTGACCTTGTGGTTGATCCTAAACTTTGACATCTAAAATTTTTGAAAAATATGAATTTAGCTATAACCAGCCTAAATATGTTCATCATAGTAATGAAGAAAATATCAGGCGAGAAGAATACATAAAATCTGAGTAGCAAAAGGAGATTTTAAAAAAGACAGAAGGAAAGAACCCACGCTAGAGAATATTGAGGTCCTGTATTCAAGTTGTATGTAAGGAAAACAAAGGTCATTCAAATACAGCTAATTTCAGGCAGTATCTTTTAAATCTTTGCAAGCAGAAGACATTTAAGTAATTTAAATTTTTCTTTTTCCTTTTCTTTTTTAATAAAAATTATTCTTTTAGATTATTTTTAATATTTTCATCCAAAAATATACTTGGTACAAAGATGCCTTGTTTTGACCTTTTATCCATGCACTGGATAGCCATCAGAAAACTATCTTGCTACCAGTATGTCTAGTAATGGTACATCACTTAAAATGCAAGATCAATATTCATCTCCTCACATAAAAAAAAAAAAAAAATTAAAAAAAATCTGTAAGCCACAAGCAAAAATATTGAGCAAGCAACAAACAAGAAATAACACATGTCCACAATATTAACTTTTTAACTTCACATGGGCATGAACAGCAGTGCACATACTCACAAGAAATATTATCACCTGAGTTTCAGTTTAAGACCTGCCAATAGAAAGTCCAGGGATACCTTCTTTTGCACAACTATAGCCCTTCATTAGAGATGCACAAATCATCCCCGTAAATGGTCACTGTGTCTGTGATTTTTCATCCTAATGCTGTATTTGTATTCCAAAGACTACTTAAAAAGCCTCTCACACCGTTGCTAGTCCTAACTTAAATATGGATTATAGCTTTCCTGGGTATGCTTAAAGTAGTAAAAATAAATAAATACAACATAGAATATCGATAAGGGCATTGCCAGTCTGCATAGTAACACATTTTCTATTTAGGGAATTTGTAAAAATTAGCATTAGAGAACCTAATTAAAGAGATTAAGACATTTAGAAATTTTAGTCAAATCAGGGAACTGCTATTGTTTTTATACTGTGTTAAGATTGTTTCCTTTCAAGCTGTGCATTTGAAGGCCTAATTACAGATACTCCTTGCATTCTGAAGTCTCTTTCAAGTTGAAGAGGAAAAGTCAGTGCCGGGAGGAGGGCAGATTTACATTCTACATAATATTCAACAACAAAAACTTCCTGCTGGTAAACAGTCCTCAAGTAAGAGCTGCCTTCTGCTGCTCATACCTTTAGATGATTCACCCGATCCTGCAACCTTTGATAAATAAATCCATTGACTGCAATGGCAATAAAGCCCTGTGGATTGCCCAGTGAGAGACCTTTGCCGAGGTATCCTTCCTTGGGCAACCAGGTTTCAACGTTTATCCATCCTTTCTTGGGACTAAGGCCACCACAAAAGCATAGTGAGTCCTGATCTGCCCTTCCCTCACCTCTAATCTTCCTTTCTTCTTCCGTATCACTCTTCTTTCATGTGCCTCTTTAGAAACAGATGAACAAAACCATTTCCTCCTAGGCAAACCGCTACAACAGAGATAACGTTCCAGTGAGCAACCTACTGGTGCGTAAGTAGAAAACCAGATCACGCTAGAGAAGCACATCTCCCAGCAATGTAACTACATAAATCACGACCATAGCCCAGGTGAAGGTGAGGATAAGGAGTTTTATTTCAAAGTGCTTTTTTGAAAATGCTTTGGCTTGCTGCATTTTATCTTATGCATTAGCTGGAAATGCAATTGATCCCCATGCAAAGGGCTGGCATTAAGCCTGCGTATATTTAGGTCCAGCACATACTTATCCTTAGGCTAAGAACTGAACAGGGGTTTCTCTAGTCATGGATTTCAGCATATATGAAAGAAAGCAGTTCAAAAAATCAGTCATTTTAAGGAAGAGAATATAGGAATGTAAGTTTCCAGAAAATCCAAATAAATCCCTATGCTTTTAGGCTTCCCTGTGGACGGTTAAGCATGATATTATCCTGGCAAGAATAGTATTGTCTCTCTGGCTCTGCTGGTCAATTATTACTTTTGAACTAACACTAGTCTCCTTTTTCCTTTTCAAGAACTATGTAAAATCAGAGAACTATGTAGAACTCAAGTATACTTAGACTCCTCAGACCAGCAGTAATTTCCTTCCACACAGAACCATTACTAAAGGGCCATTTGAAAACATTTTTCTGTTACTCTTTCACTTTCCAAAGCCTCTCCTATTTTCATGACATTTTGCTTTGGCATAAAATGAAATACTTATAAAAGGGTATGCAGATTTAATTAAGGCAGGTCCTGATCCAATGATCACATCTATACAGAGATTACATGACACTGAAACTGTTAAAAAACCTAAAGATATGCCCAGAGTTATTCAAGGAGTGTGATACTGTGACTAGAAACTATAAGGGGAAGAAAAGACTGTTGTAGGGCAATTTCCGGTATAAGAGCTGTGTAAATTCTTAATTTAAATTTCCTTAATGATCACTTGATATTTAACATCTCATTTTTATTTAACAGAGAAGCTGTCACATAGGAATTCCTGTCCTGCAAGGCATTTTATTTTATCCCTATCTTTAATTATGCCACCATACAACTTGCTTGAGAAGCTAGTGTCTGGCAGTGGACTGCTGAAAAAAATGTAACACACTAAAATAGCTTCAGCTTTGATACAAGCTTCCACAGAATACTAATTTATTTGTTTCAGTCCACTTATTGGCATTTGGAGGTATATCTATGTCCAGGCTAAATAGTGTGACATAGACATGGATTGATTGATATTTAAATAGTACAACTGTGTATCTGCTAAATAATATCATTAAGTCAATAGAATGAACAGAATGAAGCTGAATCTTTACAATGTCTTAATAATTGGTATTGATAAAATGATGGTTACGCCAAAACATTAGAAGAGTGGTTAAGGAGGAATGAATTGGAGGACTCCGTTTATTAATGACATTTTGAGAACAAATCCCAGGAAGCATGCTAGAGCCAGGGATGTGTGATGTTGGGTACACCTCAATACCCTATTTGGAAAACTGTTACTAGCATCACACAACTCTCCATTTCATCTTCCCTATCTCCAAATGGTTCTTATGCTGCTGTGATTTTTCAGACATGGCACTTCAGGCTCCACATTGGCACAGAAAAATGCCACATGTGGTATAGCCTGCACTATACAAATGGGGAGTAGTTAAGAAGGTTGGTTGATTTAGCAGCATCTTGCCTCTGTCTGAAATGTCGCCATTCCCATTGATTGCATTGCTAGAAGAAGAGTCTAAAAAGTAAACTCCGAGAATATGGCAAAACTGGACCACGTGGTAATGTAATGAACATCACTACACATGGGATTTTCACTGGTTCAAGTTTACAGCTAATAGAAACAAAAAGAATCTCCTCTTCTATTGATATAAATCAGATGAGAATGATCAAGCCTGTATACCTTTACTTAAACTTAAAATCCAATGTGTGAATAAATATATCAGAACTTTTAGGGCTGAATACAAACAGGATTACAAGCGCACAGTGGCCTTTTAAAATATCAGATCATGTATGTTTTGGTACCAAAATAGGACATATAGGAAAAAAATGGCTTCGGGGCATCATACTAAAAACAAGACTAATTTCACAGCTGTAGCTCTCTCCTAGCTGTATCTGTGTTCACTAGGCAGCAGATCCCAGCAAACTCGGTTTGGGTAGAGCCCAAAACTGATCCGGAGATGTCTGAGACTCTGGGATCCACTCCTCATAGCCTAGAAGTATCTTCAGCTCATGGCCAGTATTGAAACTCCATTAGGCACCAGAGAAGGTGAGACAGGTTTCTCCTGCAAGTTATTTAATAAGCTTAAATGAATACATAGTTTACTTGTAAGAGTGTCAGGAAAGTCATGAACATATATACAACAGCAGACACTGAAAAACTGCTACTTTCCGGGGTGTGTTTGAGATTTGCTTGTAAAGCTGATCAAAATGTTAACATCAGAAACTTGTAAAAATCAAAAATGCAGTGCTAATGCTTCATAGAATTTCACTGTGCCATAAAATACACTATTGCAAAAAAATAATAATTTGTTTCCTCATTAGAAATCCAAATGTTGGATTTTTCAGTTGAAAAGAACCTTTAGCATTCATTTGAAATTCTTAAAAATATTTGAATTTACTGAATTTCAGAACTAAATCTGTACAGCATTTTGTTGACATGAAAATACGTATTTCAATTTCAAATCTTGCTTCTTGTTTTGTGTCACAGTTGAAACAAAGTGTTTTCTTCAAGCCATAGCTTCCAGCTTTTGAAAATTAAGCATCCCAAACAGTCATTATTTGCTTAGTCTTAATAGTTAATTTCCCTTAGAAAATAGTAAATTTCCTAGTCTGCATTCCTTCACAGATAAGCTTGTCGTATTTTTCCTCTCTAGAGATTTTACATGCTCCAAAAACTAGTTCAAATCAAGCAGAGATCATCTCATCTTCTAGCGGTTACTCCATGGTGCTACCAAACTTTGATTCAAATTTATACAACTATGTATAAATTCATGCCTTCCTTAAGCTGCGCAGCCCTATGAAAACACTTCAATGTGAAAAGAAGGAAAAAGCAGGTAACAAAGAATTCACTTCCTCAGAGCAGTTTTAGTGAAGCTGCTGTTATCAGAGTAAAAAAAAAATCACATACATTGTACCCACTCACTGAAGTTAGTGCTCAAAAACTAACTCCTGTTTCCTTTTTTTGGCCATAATCTTGCTGAGATTTCATTGACTGAAAATGTCCTACATTACTGAAATGAGCTGTTTTCACCTCCTTCCTGCTTCACATATGTCTGATATTTTCACTATGAATGTAGCTCTTCAAGAGCAAGGACAGCCTTTTAGCTGTGTGTTGATTAATTCTCTAGCTCAGAAATAGCAAATGGCTTCTAGATGCTTCCATGACACCACAAAAAAGTACCAATTCACAGTAAATAATTTCAGTAAAGAATGTTAAATTCATAACCTGACAGATATTAAAGAAGATGTATTTCAGGCCTTAAGGCTTGTTGTTAATTTTATTAAAGTTCTCAGTGTATCTTCAAAGCACACTTGAACTAGCAATGGTGTCCACCATCTGTCTCTCCACTAATATGAAGGCTATTGTCCACAAAAGCTGCATCAAGTTACCCACCTAAGATTGCACTTGTAAGATACATACTGTTCTTTACATTGTTATAGTCATAATAGATAGTTTATGGCACAGTATTTTTGGTCCTACCTCTCTCTCCTTTCCCCGGCTAATCTCCTGTTTTATGCATTGCCCTTACAATATGACTGCTGTTAATGATGGGCAACTGACCTGCACGTTGCTAAAAAATTAATCTGACATTTCACTCATGTATCATCCTGAATGCACAAAGCACACAGGTCCCAACTAGAAGAAGATGAGAGTTTTTTTCTGATAAAGCTTGTAAATGAATCTATACATACTCCAGAGTAAACTGAGCATGTGATGTATATACAATAAACACATTAAGCAAAACCATTTCAGTACAATTTCGAAAGGATGGGAAATTTGAAAATAAAGATCCCAGTTTATGTAAATATCCCAAGAAGAGAAAGAGTGGGTACTGTATCAGTAATAGGCAAAAAAAGAATCCATCAAAAAAATTATGGAGAATCAGTAAAATTTAGTGTTCCAATACATTTAGGAAAATTGGAATATTTCAATTATATAAATGCCTCTATCTATTGAGCTATATATTTCTTTAAGTCCCAAGATTTCAGAAACAGTATCTCAATGTTCATGCACAGTACCAACCAGCAAGAAATCCTGCAATATGGATGATCTAGTAGGGCTTGCATCTTGACGATCTGCTTTTTCTTTTGTCTGTAGCAGTTTGGCCAGTGCCAACTGCGCTACTTACGGTGGTGTCACATCTGACAACAGCTGGGTGGCAAGCATGGTGTTACTCTAACCAGCTTGCCCACACAGCATTTATCATCCCTCACCAGCACCGAGTGGGGCTGCCCACACAGACACCAACGGCTACTCCTTTCTACCAGCACCTACACAGACAGGCATCTAGATTGCACAATGGGAGCGTAGGCAGCATGTCTTTATTTTTACCTCTCAACTACGGGTATAGAATGAGAACGGATGTATAGCAAGTGGGGAAGACTTCAGAAGCAATACCCATGTGCCATATCTTTCCTATCTTCTTTCTGAAGATCTGGTAGCTTTGATTTATAAATGCAATGTTCATAGATACCACTAAGTATAGCACAAGTAGAACTTAATATGCCTGCTTTTAAACTATCTCTAAAAGTATTCTTATGGCACATAGGCATATAGTTCCCTTCTTTCTCTAAAAGATCTCATTGCTAAAAGTGACATTCCTATGACCTTCCTCCCAGAAAAAGAGCCATTTTCATATTTTTACTATAAACCACAGAGCAGAGGTAAAAGGAAAAAAAGAAAACTCTAATTTAAAATAAACTCTAAAAAGTCTTTTAGACAGGCAGAGATGCACAAAATCTTTTTTCAAATATTCCAGGATCTTTTTTCATGAAATACTATTTTAAGTTTGTTTTTAATTTCCCAGTTGTTTGGACACAGAGGCAAAATAATTAATAGAAGAAGAGCAGCAAAAAGACAACAATGCCTGCGTATTACAGTCAAGATGTTAATCTAAAACACAGTATTTCTGCATTTAATGAGGGTTGAGGACAACAAATGAGAAATGATAAGGCTACAGTTGCTGTTGCCCAGGGTGCTGACACTATGTATGGATACCCTTGTTTTGTAGCTTCTTTTTTTTTAATACAGTCCCTATTTTTTGATTCTTACAGCGTGATTTTGTCCTTGTTGTGTGTCAGGGGAGCACCAACCTTCAGAGTAAGAATCAGGTATGGGCAACAGAGCCTCTGACAGCTGATCATCAGAAGACTGATGTCTTTCATCAGTGTTATGGACTAGAGGCTGAGTCCTTATTAATCCTATTCTTGTCCATATGCATGTGAAACATCTTTAATCACAGGATTTTTAGTATTTTTAAATCAGTAAGTTTACTTACAGGTTAGTATTTTTAAGGCTTGGACACTTAAGTTTAGAAAACAATTTCCTTCATAAAATATTAAAAACATACTATTCAGAGCTTCAGCAAAGATTAAGTGTCATTTGAATTCAACAGGACAGTGTTTCTTTCAACCAGCATAAAATAATAACTGACTGCCATAGTGCTTACTCCCCTCAATATTTTTAATGTCTTTTCCCCCACAAAATAGTACAAAAAAAAAAAAAAAAAAAAGAGAAAGGATTATTTTTGCAAAAGAGGCAAATAAAGCACATAGAAAGTGTCAAGAGTGTTTTAGATGTTTCACTCCTTTATTCCCTTTCTTCGGGTGGAATTTATCTGACCAAATGTTTAAGTAAGTCCACAGTATAGGCATGTATGTCTGAACTAAACACCCTCTCTAATCAATATAGAGAAATAAACACTTCAGGGAGAGATTTTTCCTGACCTATTTGAGGTGTAAACTTTAGACTAGCATGACTTGCACCTATTATTCCCTATCGACTACCAAGGGAACCTGCAGGAGTATCCTACCCTGTGGACATCTAATATTCAGCAAGGCAAATTGTGCTTTCTGTTTAATGGGAAAAGCACTGGATCCCCGCCCTCTCAAAGCCTGCTTGGATTTGGCTGTACCTGGACAACACGTTTTCTAACGAGATTCGTTTGAGAGTGGGTCATCTCCACCTGCTCCAGGACAGGGCAGCAGCTTGTCCTTCACTTTGCAGCGTCATAAACCTGATGCAGCTGGTTAGAAGATTACATGCTCCACTGACCAGCTGCACTTAGCAAATGAAGCCGTGGAAAAGCAGAGAGAGTTAAGTCAACCAAATGTACAAAGGGCATTTCCAGCTGCAGGGAGCATGCAGAAGACACCAGGTCCCCACAGCAGTGCCCTTCAGTACAGGATTTGACCAGATTACAGGAATTTGCACCCCTGGGTGGAAAACGTCCAATCCTTCCTTTCCATGTTTTTCCTTCCTTTCCAAATTTCTAGGTTTGTAGCTTCTCCTTTTTTGGTTATTTTTTTTCGTAATTTTTTTTGAGCTAATGTAATTTACAAACAAATTTGGACACAATATGTGAAATAATGCTAAACAGTAACCTCAGCACAAATTTTACAGGATTTGACCCTAAAATTGTTAGTAGGAAACAGATACCTCTTAGGTTATTATCAGTTCTGATAGGATTTGAACCAGGCATAGAATATTTTATTTTCAAATTAATGCCTCCTCTTAAATATAAGGTAAGGGATCTTTTATCAAGAAACTCTGTAAAGTTTAGAAACTTGCACCAGCTGTCCAACAAAGGCTTGCAAGCAGTTACATGCTACAAGCCAGCAGATGTTACCTTTTTTTTAAGACTTCTACCTGCTTTAAGACCTGTATTTTGGCAAGTCCAGAAGTTATGTAGTGTGTTAAAACAGTAGATGAATTATATGGAATCTGTGGCCCTGCTAGCACTGTAAACAGCCAAACTGTTGCAGAGTTTTAAAAAGCCACCTGTCCTGCAGTGGATTTTGCACTTGATGGGAAACACATTACAAAGCGACACTGAAATCTTGTTACACAAACAAAGAAAACAAAACCACCTTGCCCAGAACTAAAAAATAAAATACCTGGTATCACAGCTTTCCTCTGGTGAAGCCTATGTTCAGACATGGCAGCACTAGAAAAATATGAGTAGTTGCATAAGGTACACAGATTATGCTATATCTGTTTGACTTTCCCACGCTCCTTAGAAGCCTCCTGCCTCCCAAACAGCTTTGTGGAAAAGGCAGACCTTTCTGATTCCCTGCTTCCGAAAAAAAACAACCAAAAAACCAGAACAAAAATCTTCCTGTGAAAACAGTGCCCTTTCACATTCCAAGTAAGCAAAGCATGAAAAAAAGATCCTCCTGAAAGTCCATCCTTCACCCTCCAACTAGGACACCACCAGTGTGCAAATGAGCTCCTGTGCTGTTGCACTCCCCCTCCTCTGCAGAAGTCCATGGAGGTCAGTGCAGCTCCAGGCATGAACTGTGTGCTCAAGCTGGGCTGGCAGGCTGGGCAGCAAGGGTGAGAGGACTGGGAAGCAGAGGGCAGAAGACCAGCACTGGCCATGTAACTGAACCTCAGTGTATTCCAACTTCCAGGAACTCCCTTATTAACTTTCTGTGCTTTTTTTGGCCAAGTTTAATGAGATAGTTATACGCGGCTGCAAGAGTGCATCTCGTTGAAGAGTTCTTACCTTGTTGGAAAGCAGCTTCACGAAACACAGGGAAATATCAATCAAGGAAGTACCAAGGGAAGATTCAAAGCCACTATTTTTCTTCAAGTTCTTTAATAAATTGTGCAAGAAAAGAAAAAGGGAATACAGGGTGTCTGGGATGGTAACTATTCTTGCAGGTATTGTTTTGGGAGATTATCTTTGAAACTTTCTTTCCTGCCCTGTAATTTACACTGCTACTGCTGGTAACAACTGTAAGAAATATAAGCAGCACTAATGGGTATGGATCACTACTCTCTTAGACTATAAAAAAATGGAGCATGGGGAATGATGACCCTGTAAGATAGATCAATGCGGCTGCAGATTGGTTCTTAACGCTATTCAGGTTATTTTTCTTAAATGGCATCATGCCTTACATGTTCTGCTGAAGGCTATCCATATCCATTCAAGTTCATGACAGCTATTCTTAGACATTCTTTCATTTTTAACACCATTACCAAGACTACTACTGTAATTTTTTAATGAGAATGAGGAGACAGTGTCCCTTTTATTAGGTTCAGATCTATTTAGCTTAAATTAAAATTATTTGCTGTAATTTTCCTATAGTTATTCAAAGGATTAGTGAGAAAACGTCACTGAACAGCTACTTGTCTCCTCATTAGCATTCATTACAAAACTTTCCAGTAGGGCTGGTTTCGGCTGCTGATGGAGCAATACTTAAAAGAAATTGGCTTGTCTGGGAAACAGCTGCTCAGCAACGTCACTTCGCAAGGGAATCAGTGATAATAAGATGATACTATTACAGCTACACCGGGATCATAGTATATTTTAAGCTGCTTTGAGGTGTACAGTGGGGGTCCGAGAATTAAAGCATGATTGCTTGTCTATTGCTAGAAACAGGAAACAGCTGATCATTACATGTCTGCTTATTTGGATCAGTCCTACCCAAAGGCTTGAGTTAAAAGAAAAATCTGTATCTGCTGGAACTCTTCACTTCCTATGTGCTTCCTGTCTGCTGGAAGAGTTTTTTGTTTCGTTTCCTAGTTTTTGGAAAGCTTTGTAAGTCCCATAGCTGAAAAAGGAATTGCGTTCTTTCCTAGGAACACTGAGCACCTACTGCTTCAAAGGAATTTTTCTAATTTCATGTCTTTCTTTCTTAGGCAAGATTCTCAAGGGAAGACTTTCTGGATCCTTATGCACCCATTAGTGAAATTCCAGACACTGATTTTTCTAAATGACCATCCAGTATGGCAATGCAATTGCAAATATACAGATGTGGGCAACTCAGATGTAAACATCTGCACATAAGGCTCAGCCAGGAAAAAATTGGCAGCTGATTTTATGTTGCCTAGTGTCTTGTGCTAATTCACATCGATTGTCTAGAATATGGAAACTAAATGAAAAATACTATTGTCAGACCTTTGAGTGAGAGAGCTTTGAAGCTCACATAGTATAAGGAATAAAACATTTTGGAAAAATTGAATCTAGAAGAATGGAGTAGTTAAAAGTCCCAACACAGTGACAGCCCCTTAGGAATGTGGAGGACAAATGAATAAGAAATTAGTAAGATTGTACACAGCTTTAGGATGCAAAAACTGATTGCCAGTTAAAAGGCACCATTTCTTCTGATCACAGCTGGTTCCAAAATGTTTAATAGTGTCTGAAGTTCTCTGTTTTGAATTTCATATTTAGCTTCTCCTGCTTACAGTTATTACAGAAATTAGTTCTTGTAGAGATTTGAAAAGTACTGCACTTCAGGTAAAATGAAATGTAAAACTGACAGAAATGATGTAGGAACACTGCCAGCAGCCTGAGGGAGGTGAACCTTCCTCTCAGCTCAGCACTGGTAAGGCACCATTTGCAGTGCTGGGTCTAGGTCTGTGCTCCCCAGTACAGGATAGATACGGATGTAATGATAAAGGGCAGTGAGATGATGAAAGAACTGCACCATCTCTTGTATGAGCAGAGGCTGAGAGAGCTGGAACTGTTCAGCCTGGAGAAAAGAAGGCTCAGGGGGATCTCATCAATGTGTATAAATGGCTGATGGGGAAACTAAAGATGGAGCCAGGCTCTTCACAGCAGAGCCCAGTGAAAGGAAAAGAAGTAATGGGCACAAATTAAAAAAACAGGAGATTCCACATAAACACAAGAAAACACTTTTTTACTTTGAGAATGGTCAAACACTGGCACAAGTTTCCCAAAGAGGCTGTGGAGCCTTCATTCATGGAGATATTCAAAATGTGGCTGCACGTAGTTCTGGGATACCTGCAGTAGCTTACCCTGCTTTGAGCAGGACAGACTGACTAGGCCATCTCCAGAGGTGCTTTAACATCTCAGCCATGCTCTCGTTCTGTGATTCCGTATAAGAATGTGTGTCTTGCCCAAGGCTAAAGAGACAATGTTTAAATTACAGCAGATTGAGTTTTCGTGTAGATTAGATCATGAATAGAAACCTGGGGCAAAATCCTGAAAAGGAAAACAGACCTCAAACTACCTCTCAAAGTGGAAATCATAAAATCATTCCATCTATGCTTAAGTGTGTGGTTGTGCGACAGAAAGCGAGCAAGAATGCATATGAAGGTCAGATCACAATTCAACAAAGAGTTCACACAACCCTAGAAGGTCTTATGTTTCAAAGATTACCATTACCCTAAAATATGCCTGATACAGCAGAAAAAAAAAATAATTTCAAAATCTACAAGACCTTCCATGTCCCATTCAAGAGTTCACAAAATTACATAAATGTCTGCACAAACAAAGAGGTTGGCATCAACACTAGTTTAAATTAACTCCTCATGGGAGCAATGGTACTATACTCCCTATCTCAACATTACTTAAATTTTCATATATTCTATTGCTTACATATGTTGCTCTTGATAAACACAGGTCCGGTACGCAACATCCATAAAATCTTAACAATTGGCTGTACTTGTTTTGTTATTTGTGGTGTACTAGCATCAAACGGCAGAATCATGTATCCTTGTGCAACCAAAGTACCAAATTAAACAACAACAACAAAAAGATTATTCTTGAAGAGTTAAAATTTGACATTATCTAATCTTGCAATCCAATACTTGCTTTATACCGACAAGCATCATTCTATTTTAAACTGCAACAAATCTAGCTGGTTTTATACTGAACGAGAGCCTGCTAGGTGAATATATTTTTCTGTTACTTTATTTGCCCTTCTAGAAAGACTAAGCAGTTTTTCCATCTAAGTGAACAACTTTTGAATAGTTTTAGAATAGCATTAAAATACTGAAAGTGTACACAAAGTTCAAATGCTCTTTGATATGACTTCACACCGCAAATTCCCTTTAAAACACCAATGATAAGCCAGAAGAAAGCACTTAGTCATTTAATCCAACTTCCTGCAGAGCAGATCCATAAGAATCCCAGAATGCAGTATTTGCAACAGGTCAGTGGACTTTCACCTATATACCTTACTGTCTGTATTAAGATACAGAATTTCAGGCTACTGAAAAAGCCATAATGTGCTTAAGTTCTTTGCAATATAGAAAACCATCAAATTACCAAAGAGTTAAGAAGGTGTCCTCTGAGCTCTGTGGTCAATGAGCCCAGCGTTTTCAGTAAACTGCATTGCTCACTGAACACCAGTGATAATTCTATTTATTTTTTTTTCTAGAAAAAGAGAAAAGCCCTGTATGTGCCATAGACAGTTTGAAATGTCTGTTCTGCTTGTATTCTCATCTTGTAATACTGCACACAACTTCTGGATTTTTTTTTTAGGTCCTTCGAATCCAAGTAAAATTTTGAACATCCGGTACACAAAAGGTTCCAACTTCACCTTGAAAAGGAAGCCATCACAATGCAGAGCACTGCAGAGTCATCCACACTGCAGTTCTTCCAAGGAGTAAGGACACTTTCTAAATAGTATTAGCATCTGATCTGCTGTTGGGGACATTTCTCCAGCTCATCCTCATATTATACATTTCCCATTCCCTCCTTTTATAATTCATCTTCCCTTCTGTGTCATATTGAAAGAATCAATATTAGAAAAAAAAATATATCTTTAATTGGATAAAGAGAATGATACAGAATTACCCTAAGGAATTACACACTTCTTCACTTTTTTTCTGAATGCGACCTCAGAGTTTCAAAGTAAATTTCCAACTTCAGGGATAACCTTTTTACCATTCTCCTACATGTGTGCATATTCCTTGTTACCTGGGGTTAGCCAGCTTTACTGCACCTGTTTGCAGGCTTTCTACCTGCATGCAAAGATGCAGCTCTGCAATCCTCTCTGCAATGCCGATTTACAACCCTTAGTGCCAGACCCTTTCTATCTTACACATATGCAGGAAATGCTCAGGGGAACACTTTCAACACAAACAAAGATTTCATATTTAGATAAAGCCATGAACGAATAATCTGAAGCTCTTTTACTCTTTGCTAATCTGCAGTTTATGAGAAAAACTCAATACAGTGTGACTTGTAAATCATAAAAACTGCTTAATGTTCATTATTACAGACAAGCATTTAGTAAATTGTGACAATAAACCCTTGATCTTACAAAGATCTTACCAAGGCTGAATGCCAGAAGAGACTGGAGTACTGATTACAAACAAATAGAAACCCCAAACTATCCTTGCCATTTCTTTCTAGGTACAAAAGATGTGTTCAGTACTGCATAAGTGGTTTGCATGACAATCTCTCTCAAACGCAACTGAAGCCTTAGTGTTTGGAAGCCAGAAGCCCTCTAAGGGACTCTGTATATCACAAGAAAATCATGCAGAAAAAAACCAAAGCCTTACAAAAAGACAGACTACAAACAACCTGTTTTGCAATAACAAAAGTAATGGGAGATCCACAGTTCATCTTGCAACAGTGAACATAATTGCAAACCTAAATTTTGCATTTGAAACTAGGAGACAAAAATTATAAACCTCTCTATGCATATCTAATGTCTATTTTCAACATTATCCAAGCCTGCAGGCGCTTAACAGTCCAATTCTTGATGTCATTGTAATTAAAGGCAATACTCACAAGGCTGATAAGCATACCAGCTGTAAGTTAACCCTTATCTTAGCCAAACTGATGACTTTAAATGTGATATCTAATTGTAAAGAAAAGAACATTGGAATTTATTATGGATAAATGACTTTTAAATCCCATAACCTTGGAAATAAGTAAATTATATACAGCCTACCATCAAACTTCTTGTGCCGGGATACAAAAGTTGTGCGTACAAAGTGACTTGTCTCCTCCACTAAGTTTTCAAACTCCAGTTTGCTCTGTTGGCTTAACTTGTCCTCCATTTCTGAGGTGCAACATGTATACTCCTGAGGGCAGATTCTCAAATGTTCCCCTGAAAACACAAAAAAAAAAAGGGAATTAGAAATATCTGAATACAGATAGAAACCTGTCAGAACCAAATATACATCATGTCTCTTCAGTTAGGGAAGGTGGGCTACCCAAAGAGCTCTTTAAGGCTTGACTACTTGATTGGAAACACTTTGTATCAATGAGTTTGCCATAGTTGGGCATTCCTTACACAGAAGGGGAGACATGCTTTGCAGAATTGTTTTGATACTTCAAAAAGTAGAACTGTCTCGTGCCAAAAAGTGATTCCTCATGTTGAAGGAGCCTTCCTCATAAACAGACATATACTTAAAAATTCAAAAACGATTGCTTGCTTCCTGTTTGTATTCAAAATGCCTGGAGAAATACCTAGTGAGATGACCTGTTACAAGTTATTGGAGCTGTCTTGCTGTCAAAAACCAAAATAGACAAATTATGTATTTCTGTAGATAGGTCCCACTTGCCCAAATACACCAAAACATTCTCCCCTTCTACTCTTCCTTCCCCTCTGCTTGAGTAAGTGTATTTTAATGACTGTGTTTGGGTGCCCAATGTTTTTGTTGGGCAGCATTTCTTGTCAGACTGAGCAAGTGCTCTGCTGAATAGGAGAAAGCAATGAAGAGTTTAATTAATTCTTATGTTATATGGAAATGTAATGTAAAAGGTAATGAAAGCCTCTTATTTAATTCAATAGATTTATCTCTTGAAGCACTGTGCTAGTTCAGACAATATTGCTTTCTTCGGTACAATTTGCAAGTGGAAACCAATTCTTTAGCTCATGAAATTAAAATGGTCTGTTATTACATGAAATGTGAATTTCCAATTGACACTGTACTATGAGTGTCAGAAACATTTAGCTCAGTTTGTACAAAGGCAGGAAATTCTACCATTCCCTTTTGAGAAATAAAAAGAATGATGTGCCTCTATGATTAAAGTTACTTGTAAGGCAATGAAAACATTTAGCTTTCTGTACACCGAATCCTGATTAAAAATCCCTCTGCAAATCTCTTAGAGGTGCAAATAAAATGATATACAAAGCCCAAGGGTTAAATAAATACTGGGGACCTGATTCTCATTTATATTGAGGCTCCTTTCTACCACTGCTGAGCCATAAAGAAGATTTAAATGAAATTTATACCTACTTTAAGGCCACTTTTCACCATTCTTACTATGTAGCGAGGAGAATCAGGCCCTAAGATTTATGCTTCCCAGGGGTATAATGCATTTAGCTGCTGCATCATTTTGAAAACAACATCAAAAAGAGATTTGCACATGCTTAGAATAAACATCGTCTTCAGTTTGCCCTCACCTTATTCTAATTTTTGTTTCAATTTTTGAATGAAGTCTTTTAGTTTGAAATTTAGTCATTCCTCAACCCTGACCCATCACCTTCGTCTCAATTTGTTTTTCTGCAGGAGTTCATAATATATTAACTATAATACCATGAGATTTCTTTTAGCAGTCTCAAGACTTTCTAAACACTCACAGCTATACATCTTCAGGAAGGGTCATTTCATTACTGTTAGGCAGTACTACCTACAAGTCCCAGTCATGTCCAAAAGCACCATAATATAAAACACTATATAAAGCAGGAAAAAGAGATACCTCATGACCATCGAAATATTGTAAGGGTTGTCTCCCATGTCTACTAGGCCCTCCCAACACAATAAATTAATTCCTCTGCATTCTCAATATCATGCGTCTAAGCCATAAACAACACATACAGGGACTGGTGAACCAGCTGCTGTCAAATATAAATGATAGTGGCAAAATAATGGTTGCCTTACCCTCTACATTGCTGTCACATTAAACTGAAACTATTCAACAGGCAGCATGATGGTGGAGGTACCATAACGAAACAGAGTAAGAATTATTTTAGTAACAGTAATGTTCTGAGGTATTATCAGATGTTAGAAAGACAAGGAAAGCTGAAATATTGTGCCTGTAGAAGCCGTGCCATGTACTTGATTAAATAAATAAAAAAAAAAATACCCCATCCATAATGTCTTTAACCCCCTTCCCCAATAAATCTAGGGAGTTTTGCTCATTGGAAAACACTGGGTAGACCTACTGTGCCAGTTCCAGCCACAGTGGTAGTTTATGTTTCCATAATGATAATGTTCTCTAGTGCTGTTGCACTCAAGAATTTTTATAAAATTCAGTTTTCTTTCCTGTCTTCATTTAAATTTTTTTACTCTTCTATCTGGTTCTGTTTTTCGTAGTTGCCAGACTATCAACTGAAGTAACGCTAATCATCAAGGCACTGTACTTCGTGAGAAACAGCCATGGGTCTAGATTTTTAAGACATTATGTTATGCTGAGAATTATGACAAATTAAAGCATACTGAACTCAGTAGTCATTTTTATTATCAGTAGCAATATTATTTTTTCGCTCACTTATTTATGGTCTTTCTCTTTGCTGCAGAAACTACTTCCCACCTTGCCTGCTACAAACTCATTCATATTCCTACTGCATTTATTTCTTATATGTGTATTTTCATTAAGTTTCTTCTTTTTAATTCACTGGATCTTCATTCATTCATGAGGCTCTTGACTGCTGAAATAAGAAACTTACATGTATCAGAAAAGCTCACAACTTCTACACTACCTCATGACTTTCCTGTCCTAACAATGTATCTTCCTAAACCATCTATACTAACCATCCACCTTCATCACAAAAACTTTGCTAAACTATAATTAGCTTTTTAAAGATAACATTTCTAGTTCTTCTCTTTTCCCCTGCCTTTTGCTAGAAAGAAATAATAATGTAAATATTGTGTTATTCTTCATATTCTGCTTCAGGATTTTTTATCTCCTTCTGTTTCCTGCACTGGAGGCTCAGGTCAGATAGAGCAAAAGCATTTTCCATTGCTCCATCCTAATGGAGTGATTGTAGGTCTAAGAGGTTCAAATATAGTTTACAGAGATGAAGTCTTTAGAAATTGTGGTTCATAAGACCTAGCATGTTTGGAATGACCACAACTGGCTGCAGTCTCCAAAGGCTCACAACTTGGACAAAAACTTGGGCCCTTTCCTGGGAATGGTGAATGGAATCTCTCTGACAAACAGTTATTTCTGTATGCTTAATGTGTGTTTCCATTAAAAGCAGAAATTATCATATTATGTTTATTCTTATTAAACCTCCAGCTCATGTTAGAATTGCCAGGTCATTAGTTCGCTCCTTGTACAAATGAAGGAGACATGATTTTCTCAAGACAAAAATAGGGGTGTGTGTGGTGTTTTGGGGTTTTGTTTTGTTTTAATTAAGGGTTGTGTGCTTTATTTTGGATTTTTTTTGCTTCTTTTTTTTTTTTGCAGATCTGTGATGTAACAGACCTCTTGGATTGGAAATAACTCTGCAGGCTATATTTGATTGTGTTTCCTCTATTCCCTGAACAGGATCATTTACCATTTGCATTTTGTAATATATTGTTCTGTTACTCTAAAAGGAGTTTAATCACTGATTTGTGTATTTACACACCTTAAGTATTTTGCAGGCTGAAAATATGCTCACAGCTAATCTACCAGTTCTTGCCCCGGGAAACTCCATATGGTCTACGTTCTTATGCTAATTTTAGCAAAGATTTTTATGGCATGAGTAGCATTGGATATAACTGACTAGTTTTTCCTTGTTGTAAATGGTGTCTCCCCAGATAAGTCTGACAGAATGTAGTTACGCTGCACCAGCATTTTGCCAGACTAAATAAGTATTAATTCAGCAGTTCCCAACGACCTGCCACAACTCTTCTAACCACCATTTCCAGCTGAAGATGCTGACCTACATATCTCTCCTCATGTGGCTTATGTTATATAAATCAAATCAATTGCCTACTACAAATTCAGCTACCAGTATTCAATTTCAGTTTTATTACAGCTGTAATCTCACACCTGCCTTCACATGATCCAAACTGGCAAGTTTTGCAGTAAAATTTGGCAATCCTGCTAGCATGTTGCTTTGAAGTGTGATAAAACAATTTATAAAGCACTTGTTTTATATTCAGATATATTGCAGTTTGGTGTTCCCATAACATGCTACAAACCTCACAAGATTCTTTAAAAATTGCAACTCAACTCTCAAGCTGAATAAATGCTTCTACTGTGTATCAAAATGCCAGAACTGATTTGAGCATTGTAACTACTTGCAGAAGATACAATCTGAAAGAGCAATAAGCCCTATGGAATATAACATTACCCTTAACAATTTCACTGCCAGATTTTCTGAACACCTGATGCAAGCATTGATTACATTATTAGAACTGGAAGCATGCTCACATAAAATATTTTACATCAGGCAGAATTTTTTATGAGTCATGTTGCAAGTTTAACAATTTCAGAAACAATTCTTTCTGATACAGTCAATATTTTATAGTTTCTATGCTAACCATAAACTAATAAACCTGATATTGTTCTATTGACAGAATGGTAGGACTAACTGCATGAATGGTAAGAACAGAAACATACAGTCACCTGCTGCTTCATAAATCCAGCAATGGATGGATTAATGTTAATAAATAAAAGGGGCAAAATCAGGGTGCGCTTTCAAACTTGGTCACCCTGTATGCGTCAACAGAGCCTAAAGGCTAGATTAGATTAATGTGATTGGGCTTTGTCATTAACCATGTTCTTTAAAATTAGAAATATCTCCTTCAGACTCGTTTATATTGAGCCATTTGTGAAGGGAGTGTAATTTAATAACAACATAAAGTTTAACAAAGACAAGTGCAAAGTCCTGCACCTGGGATGGAACAACCAAAGAGCCCAGTGCAGACGAGGATCTGAATGGCTGGGGAGCAATCTTGCTGAAAAGGACCTAGGCTCCTCGTGGACAATAAGCTGAACATGAGTCAGTAGTGCATCGCAGAAGCAGCAAAGGCAAATCAGACACTCGGCTGCACCCACAGGGGCGTTACTAGCAGAGATAGAGACATCATCATTCCACTTTACCCAATGCTCATCTGAAGCACTATGTCCTGTTCTGGTCCCCGCAATTCAAGAAAGATGCAAACAGACTGGAGAGGATCCAAAGGAGAGCTGTAAAGATGATCCAAGGGCTGGAGAACCTGCCCTTTGAGGAAAGACTGAAGGAGTTAGGTCTTTTCTCCCTGGAGAAAAGAAGGCTTAGGGGAGACCTCATCACAGTACACTAGTACTTAAAAGGCAGCTACAAAGAGGACAGAAGCTTTCTCTCCTCAAGGAGCATATGGAGAAGAAAAAGGGCAACAGGTAGAAGTTACACCAGGAGAGGTTTCATCTCGACCTAAGAAATCAATTTTTTACAATGAGAACAATTAATCACTGGAACAACTTCCCCAGGGACGTGGTGGAGTCCCCATTGCTGGTGGTTTTCAAGATGCGATTGGACAGGGTGCTGGTTAATCCCATCTAGGCTTCCTTTCCCACAATGCCTCAGACCAGATGATCTGTTGGGGTCCTTTTCAACATGGGCTGTTCTATGGTTCTGAGCTTAGGCACTTCAGAGCTTCCTACCTCTCAGAATTTTAAAGGACTGGAACATCTGGAGTTTGATTTCTAAATTAATGTTTTCCACCTAATATTCTGTATTTTTTTTAAACTATTTAAAAATATTAGTTTCAATTATTTTAAAAATATGGTGAATAGATTTGAAACAAAAACCTCATTCAGCTTTAACCCTTGCCCGCTGTTTTGAGATTTGGATCTTTTTCTGTTTTGGTGGTGATGATTCTGAACACCTGCTTTTTGAATTTTTTAATTTAAGTGCTCTACTGGTGAAATCAGGACCATGGAAGAACTCTTCATGATCACATTATGAATTTTCTATTATAGAAAACTATTTTCCTCCAATACACTTATACCCTTCTGTCACTCATATATGCAAAGAGAAAACAGTTCTGTAGAAACATTTGACTCTCTTGAAAAAACACCCTATCATGGTTTAGCTCCAGACAGCAGCTAAGAACATGCAGCTGCTCGCTCACCCTGCCCCTTTCCCCCTAATCAGGGTAGGAAGAAGAGGAGAAAAGGAGGGCAAAGGTCAAAAAAAACCCTCATGGGCTGAGATAAAGACAGTTTAATAGAACAATATCAGAATAATAATAATGACACAAGTCACTCTCACTACCCAGTGAATTGGCACTATCCTGAACAGTTCTCATGAGTACCCATTGCCCGGTCAATCCCGATTTATATACTGAGCGTGATGCCTATAGTACAGAATACTTCATTGGCCACTCCATCAGGAGGCTTCTTCTCAGCTTCTATGGGAAGCTGCAAAAAAGTCCGGGAAAACTATAAACATTGCCTGGCAACAACTAAAATAATATGTATTATTGATATTCTTTTCATACCAAATCTGAAACACAACAACCACTAGAAAGAAAATTAACTCTGTCCCAGCTGAAGCCAGGACAAGCCCCAAACAGCAATATCATTTTCTGCATTAACTTATTTAGCAGTTAAAACTAAATTAGAAATATGAGTTTCATCATTTCAGCCAATACTCGAACAGTGAAAATTAAAATATCATTTTGTTGGACAAAACCTGTTCACTAACCAAAAAGTCCTAAGGCTCCTTCTGACTTTGTAATTATCTTCTCTGTGGGGTATAACAACCCTGCAAGCAGCCTCTGTAAAATTGCACCTGACATACAAGTCTCAGAATTGAAACTTTCCTACTCAAACTAAAAGGAAACAGATTATGATTTAAATTAATTCCATTGTAATGATGGCCTGACAAGTGATGGCGGGAGCAACATTTGCACAGAAAATGACAGCTGAAGGAAGGGAGGGAAAGCTGTCTGTAACATACAGATCATGCCATCAGACACAACTCTCCTAATTTTAATCAACAGAATATTGAACTTGAAGAGCTTGTATGTTCAATGGACTCTGATAAACCTGTGCAACCACCCCATGGAAGAAAATGACTCATTTGTTTGCCTTGGACCCAAATCATCTTTTCTCAGATTCCTTTTGTTCCTTGAGTGCTTTGAGGTCAATTAAAAAATGAATGCCTTCCAAACAGACTGATAATTAGTTAACAGTCTCTTCATTACATGTCCCACAGGGAACATTCATTTACAAGAAGCCCTGACCCTGTTGTCCTTGGGAAGCCCTCAGTAATAAGTTACAGAAGCGGAGGCCAAGGCAGACCTGTTCAGACTAGGACTATACAGATGCTAAAGAAAGAGCTGGAGTCCCTAGAGTCTTCCTAACTAAACTACTAGAAGCTGTACCACTACTCCAACACTCAGGTTCATTTTATTTTCCAAGCATACACAGCCAGACAATTAGGTTTTGATAGCAGAGTTTGTGAGAAGAATCTTTAGTTACCTCTTGGGGAGTGTACTACTGGCGTTGTGCTCAGTGCCTTGTGGAAAGCGAATGGTAAGGCTGTGATTCAGCGCTGCATAGTTTCATCACCTCGCTGGCTACATGGCTGCAATTTTCTGGTTTCAAAGCATGTTTCCACCTAGGAATGGCAGCCAGCTTCTCCACCCCCATAATTGATTTTTGATGTTTATGATGTACCCTACTATAATAGCAGAAATATCTTATATAGCGTTATAGTAAGAAGTAGAACGCAAACAGCACATCCCTTTACCATGACCATAAAGCACAAGGCGCCTTTGTATTTCAGCCGCTCTCAGTACAATCCTATTATTAAAATAAGAGAATGAGATTGTACACATTCATGCATTTGTAAAGATTTTAGTCAACATTTGTCACATAACACTGAAATCCAAAGATGTGATTGCAACAAGATATATCAGAGACAGATTTACACCACTTAGTTCATGTACCCACAGGAATACAATCACAATAGGGCAGAGTGGAGTTAGTTGCCTGAGGCTAACTTGATATGCTGTACTGACAAAACAAGTCTTTAAGATAGCTACACAACTACTAACATACATGTAGCAAAAGTTAACGCCGCATGAGCTATAATTGTGCCATTTGATTGCACCATCAAATATACTTTACAGCCCCACAGATCCCTTTTTGATCACTGTATTGATATGTATAAACCCCATGCTTCTAAAATACTAAACTTAGCTGTTTAAAAGTCCTTAATCACAGTGCTCTTCTCTTATTCATATGGCTTCAGTCAGTCCAAGGAAACCTTTTCATGGTAACATGAAACAGATTAATCTACCTTCCTATCTTCTGATTGATAATGGCATGCTTTCTTCCAATGCCAGTCGTATGGGCAGTTTACTAAGGCAGTCACGATATGCATTGTGTTGGTCTTAGATCAAGGTAAATCAAGGTACAAGGTACATAAAGGGTACATCAGTGGTGAGATTTTGGTACTTCTGCCATAAGCTCTTTATTGAGATACTCTTCAGCCTAATCTCTTTCCTAGTTGCTTTAAAAAAAGAGGGTACAAAAAGGGAGGCTATAATTTATAAAGACCTCATAGTCCAGTTATCATATTGACTCAAGGTCTCCTCATAAAATTTCATGGCCAGAAACGCTGGTATCTTTCATTTCTGTTTGAAACCAACCACTGTAAAGAAAAAACTGCCCCTACTAGCTCCTAAGCACCAACCTTCCTGTGACACAAGTTATAATGCAAAAAGCAAAGCACTTTCTCCAAGTTTGTGTGTCTTTGACTTTATAGAATGAAAAAAAAAAACTTCCTTTTTTTCCCCAGAGAAGCATACTAAGAATACTGTCACAAGTACAACACACAGATAAAGCACTTAGTGCAAGACAGTTCAAAGACATGCAAAAAATAATGTCCTGTTACCCTCATGAAGGAGTTCCACAGTCTGTAAGCCAAGTTTGGTGCAAGGTCGTGCATCCTTGGCTTGGTTTTACAGATCTGTCCTGGTTTGAGGTAAAACAGAATCAATTTTCTGTTCGGTAATTTTACCATGACAAGATCCAATTGCTGTTACAGTGTGAGAAAGTCCATGCTAAAGCCAAGCAAGGTACTGGGAGCAAAATCACTGACAGGATTGTCAGAGTTAAAGGATTCAGGAGAAAAACTACTGACACAGGACAATATAAAAGCCTATAAAAAATAAAAAGTGAAAAACTGGATGTTGGCAACCAGCAATAAGGAAGATCAGCCCATTCCCAACCTGACTGATGACTGCGTGGGCACCAGAGAATTATCGGGTGTTTTATCATTGATGGCAATCATACTATTGCTTAGCCTCACAGCTCATTAGTCCTACTTATCTATCATGTGTAGTAACCAGGAAAAGATTGCTTTGTACTCTTGTACATATTCTGCAGTTGTGCATATTCTGCAGTGACTCAGAGAGGGTGGAATCCAGGGATTAGGCAAAAAACATCCCCAGCTGCTTCTGATGGGCCAGGTGGGAGAAGATACCATAGAACGGTATCTTCTTGCCTTTTTTCTGAAAGTTGCTCATTGCCAATGGCGTCTTCTTCACGTGAGAGGGGATGGCATAGAACTACAGAAAAAACCATGTAGTTCTTTCCTAAAGGTATAAAAGGGAATGTTCTGTGACCTCCCACAGTAAATCTTACACAGTTCAGAAACTCAGACCTTTTTCTACCCACTCCTACCAAAATCACGCTTCTGAAATGACTCATTCAGTTATAGGGGATACCAGCTGATAGAGGAGGAAGAAATACAGGTACAGATTTCCAATGAGAATGCGCCAATGGAAAGCTTTCTTATACAATATTTTTTCTATTTACTTTCTTTGGCTATTTTTAGACTGTTTTGATTCACTTACATGAAAAACATAGCTTCAATGTACTGAACCCTCCCCCCCCCCATGCATTAAAGTATAAATGAAAATATTCTGAATTGCAAGGCTTCTAATTAACAATATGAATCTAAAGTTTCTCTGTGGATATTGTCAGCTACAGCATGAGACTAGACATTCTATTATTAACACCATTGATAGGCAAACTTTTGATGAATAAGCAGGAAATTCTGAAACATTTTCAATAAAAGATATTTCCCGAGGAATCTCAGGATTCAGCAATGTAGACTGAAGTTCTTCAAATCCTTTGCTTATTGCTGCTATCAGATCCTCACTTTTAATAACCAGCTGTCAGATCTCCTAGCGCCTGGGATAGGGTGTCCAGTTGCTCTTGTCTTTCAGGCAAACTGTGCTAACAGGCATCCTTCGGAAGAGGGAGGCAGCTGGTATGTGTGCCTGGAGGTGTTTGGAATGAAGGTAGTTCATACAACAGTGCTGTTACACTTCAGCAAAAGTTGGGACGTCTTGAAGGCTTCCTGAGTCTAGACTATGTGGTTTCTTTCCTGTTACAGTTCCAAGGCTTTCTCAGAGCTTGCCAGTTTTGAAAAACTCTGAGGTTTCCACGTTCTCTATGACAGGAGACACCCTTTTAGCTTTTGGTTAAGGTCAAGTTGTCAGATTTCTGTTCCCTTCCATGTGCATTCAAAGGCATTCAAAGGCTGTAGCTATACCCCTAGACAAAAAGGGGCCAGTAATTGATCCATGTGGTCAGAGGAGATCACACCCATGTTTCTTAGGGCAAATCCCTTCTGTACAGAATGAATCTGGGAGCAAAGTAATTGAACCACTCAGAGAGATTTTGAGTCCAGTGCTTGAGCTCATTCTTTATCCCTATTTCATACAAAGATCCTGACACGTGGGATTGTTGATCTGCTTGAAGGTAGGAAGGCTCTACTGAGAGATCTGGACAGTTTGGATCAATGGTCTGAGGTCAATGGCATGAGATTCAACAAGGCCAGGTGTTGGGTCCTGCACTTGGGTCACAACAATCCCATGCAGCATTACAGTCTTGGGAAAGAGTGTTTGGAAAGCTGCCCAGCTGAAAAGGACCCAGGGGTGTTGGTCAACAGCTGGCTGATCTGAGCCAGCAGTGTGCCCAGGTGGTCAAGAAAGCCCACAGCATCCTGGCCTGTATCAGAAATAGTGTGGCCAGCAGGACTAAGGAAATGATCGTCCCCCTATACTTGGCACTGGTGAGGCTGCACTTCAAATACTGCGTTCAGTTTTGGGCTCATCACTATAAGAAAGGCATTGAGGTGCTGGAGTGTGTCCAAAGAAGGGCAATGAAGCTGCCGAAGGGTCTAGAGAGCAAGTGAGGAGCTCATAAATGAGGAGTGGCTGAGGGAACTGCGGTGGTTTAGCCTGAAGGAAAGGAGGCTGAGGGGAGACTTTATCACTCTTTACAACTACCTGAAAGGTTGTAGCAAGGTGGAGGTCAGTCTCTTCTCCAAGTAACAGGCGATAGGACAAGAGGAAGAAGTCTCAAGTTGCACCAGGGGAGGTTTGGATTGGATATTAGGAAAAATTTATTCACTGAAACAGTTGTCAAATACTTGAACAGACTGCTCAGGGAAGTGCTTGAGTTGCCATCCCTGGAGGTATGTAAAAGACATGGAGTGTGGTGCTTAGGGACATGGTCTAATGGTGGACTTGACAGTTTTAGGTTAACAGCTGGATTCAATGATCTTAAGGGTCTTTTCCAAAATAAATGATTCTATGGTTCCATGATTTTAACCATCAATTACAATAAGGTTTTTCAGAGACCAATGAACTTTGGATTCGAGGAGCCTGGCAGAGCAGGCATGACATTGTCCTTGACTTGAAGAGGTCTCCTGGCCTGAAGGAGGATACAGGGCAGGTGTGCCTTACACTGCTGATGCTGCAAGCTCAGGATCTCAGGCCGTCCTGCAGTCTAACAAACTTCTGTTTACAATGTCATGATATTTCAAGTCAATATTTTCTGATAGAACAGCATATGCTCTGAAAACTTTTAACTCACTCTAATTAACAGAAGCTATGTTTCTATAACATCAACCAGCCACAATAATCACTGCCAAAAGGAAAATGAGAGCTTTTTAGAGAAGAGGATAACAGCTTAACTGCAAAAATTGCAGATTTCCACTATTCCTAAAAGTGCTTCAGATCTGAATCTGCTGTTAGTCCTACACAAGATTTTTAGGGTTTTTTTGTTTGTGTGGGATTTTTGGATTTTTGTTGTTTTGTTTGGTGGTTTGTTGTTGGGTTTTGTTGGGTTTTTTTGTTTTGTTTTGTTTTTTGTTTTGTTTTATATTGGATTTAGACAGAAAAGAGACTGAATAAGTTTTTTAGCTCTTTTTATTGATGTACTTTTATCAATGCCCTCTACGGCCTCTGATACTTGGCAAGGGTCAGGGTCTTCAAAATCAATAACTGAATGTAACAGAGTTTCTTGCCCTTCAAGTGTTTTAATGTTAAAGGTTTGACCTTTATGATTAAAGAGCAGCTTGAAAGGAAGCGATCTGTGTCTGAAGTCCTCTTATGTAACCATATTTTTGAATGGACATTTTTGACTGCAAAAATAAAAGGCTTCTGTGCGCTTTTACAGAATTAATCAAAGCATTTAAATATACAAGGATACAGTAATAAGATAGAAAGGTTCTATCAGTTCTTTAGAGAATCAATTCCTGTATTAATATGCCTTTTTAGCACATTTGTCCAGTACAATCACAGCTTTTAACTGGCTGCTTACAGCAGTGTCCTCTGGTTAACTTGTGATTACTTTGCAGCCCAGAATTTTTGAAAAAAACTAACCAACCAAAAAAAAAAACGAAACCCAAACCAACAATAAACAATTTTATTTAGTTATTTATTGAAAGAAAATTACATTCTGAATCTGATAGACACTATTTTCCTTGAAGATGCTTCTTCATTGTGGCTAAGCGGGCTGTTTCCTAGAAAGACGACAAGGCACTTTCTAGTCCTATTTACTCCATGCACTTCACCTGACATAATATGGGCAGATATCATACAAAGAGAATACTTGTCCCATGGACATATAGCAGATGGAGCCAGGAAAAAAGTAGGCAAAGACTATGTCATTGTTGTCTATGCTTATTCTCTTTAGTATAAGAAAGACTTGAAAGCACCTGTTAAATTCAGAGCCCCTTGAATACATTTTTCTCTTGGTACCTTCTCACAGAAACTACTCAGATAAAGGCATTCCCTGGCCTCTGCTGCATGGATAGAGCCACAGCATCACATTAATGACAGGTAGAAATTTAAAGAAATCTCCAGGCGTGCCTGTACAAGCCTCAAATGATTTGCCCATCTTATCCCTAAAACTGTAAAAAATCAACGACAGTAAAACTCCTAAAAATGTGCAAGACTGCAATGCAGACGCAGCTACAATGCTTCCAGGTCCTGTTAATATCTCTGAAGGTCTAAACCTAAGGATTTCTCATCCCTGTGGAACTGTCTGTTGCCTTCCCTGGGTGCCTCGGGTTAAACAGTGTGAATTTGCCGGCTTTCCTGCCTTCCCTCCCCTTCCCCCTGTGAGGTTGTCCTCAGAGGAAGCTTTGAGGTCCTCACTACCAAAGAGGGCTCTGCAGCACTGTGCTGCTGCCCCTTTCCCAAAGTAGAAGTGCTTTCCGAGCTGAAGCAGTGATCATTTACAGCTGTCACAGGGAATGACTGTGATTACCTATAGAAATCTCTGCCAAAAAGCAAGAATAAAGCTGTAAAATAAGAGCTAGGTCAACATGCACATAATTCCAATATGAATTGTGTATATTTAGGAAACAGTAATATTTGGGGATTTTTTTTTTTCTGGGTGCATTATATAGTTCTACTCTGGGCCCGACAGGAACAGTAGTAAATATATTACAGTACTTTTTGGTGCTGTGTTGGACTAATACAAGCCTAAAATCTTTTGCTTGGAATATTTTTGTTTTGTCACCTTGGCAAAAAACTTGAAAATAGAAAAAAATAGTACTAGGCAATACCTCTAAAATTTTTCTTTCAATATGAGTTACTAGTAGTAGCCAAATTCTAATAATGTTGATATTTTCAGCAAACAGTATTGACTTTTACTGTCATTAAAATTATTTTTAATAGAAAATGTCCTAATAAAACTCACATTATGCTTTTCCTTATCACTGTTTTTATTGACTATCAAGAGGAGGTCATATAAATTTTATTCTCCCTGTATATCACAAATACAGTTATAAAAGATGACTGACAAGTTTCACTTAAGGAGTACATCTAGTAAACTGTTTGTGCGTACATCATTAAGTTTTCTTTTCCAGTCTTTCCAGAGTCTCATTGGCAAGTAAAGGTAATGTCTGTAACTGCAGAGAAAAAAAAAATAATAAAGAAAAAAAGCCTAAGTTATCTGGTAAACTGTGTAAAGCATCAAAAGAAAGGTCTCCACTGACTGTCACAAGAACAGCCCTTCTATTTCTATATGACTTTAAGTTACTGCATAACTCTGTCACATTTCTTGAATATCAGCCTGTGTAGTCTCTCCTGGTTTGACTTATGGGCAAAAACAGAGATACCAGGAGATGGAACTTCACTCTGGGGTGGGGATTTAACTGTATGGAAAAAATATTTACAAATGATGAACATTTGTACAAAACTACATATGTAACTAAAGGCATGGCTTGAAAAAATATACTTTCTTCTTGTGAAACTGTTGAAAACCATTCTCAGAAAAACTGGAGTGAAGTTTGGCTGTTTCTATGATGAAAAATATCAAGATTGGCATAATTTCCTCAGCGAAACAAGTTAGAATGGTTTATGAGGAAGACTTATACAAAATATATACACCTGCCAGTAAACAACTTCTTCACTGAGTTGGCACTTTTCTAAATTACAAATTAGGGATTCATGATCCTAATAAATACAATCTACTACTGGTTAATAGCTCTCACAACATTTTATGGTTTTGAAAGAGATTTATAGGTTTATAATGAGGAACATTATAGTGCAGGTGCTATTAACTTCACTAAAAGCTATGCATAAAAAAGGAAAAGCAAATCCTGTACATCTTCCATTAAATAGAAAATGCGAAAGCGTTTTGTTAAAGGTTTTCTTTGTGTACTCTTTTCTAAGAAAAAAAGTCCGCATTTCCAGGTTACTTCTTAGTAGTGTAATTAATTTGGTGGAGTTCACAAATTGCTTAATGAGTACTGTGTTTAATGAATATTCTCTGAAATTTTATGGCTATTTTCTACATCCATTCAGCAGAACAGCAGTTTTGAGCACTTGTTGCAGATGTTTCCAACCATTTTCTGCCAAATGCAAATTCACTTCTTGAGTGAATTATCAATGCCAATTTTAGCTGATACTACTGTTAAAAGATTAATGTCCTAAAGGCAGAATCAGATTACTACTTGCATTATTTTAACATCACTTTAAGAATACTCTCAATCCCCTTCCACTTGGACGGAGTGCTTTTTAAAAACAACATAGCATGGTTGAGTAGGTTTAGCCTTTTCACTATATGGTTATAAACAAAGTATCTAAAGCTAGAATTGTATCTTAATGGAGTTATCATCCAAAATTCATACAGCATAGTCTCATGACAAAATTCTAAAACTTTACGTAAAAACTATTAAAACAAAGTCATAAACCAGCCGTCTAGGCCACTCTTTGCTGTCACTTAACAATTAGCTATTACCCGACAACTCCTAAAGTAACTATCTATCTACCTTAGGTTAACATCACTTCCTAAAATATGAAAAGCTACCTACAATGTTCAAAATAAATTTCTGAAATGGTGATGATGATGATTCTGCAATAATTTCTGTATCTGAAACTTCCACTGAGCTCTATGGGATAACTTATACACTTGAAGTTACTCATCCATAAATACTGCCAGAAGTAAAATTCAGCAGTACAAGCTGCTGGAGTACATAACTTTTATTGATCTCTAGGTTTTAAATTTATAATTGAATTATTATTGATCATTTATTGATTACTGAATTATTGATTTCTGGTTTTATAGCTCTCTAAAATATAGGAAGCTGATGATCCATGCTAGAATCTGAGACTCTCCTTAGGTTTGGCCAAACAGGATCTAAAATAAATCAAACCTACTGGTTTTTAGGCAAAGTTTTATTTGGGATACAGTTAACTAGAATGATTCATGTATCACCACTATCAAAGTCTTTGCTTCAACCTTTCCTTATAAACCTATAAATGTGTGTTCACACTTAAATGACTTCTTATACATAATCTGGTGATAAATTCAGCCAAGAAAACCTTAATGTACTGATATCTAAGGTATCTAAGAGAACGTCAGATCAAGCACCTGCACTGTCCTCTTCTTTCCAGTGATGCTTAAAGCAAACGTCTGGTGCAAGAATCTGGAAATACCGTGCAATAAAGAGTTTAAGTTCCTATAGTGATCAGAAACTATTATTACTGTTATTATTAAGATAAAATTCTGAAAAAATGTTTAAAAAAATGGTAATCATATAATAGTAAGACTTATGCATGTGTCCTAGTGACAAAATCTTGTATGGTCCCCCAAGAATAAGTCTAAGTTGATCTGCAGTTTACTCTAGCTATGAAGATTAAATAAGCAATACAAAAAAAGATACAAATCTTTAGCCAAACTGTCTCCTTCAGGAATGAATTCTAGAGTCAAGATATGAACTGAGCTCACTGCATTTTTAAAGGCAGATACTGCATACTTCATGTCAAGCTGCAGATCTGTGAGTACAGACTTTGAAAAGAGAATCAGCGAGCAGTGATTTAATGCTAATTTGATGCATCATTCAGAGTCAAGACACGATCTAAGACTTGTTTGACAAGACATATTCAAAGTACAAAATGATCAAACCGAAATTGTGTCAGTTATTTTATGAGCAAATCAGATTTCTGAATGTTACAGGCTTTCCTTTACAAGGGGCTGTATCATCAGAATGGATTAATTAGATGAAAGGTGGAAGTAATACCGTGAGCAACATCCAGACAGGTGGAAGTGCGATTGATCAAAGAAATACAATGGAATCACGCTGTCACATGAGTGACTACATCTTACGTTATTACATGCTCCCATAGCATTGCATGATCATTTCTGCACTTTAAGTCTGCTGCTCAGACCTGAACAAAGTTCACCCATTTCCTTTCACAGAGTTAAATTAATATCATCTTCAGTTTTGATCTGCCTAGGTTGCCCTTTTCCAAGTTTGAATGAACCCACAAACCCCAAAAGGAATATTAAGTCAAACCTGTCATATTTTCCTTACTTACCTGCTTACTCAATGCATGTTTGCATAACTATGAGGCTCAGCTGTGACGCAGGATCAGACCATAACCCTTAGTCTCAGTTTGGTTTTAGATAGTGTAATTAAATTGTCAAACAAAGGCCTAATGCTTATGAAATATGAGAAGGAAAGGGGACTGAAAAAAAGGGAAAAGAAGAGAAAGAGATGGACAAAGAATATCAATAATTGAGAGTATAAATAATGTAACATTTTTCCAGAAAAAAAATCTCATTGCTATTTTAATTTTCATAAACTCTCAACTAAAGTAGGATATAAAAGCAAATCACACTAATTCTTTGTACAGGAGAAAACCTAACATAATTTCAGATGCTTTGAGCTGAATAAATGCACCAATAATGCCACCTGAATAAATGCACTAATAATGGCACAGCATTACCCTATTATGGGATCACAGGAGAATCAAGGTTGAGGAATATGAAGTGTGGGATCAGGTACGCAGCTTCTGCTCCAGAAGAGGTAGAGCAATGTAGGTATGAGCTTGACTATGCCGCATGATTTGGGTCTACAGATCAACCCCTTTGGTTAGCAACTTTCTGACTAAGCCAAGCTTGTAAGCAGAAAACACCTCCAGGTCTTCTACATCTTCCTAATTCAGACATGGTTCTTAAGAAAGCAAGACTCAGTGTGACTGAACGGTTTGGATCTAGAGGAAACTTTACAGTTGCTGGTCTCCAGGAAGTAGCAGTTGTCCTTACTGAAGGTCCACTCTGCAACACACACACTGCAGCTGGTAATTCTGTTCTGCTTCCAATATTTTGCCCAATGTTGTATAGCTTTGCTGTGAACACAATACATTAATATTTTTTTTTTTCAAAGAACCCTTGTTTCCACAGTAACTTTGAGGAGGTTATGTTGATTAGCATATTTTTTCATATGTGACAAATCAAACATATGGAGTGTGAAAAAGAAGAGTGAAATCATTGAAGAAGAGCTAGCAGATAATTCTTCATACGAAGTTTAGCCTTTTTTTGAAACACTGAAAAGTAAAAAATGTGGTGCTATTTTTACAGATGAATTCTGTAGCATTCCAGACTTCTGGAATTGCTTTAAACAGTATCATTCAGATCTTTTTACCTTACTGACTGTTGTTTCTGCCTTAAAGTTGCACTTATAACCACACTGCTATTTGTCAGTGTATCACACTAACAAAATCAAACACATACAATTTTAGATATATGATACATGTAAGGTCTTCATATATCAGTCCTCCTTATTTACACGGTCCTACCGTATGTCTTCAGTCTTCAGAACTGACCATTCAATCTCACTGAAATCGACTACATGGGCTACGATCAAGGACAATCAGTGTTTTAAAATTATAAATTATTTAAGGGCATCAGATGGAAACTTTAGACATATGAATTAAAGCTCAGTTTTAGAGAGAAACTTGATAAAAGGCACCAAGAATCTCAGCTGTTAAACTAAAACTATGACAACTAGGGAAGAATAGTGTCTTATCAAGGTGCAAAGATTTACATGCTGAGTGTATTATGTTGTTGTAGATGCCTTCAAGGGACATATTTATTTAGGATGCTTCACCTTCAAAATAAATTAAGATGCTTTTCAGTTTCTTCATGGATTGATGAGGGAAAATAAAAAGATATTTTTCTTCTCAGTACACTGACTTCTTTACTAAGTAATATTTAATGCACAAAGAAAAGAATTTTCTGGTCTCTATCTTCTGTGCAGTTCAATTCTGTAGACAGGCTGCAGATATGATGATTGACACGATTCATCAGACTGAAAATTTTTTTCTTTTACCAGTTTTCATGATTTATAACTTTATGAAAACTCTTCTGCACAAGTATTTTTCTGTATGTATTTAGGTTCTTATGACAATTTAGAAAACTGCCTTTTTGACTCCTGATCTGCTGTTTCCCTTTTTGTTTCAGAAAATAACCAACAGTCTGTATATTCACTTGGGGTCAGCCTTTAATTCAGTCTAAGTAATACATTTAAATAATAGGAAGATCTGATAATTTTAAATTCTTTTTCAACTTTTTTACATCTGAATACAATAAGCTGTCTCTTAAAGTCTACTGGGTTCATTTCTCCCCATGTTACATCTTTTATAAATATTCAGAAACTTGGTTTGATATTGCAAATTATTTTATTGTTTTTGTGTTATCTTACTGTCCTTGAAAACAAAAAAAGAGAGCATACTACTTGGAAAGAAGTTTTCACATATTATCTACATAAAGTATCATATTTACTACACAGTACAAGATGCTGTATGGTTTCAACTTATTGACAGATCATCCTCACAAGTGAAAACAAAAGATTACTCATTTTGCTAGAATCAGACTCTTAAACTATAAACTTACATCTGTGAGGACTTACATCTCTGCAGAGCAAAGTGCAAAGATTCATATCAAAGCATTTATGTCAAGGAGAGAAATGCAAGAAAGTACAGGCTAATACTGGCCCAAACTTAATTAAAAAAAAATAATTAGAAAGTCTAAGGTATTACCAATTCACAGTGTATAAAAACAGTATCTAAATGTTGGTGTTTTTTTGTAAAATAATAAAAAAAACCCATATTTTTTCAATATAATTTCCTTCAGGCACTTAAATGCATTATAATAGTTTATTTACTGCATATTTAATGCAAATTCCTTTATTGGCAGGAGGAGTTAGATAAAAAAGCAGGAAGGAAGGAATGGTAGGAAAAATGACCCAAAATATACTCCAATTTCAATTTTAAAAATGCAAAACATGGTATCAACAAGGAATAGTCCCCCTTATTGGGGGACTATTGTTTTTTCTTCATTTAAAAGATATTTCAAAAGAAACATATATTGCCTAGCTTTAATATACACCACTTTAGAAGTCTATGAAATCATTTCACTATGGTTTGGAAGCCTATGCAATCTGGGACATGCTAAATTACAATTTTTGTCTATGAACACTCTCAACGTGCACTCAGATGCAACTTCTACTAGTTACAAGATGTGCAAGAGCATCTTCCAAAATACAATAGTAAGAATACTTTTGGAAACCCCCTACAGTTTAGGCAGTTCCCAAAGCATCCTTGATGTTCCTAAACCTTCCTGGTTTGGGAATCCTGCTAGATCACCAGTTATTGCCTAATTACTCAATTTTGTCTGAGTGACTATGGAGAAAAGATACATCTGTGTTGTCATTTTGACAATCAGTTTTGTAACAAATCTCAGTTAGGCAACATGTTTCTTTCATTTGTTTCTCCCTGTGAATTAAATGTGTTAATCTTGATCTAAAGCTTAATAGGAAAGTATAAACTTGCAGTTAAGACTTACACAGAAATAGTAAAATTTATTTTCTGAGATGCTGTGCTTTTTCAGAAATTAAGTGATTTATATTGGCATTGTAAGAATACAGCATTACAAAGGTCAAAATTTGATGTGAGTAAATTTGCACTACAAATGAAAAGAATTGGCAGCTGGGAGAAATCTACGTATGCTCTTCTTTGAGTACCTAAGTGTTTACATGCAAATCTGAATATTCTTAGAAGAACAGAGAATTCTATCAGTGATAAACCATTGACATTTCCTAGGCACAGTGCTGCATAGCTGGCTCAACATCTAAGAGTACAGAAACAATGAAGGCCAGAGATCTATTTATTCATTTATTCAGTAGATGATAAAAAAGAAAAGAAACAACACCATAAGGCAAATATATTTGTGGCAATAAATGCCACTGTATTGACATGTTTATATTTTGGTCCTGAAGGATGCACTCATTGTTTTGACAATAATGAATAAATTGCATAAATGAAAATGCTGAAAGGAAATTAAGACACATGGGAAAAATGCAAAAAGATAGTTCCTCCAAATAAATAATTTTAAGGCAGATGTCTATTATTGTGTGCTGAATGAATGGAAATGTAAACAAATCCTCTTGAGACTTGCGTGAAACTACATTTAGCTGGACATAAAACGAGAGAATTTTTTGCCTTCACTCATCTGCTATAAGCTTCACTGTAAATAATTTTAAGTGGTTTTATTTTGTCAAGCTAGCTAAATAAGTTAAAGATAGTTAAAATCACTATTAAACAATACTTACTTTTATTCTATACTTCTACACTTCTATACTATTCTATTCTTACTTTTATTCTGCATCTGTATCTGCATCTGGTTTACCCCTTTCTTTCTAATGAAAGCAGAAGGAAAAACCATAAATGTGCTGGTATACTGGACCCTCATACACTCTTGCAATATATATGTTTAATTACAGACTACAGTACCTGTTTGTCAAATGTATAACAATACTGTCTCCCAAGTCAGTAACTGCAGTCTACCACGCTATGTATTTGCAATAGTAACTACAAGTACAAGGTACAGATAATGACAACTTGTGAAATGGTTACTGCCAGTTGCCACCATCCTTAAATACTCATGTTGTGTGATCTCTCATAAAGAATGTATGGTTCCAAATACTTCTTGTGGTTTTCAATATTAATCGAAACAATCACAGATTGCTTGAAGGGAAAAAAATTAAGACAAGTTTGTTCCTGTGCATCTGTAAGAGAGCAGTATTATGATCTGCCTCAGATATTTTTAAAGGAACCTATTAAAACTAGGCCTGTGAATTCCACCTTCCTCTTTGTTTCAAAAGTGCTATAACTTTCTCTTTGGGTTTCCTGTATCTTCTGAGTATATTCTATCCTCTGCTTTAAGAAATTACCTCTCTGATTTTACATCAAAAAAACCCAAAACCCAAACGTCTCTATATTTGCATTGTTTTTTGCACTGGAAAAGTTCTGCTTGGTACAGCACAACTCCAATGGTAGATCTCTTATTGATATTGTTTAATTTATTCTAATTAACTTGCATTTCCTTTACAGATGTGAAAGCAACTGGTACATGGTCATTTTTTCCCCTATAAATTATCTTATTTCTTCTTTAAAGCTTAACAAAGTTTATTTTATGTAAAAAATGTCAACCTATAAATGTGTACTCACAGTATGACCTAGAGAAAAGGCAACCCCATGTAAAATTTTAATATTTTTAAGCTCTGGCTTAAAGTAGTATGCACAATATGTTAAAATCTAACCCTAGCTTGTTAGTGCATCTCACTGTCAATACATCGTAAATATTTAAATAAAACTATTTCCTTATATATAATAAGACTTTCTTATTCTAGATAATTGTCCTATCCTAACATAAGCCAGTGGATCTCTGGTGTAATAAATTAGGACTTTGATTTGAGTATAGACGATGGCGCTTCATAGCTACGCTTTCTGCAGAATACTAGAGGAACTTTTTCATAGAATGCTTTGAGAATTTATGAGAAACTGTATAATTGACTTCTGAATATTTAGAGGACTTGTCATTAAAAAGTTTGTGAAATATCAAGGTTATTGCAACAATATTTTAAAATTAAAAACCATACACACATTCGGAAACTGTTTTTATTTAGCTAATACCTTCTGAAATCACCTTCTCTTCTGCCTGTTAAGAACTAAAATGCCATCCATGTTAGCCAAAGATATCATGTAACAGTGTTCATCTTAATATTTGATTATTAGTTACAAATAAATCATGAAATGCAATAGATGATAAAAGAGTTTAAAAAAAATATTGTGAGATCTAAGAGCAGAAAAAAAGAAAAAAGCAAATGTGTCTGTGTTGAATGAAAGATAAAACTAATTCTCCGATTGGTGAGGAAAAAAAGTACTTTGGACAATATTACAAACTGGGATTTTACAACATTTACTACATATGTCATCAAGTGGCTCTGGTTATTACCTCGGAAAATGAAATATTTCTCTTATCCCAGAAGCAGTCTCTAGGAACCTGCATATTTAATACTGTCTTTGAAATATTATATTTTCTCTCTATGAAGCATGCATCTACGCTGTCTTTAAAAAGTTAACTAAGAAAAAAAGTGTCTTTTTATGTGGCATAAATATAGAAAGCATGTTTTTACATCTATCAGCTTTGTGCTTTGATTTTTCAGGTAAAAGAGAATGTTCTACTTGTTTAGGATTTTAACTCTCTATTTCACATTTGCCCAATTCTGTAGTGTAGATAGAAGACGCCAGTAAATAGTGCCATCAGTTTCACATGGAGGCATTAAGACAAACAAACAAAAGAATTGCAAAATATTTTTTTCTTTTCCTGACCCAGTTCTAAGTGCACGGAGAAAAAGAACAAATTAAAAATTCCCTTCTCAGGACTACACCTGAACAATGCTTTCCTCCATGGTCTGTGATAAGGGTGCAGAATCCATGTGTATAATTATCATATTAAGCCTCATGTACACTTTAACATATTCTTCAGATTATTTTCTATATCATTGTGACCCATTAGATACATATTTCTGAGAACAATGAAATCTAGATAGATTCTTCCTCAGAACATCAGAATTGCCATTCCAGCTGAGACTAGTGCATGGATGTGCTCAGTTTTTATGAAGAGCCATACTTTAAAAACCTCCCTAACCCCAAGAGAAAGTTAAGCCTGCAAGTAGCAGTTATATGCAACTTTCCCTTTCTTGGTTTCATTGTATTGAAGGATATGTTATCAACTTAGAGATTTTTTTTTTAATTGCATGGGACACAGGAATAGTTATAAATGAAGAAAATGAACATAGTCTTTTATGAATGGCAGGGAAGCAGCTAGCAGCAGTTAAAACAGAGAAACAGTAGCACTGTCCAAAATCTCACTAGCCGTGCTGATGTCCTTATAATGGTATTACAGAATCAGTGTCCATCTTTAAAATAGACTATTCCCTATTTATTAATTGGACCTGTGAACAGCTAATACTTCTCCAATATTCTTTGTTCAGCATTTCTCCAGGAACAGGACAACCGAAGTTTAGTTGCAAGGCTGATCTCTGCTCTTCTCAAATCCATGAAGTTGCAATTTGGGTTTGCTGTTGCTAATGTTGTTTTTAAAACACACATCACTTGTGGGCTGGAGAGGTCAAGGAGGAGCCACAAAAAATGTGTAGGCAGACTCAAATGCATTTTCACATGGATTTCTCACTACCTCTTGTGTGCATATTCTCCACTGACACAAGTTCAGTGGACTTCAACTTGATTTATTGTGCTGATTCACAGCCAGGAAATTCTCATTAGCTTTCAACCTGAGCTCCACACATACTGTGGCCTGGTCTACAAACAGAGCTCACACAGTGTTTTTAAGCTGTTAAAAATTTAGTTTGTAACAATACTTTTCTGTGTAATTTATTCCTCATTGCAAAGGACTAGTCTTTATTTATGGAATATCATTATCTGCCACAATGATATTTACAAGCAGAAGAGGAACCTTGAGGTTTGGGGGAGTTTAGCAGAGGTTGAGCTAATGTTCAAACTTTATGGCATCTCTGAACTATACAGTAAATCTCAATTCTGAGTGCCTCATATGGATTTCAGGGATTTAATAGATTGTAAGCTAATTGTTTTGCCTTTATTTATAAATTTTCCATTAGATTTTTCCTATATGCATCTTGCTGCTTTGAGGATTCTGAACTAAAAACAATACATTGGCACAGTCATTTAACTCTTCCCATCAATAAGAAATGCTCTCCCAAACAATGGAATTTTGCTTTCATCAGTATCCAAACCAGTTTGTATGCTACAATCACTATTTACTTTGCATTATTATTATATTCGACTTCAGCTGATGATGATATCATAGACGTAATCTAAATTCTTCATGTTTTTCCACTTTCATCATGGATGTATGTGTGTTGAGGGTTGTGTGGGTGTATACATGTATACGTGTGTGAGCAGATGTGTCTATATGTCTGTGTGTACATATGTATATGGGTATACTCTCTAATTAAAGCAGACGTTGATACAGAAGTTTACAGGAATTGTGCCATCATGGGTTTTAAGGGAGCCTGACATGAATAAGTTTTCTAGTAGGAGGCAGCAGAAAACTGAAGCAAAACCAGTCCATTAAATGCTGCTTCCAGAGGATAATCAGTTCACTGTATCATGAATTTCTCTTCTCCACCATTAGAAGTTTGTAAGTATAATGAGGGCAATAATAAGCACACTGAAAAATACTTGCTTACTATATGTTTCTTATGTGCTACTAAAAGAATAAAATACAATTCCATGAAGGATTCAAGCATATTATCAATTATGAATCTGTGTTTATAATGTCAAAAGTCAATTTGAGTTACAGCACTTTAACTATCAAAAAGATTTAACAATAGTAATGAGGACTCAAAAGTACCCACAACACAAACAGAATCAAATGAACTATGTTTATATGTAAAAGAACTTGGTTGTTCTCAATATGATACTCAAAATGTGTATCTCTACCCAAAAGAAAAATTTACTTGTAGTATTTTAGTCCTCACCTTAAAATGCAAAATTTAAACTATATCTGCTGTTTAACTTATAAGCTGTAACAGTCAGTGGGCTTTGTCAGACTAAATGAAACCCAAGTTTCATACTACTGAAATGAGGCTTACCTTTCAAAAGACTGATTAAAGCTTTTGGGTTGTCCTTTCAGTATAATTCAATAACTTTAAATTTAAAAAGAGCTCAGCTAAAATAGAACAAAAGAGGTGTTTGCTAATTAAAAACATAGGTCCTTCATTTCAAGTTTTTCACAGAAGAAACAATTTCCAAAGGTACTGGAAGTATCTTTCACTATTGCGATTTTGTGGTTTTTCCACATAATGTATTTTTCGAGCAGTGGAAAACAATTAGTGCAGATTGGTTTGGTTTATAGTTCTTGACTGACATCTCCAGAAAATTGCTCAGAACATTTGTGCTAAGGTGGGTATTTTTTTTCATTTATAGCATTTCCTTTCACATTTTCTCTCCTTCCTAGTTCTTTGAACTTCCATTGTGAGACTGAAAAGAAAGAGAATAGTTTTCTCCTCAAGAAAAAAATCACACTATGCAAAATGCTAAAGGCCAAACTATCCGCTCTCCGCTTCTCATTAGCAGTCTGTTAACCAGAAAACTCTGAAGGGCAGGTTCCCAATGAGTCTTTATTCCATTTAAATAGAAAAACAAGGTGCTGGGAGTTTACCATTTGTACTTTATCTGTAGAGTATCTAAAGAATATTGGCTATATCAAAGATCACGGTCTAATCTGGGAACACTGGATTTTTTTATTTGGTAGCCAAATGAGAAAAATAATAATTTCCCTTCCTCCTTCCTTTTATTGATCTGATCAAATAGATCAAATAGATCTGATCATTTAGATCAAATCTGTCATACAGTTTTCACTGACCTACAAATCTACTTAACTGAAGTAAATGTTTGACAACAACAATCATAATCATAATAATCATTTAGATGTTGGACAGATTGTTACTCAGCCTAAGTTTCACTGGACTCCTTTGGCACTTGTGAACCTTTCATTTGTCATTCTTTGCCACAGAAAACAGAAAATATAGATGTCCTGTCACATTAGTATTGTGATGTGTGTATGGCTCAGCTCATTTTTATGTATCTCATTCATAGGAGCATCCATTAAATAAAAGATAATTTCTTCATTTCCAGTGATCAGGAAATCATCACTAACTCTTCTCCAGATATCTGAAAATTCTACTCCCTCTGAAAGTGTCAAGGAATGAGACTATTCCCTGAGATTTTTACTGAAATACTCTTTTTAAATGATACCTGAAGGCTGCCCTTCTGAAAATTGCCATCAATAAATAAAGAGGAAAAATGGAACAGAAAATTTCATTACAGGTGAATTATAGCGACAATTAAAAATATTATTAATTACAGATATTTTTTGGCCATTCGGATTAGAGTTTGATCTTAGATTTTTAAGACACCAATTATCATCAAACTTTCAGCTTCCTGCTGCTCCTACATTTAGAACAAAGCTATAACCCTGTGTGTTTCAAATCTCATATGTATTATAAAATGGAGATTTCAAACCAAATCATAATTTCCTTTCCAATCTTTAATTAAAAAGTGTGCTTGAATCACCACAATGGAGATGTAATAAGGCTGTGCAGCAAAGTACTAGGAATAAGAAACATTCATCTACTCTGATCACTTGCTTGTAAATTTTTGTCAACTGTGAGCATGGTATGAAATACAGTAGTCCGTAGGAACAAAACAAGATGTGACTGCCTGGGTTTGAGGCTTGTCTGCCGATCAAGTCAGCAAGCCCATCTGCTAGAGGGCTGGTCTGGAACTGTTCTTTGAAGCTGCTGGTTACAACTGCTCTAAGAATTGCATTGTATTGCTGCGCTTCCAACGCAGGGGTGAACAACCAGATACGTATCACTCTGCTTTGTCCTGCAGCTCGGTGCAGCTTGTTTTCTAAACAAAAGGCTATAATAACTATGTCATGATTTTTGAGTGCTGGTGATGCTTCACATTGTGCTGCAAACTTGAAAGAGATTTTTCAAATAACTGTATAAACCCAAAAGTTTAAAAAAGACGAAAAACCTGCAGCTGTACCAAGAGTCTTTTTTGCTTGCAGAGTTGATAGGGAATCAAAATGGAACTCATCTATACAGTTTCACATCCAGATTTTGTAAGAATTTTGTATTTCTAAGGCAATGAAAACTATAATTTAGATTACTTATTTTTGACATTTTGAAATGATGAAAATACTGATGTTCAAAAGAAATTTTGCTTATGCATACACCGTGTGGTAGTTTTAATGAGGATGATTATGTAATTGTACAACACAATAACTTTGTAATTACTTTTTAATTAAAAGGTCTACTACTCTGATTACTTGCACTTAAACTTAAGACCTAATTAGATGTAATATAATTGATTATATAATGTATCAGAAGCAAAAAAAAAATAGACTAATGTCAAAAAGTGGATAAAAAATAATTAAAAGACTTATTTGAAACTATACTGATTTTGAAAATAAATAGTTTCAGTGGTTACTCTAAGATTTACATAGGATGTATGCTGAAGCACGTATTTCATGGGTTTTTTGTACACTGAGATAATTCCTTCGTCACAGCATGAAATTTTCTTCTTTGGATCAGATGAAGTCAACCTATCCCCTCATTGACCCCCTCCCCTTTGCCATACCCTATCTCTCAAAATACTCCAGTTATCTATCTATCTAAGATGACAGCCTGACTATTACAAGTAGATTTTTCGGGTTACAAAAGTAGAGATCAAGGCAGCTGTTGCAAACAGGCCCCTTTGAGACATGGATTTCAAAGGCAGACAACATCCTACTCTCCACGTCACTCTGTTACATGGACATTTATGCACTAAACCAGCAAATACTGCTCTTCTCTATGTGCCACTTTTGGACAGTGAATATGTGTCCATTATTGAATGGGTCTGTCCCTAATGTAGGCTATTCTACAGCCTACCCCTGTAGGCTATTCTACAGCCTAAAGTGGTGTCAGTTGTGGACATCTCTGTGACAGTGGGTAGCTAGTGCCTCTGTAGATCTTCAAGATATCTATCTACTCCTACTGCTCTCTCACATCTAGATTTTCTCCCTCCCTAACACATATGTTTTTTTCAGATGCTCCATAGACACTTCTCTGAAAACAAATGAGGTCCACCTCCTGAACTCTGGGCTACTGCTGTCTTCCTGAATAGCTACCTATTTGGGTCTAACTTGACATCCTGCTTTTCTGTTTTGGGGAGATTTCCCAGTCTCAGAGAATCATAGTCCTTCACTTAATTCTACTAGAGAACTACTGAATCTTTATAACATAAATACAGGTGATTCTATCCACAGTATAACCGTACATGACTTGTTTTATTGGTGTTGGTTGTTTGCTACTGATTTTGAGACTATGAGAAAAAGCAATGCACACCAAACTATAACATGACTTGGATGGTACACATCACCTATATCAGGGCGTGTTGGTAAACTTTTGCATTTACAGCTGTTGTGAAGATTAAGAGGTTGATTTAGAATTACATGTAGTACACAATCGGTCAAGGTAATAGCAATTTGCTATTCAAGTGGCAGTGTAGTCCCTTGGGGCAGGAGGACTATCCACCCCGGGAACATGAAATCTTTGAATCAAGAATGCACAGGTTTGAAAAACACTATGAGGAAATAACTTGGGGATGTTTTGTTCCTTTTCAACTCACTTTTTGCACGAAAAAGGAAGCAGTGATCTGGTAGCAAATTTGCTTCAAGTGACAAGAAGACAAGAGAGGTTTTCTTGTTGTGTTAGTGCAGGCAGATGGCTGTACTTGATGTGTTTCATTGGGAACATATTCAGTGTCTTGCAGAGGCATGCAAAGAGACAACAAAAGTGACAGAAGAGCAGCTGGGCTTTAGGACTGGCATCACTGATGAAACTGCGATGGCATGGCTTGAGATTTATGTGAAAGCCAAACTGGCAGGAGAATGGGAAAAACAGAGGCTTATAATAAAAAAAGCATGTGCTTTAACAAAGCAGAACCTAAGTGGCAATTTCATGTTATAGAAGATTTTTAATCAGTTGGGGTTTTTTTGCAATAAATAAAGAAATGTTTCAAAACATACACAAAAAAAGATAGAAAACAGTTGTTCAAGAAAATTTGTGTAATTCTTGACATACTAAATATTTCTTTTTAGAGATAACTTCTTGTAGCATCTTGTTACAATGCAATCTGACACTTTTATTATGTATTGTTATACCAAGAGATGTTACATATATTTTTCTACGAATGTGATTTACTTCAATATGCATTGCTGAACTTATTCACATAGCGGATTAAAATGGGAAGAAATCCCAAAAATATGCTTTTTTTAAGATTATAGCTGAACATTCAGAATGACAAGGTAATTACGATTGTCATATCTTCCAAAGAAACCTGATATTTTACCATGAGTGCGTTTACCCCAATGTTATCTTTAACTTCCCTTTTTCTGAAAGGAATTCAGTTTATATCATAAAAAAAATCAATATGCTTATACCAGCTGCAAACCCTCCTTAGAAGAGAACAGTCTGAGCAGCAATAACTATTATGCAAACCAGAAAAAAATAACAAAGGAGTCAATTTACTAAGGTAAATTAAAATGGGTAGCAGATATTTCTTGTATATTTGAAAGCATCTGCTCCGCACGAAAAAGTATTTAGACGTCTTTTACTTGCCTTACAACAGTATTCAGAATCATTTGATTTATATTTCTGTTCCAAAACTACATAAACATATAAAACCTACACAAAAGCAGATTTATATAAAAAATTCTTTAGATGCGTCTCTGAAAAAGCACATTGTCTTTCTGTATACTGTTTTAAAATTCTCATTAAAAGACCTTTCATAACCTGACTTACATTGTATTTTACTACCCCAAAAAAACCACTAGAGCCAAATACGTACTTAGTTAAATTTGGGAGTGTATATTTTCAGTTTGTGTCCACTATAGCACAGTCAGTCACAGAAACATTACAGCAAATAGCAAATTACAGACAACAGGAGAATTGTAAGCCAATGCCTTTTGACTCAGCCATGTTTAATCTCCCTGCTAGGCAACATTAAGAAGAATTCCACATTATGTCTGTAAACACAGATTGAAAACTTGACATGATGATACTGTCAGTTTAGCTAATATTTAGCTAATAAAAAATGAGAATATCAGATCCATATCCATGTCTCTCTTCTCTCCCCCTTGTACCAACAAGAATATGAAGTTAGACAAATTCATCTGAAAGGAAGATCACTTTTTTAAGCATGGACATAACAGAAAAAGTTGGGGAGTCCCTCTAAAAGGTGTGTTTTTACTGAAACATAAATGACAGCCACAGGCACTTCCCGTGCCTGTGGAGTCTGTGTTCGGTGCTGCAGAAGAATAGCAAAACTATGACCCAGCAGCAACGCACTTCCAGTGTTAGTGCACTGTCCGAGGGCAGACACAATCACAGAAGGACAGCCAGTACAGCTTGATTTCTACTTAGGACTATTCTCAGTCCTGCAATAGTCTGGCTGTAATTCAAAAATGCTCTGATTGCAATTTGGTATAGATTGCCAGTGACTAAATGGTAAAACTCACAGAGGTATACGTATATGTCTATGCCACAATATATGCACACATCCCTGACAGTAGAGTTGGTCCCAAAGTGCTAGAGAACTAACAGCAATAAACAGTTTCTTAAAGAGAAAGGAAAGACATCCAAATTATACATTACATTTTTCTTATAGCTACATAGAACCCGAGTTTTAATAACATTAACACTTAATATATGTCATACTGCTCTAATTGACTTGACTTGCAGTTGTGACTGCTGGGCACCTCTGCAACCATAATGCTGACATTTCCTAACATTTGAGCATGTGGCTTTCCTGCCTTTCCAGACACTGTTTACAGGGGTCTATTGCTCTTTCAAAAGTCACTTTTTTTGCTGTATATAAACAAAGGAAAGTAAATGTCACAAACGCTTTGTGAAACCATAATGAGCTCTGCACTAAATGTTAGTCGCACCGGATGTTCAAGCTAATTATGAGTTAGCTTTGCAGGCTATGTATATGTTATCTGGTACAGGAGTTTTAGCTCAGATGAGGTTTAATCTGTGTGTTCCCACCAGGCATGTGGGAACTGATTAATCCAAAGGACCTGTGCTTGGTAAGAGCCTTTAAGTCTCCATGAAGGGTCTGAGTATATTTGGAGCTTTTTTGGATGGGGGTCTGTTTTGAGGATTTTATTGGTTTCCTCTGAAAATGCAAACAGCTCTGTGACCCATCTCTCTGATGTGCAGCACGTGAGGATGACCTGAGAGCTCTGCACAGAACTTCAGCTCTGCCTCAAAGCAAACAATGAATGTAGACACAGCCTAACGGAGCCAGTTGTTCAAGCAGGATGCTATTTTGCCAGTTTATTTGACAGATATTTGCAGAGGAATACTGAGTTTTCTTCCAAATTCTGAAGGAAAGGTGTGACTTAACCTTCCCTGCTCTGTCTTTTCCATTTCCCTTATTTTTAATTTACTCAAATTTCTCCTTGTCAGTTTTTTTTTATTTCCTTAGCCCTGCAAATTGCCAGTTCCCTGACTGCCTCCCTCCACTTCTCAGCTTTGTCCCTGTATTTGTACGAGGCTTCTCCTTCACAGTGACCGTTCCAACCTAAGGAACAAGAGCACAATGAGCCTTCGGTTCCAGGGACTGATGCCTGGGTCCCAGGAGTGGGGCAAAGCAATTTCCTCATTTAGCCCTGCTATAGCACAGTCAGAGAGCTCTCTTAGCAGTGAAGGATTTGAATTTTGCAGTTCAGTTCCCAAGGAGATAATAAACATAAGAAGGCAACATGGATGATAAAAAGTATGGCATACTTTCACACAAGGAGGAAATAGATAAACCAGGGCTCTTCAGCTAGGAAAAGAGATTATACCGAAGAAAAGTGAGGGAGATCTGTAAAATGATCAACAGCAGAGAGAATAGTAGGGAACCCTTACGAGAAATGTGAATCCACATCAGCATTTTGTTTCAATCTGGAGAACATTTGCAGCAACCACTTTGGTTCACACTATAGAACAGTTTCAGTACACATGAAATAGATTTCTTTAAAAGGAAAACAAACTGAAAAATGCACTCCAGATAACCACCTAAAAGGATCCAGCCACTAAACAGTGTTCATGGAACCAGACTGCAGTTAGCTTGAAGTAAAACCTTTTCAACTGGATATTGCAAGGCATCAGGTCATCAGCACAAACCCCTTTAATTCTACGTATTCAATTCCATAGCACTGCATTACTTGCTAAAGTAGGCATATCCTGTGGTGCAAAAACCCGAAGGAATCAAATCAAGTAGCGACTTTAAAAAGTAGATATTCGACATTTGGCTCATTGTATATATATTCTGTTTGGGTGGTAAAATTCTAAATGGGTTCAGAAGTTACTGGACGAATAAGAGGTCTACAGAATATATTGACACAGAGGCAATTTCCTGCTCAGAAAGTACCCAGACCACAGATTATCAGAAAATCAAACCAGTAGACAGGTCATTCCATGCTTGTCACATTATCGTACCTTTTTTTGTCAAGCACAACACAAAGTCATTTTGTATTTCAAGCTGAATATACGCTGAATTCAGCTTCAATAGATCTTGGGACATTCAGAGTTCCCTAGCTGCTCAGTTTGCTTAAAAACTGTATCTTGCAGGATGGCTTTCTGCTGGTGCCTAGCAAACATTCACTAATATCCTCAAGGCAGAGCAAAACGCCTTCCACCAAATACCGAGTCAAGCAAGTTCCTCAGTGCTGTTGTGTGCATTCACACACAGCTGAATAGCTCCTTGAACACAGGCTGGACATCTTGGAGCTGCTGCTGTTTGATCAAGAATCATAAGACATTCTGTCTCCTGAAAAAAAAAAGAAAAACAAACCCAAAACCAAACATTTTTCCCCAGGTATTTTTGTCTCATAGTGGTCCTATATATGCTTTTAATCCTTGGGGGTGCTACTTGAGCATTTTAGTTTGGATGAGGAGTGAGAGATTTTTGAAGTGAATCTTGCAGTGCCTGCACCTGCGGTGCTTCGGTGGAAGCCATGCCTCAGAGAGCAGGCACAAACTGCACTGCTTTCCAATTAAACTGCAGCAAGTGCAAAGATGCACTCCAGGACTTTACCTCAGGTATTCCAGCATCTAACAGAAATACATTCCACAGAGCCATTACAGCTAGAACAAAATAAACACCCTGAAATACATATAATACAGACATCACGTCCTCAGCAGCAGCTCTTTTCACTCTACTGAGCTACTTTTACTGGACCACACTATTTGCTAACACAGCCATAACCCTTATTTCACAACCACTGATGAGCTCTTTTGTTTCGGTTTGACTTTGATAAAATTAAATGAGAAAAAGAGAAACCAACAAAAGGCTCAAAATGAAAGTGGTGATAGGAAAGTTAATGATAAATGTGCTCTTGGCAGTGCTAGAAGTAACAAATTTAAAAGGCACCGCTGACTGTCAGGGCCAGCAATTGCAAATTAAAGACACCCTACAAGATCCCCAGAGAGCAATTAAAGTATATGTGAACAAGTTGGCTGCAACGACCAAGCATTTGTTGAGCTTGAAACAAAGTTTAGAATAGAACTTAAAAAAAGAAAATATTTTATTTCATGCGTACAAAATCAATTTAGTTTGTTTTAATATGTGTTAAGGTTTGACCTGATGTCATGGTTTGGCCTCAGACAGCAACAACGAATACGACGACTCACCAACTGCACCTGGGGCCCCAGCCACCTCCCCAGCACCGACTTGCTAGATCCTGGAAGGAATGAACCCTGTCCCTGCTGGAACCAGGACACCTAATAATTTCACGTTGTTGTACCAGGAAGTGAGAATTTAAAATCTACTACAGACTCAGGATTTTACACTTTTCAGATCAAAATGAGTTAAAATTATTACTTCTCTGTGGGTATTCCACAGCCAAAACATGCTCCTAATAAAGGTGTGGCACTATTAATTGACTGACAATGGTCAGTAGGCTGAAATTTATTCCACATTTTAATTTCCTTACTCAGATACACAGAGAAATCTATGAAAACTTGAGTTTTTCCATGCCACCGTTAGAGACTTTTTTTTATGGCACCATTACAAAGTTTGAGGAAGGGAGATTGGTCACTGTTGCTTCATGGGTTTTAGAAATGTTGCATTGGCTAAATGAACTGGTAGGAACACTGAGATTCATTCCTCTTAAATAACTCTACAAAATTCATGATTTATACTGGAACTTGGAGGAATATTTAGAGATAATTCAGACTTAAGGGTGCAGATTTATAGTGATTAGGTGCTGCTACACAAACTCAGTTGCAGGCGGATTCTAGAAACACAGCCTGGTGCTTGCGGTGTGGCCAACAACAGGGGAGGGACTCTAGCACAGGTTAAGGTTTGCTATAATTTTGGGAAGTTTAGTGCTTTGTCCAGAATATGAATTTGCACAGATGAAATACAGATGGTTCATAACAGCCCTTTTTCTTCCACGCTTTTTAGATTCTGTCTCTTTTCCCTGCTTTCACACTTTGCTTTTTCTTTGTGTTCTTGGATCCCTGGGACTCGTTCTTTGTGCGTGTCTGCAAAACATCTCCTGCAGCTGGAGCGGTACTGACATAGAAGCGGGAGACAGTGGCAGCGGTACAGAGGAGCAAAGATACTGACAATCGAAAGGAACAAAGAAACGGGAACAAGTTAACCTGACTGCAATGTAAATTCCTCCGTGTTGGGAACAGACTCCTTTTGCTGTTCAGTGGAGAGCTGAATATAGTTATCTCTCAAATAACAAATGTAATATTCCTTTACAGCTAGAGGATGCACTGTATTTAAAGCTGCATTCCACCTATGACACAAGATATGTTAATTACGCTTGATCAGGCAGTTCAGCTAAGTGTTGAAGACTGTTACTGCCAGCTTTAATTCTCTAACATTTGTTTGCTAAGCACATCTAATCAAACAAAACCTCAGACTTTATCTCCTCTTGACTTACCCATTTAGGCAAAGTAATGCACAGAACATCAACATGATTTGCTTTTTAAGTACAAATAAATCATATGCACTTAGGAGCCTGGATCTTGGGCTTCACAATTAGGGTGTACACCTACTACAGAAACTATCAGCAATGCTTTCAAGTATCTGATAGTTACATTTAATTTAGTAGCTTCGTCTCCTTCTCTTACTGTTTCAGCTCAGTTGCTGCTTTTCATGCATCAGAATCATTAGTGGTCACACAGAGATACTTGTCTCTGGGTTAAAATGTCTGCAAGCTGTCAAAGTGTTTTAGTGTAAACCTCTGTGACTGAATGTTTAGTGGTGCTCTCAGCGTACAAGAGATAGGCTTGCCAATATTATTTACATGAGGTGAAAAATGGACAACATTACTCACTTTACCCTAAAGTAAGCAGTGCTTTTGGGATGCTATTTAAGAAATCCTTTTCTTTATTGCACTTTTCTATTAAAGTGATCTAGTTTTACTTTGTCTCACTTTTTTTTTTTTTTCAGATTAATTTTAGGCTTGACATACATGCATGAAAACCATATGCTTTCTCAAAAAAAAAAAAAGTCACTAACCTGAGAAAAGGGATTAAGAGAAAAATACTTTTGGATGTTTTAATCTGCAGCAATAATGCATGCCAGCAGCAACTGTAGCTCAGGGATTTTTTTTTGCCACTTCAGAATATGTATTAGGAACACTTTTATTCACTGTATTATATATATTCTCTGTTTTGTTTCTTTTCCTCTTATTAAAGATATGTACATAGAAATAATGGGAGGAAAAAGAATTTTTATCATGGCTGGAAAAATAGTCATACGTCTTGGAGACTTTTGGAAAAAAAAAAATCTCTTTAGAGATAATTTTGCTTTAATACTGTATTCATTACCAAAAATATTAATGTTAAATTAGAAAATTTATTTCTAAAAATTTTTTTGTTTTCCACCTTCCCCATCTGAACTCTTAATCAGATTTGGTAACAGTGTAAATATTTCCACAGCAACCAGTTTTGGTGTCACAGTTAGAGGATTATGACTTCAGTATACAAAAGAGCAGCAAGAAGATTAATTCTGAGCCTGAAGGAGGGGTGTTCTTATTTAATTTCCCTGGTACTAAAGAATATAGGAAAAGAATCAAATATATATGAGCATGGAACTGTTTCTGAAGAAAAGGGCATGCAAGCACTTTTCATGAGAAGCAGGATTATTTCCAACCAGTAATAATTGTATTATTCTGAAATCTGGGGTGGTATTTAACTTGTACGAGACATCTAATTCACAGGATATAGGTGTCTATATATATAAATATATATCATAGTCGGGGGGAATCAATTGCCTAAACACAGTTGCCAAGCTCCATCTAAGACATTCTGGTGCGCTTGGGATATCTGCATGAGCTACCGGATAAGACAGGACACATTGGAAACCTGTGACCTTCTGAATTTGCAGCTGAAGGTCAAGCAGGGTGCTGTTGGACATTTCAGATGGTACCAGACACCTGAACTGAACTGACATATGAAGACCGTGTTGTGCCAGTCCTGTGTTATAAGGATGTTCTGGGTATTGTAGCATGTTATCAGAAAGACCTGAGCATTTATGTTTAGGCAGGTGTATTGAGCCCCTACAATGAGACGTCTGAATACCCGTCCAAATCCTATCTTAGTCACAATTTAGAAACATGGGTTTTATTTCTGTGATGGAATCTCAGTAAAAAAGGAAGAGAAAAAAACCCCAACAAAACCAACAACACTTTATATCAGGGACTATATGGAAGTTTCTGCCTGCCTGTAGAAAACTTACTGATGGCTACCTAGACGGAGATTAGTTCTCGAATACAAATAGTGTATGTAAGCAGAGGTTCAAATTCGGTCTAAGAAGGTGCAAGAACATTGAAGACCAGTCTGCACTGATTTCCTAAGCGCAATCCTATCTCACTAGTACTGGAGAATCAGGGGGCGGTTACTGCACTTACTAGATAGGTATCAAGCAGCTAGCATTTTTAAAGAGAGGCAAGAAATAAGGTGAGAACAGAGAAAGAACTGAGGAGGGAATATCTGGCTTAATTAAATGTTGTCAAATCAACTGAATCTCAGGAAATGTGCCTTAGATTACATGAAACAGAGACTACAACAATGTCAGAAGCATTCGTGGTTATCTTTCAGGATTTGGAGAGGACCATGACGTATCAGAGGATTTAAAAAGGTCAAACATAACCTTTATCTCTAAAAAGTGGGAGAAGGAAGAGACAAGGAGCTATAAACTGCTCAGCTTACATTCAGTTCCTGAAACAATACTGGAAGAAATTAAGAATTTTAGCGACTTGAAAGATAACATGAAAATGAATGTCAGCCAATATATATTTGTCAAGAAGAAATCCAATTCAATTTCTTTCTAAGAATAAGGGTTTCTGCAAAACAGAGTAGCAGAAGATATACTAACTCAAAAAATAGTTTTGACATTGCCTCACAAGACATTTTTATAAGCAAGTAATATTACAGACAAACTATTCTAAGAAACGGGCAATACTAGTTTAAGAACTGCACTCAGGGAGTAGTTATCAATAGTTCATTGTAAGACTGGAAGGATATATGGCAATCAACAGATGTAGATCCAGTAATACATCAATAGTCTTCATACTTCATTGACAACCTAGGTGACAGAATAGAGAATATATCTATTGAATTCACAGACAACAAGCTAAAAAATGGTTTAGAAAACAGGACCAACAAATTGACAAAGTGGTCTGAAAGAAGCAAGATGGGATTCATTATGGAAAACAAACTACCCACAATGTTCTTCAGTGAGGCAGTTGCAAAAATACTAAATGGGAAACAAGTGGCAGGGTGGCAGCCATAAAGGGAAAAATCTAAGGCATATATTGAATTCTCAGCTGATAGTAAGCTGTCAATGTCAGGTAACTGAAAAAAGGCTATCATACTGAGATGCATAAAGAGAAATATTTTTTGCAAGCCACATTAAATAATTCTTTGGGATTGGCAAAGCCTTCACTGTCTACTGAGTGTAGTTTTGGGCCATGCATTTCAAAGAAAAATTGGTCAATTAGAGAGATCCTAAAAGGGAGCAACCAGATGTCTAATAATCATAACCTACAGAAAGAGCCAAATTTACTGTTCATAGGAGAAAAATGACTGAAGCTGGAATATAAGAATGGTCTCCAATATTAAGAAGCAATGGGGAATAGAAAGAAAGTCAGCCACTTTCCATGCCCTCAGTATATAAGAAAAGAAAAAAAAAGGTATTACATTCCAATAAGGAAAATTTAGTTAAGAAACATGAATATTCTCTAATAGTAAAGCTAATTGAATACAGCAATAGTTTGTCAGTGGAAATTGTGAAATAGCCATCCTCAGTAAAAGGTTAAATCTGCAATGCTGTAGGTATAGGATTCTGTCTTGGATCAAAATGGGGAACATAAACCTTTGAAGTTCCTTCTAGGACTTTTTCGTTTTCTGTTTCATTTGATCTTTATCTCTTCAGTCCCACAGCTGTAAAGTAAGGACTTGCACTTTTATAATGTTAGTTCCCTATTTTGAATTTTGAAAGGATTTTTTTTTTCTACTGCAAATTTTATCTGTTTTTTAGTTTACTATTATTTTCTTGCTTGCTTATAGCATCAGTTTGGTACGGTCTCAAGGCTCTGAGTATGGACTTAGAAGAATATTTAGTGCATCACCTGTGGCTTGCATTGGGATAAAAGGCTTCTAAGAAACAAAGCAGCTGATATTTTCTGAAGCACGATGCTTCAGAAAATGATGGGACAGAGAAAGAGATGAGCAGAATTTGATGGAATTGATCGCATTCACTGAGAATGGGAAGGACACACAAGCCTACAAAAACATTGCAATCCCACTGATGGTTTGAGAAATTTATATGACAATGCCACATTTATATAGCAGGAATCCTATCATACTTTCACCTCACATACTTATATTCTAAGGCTTTGCTGCACACTTAAAATCTGTCCCTGCACTGGTTTTAAATCCAATCCCCAAATGCACTGGCCTTTTATTTAAAATCCTGCTGTAATTCTGCTTTCTAGACACTTCATCCTTCTGGAACATCCAGGTGGCTAAATATTTTTGTATTGTGCATCTCAGATTTCTTTTGAAAGCCCATTTTAAAATATTTTCACCTCTCTTTGTTAGAACACAACTTTATAAATTGAGTTTCTATTAGTTAGTACTGTTACAGTCATTGGGAATAGTGTTACCTTTCTTGTTACTTTCATACCATTTTGCTTTAGTGTTTTCACATTTCCTAGTTAAATGTTATAATACACACGCTTTATTGAGTATTTATTTGTTGCTTCCCATTCACTCTCTCCTCTAGAAGAAAATATGGAAAGAACAGGGGACTAGCTGTATTTTATTCAAATGCCTGTACATTTGTAAAGCTTTGAGAAGAATGACTCAGCCCATAAATATGTTTGAAAATTATGGGGGATTTAATTCAGCAGCTATTTATGAAATTGTAAAGGAAGCTTTCCTTGGAGCAAGTAAGAACTCCACCCAATGCTTCTGCAAATAGTTATTCTAGGAAGGGAAGCATAATGTTACACACAAAATACTGCCAAAGCAGTTCTCTGCTCCATTTCAGTATCATCAGCTGTTTAATGATCTGAGAAAGACGATAATAGCATCAAATATTGACATCTGAACTGCTCCACTAGATATTAGTTTTCTGTATGCTATTTTGTTCTTTATCATTCACCCTCCCATACATACTTTTTTATTATTATTGGCTACTAAGATCTAGGACTAAAGAAAATGTAGCCAAGGAAAATAGTCCTTGGCTTGGCAATAGAGACCAAAATTAATGTCAGAGATCAGAATCAGCTGGGGAATTTCTATCTTTCTGAATACTCGTTATTAAACAATTTGAGGGGAGAAGAAAAGGTATGGATCATTAATGAGGCTGTTATGACATTCAGCAAATTTGATGATAGAGAATCTATGTTAAATGACTGTTCCCAGTCTCTCTTCTCCAAAACCATCACTGAGAACTAAAGAATAAGAGATGCAATGGTAAGTATTAGGCTGATGTGTTCCAATTTTCAGGTGACTAATTCAAATGCACCATCCAAAATTAGCAGCTTAGGTTCCCTGTACCATGCAGAAACACTTATATACCTCAGAGCATAAAGGTAGCTGCAGAAAGTACACAGAAGTTCACAGTATATGAAGTATATTAACACAAGTTCAATGACTAAAACACAATTGTTGCTATGGACTAAAGCACATATAGTTTCTTATGATCATCCTTTGGGAACACAATAAGGTACGGCAAGATTTTCCCCCAAGAAAATAAGAAATAATATGCAAAACAGCAACTCTGTATTCCCACTTGACTTAGGAAAGAATTAGAACAGATTTATTTCATTTACACTCAATTCCCAAATGGGACATAAGTATTCAGTTGCCATTTTCAGATGCCTACATCAAAAACTAAGCTCCTCAAAACCCACACAGCACTGTTGCCTAACACTGGAAATACTTGACTTCCTCAGGTACCTAAACTAATACAGGTGTGTTTCCAGCACCAAAGTCTCCCTTTTTGAGCACACTCAGACTGCATGCATACTGACCAAGGTAAGCAGGCAGGTTTCTGGCACACATCTAACTACTGTTGGGCCCACAAACTGAGCATTCCTCCACTTATCTTCCTCAAATAACCGAAGCAAGTAGGTGCTTCCAGAGATGTTAGGGTTTGCGTGGTGAGGAGACAATTTGGGAGAGCAAGAGCTCTTCCAGAGTGTCACCAGAGCAGGCTGGCATGCTTCTCTACTGGTACTTCACTGGATAGAGATTTTAATCCAGACAAAAGACACCCAAGTTCAGTTCTACAACTCCACCTGAGGGAACCTGGTCTAAATTCTTCTGGTAGTCATATCATCCATTCTGGAACATTTCACCTATATTTAGCTGTATAAATGTCATTAGTTGTCAGTGTCAGTACCTACAACAGCCATCTGTTCTTGATGACCATTTTAGGATGGGGTCATTTAACTTATGGCTATTTTTTTTTCCCCATCATCTAACTCTTTCTTTTAACTAAATTCCTGCTTCAGACTAAAATCTTTAATAGCTCCTTTGCACCTAAAGTTTCGTGACATGAATTCCAGCCAGGATATTACATGCCAAAGGATGATTCTCTCTCAGTCCCTCTTCCTGAAACTATTCCATTTTCTACGGAATAGATTAACAAACGTCAGATGTGTTAAGTATCTTATGTAAGACGGTTACCAACAGCAAGAATCTATAGTTTAGAACATCAGCATGCAGGCATTTGTTCTGCATGAGCAATTGTGCATTTATAATACACAGGCAATCCTATGGGGAAAAGGCTACTGACTTGAAAATATTTAGAGAATGTTAGAAATTTAGAGCTTTTGTTTAAATAAGTGTATATGGGCAATACTTATCATTACTCTCATGCACAAAGTGTTGTTTTATTTCTTCTACAGTGCATACAAAAAACTGCTGTGAAATCCATTTCTACCTTTCACATGTAACTGTATTTTTGCATGCTATTTCTGTGCCCACTGGATAACATTTAAAATAATTTAAAGGTAAAGAAATATTGGCAATTAAGCTACATAACACATTTTGACACTGCTTTTAGATAAAATGGGGAAAAAGGTTTGTTAAACTTTGTTGTTTTCCAGTATTGTTCTAGTAGTGTCATATACACAGCTCATCTGAAGTTGTGGTAAAAAAGTTCAGGAGTTAGCTATGTTTATACATTCTCTCATAATCAATTACTTCATTAATGGTTTACTTACGAAAAGAATGAAAGATGAACCTGTAGAAGAGCTGATCTCAGCAGAACCATTATAGTGTACTTATGATATAAGTCAGGAAAGCTAAGTACATTTATCCCTTAAGACCTTTACTTAAGATCGGGATTAGCAGCTTTTTTGATACTTTTCCCAAAACGAAGCACAGTTCAAGTCTTGTTAGTCTTTATAAGCCATGAGACAAATAAAAGTAAATATGAGGATAATGTGCTTAATTTTTTTTTTCAATCCTTCAGAATATTTCTTAGAAAATATGCAATATTCTTTTAGTGAGGGCAGAGGCGTAAAGATCCTGTGATAATTCCCTACTTTCACATTAGAACTTCGCAGAGGAGTCAGTGCCTGACTTGAAAATTCCCAGGTAGTTGCTCAGTCTTTTTGTTTGGTTACTCATGGGAAAACTAAAGAACGCAATGCCTCCACCTTTCATGAGAGAGAACCATAAGAAATTTAAGTTTCTCCATTATGTACCACATGTATTTGACACAGCTGTGTGTTCTCTTCCCCCTGTGCCTGTGCAGATTTACAAACAAGAGTGAGATCAAGGGAACAGTGTTTAGACTTGGGTAAGATAGATATTATGTTGCAGAAATATTAAAAGTGATGATATAATTTTTTATGAAAATTACTATCATAGAAGAACAAAATGAACCCACAAGAACTTATTCAAAAAAGAAAGTCTGCTAGCATATATTTTTACTATATCTATTGCTGTCAATTTAAATGAACAAAGGACAAGTTCTCAAATCAAAACTCAATGATTATTATATTTAAAAACATCACTAGTAATTCACAGTATTGTGAATCTTTCAACTCTAAAGACCAACTGATGACAGATATGCCTATTTCTTTCTATTTATTTGTGACATCTATGGTTACAAGATCACTTTCAATGACAAGGAAAATTGCACTTTCATGCTGAAGAAAAATTACAGATGCTGTGAAATTTTCAGTGCTGGCTGATGTTTTTTTTTTTTTTCTCTCTTCAAAATGAGAAATTCCATCATAGTCTGGTAACACATTAGGTTATAAGATACAATCCAGCTTTGAGTTTTAAGGATGTATCAGGGCACTGTAAGAGATATGCAACATTCAAGATTTTTTGAGTCTCTGACAAGAGAACTATTGGCTGTAGACTGAAGGACTGTTATGACTCTGCTACAGAATAAAATTATAATTGTATGTTTTTAGGATAAATGAGTGCAAACTGAATGTCTAAAAAATCTTATCTTAAAAATGTATATTTTTTCAATAGTGGGAGAAATCTTTTTGATCAAACCAGCAAAATCATATATTTCTAAAATCTCATTAAACTCTGTTTTTGAAGAGAAATGGGCAACAGATGAGGGGGAGCTTGTTAGTTGACACACAGGTATGAAAGTTAACAAGTCTGGCAGGTTGTTAACCTTTACAATATAAGGATAGATTTAGACTTGAGACCCTTAGTTTTCTTCTTTGCATGCTGCTAATATTCATATGAATAATCATAAGGACATACAAGACATAATCTATTAGTGTTTAGTTTTTATTTTATATATATGTATTATATATAAAAATATATATATTATTATATAATTATAAATAATTGTAATTATAAATATATATTATTTTATTTTATATATATTTTAT
>JAOXNO010000001.1:157260243-157299583 GCA_028565335.1 Limnodromus scolopaceus
ATCTAAATATATATTATTTTATTTTATATATAATATAATAGTATTTATTTAGGATTTTTTAGTTTTTTTAAAAACTAATGTGAGAACCAAAATTATCCTTGATTCCAAAGTTAATTAATGCCTAACACTGTTTACGAGTCAAATTAAAAGTAGCATCCAATATTTCTAAAAAGGAAATAAATATTCTAATATTATCTGTACCTTAACTGTCACTCTTTCTAATAGCAGCAGTTTTCAGGTCTTACCTGTGCTATTTACATATCATAAGAGCACTTACTGCTAATACAGTAAGATTTTCATCAGCACAAAAAGAGACTTCTGTTCCAGCAGCTCTTCATATGTATTTGAACTTGAGAATGTGGCTACTTTTGAGAAAAAAAAAACCCAACCTGGTATACACCTAAAGAGTTATGTTTGCTTATTATGAAAGTCCTTATAATCTTGGATTAAAGTTGAAAACAACTTGAAGAAGAAAAGGATGAAGGGGCAGTAATCTGCATATACACTTAGATTATTTGAATTGACTGCCTTTTATAATAAAGTTCAAAAAAACAAAGAGCACAATAAAATGAAGCAGTTACAAACTGAAAAACTAGATTTTGAGAACTCTGCACGGACTATTAAAAGATTGGGACAAGGTAATATATCTCCCAGTTACATCTTGCAAACCCCATATAGACCTAACTGAATACCAAACTCAGTAGTTTTATGAAAACATTTCTATGTGACTAGTTAGGTTACTTACATAAATTCAATTCTGGATTGGACAATAAGTAAATGTCTAAATTTCAAGGTTCTGTTTCACTAGTAATCTGATAAATACATTGCTGATTTCTAGTTTCACCCACAAGGACTTGAAAGACTGATTCACGCTCAATTTAAAATCCTGGATTTAGCTGCTTTAGGGTGGCTTGTCGTGATTACCTATCCTACCAGCCTGTCTTTCTCTTTCTGAAATGCATTTTCCTTTTGGCTTTCTGCCCAAATACTGTTAAGAAGCATTAGTTCCCAAGGCAGGCCTTATCCTTTCCCAGCTAAATAGGGTAAGAAGTGCTGATTCTACTATTTTACTGATATCCTCACTGTATTATTCTTTATTTTATGGCTTGTCTCTGAATCCTCCCTGACCTAAGAACTTGCTGTTCATAAAGTGACGTGATTTCTCCTTTCTCACAATTATAAAAGAACCCAACAACCCTGTTACTTTTACTTCCACTTCACCGATCCGAACACTGTTTGAATATAAATGTTATAAGCTAGTATTTTGTCTGAAAGGAAAGCAAGATAACACTCTTTTAGCCGCAAGAAAATATTTTGATATTTTTTCTGGCTTTCTTTATAAGTGAAAATGAATAAAAACATCTGGGAAAGGTAGAGTCAAGGCAATTCTCTCATACATTTTCTATTTATTATCATGTTTTAATGATTCTTGATTAATAATTTCAGAAAAGGAAAGTGTTAATATTTGAATTTTTTCAAAATTGTGCTGTGTTTTAACTGCTGAATTCAATGGTAAAACTCACAATGGTTTAATGAAGGACAAAATGCTACTGCTGATATACCTGCACCTGCACCGTGTTTTTTGCTCCTATAGCCACGTTATATACAGAATGCCAAATAATGTAGTTAGTTTGGCTAAGTCTAGATCAAGATCCTGCTAAGCTGCAGATGTTGAGCCTGGGTGAGATACCCCAGGCATCCCTACAGACCACGAATTTGCAATACAGCACCTCTCTTCTCCCCTGTGATTCTCCCTGCCCTGTGAGGGCAGTTGTTCCTGTAAGCTCTCTGTGCTGGGCACAATCACAGTTTGTACCCTGCAGCTGTGTAGCTGCAACCACAACACATTACCATGCTATATTTGGAGGCACCTGTGGGAAAAGCTAGACCTTCCTTCATACTCTCTCTTTCTCCTAAATCTGTTACGGGGTCTGGCAAATAGATGCATCCATCACACAGGTTCAAAGAAGGCAAGATAGTTCTCAGCCTTTTAAGGCAAGTGAAAACAAGCCAGGTACCCTCAAAAGACCTGACATGTCTGTTGACTGGGAGCACACTTGTCTCATTTTTGTCAATGCTATCTGGGACAAGCTGCCCCACTGATTTCTTCCTGTCCAATCTCATTTTTTGTAGAAAAATACTTTGTAATTCTCTGTCTAGGTTTTAGTGAAGCTCTCATTTCTCTAGCAAGAAACATCAGCATCTTGCACTGGGTTTCATATGACTAGACATTAGCAAATGGAAAGCCTATGAGAAAGAGAAAGAAAGACTTACAAAAATGTACATTTCATTAGGATGAATGTTAAATAATCATACGTTTTAGAGAAATTTTTAAAAGAAATAATATTGTCAAATAATGTTGATAAGGGAAAAACGATACAAAAGTATGCACTAAGCATGGCTGCAGATTGGCTTTATGTCAAGAAAATAAATTATTTAGAAACTATGAAGTATCATGGATATTTTTTTTTCAGACTTTCCCAAATATTGGATATGGTAACACTGGAAAAGTTGTAGTTTAAATAAAAATGTTTAACATTTATTACTACAATAATTGAGGTGTAGACAAAACTAGTTAAAGGGAAGAAAGCAACATATTTTGGTGGAAGGAAGTTAATCATGGGGATCCTTGAGAGTCTTTTCATTTGTGATTTTGGCACAAAAAGCAGGAGTAAACTAATGAACTTTTTCATGACACGAGACAGGAGGATAAGAATACCATATAGGAATACTTGGATCTTCAGGAATAATAGAATTAGAAAAAAGAGTAATACAGTTAGGGAATAATGTTACTGAGCGGAGAGGGAATAGCAAAAGATATGACAGAATTAGGTTTACTTGTTGATAACTGAAAGATGCAGCATAATGAAGGCTACAACATGCAAATATTATGTCATACTATGTATTTGCAGGATTGAAGGATTACTGCAACTCTGTAAGAAAATTAAACCTTATCTAGAATACTCTATGCAAAATCCATCATTCACCAAAATAGATGAATGCAAACTGGAATAAATCTGAAGCAGTGCTACCAGGATGAAAGATGAATTTTTAGAAGAGAACTTTTACTTTGGTTTATATTTCAGTTTGTTTTGCCTGAAAATATGAAAGACTTGTGAAACTTATGGAGCAAGTCCCCATGGATCGGTTTCTAGACACATCAAGGACAAGAGGTGACTGTGAAGAGTCATCGTAGATTTACCAAGGGCAAATTGCACTTGACCAAGCTGATTACATTCTATGAGGAGTTAAAAGCCTCTGTGGATGGTGGAGGTGGTGGGGAGAAAGCACTGGGAGACATTAATTTTGATTCTAGCAGAGCTTTTGACAAAGTCTCCTATAGCATCCTTGTCGATGCTGAGGAAAGATGGACTGGATGTGTGAATTACAGGGTGGACGAAAAACTGGCTGTGCAAATGGGAACAAAGAATCAAGACTAATGGTTCAAAGCCTAATTGGCAACTGATTTGGGCTTCTATTTCTGAAGAGCTCATTCTGAGGCTAGTGATGTCTAACATCTGTCAGTGGTGTGAATGATAGTTCAGACTGGACCTCCAGTAAGTTAACAAATAACACCAGATTTTTCTGAGGGAACAGCTGATAGCTTGAGGTCAGAGATACGATTCAGAAAGACTTTTGACAGGTTGAGAAATGAGCCATCATAAAGCTCATGAAACTCAGCGAAGAGAAATACCAAGTCTTGCATCTGGGATGGAACAACATACAACTGGGCAGCTCTGAACATGGCTTCAGGGTCTTGGTAGATGACGTGTCAGCATATGACAATGTCTGCTCCACACTGGGCATCCTAAAAGAGGATGCAATATTCCAGATGTGGCCTCATGGTTGCTGTGTAGAGGGAATAATCACTTCTCCATACCTGCTGGCATGCAAACCATACCCTTCATAGCATGCCAAGAAAGCCTGTTCTGGTAGGTTGCAATGCAGTCTTCACGTTATTTCAGGCACACTTAGCACAAAACCACACATACAATAAGAATTGTGTGCTAGGGCCATCAGAGTACCACACAGGGAGGAGAGGAGACTCAGCATTATGTAGCCTGATTTAGCCAGTCTGCTCTGGAAGGGCTAATGCAAAAATGGAAAGGAGCCAGTCCATGAGCTACTTAAACTCCAGACCTTAAGGGCCCCAAACCTTTTCCGTTCAGCATCACAGATACAGCGATTAGAGTAAACAGCAGGCACCTAGAGAGGAAGTATAAGAAAAGGTGAACAGTACAGTGATACTTTTCCTTCTACATGTTTCCAACTGCCAGCAGTCTGTGGTTTAAGGATAACCTGATCTGCTGTATATAACTGCATTTAACAGCCTCGCTACAGCTTTAACAGACTTTGTGCTGATAATTTGCTCTTTGAATGTTTTTATACCTCTGGCCACAGCAAGATCCTGCGAGTTCCACCCTTGTTGCACAATTGTGGCTTATGTGAGAAAAGTGCTTACTTAGGTTTCTCTTAAGTTACTGCCTGATAATTTAATTGAATGCCAATAAGTTTTCCTTGTACAAAACACAGTGACCCGTCACAACCTGGCCATTTACTCCATATGTTATGGAGATCTCCAACATCTTCTTTGACCTCAATCAATCATCTCACAGAATCAGAATCACAGAATCACAGAATCACATGGGTTTGGAAGGGACCTCTGGAGATCATCTAGTCCAAGCCCCTGCAAAAGCAGATCCACCTAGAGCAGGTTGCACAGGAACATGTCCAGGCAGGTTTCGAATGTCTCCAGAGATAGAGACTCCACCACCTCCCTGGGCAGCCTGTTCCAGTGCTCTGCCACCCTCAAAGTAAAAAAGTTCCTCCTCATGTTTAGATGGAACTTCTTATATTCAAGTTTGTGCCCATTTCCTCTTGTCTTATCCCTGGGCACCACTGAAAAAAGACTGGCCCACCTTCTTGACACCCACCCTTTAAGTATTTATAAGCATTGATCAGATCTCCCTTCAGCCTTCTCTTTTCCAGACTAAAAAGACCCAAGTCCCTCAGCCTCTCCTCATAAGGGAGATGCTCCAGGCCCCTAATCATCTTCATAGCCCTCCACTGTACGCTCTCCAGCAGTTCCCTGTCCTTCTTGAACTGGGGAGCCCAGAACTGGACACAGTACTCCAGATGGGGCCTCACCAGGGCGGAGTAGAGGGGCAGGATAACCTCTCTTAGACCCTTAGTTTATTTAATGATCCTTCCTATGTTTCCATAGAAGTCTGTATTTCTGATGATGTTTTACATATTTTCAAGCTCTTCTAATCTTTTTATTACAGGTGGACAGAACTGAATGCAATGTCCAAAATGAGGGTAAAACATTTATTTGGACATTAGTATAATGATGCTTCTTTTGCACTGGCCATTCCTAAAAATTCCCAAAGTTTTATTTGTCTTTTTTACAGCTGTTGAGAAGTGAGATTTAATAACTGTCCTCTAAGAACTCTTTCCTGAAAAGTAGTATCTAACCTATAGATCATCATTTTGCACCCACATACTTATTATCACTTACAGCTATAAATATAATACAGATTATATTTTATATAACACAGTTAGGTTTATTTTAATTTCATCACCCTTAATAATTTGATAGGATCAACAACTTAATCACTTCAGTTTTATCTCCCCTTTGCTACCTTTTTTTTTTCCTTTAGATGATTCATAAAGAGGTTAAAGAGCACAAGTTTCATCTCACGCTTGAGCGGAACCTTTCTCCTTTGGAGAAATTGACCATTTATTCCTAACTTTAGTCCCCTATCCTTTAAACAGTTATTACTCCCCTACAAAACCTGAGGAGGACTGAGTAAAGTTTCTTCTTGAAAATCAAGTATATTTAACACCTTTAGAAATCCTTTTTTTCTGTGATATTCTGTAAACAAAAGATGAATAATTCTCTTTTCTGTCATAATTATACATATGTTTACAACTTTTTTTCCAGTGGAGAGGTCAAACAAACAGGTCTATATTCCCCTCAGTCTTTTAAGGTCACCTTTAAACAGTTGTTTTGCAGCTGTCATCTCCTATTACTCTGAAACTGAGGAAATTTAAGCAACAGGATATACAATTACTGTTAGTTTTTGCTGGTATGTAAATTTAAAGGAAGTTCCTTCCAACTCCATTCCCAGAAAGAAAGCAGCAAAATTAAATAAAATGGAGAGTCATTTAGCCCTGTGCTGGTTTTGCCTGTGGTCTATTTCACCTGTATTCTGTTTCTTTTTTTTTTTTTTAATAAGTCACCACTCAATTTCAATTCATGTTCTCAAACTTTTGGTTGTATTTCCCTCTGGAGTGTTTTTCTAAACTGTGTAGAGGAATACTCCAAAGCAGAACCTAAACAGAAAACAGTAAACCCTTAACATATCCAATTCTAAACATAAAGCTTATTCACCTTTTGCTTCTTGTTTCCTTGCTCTTTTTCATTTATTGGACCTCTATCTCAAGTTGCCACCCGCATATCAGTCAGTAGAGCTCAGAGAACTGCCCACCAAAGAGTTTGACCATACCCACAGATGAGACAGAAACATTGTGTTCTTGCAGTACTATACTATTAGCAAAATTATTTTCCTATTCTTAGCCTGAAAGTCTGATTTATTTGCAAAGGGAACTTCTTGAGTCAGCCGCATCTCATCTTACTGATGACGGCCATGCCATCTCTCCTTGATCCCAGCAGAGTACTCTGTTCCACTACATCAACTCCCAGGCACACAGGAGGATAAAGCTGAATATCTGTTTTCCTACTATAGTCCTCATTCTTTCTAAACAACTGCTTATAGTCATAGCTCAGGTTTCCTAATATCCTGCTGTCCCCTGAACGCAGCTTCCCAATCTCAAGGTGATATTGCTGCATTAACTGTACTGCAACTGTTTTCTTGTGATGTTGATATCATGACTTGATATCATCACTGTCTTCAGCCCTTTTTGTGGAAATATTTTCTCTGAAATACTTCCTCTTATTTAAACAAGCTTCAAACAAAAATGAAAAATACTCTAGTTACAGAGAAAAAAATAAATTCAAAGCATATTCGTTCTGATAACCCATTATTAGTGCAGAAAACCTAAATACTGTTAGTAGATGTAGCACTTAAATCAAATCTCCACTTCAACACATACTGCCATTTGAATGGACTTCCTTTAAAGAAGCGACTTAGAAGCATCCAAGGTAAGTTAATCAGCTCTCTGTAGAGAGAGCCCTACATGTAGAAACATGTAGAAATTATCCTTTTCAAATTGATAAACATAAGGATTATTAACACTGACATAACTCCAAAACCAGGTTACAGGATACAGAGAACAAAATTAAATTACGGAATATTAATAACACCCCCCCTCTCATATATATATATTCAATTCCGTCTCCATTCCTTTACAGCTTGGAAAGAAAGGCACTGCAGTTACTACTTTATCCAAGTAGCTTATTTTGTGGATTAAAAGTGCAGCTGAATTTCTTGACATAAAACTGTATTTGTTAGAGGAAGATTTTTCAAACAGCTCTTAGTCTAAAGGGAATTCCTTGTGAAGCATCTTTTGAATACTGAGATTGAGATTGAGCTCGACAAATTTGTTTTATTTTTGCTTCCAATTATAAGTCCTGATGCATAATTATATCCCTAAAATTGCAGTAGGCCTGCAGCCCTTTAATTTCAACGCATCTCATATTGGAGGGAGTACCGTTATAGTTAGTATATATAATTTGTATATAGGATTTGGCTCTGGATATGTGATTTTCAGATCAAGATTTGGATAGAAATATATATGCAAATTCATGTATAGGCTTATAGTTCTTTCATTCCACAAAGCTGCAGTATTGTAGCAGATAGTGAGTAAATTCATTTCTTACACTATTCAAAACTGAAAGACCTGCAAAAATCAAAAATTAAGCTAAAATTTATTCAATTTTTGCCTCTTTTTTGTCCCCAAAGTAGCAAGTGTTTCTCTAGAATATAGTCACAGATATCTTTTTCAATGCAAAGTCACAGTACAATGTCATTTAAAGAGACTGAAAAGTCAGCTGCTGACAGTTCCAGAGATTTCGCATCAAGTGTCTTCTAACAGGCAGTCAAGCAACTTGGTACCAAACTTCTGACTCACGCTACCACAACATCAATCAGTGGCCCTTTTTGTACATATAATTAAACTTCAGAGACAAGGAAGGTGGGATGTATTTTCTCCAACTATATATCTCTTTACATTGTAGGTGTCTACACATTGGCTAGCTATACCTAAGCTATGGTACTTTTAAAGTCAGAGGAGATAAAAAGTGACGTTGGTGGGGGATTCATCTGACATAGAGAAGTCTACACCTGGTAAAATTAGTATGGTCATGCCATTATCGAAAGAAATGTTTCCAGTCTTCCAAGTCACACGTGATTGCCTCTCTGGTTTCTCTTCTACCACATGTACACGTATGTGCATTCACCACTGTCATGTCTCTGTAGTTAATGGAGCTAATTTTACTGCCTTCTAGAAATTCTTGGGTGTCTCTCCTACCTACAAATACATCCTAGATGACAACTTAGACAAAATGACTAATTTAAGTGGCTTAGAAATTAGATAAGATGAATTTTAGTGTTCACTTCTAGCTGAGCTGAGAAAAAAATGTGTTTTGAACATACGCTAGTGTGTGTTTGAATCATTCTCAACAGCTCCCGGCACAAATTCAATACTGCAACAAATAGTAAAGACCTCTGCCAATCATGGATTTTTACTGTGGAAAATGAAATAATAATTTTGGATTCAATCGCTGTGCGGAAGTTGTTCCCATGTTTATCACAGCTTCAAAATTACTCTGAATTTTCACCAATCTTTCCTGTAGTGACTTAGACTGGAAAGAATCTGGTATGAGGAATACAAAAGCCTATTTTTAAGAACAAGATAGCAAGATCAAGGTCTTAAATTGTTGTTTCCATTAAAGTTCCTAATGCTGACTCAATTAGTTCAGAATATCAAATTCAAATATTAATGCACTTGTGGATTAAGTTTGGCCTCAACAGTATAATGTAAAAAGAGACCATTACTCTCCATGATGTCACTATAGATGGGCAATCATTTTTAATGAATAATTTATCTGATTAATTTTGTCCTTTTCTCTGGTCATGAAGACTTCATACTCTTCTCAAAGGTAACAGTCAAGACTAAGCAACAGAAAATTCATAATACATTTTTCTTTGCACTCTGAAAAAAATGTGACAGTCGATATTTTAGTATTTCTGGTTTGAACAAATTTTAACTGGAATTTTACATTATATTTTATGAGTGAAGGGAATAGTTTGTGAAAAAAATTGAAATTGCATTGTTTCATTTTCTGAAAATACCATGTAATATATGTATACAATTCACAATTTACGTTAAGATTCTGTCCAGCTCAGTTGTGACAATAGTCCAATATGAGATATACCCAGTTTGAGAAAAAAAATTTTTGTTTTTTTATTAAAAAAATGAATAAATATTGTAAATACAATTTTAATATATTCTTATTTATTAACAATATGAAATAAAACTAATAATGGCAAGCAATCATCTCATTCCTAAGTTATAACATAAAATGAGCTGTTTCCTTCCATTCCTTCCAAAGAATACGGGGAGTTTTGTTTGCAAATCTAATCAGAAAAAGTAGTACAAAGTCACAGAAATTCAGAGTCAGGCTTCTGAAAACTATTTAATCATGGAAGTGAAGCAATAAACCATACTTAATCATGAATACTACTCAATTTCTGTAACAACGCCTACTTTACTCAATGCCATTGTCTTACAGAGATCTGCACAGAGGAATAAAGTTCACATAGAATATTCACAGGAGTCCCCCAAGTTGTTTTCTAAACTTTCGCAATCATTGAGAACTAGACTGCATACAAAAATTCCAAAGTAATCAGTATCAATATTCAGCAAGTGTTGATTCTCAGGAGGATCTTACTGACACATTTTGGGACACTTAAATAAAATCAGGGAGTGTTAATAAAAATAGGAGGGACGATCAGAAAATGCCATGATCACAACACTTTCTAGCATCTAGATAGATTTACAGAAAAAAAAGAAAAACAAATGAATGCTAGCATAAAGCTTTATGCAACATCATAAAATAGTAAATATTTTGTCAACGTTTTAATAGAGTGCTTTATTTTGTGAATGAACATATGCAGAATTTCCCACTTTGCACAAAACAAAAAATCTCACAAGCTGAAAATATTTAATATATCTGCCTAAATTGCAACAGAAAAATATTCTCTAATTTCTTTGCCTTCAATTATAGCTATTGAAAAAGTATTCCTCTCATCTCTTTGTAAATTGCTATTTACTGGTGCTATTAGATTGTAATCAATGGGATTGATACTGCCAACACTCTAATACACATCACTCCAGAGTGCAAACTCACATTCATATACAGACACAAATTTTCTATATGGTGTGTTCCATGAGTATAGTATGTAATGTTGTATAAGGTGTTGACAAATCAGTTGTTGAGTTGCTATTTCCACATGCCAAATTGAATTACATCTATTTAAATGTAAAATTAAATCCATGAGTAACTCCCTTCATGACACCTATTTTTCAGGAGCAAGGAGGTCACATTTCAAGGACAAGGAGTGGACACTTCTTGCTACACCAGGAATCTGGCAGGCAGTCAAATGCTCCGTTCTGCTATCTGCATTGTTTTTCAGGGTTTCTGTTCCTTCAGGCCCCTGAAATCCATTACGTATATGGAACAGGATCACATTTCTTTTCAGTCTGTTTGAATGGTCTATAAAATTTACCAACGTAAGTATATAGAGGCACATATGTATATACACACTAATACACAAATAAATGCACACCCACACGTACACTAACTTATTTTGCATATATTCTTCCCCTAAAAATTTTGGCTGGTCTAAAATTAAGGCATGTTTGTCTAGGAAAGCCAAAGCCCACCTGAAGCTGAATCTGGCAACAGGCAGGAAAGGCAGTAAGAAGGACTTCTACAGGTATATCGACAGCAAATGGAAAACTAGGGAAAGTGTGGGTCTGCTGCTGAATGGGAATGGGGACATGATGACACAGGGCATGGAAAAGGCTGAGGTGCTAAACACCTTCTTCATTTTGATCTTTACTGTCAAGACCAGGCTTCACTAATCACTACCGTGATACCTGTGAGAGAGCCTGGAACAAAGAAGACTTAACCTTGGCAGAGGAGGATCAGGTTAGGGAATATTTAAACTAAATGGACATACACAACCTGGATCTGCATGAGGTGCACCCATGGGTGCTGAGGGAGCTGCAATCATCGCAACACCACTCTCAAATATCTTTTGAAGGTCTTGGCAAGCCAGGGAGGTTTCTGAGGCCTGGAAGAAAGCAAATGTCACTTCTGTCTTCAAGAAGTGCAAAAAGGAGGACCCAGGGAACTACGGGCCTACCAGGTTCACCTCAGTCACTGTGAAGGTGATAAAGCAAATAATCCTGAAAGTAGTTTCTAAACATATGAGGGATAAGAAAGTAATTTGGTGTAGTCAGCATGGATTTATGGGGGTTAAAGTACACTTGACCAAAGCAATAGCTTTCTACCGTGAATGGCTAGCTTGGTAGATGAGGGAAGAACAGTGGATGCATTTTATCTGAACTTCAATAAAGGCATGACCTGGATGATGGGACAGAATGCAAATTTGCAAATTATATAAAGCAGAAAGGAGTGGCTGATACACCACAGTGTTGTTCTTCTGTCCTGAGTTACCTCAACAGGATGGAGAAATGGACTAACAGGAACCTCATGAACTTCAGAAAGGGAAGCAGGAAGGAATTCCTCCTGCATCTGGGGAGGAATAAAAGCCCATCCGCCAGTCCAGGTTGGGGGCTGAGTGGACAAAAAGCAGCTTTGCAGACAAGGACCTAGTGGAAAAGAAGTTGGATGCGAACCAGCAATGTGCCATTGCAGCATGAAAATGCTACAGATTCCTTGGCTGCTTTAGGAGTGTTGCCAGCAGGCTGAGGGAGGTGATCCTTTCCCTCTGCTCAGCACTGGTGAGGCCACACCTAGAGTGCTGTGTCCAGTTCTGGGCCATCCAGTAAAAGAGACATATGCAAATACCAGAGAGAGTCCAGCAAATGGACACAAACATGATTAAGGCACTGGAGCATCTCTTATATGAGGAGAGGCTGAGAGAGCCAGGACTGTTCAAAAGAAAAGAAGGGTCAGGGTCATCTTCTCACTGTGTACTTGATGGGATTAAAGAATTCTGAGCCAGACATTTTCAATGATGTACAATGGGAGGACAAGAGGAAATGGGCACAAACTGATACACAGGAAATTCTATTTAAACACAAGAAAAACTTTTTTATTGTAAGGGTGATTGGACACTGCAGAGGTTGCCCAAAGAGGTTGTGGAGACTCCAACCTTGGAGTTATTCAAAACCCAGCTGGATCCCATCCTTGGCATCTTGCTCTCGTTGACTTTACTAGGGCAGAGGAGTTGAACTAGATGGTCTTCAGAGACTCCTTGCAACCTCAGCCATTCTGCAATTGTGTAATATGTTGAAGTAATCAGTAATTTAATTCAGGAAATTGCTGCTGCCACCAGCAGTATAGTTTCCGTGCCTTAACTTCTTCCCTAATTTCAAGTGCATCAGCAAGAAAAGAATCTTATATCCTGAAAAACAGAATCCCTAGCACAAGCATACAAGCACACATATGAAGATGTATTTTTTTCCTGTATGTTAAGAAGAGAAAACATCTGAATAAAACCTAACAACATTCCTTGTACAAAGGTTTTTAAAAGAGTTTTTTCCGGACTTAGAGCTATCAGGACTTTAAGACATGGTTAAACAAATCAAGGTAATTCACAACAGAAATCATTCACAATTATATTTTGAAAGGGGTTTTAACTATTTTCTGTATCTCTGAGTTGTTGCAATTTTCTCAAAGCTCTCACAATAATCATTTTCTATTTTATTATAACTCAAGGCTATTTTTTCCCCTAATCAAATATCCCCTGATATAAAGCAGCAATTCTAACTGGCATTTTTAAACCTAATTGTATTATTTTAATGGGCTTGGATATACAGATGCTTCAGTAATTTAGCGTAATTCTCTCAGGCTTGGTTAGGAATAAAGAAAAGAAAAGGAAACAAAGCTTACTTTTATATTTTGTTATGCTGCCTTGAGAAGAAACTATAAAGAGTGATCAAATTTATGTATAGTCTTGTTATAACGGAATATGTTAATTACTTTTTATCAAAACAATTTGATGTTACTAGGAAACAGAGCGACAAAGGCCACAGGTGGTAATGAAAGAAGGATGCCTTATCAGAAGTGACTAATAATGCTTGAGTTGCCAAAGTAACCAGATTGTCTCCTAAAAACGTATGCTTTGACATTCACTTATCAATGCTACTGAAATGCAACTCTTATCATGTCTGCATAGCAAATTTTCATTTCCGTCTAAGTGATGAATATGCAGATTCTTCTATTATTTGAATGTCTCATATATTTCTTTTTCATACATACAGCAGAAGAAATGCTTCTTGTGGGCAGATTTCACTCCCTGAAAGAGATAGGTACTGGTTTCACTGATTTGTCTTTCTTACAGTTTTGCTTTCAGGTCGTGGGTGGTTACACAGTAGTTTTGCTTTGGATTACAGGGTAGTAATTTCTCTTTCCTTTACCAAATTTTTTTTTGTTATATTTTCATAGATCACATTGCCTTTTCCAGCCACATACTGCTACTTACGTATGACAAAATGTATTGAATGTGTTATTTCCTAGAGAATTAAAGAATTCTGTTTCAGATTTGCTTTATCTCTGTATTGCCATAAAACCTCAGAAAATTAGTTGGATCTGAGTCACAAGAGTCTTGTACCTTTAGCTGCCATTTTCATCTCTGCACTAAAGACAAATGTACACATTTCTTAGCTTTCCCCTATACTATCATGGAAAAGTTCTGATTACATGTTCTATCAGTTATGATGACAGCTACACGGCTGCACACAGAGATACAAAAAGGTAAAATGCCTTCTTATGGGTCCTTTGAAACAAGACCACGCTACAAGAAATTCCGGGGCAGCTGTACAGCACTGCTGATATTTTATTTATTTCTTGACTTCATATTGTATAGACAGCTGATCAGCAGGTCCCAGAAGAAGCGGTGCAGTCCTTCTTGTGCAGGGATTCATGGAGTAGGACAGAAACGCACTGTACAGTAAATATACAAGTGCAGCAGTAAAGAAGTGTGAGACAGAAATCAAAAGAGGAGAAGGGCAGGAATCTCATGTTCAGCGTGTGAGATTTGACAGATCTCAATTACATAAAGCCAACTATTTTGACTTGCTAAAGTTTTGTTCTTGGCATGTATGTAAATGATTACCAATTGAAAGACAGGAAAAATTCAAATCCTACTTCCTTTGTTGACACAAAACAAAAGTATGATTTTCTCACCTTCAGAAATTGGCCGTGAGAAATGTCTGTATAATTTTCACCAACACAGGCATACAATATCGTCTTGGGAACAAATGACTTCAGATACTTCAAAGCAGGAAATCAAAATGTTTCTCAGCTGTTGAAAACTGGAGGCTGCTCTCAATACAAGGTATGTGATAAATACAAAGAAATCTCATTGGAAATTCAACCAACGAGTTATCAAATTTATCAAGAACAGCATCTGAAATTCCAGGTAACACTTTTCTGTTAAAGAAATATTTTTCTATGTGCAGTACAGATTGTCTAATGGGATAAGATTCATCTCCTCTGATTTCAGGCATCAAAAAATTAAATGTCTAAATCTAAGTGTTAAGATACATACTATGGTGGAGAAAAACAGACTTCACTAGAAGGAATTTTGTTTGACCCATGTAGATACCAATTTCAGAATGAGATTAATTGCTCTCTGGAAATACCTGTATCTCTTCCTTGACTCTACAGGGAAGCTGAGAGTTTGAGCTTGGGCACTGAAGTTTCAGTTACTTAAATTATGGTCTAAAACTACTCACGGTGACTGTAAGATACAAAAGGCTGTTCAAACAACTGACACTTGATGTGAATGCAAAAGCACCAAGTTGAAACAGTCTACAATACTTGGCTGTCACAAAAAGTAAACATTAATCTTTAGAATTGTAACTGGGAAATCTTTCTGAAAAAGAAAAATATATAAAAATGTTTGAGAATAATTTAAATTATCAATGGTTAAAATGTCTTGTGAGCCTGTTCTACAAGAACATCCTATCAGTAATGTCTAAATCTTAAAATCTGATCAAAATGTTATAAAAATATATTTCCCCCTAACAAATCTGCCAATTTTTGAAGGCTTTATTCTGACAATGCTTTGTTATCACATTGATATAGTCCGACTGAATACAGTGTCAATGGGCCTGTTTAGAGAACACACTACTACTCAGTATCTCAAGGGTGGCCAAATCTGGCTTTCCTCAGTCATTGTTTTTCTAATTGATATAAAAAAAGTTAGTCTAAGGCTGAAATCAAACTTGCAGATCAGGCTCTATCTTCTTCATGAGAACTCATGAGCAGACTGAAGGTTGCAACAGAAACTAGGCCTAGATAGGATTTTAGATCTCCAGGTGCTGATTTGTTAGCACTAGTAAATATTCAATCAAGTGTTAGTAAAGATCTCAGGCTTTCCATTCATCATCATCCCATGTATCAATATCATTAATTTTTGGACTGAAACAAATAAATACAGACTGAATAATCGACAAGCAACTACTGAAAGTTACAATTTATTCTTCTGGAGTCCTCCTCCCTCTAGTCCCCTCCCCCAGTGCTACATGCTATAAAAGCTAAGAGATGTATGTTTATTTATTTTCTTTTTTTTTTTCCTAAAATTCAGTTCCAGTTACACCTGTTATATTAAAAGGTAAGTACTGTCTTATAAACTTGAATTTTCTTCTTGAATATTTCATTCTAATGTTTTCCAGTTAAGCTACTGGTGAAGAATGCACCAGAATCCAGAATTCCCATAAACTTCTAAGTGTTGTTGAATCTCAAAAATCCTGGTTGTGACTTACAATAGGCTCCAGAGTGGACCACTTAAATCAGCAAAAGTGATTAGGTTGGAGGCATTAGTCTACTGAAATAATTCAGAAAAGCTATTCTACCTGACACTGAGGGAACTTTGTTACCAAAAAATTGCCTCAAGGGATGTAATCCCTTTTGCAGGCAGCCAAAAATTTCACTTACAGTGCCTGCAAATAATGGATTACTGGGAATTTTACATTTATTATGAATTGTAGACTTTAAAATCAATGGGTTATAAAATAACCACCTCAACACTTCTGACTCAGAACAAAAATGCATGCAAGATGTAAATATAAACCTGTATGCATGAAATGGTCTGGGCGTAATATGTCTACCTTCTCCGAGCTCTCACATACATTGTCCAGTGCTAATAGTTATATCATTAAGCATATCTCTTAATTAAAGTACTTATTGAAAAAGAGTTTTATAATACTAGAGGAGATGAAAGACAGCGGGATTGGGATTACACAAGGAATATATGCAGGCTACTAGAGTGATTTATGAATTTTTTTTACTTGGTTCCTTTTACTGTTGTTGCTGTAAATAATACAGTAAGTGATGAATATTAATATTTTAAAGGGAATAAGCAGCAAAGCAAATTCTGGCTGAATAGTACTAATCTCTCACCGCAATGCCTTGTGTCTAATCAGACTAGATGTGTGCTGTGCATATGAACCTTACTTAAAACGTTTCCTTCTCTGTCTTACATTGTTGTTGTTATTAAATAATAATAGCTCCTTGAAGTACCCAATGGAACAAGGGTGGCCATGTTGTTAAACACACAGTGAGAGGCATGCATTGCACTCTCTTCCGAAGAATTAGCTTACATAAGGGAAGCAGGGCCAAGGGGAAAGGAAGGAAGAAACAAAGTGATTTCATTAATTAGTGGAAAGCCAAGGGCAAAAGCTGCATCCAGGTCCTTCCATATCCCTTGCTCTCTATTCATTTAGGTCCATGTTATCATATGGCCTTATCTGAAGTCTCTCACTTTCCCACAGTAGTGATCATTTATTATTTAATGTTGAGTGAAAAGGTTATTGTACTTGATCTTAAGCCATATCACTACATGCCATCAGCAAGACAAACCAAACCAACCAACCAACAAACAGACTTTCACATATAGTCTTGAGCACACAATAACAAATGTGTTATTCCCATCTGCTTCACATCCCTAATTATTTGGTGTGAAATTTTTCCAGTGCCTTGGGAATTTGCATAGAAGAAATACTTGCATAGATAAAAAGTGTGTTAGTCTGTCCATTGGAATACAAATTCAAAGTCACACTCCAAAAGCCCTCCCAGCTACACTGCTTACTTCTTACCAACACATAATTTCTACCATGAAAAAATCATAGCAAAGTTTAAATATCACTGATTTTTAATGTCAAAGGTTTGGAAGTCTGATCAATCCCAGGTCCATCCTGAAGTGAGACCATGGTTTACTGTTTTATGCAGGATGAAAAATGATGTCTGAGCTGGACAAGAACTGCTCTTTGTGCTGGAGACATCTCTCAGAAACGAATACATGGCTGTTGCCCATCTCCCACTTCTCAATGTCTCAGCCATCATTGAAAAATTTTTGTCTAATCTGGTCTTGATTTCTTATTCCAGTGGTTCAATGGCTTTAGTGTTAGAAAGTTCATGAAGTTGAATACCTATTTCTTTCCTTTTTTTTTCATAAATCTGGAGAACTTATAATTTAATTGTAATTTTTAAACAGCTACTTTTTTAGAGTTTCAAGGCTTTTTCTTAACTGAAAAACTTCAGTTTTCTCCACCTTTTCTCAGAGGTTATATTGTCTTGTAGTTCTTATTACTGTGGCTGGATTATCTGCAAATGATCTTTCTCAGTTGTGCCCAAACCTGGACAACATGCCCCTGCATCACAGCACAGAGTGTATTTATATATACTCAGAGTATATTTATATGTTTATATGTTTACATGTTTTTACATATTATCTTTCAAAAATGCTCATGCCCATCCATCTGACTACATACTTTGGGGTTTTTTTGGCAATGTCATGTCATTTTTTACATTCTGCTCAGTTTGTAATGGCTTGTGGCCATAAAAATGTTTTTCTTTAAATATTACATAATCAGTCATTTCCTAGGCTGTATTTAAAATGCTATTTCTCCCAGACTTTTTTTTTTCATTTAACTTGAACAGGCTAGTGTCATTGAAAAATTGAATAAGCATTGTTCCTATTGTCTCATCCAAATCAATACCATGAATATTAAATAACACTAGCCATAGAACAGACCCTGCAGAACCATTCCAACACATTCATCTAAACCAACGCTGAAGCACTGATAACTAGTCTTTGAGACAGACTTTCCAATCAAGGTTACGTATAGCATGCTAACAGAGTTGATAACCAGTAAATATACAAAACCAGGATAAAAGCTCGGAATGGACATCATGTGACTCAGGATGTATTGCAAATTTATAGTCACGTACAGCTCAACAGCACTGTTATATGTGTGTTAAGAGAACATGAACAGAGAAAGAATCTTTCTTATTCAAAACACTAGTCACTTTTATAGCGTGAAAAAAGATTTTCCAAGACTCTCTTATTAGCAACATCATGCATTATACAACAGCACTGCTTGTTCAAACTGTTTTTCTGATAAGAAACACTGCATTTTAAAAAGCAACCTCTATTTTAATATTTAATACCTCAGCATATCTAGATCTCCAAAAGTAGCAAGCTATTTAGGCAAGTAGTGCACTTCGTGTAATGTTAAAAGCATTTCTGGCATTTTATGTTATCTGCTTTTTAATGACTGTATTTTCCTAACATTAAAAATGAATTAATATCTCTTTTCTTAAGTAGTCTGCTGAATGCTGAAAGAGTAAATCTGACAGGGTTACTCATACCTTGGATATACTGTAGAGACCTGCACATCAGTTTGTTTTTCATACTTTTGAAAGGAAATGGGTTTGCTTCAAAACTTAGTATCTCCAAAGCTCATCACAGTTATGCCTGTGCACCAAGGATTAAATCATACACTTCTTACCTTCAAATTTCTTTAAACCAGGCTGTCAAATGCTAAATCACCACTGGCTTTACTGGCCTTTAAGTACGTATCAATTCTTCAAATTTGCATATCGTCTAAAATTTGCAGTAAAAAGAAACCCTCAGAGCTGTGTTGTGAAGTCTTAGGAAGATTTTCAACAACACTAAAACCAAAAACAACCCTCTCTTTATTTTATCCTCACCTCTAACAGAAATCACTTAATTGTCCATGTTTCCATCATAGTAGAAAATACGTACTTATGTATGCATACTTAGACAAGTAATTTTTTCTGAGGTTTTTGTCTGTCCCTAGTAAGGATTGCAAATATTTTATTGATTGTAAGACAGAAGCAAAAAAATGACTATTCATAACATTCTTAAGGTAAAACAGGAATTCTGAGATTATAAGCAAATGTTGTGCACTATATTTTTGTGGTTTCCCATTTTTGTGTATTTTTTTCTCCGCATAACTTCAGGTTATGTATTGCATTCTGAAAACTATTCATTCCAATCTGTATATTTTATTGACTTTATATGTTATCAGCCTTTTTCTCTTTATACCCTTCCATAAGAAGTAAAAGAGAGAGAAACGCATACATCCCAAAGGCCCAATTTTTCAACAATTCATTAGACAAAGGAAATTCAAAACTTCTTGAGCCATCTATAACTACTAGAAAGGTTAAGTTAGAGAACTTGGTCTAAGAAATAGTTATTAATGACAAAAGGTGTAATCAAAAATAAATAATTATTCTATCAGAACCAAACCAATAGAAAGAATGAATACTCCAACAGTTTTTGCATATTGGGAAGATAATGCTGTTTTCCTACAGTGTTTCATGCTGTTTTCCCACAGTTTTTTTTACTGAATTCTTAAATTTCTTAGAGATAAGGGTAGAGCTTTGACATAAAAGATGTTAAAAACATCCATATGACCTAATCCCATTATAAACCATGCATATTGTTTCGTCCACCATGTAGACACCATAGTTGCAGAACTACAATGAACTGCTGGAAATGATGCTAGAAAACCACATACCAGTAATTTTTCATTAACTTTACACTCTGTATTGAAAATTCTGGCAACATTTAATGGGAAACAAATGCTTCACTAAGAGCATTAAGCTATTCCCTAAACTAAAACTAAAACAGACTAGATGCAGTGGCGACAAGAACCATGCAAATAAATAACTTCAGAACCCAGCCTCAGAGACTTTAACCAATACCTAAAAATCCAAACACAGATCTGCTTTCCTCTTTCCCTTCTGAGACCACATAAATATATGTTTTCCTCCCAACAAAAAGAAGAGAAAATCATCCCCGACCTCGGTATGCAACATACTAATAGCTGTGTAGCAGTTAAGGCCTAGGCCAAAAGCCTGATTGTCCTAATATTCTGTAATCTGTCTAATTCATCCGACATGCTTATTACCCTAGATACAGAGATTCTAACTCTGTTATTCTGCTCCTTTTTTACATTGTATGCACAACAGTAAAATTAACGTCTATTTTTGTGCAGCTACAAAAAAAGTTTCACTTTCCTCTGTATCTACAGTTACAGCTTGCTATGTAAACCAAAAAATGTGAGGCACAAATGAATATTATGATGCATGAATGGCAAGATCAGTTATAGCACCTATTCTTGGAGCGCTAAGTGAATGTTCCTTGCAGGCATATTGCAGGCTCGTTGAAAATGTTGTCCCCTATTATACTGAATAGAGGCTTGATATTAGTGGTTATTATATATTGATTTCCTTTTAGAAGCACTGGTTCCTTCACCCACATGATATGTTATTATCATGTATGCTGACATTTGTAATGTAATATCTTAAATAAAGTACAGTTGCCTATTTGTCCTACTCACTGTAATTACTCTCTGAAAACAATGGCAAGTATTTCACAGAATTTCACAAGTTTCATCAAAATCATCTAGGTCCACTTCTAAGAAAAGCAACTGTTATTTGCAGTTTTCCTGACTGCCAAACAGTACTTCGTTATCTTGACCTAGAAGTCTGCAGAAACTTTCCCACAAGGGAAAGCAACTGTAGTGGCACCACTATAATTAGCCCCCCACTGAGCTGTACTTAGCCCAGGGCTCAGTCAAGAAATTATATCTGGAAAACAGCATTTGATTAGAATAAACTTATAAATTCACTATGCAGGTCTCCTTGCTATTATTTAATGTGGATAATTCAAACTCCTTTTCATGAGTTATTTAATGAGACAATAGGAACCCATGGAATAGGATATTTGAAGTGCCTAGTAATATATTTGTGCCCTTATATGTCATATATATGCCTTGGCTCTGTCTTCAAAAACAGGTATTTGAAGAAAGACTAGGAGTTAAAGGCCACTGGAGAGTATGAATTTCTATATAACTGTATCAACAACATTAATTTAAGTCATGGAGCGATACCTTAGTGATTCACGTAAAAATCAAATGAAATTGACTAAGATTTACTTCTAAGCATAATCTTTCCTTCTTTAAAAAATAAAAATAAAATTTAAAAGGAAGAATTTCTGCCTGTGACATATTTGTTATGAACTCCCTCCAGAAGATTTAAATTAGCATTAATAAGGAGCAAATCTCAAGTGATTCAGAAAACTGTTAGGGCTTAGTTCTGCACCTCAGAAACTGACTAATACTGTGAAGCGTATCCTGTTGGAGCAATTTTTGAGGCACCATACATGGGCCTTCATTGATTCATCTCTCACAAAAGGCCAAGACTGCTTCAGTAGCATCTTGGATAGCTCATCTTGGTTATTCAAGAGTTAGGTATGGAGAGAAAAGGAATTTTTTTTCTCCTCCTTTTCAAGGCTGATCCACTATGCAGCAGACATCTCTGTTTTCATGCACTCCTTCCTTATTTCTGTTCTGTAGTCCTAACCTGGAGGTGGGCACTAAGAAGACAGCCCTTTTCAAGGGTGCAGAAGTAATTGCTGCCTTGCTGGTCAGGTATTCGGTACAGGCGTGCCTCTCCAACAGCAGGGGATTCCTTATTGGCACAACTAGGATTACCAGGGCAGCCCATGAAGACCTATTCTGCTTGGTTTCTCCTTACCGGTGATATTTCCAGCACCTCTGTGCTCCTCTAGCAATGGCATTTGCCAGTCTGAACCCTTGGATAGACTGGTAGTGGGTGTTTTTCATTACGTTGGGTGGTGTTTATGCCGGGAAGTTTGGTTTCAAGTTGCTGCACCACAGCGGCCCCTCTGTGAGAGAGAAGAGCATCTCAGGCTGGTTTGGCAGCTCTGTTTTGAACATTTGTGTTGCTCCTACCACTCAGAGATAATAGTGCAAGCAGATGGGAGGCCCGGTATTGGTAGGTTTATGCAAATTTTGTGCAAATCAAAACTTAAAAATACAGCCTAGGGCTAGGAAGGTCTTGCTGCCAGGAAAACAAAGCTCCCACCAGAAGGAATGAAGCTCTGTAGAAAGTTTGGGGCATCTGAAGAAAGAATAAAACAGGAAAAAAACATTATTAGAAAAAGAAGATTGAAGTAAGGGAAGTTATGGCCCATTTTCCTTCATGCAGTGGCAGGTATAGAAAAAATTAGTTAATAGCATCCACTGTGCATGTTGCATGAAGAAACACCTGGAGGTAAAGACAGATGAATAGACAGGTCTGCCAGCCCTACTGCCAAAGCATGGCTCTGGACAGGTCTAGTTTGCTATCCCTTGCGTAGCCAGAACCTTCCAGCAGATTGGATGAAGTAGTTTCTGTTTTGTCTCGGATGGTAAAAAGATGCTGGAACAAGTGGTTGGTTTTTTTTATGTAGCCGTGGCTGAGCTTTCATCCATCCTGCAAGCAGAGAGTTGGATACTCTTTTTATCTGGATATTCTTCCTCTTTCTGAAGGAGCAGAATCTTTCAGTGACAACAGCAACAAAGTCAAGGGAGCGATAAAACTCCCTGGTCAAGTCTGTCTTCCGCTTGATTTCTTGTGCTCCAAGAAGCCCCAGTGAAAATACACTTACGTGGCTTCTCTGCCCATCACTACTGCTGGATCACCTTCCTCACGCGCAACACTCGCACAGCACCTTTTGCCTCCTCCCACCATAAGCCAGCGGAGCATTAACGCAGCATCCGTCTCCCATACCCATCCTGCTTGCGATGCCTCTGCTCTAACCCCAGCTAGGAGACAGTGAGAAGTTTTACATATGCAGATGATTCATTTCCCGCTTATGTGATATATTATTGTTATTCAGGAAACAACCAAGGACACTGAATCTGAAAGTAACTATAATTCTACCGTGCAAGCGTCATAACTTTATACTGTGAAGCTGCCTTTAAAAATATGATTGGAGTATTATGTTTCTGTGTTATTTTCTTACTGGAACACAATAAATTCTTGTCAAGCCTGCTAAAATTGGAGGATTTTATTCAGCTAAAGCTTAAATCAGTCTGACTTATGCAAAATTTAAGAGGGATAAGAAAGGTGCCCTTTGCCATATCTCACTGGTGCCTCGTATACCTTGGGATCAATGTGCCTTTCAATATTCATCGCGATGGGCTTTATTCTAAATTCCCACAGGTGCAGCAGTCAGTGGGAGTGAGAGCAGGGACAGTATTGCTCCTTGTAGCTTCAGCTTGGAAAATGAAGCCAGAGAAGATTTGCCCGTCACCATTTTAAGATACACAGTTGGGGTTATTTTTGGTTCTAAGCATTTCAATGCTCAGGCAACTGTTTTCCCTTTGCCGTTAGCCTTTATTTTGCCTGACCAGGCAGCCTGTCATTTGGTGCCTTCCTGTCGCTTCCTTGGCCTCACAAGTTTTGATGGGCTTTTTATGAGTGGAAAGGTCTTATCGTGCCCTCAAAATGTGAAATCCACACCTGCTAACTATGGGAGGAGGGAGGTCCAGATAAAATGGATAGCTCTAATTGCATAGAGAAGCTTTACGACTCCAAATCATGAATGAATGACCCTGTGATGTGTAGTGTGCACAGTTGGCACCTGAAATTTGAATTAACTAGGTAAGGAACAATCTGTCATTGATGCATACAATGAAATGGTGTCATGCAAAAAAATGGATTGTAAGTTAAAAATAAGGTTCAATTTTACCATGAATATTTGTTTTATTCCATCCGGCAACCCTGCTTACTGCTTTCCTTAAAAAAAATATATATATATAAAATATCTGAGGCTTGCTATTCTCTGTCTGCTTTCTGTATGCTTTACAATTTCTGAAGGATTTTTCCAAGGATGATGAGGGACAAGACCCTTGTTAAAGAACACTTTGAATCTCATCCAACAAAGATGACAATAAATTTTCAAACCATTTCTGACCATATGTCACAACTCCTGAAGGCAAATGAAGGCTTTTACAGCTTTTAAATAATCTTTGGCAATGACAGCTGTTACGACACTTCTCCTCCTTCCCACTCTTTCTTTTCTTGCGAACGGCAGGGAAAGGTTGTGCTTTCATTCACCCTGCTTCCAGCATCACACATCATGATCTGGGTTACTGTAAACTAAACATTAAAAACATGAAAGGTCTACTTAATGTGTGCAAATTAAGAAACCTGTTATCCACACAACTCACACAGTTTTCAAAATAAAGAAATTGCCTTACATTCCTAAACTATACTACTGTTCAAGGGCAAACTGTATTTATTTTGAGGTTTCTGGTGCTAAATCAGTTCCAGACACAGAGAAATAAATAATTCTGTTAACCTCTGTATAAAAAGCTTGCAAGGGCTGAATTCTATAAATCACTATATTTACCACACTTAATAGTATGATTTTTGAATCTGTTTTCTCCTTTTGAAAGGCTCAGATTAGTACATCAGAGTGTAAAACAGGATCTGAATTTTAAGAAAACAGTGGTGCTTGCGAGTCCAATAGAGCATTTATCTCCTTACAGAGAATCTTTTGAGTTATGCAGCTCACTCTAACAAACGTGGGAGATGGCTGCACTGAAAGAGAATGCATTTATCCATTGGCACATTCTTTTATATCATAGGTTTCAAGATAGAAGCAAAAAGTATGCACAACATTTTTAAATATTTTTTGTGGAAAACAATATATGCAAGTGTCTCCAACTAGCCTGACCAGTCTTCAGTCACTGGAAATGTGTGATTTCTAGAAGCTGAAGACTTCATCAGTACTGAAATGCTATGCATACTGGATTTCACTTGTCTAGAAACTACACAGGGAATCCAAATACAAAACATATTCTATGTTCAACTATATAACCTAGTTTTTGTATTTCTTGCAGAATTCTTAATCTACAAATCAGTTATAAATTTCATACACATGCACTTTTCCTCAATATGGCTAATAATATATGTGACAGCCAGGAGTAAGGAACCTAATTATAACGTTCTAAGTATACTTTATCACATTTATCTGTCTCAAAAATTAGCTTTAAAAAAAACCAAACCAGCATTTGTTATATTTCAAAAATCTTTGACACCCAGGCTTATTTTTATTATAATCTAACAACTATCTACAATTTACTGCAATGAATATATGCACAAGTCAATGGGTTTCAATATCCCCTGTGCATTTAGGAGCCAAAGTTCCACAGGCATGAAACAGTGGAGTTTCAGATCCTCAGCTGTGGAAAGCCTGATATTTAAAATACTCTTTGGCACATACATACCTTTAAAAGTCTCGCCCCTGATTTTGGAAAGTTTTACTTCCACAAGTTTGATGCCAAGTTGGTTCAGAGCTTGGGCAGTATGAGCTTGTAGCTATCTGTTCCCATCTGGGCATTTCACTTGGTGGGGAAAAGAGGGTGTCTAGGAATAGGGCATCTGTTGACTGGTTGATTATGCCAAGCTAACAAAAACCAAAAGCAGAAGAGGATCTGGAATCTATTTGGGGATTTATGAAGGACTGGGATGAACAACTTAGAATCTCCTCAATGACAACAATGATTTCACACATCATATTTGAGGCAATCAGTTGTTTTCTTATTATTTTTTTCAAGAAATAGAAGCAAAGAAGCAGCAGTGGGGGTTCTCATCTTAGAGCCTGCCCTTTAAATGAAAGATCTCGGTTCAATATTCTCTGCCAGGGTAATATATATAAACCTTTTAGCTTCCAAGAACATGCCCTCATCCCTTCTGTAATTTGGAGTGAAGATGTCTGTTTCTGTTGTAAAACTTTGTCTATGGTGAGTAAATGAATAGGAATACGTAGCTTTCTCAGTACTACTTAGTACTACTAATTGACAATAATGGTTTAGGTCTAAAAAAATTTAAATGCATCCACTTACAAATTTATAAATCTATTTTATACATCTATGCAGATATCTTCCTGCAAATTATAATTACAACTAACCTGTCTGGAAAAACAGGTGTCTTAACTTTCAGCACATAGTGAAACACATGACATGTATTCGCAGAAACTATATGCATATGCCTATGTACTCTCTATGATGAATGAACGAAATGACAGGCATACATGCTTTCAGATCCAGCCAAGTTTCTCTCAGCTGTGTTTTATACTTCCCATTAATTATATAGGAGAAATGGGAAGATCTGGAACTGAAGCAGTCTTTAAGGAGAAAGGCAAATAAATAATTGAATATTGCATTGCTTCAGATAACTTTCATATTCTTTTGCCCTAAGATATCTCTTTCAAGCTTCAGAGAATTAATAAATTAGACTACTGATCTGACTATTACACCTGCTTTGGGGGACCACAAAAAAAAAAGAAAAAAAAAAAAAAACCAGGGTGGAAACATTTCATCTTGCAATTTATTCTCGCTTACTACAGCGTATTATTATATAACATCTTCCCAGCTGGAAAAACAGTGAAAAATCCAATTTTAAAAAGTGGATTTTAAAGTGGGTTATTTATTTATTTACTGGATTGCATGAAAATAGAAAAATCTGCTTCCAAAGAATTACAGAAAGCACCTTATACCCATAGGTAATTTGTCTTAAATATACATGTGTTTTATATAATACTTTTTTACAAATCTAAGATATGCTTAATTTGATGAGTTATGATGAATCATAACAGTTATAGGAAGAGGCAATATGAGAAATTATGAGGCTGTATTCTTGAATTTACTCTATGAGAAATGACAGTTCAATCTAAATCTAGTCAAAATTCATGAACTCTGTTATTTCTAAACTGAACCCGTATTCAGTGTGTGACCTGAGATGATGCATACTCCCCTGGCTGTGCAGTCCCTGTTTGTCATTAAAAGCAGAGCCTGACAAGGAGGTACGAATGCTTCGACTTTTACCCAGTACTTCACAGGTTGAAGCCCCCTCTCACAGGCTGGGAGATTAAAGCTTCTTCTCTTTTGAGGAGAGGCAGGTTAAGGAACAGCAGATGGGACTGTCTTGTAATTTTTGCATTAATTTATTTCTGATGAACATCCTTATTTAGTAAAAGAGAGTCCCTGGATGAGAAAGTAGAATCTGAAGACTGTCCCTCCCACCCTCTTTAAAATCTTCACAGTCAACAGTTCTCTTCTTGAGTATTTTCTTCAAAATTACATGTTGAAAATTCATGTCCATGTCTTCAAACATGCTTTGCGATATATATATTCCTGTAAAAATGTTTAGGCTGCTCTTGCAATGCTCCAATTTTTTTCTCCCTAGCCAAGGAAACAGTGCATCCAAGAAAACACTGAGAAGAAGCTGCTATTATCTCTTCCCTCCCTCATGATAAAAAAACCACCAAGAATCCCCCTTAAATACCACAGTGCAATATGGGGGAAGATTTAAACATTATCATTAAGCTTTCAAACTGCCTAGTTCCAGATTTAGCTGGTTTCTTTCTGCTGATGTCATTTAATTATAAATGCTGAAGCTTTTAGCAGCACAGAATCAGATATGTTTGGTTATGAATGATTAAGTGTGCATAAAGTTTTTACAGCACATTAATCATCAGGTATAGAAAGAAGCATGACACTGGTTAAAAATTCACTGCTTCACTGCCCATGGGAAGTGTAAAGTTTTAGCAGACAGAGATTGCTTACCTTTATGACAGGCCAAGTGCTGAGCAATATTTGTTGAATTTGCATTCCCCTAAATGGTACTTTTGTTTGGTTAATGAGAGTAATTGTCCTTTGACAATATGAATGGCAGCAGCAGGAACAACAGCAGTGGCAAAATCAGATTAGGAGTTTTAATTATGCTTTATTGTATGCCTGCTCCTGGAACCTAAACCAAACGATAAAGAACAAGCTAGTTTAGGGGAACACAGGTGTCTCAGTACATCCATGTATTTACCTGCCTAGCTCTGCCCAAATCACTCACTCTCACTCTTGTGTGATCCAGCAGAAATGGTTTTATGCAGCAGAACAGCAGCACACAGAGACTCTGGATAAAGTGCAGACCCTCCATGATAAGTTTTGAAAATACACTTAGTAAAGAGCTGTGTTTCTATTTTTAAGTATGTAGAATTGTAAGCATCTTTGGGACTCGGGATGTTCATGTGAAGTTTCTAGTACTTTCACCCTAAAGAGCCTTCAAAAATGTCACTCATCTCTGAGTAGGAAAGTCCCTTTCCTGGCTTCTGTGGGCTAACTTGCAGATTGGGCCAAGTTATTTCTGTGCGTCAAGCCTGAAAATAACTTGGTGCAAAGCTTAGGCATCTGTAAAAGTGTCTCCAGCAGCCTAAGTTTTGTATTCAAGCCTTCTTTCTCCCCTAAATGGGGAGGAGTGTTTTGATGTACCTCAACAATTCCTTTAATTCAGCTAGGGTAGAATAAAAAACCCTTTAAAGGAAATGTAAAAAAATGTAAAATAGAAAACATTTGTGAATATTTATAGTGATCTATACTTAAACTAGATGCGTGAACATCAAACCTACAGGATTTTTCTATATATCCAGCTCCCAGAGACATCCTCAGGAATCCTGCTGTCCTGTATTCCTGTTGCACGTCCTTAATGAGCATCTGTTCCTACTGAAACATACTGGGTTTTATAGACTATTTCTCCAGATGCTCTCTGGGAGTTATACACACTTTCAATTCTTGCCAGTTCTCAAATTTATTTACCTCTTTGGGTTATTGGAGAGACGATTTAGACAGCGCCCCCATCCAAAGGAAGGTTGTCCCGCTGCTGCTGTAGAGATGGAAACACTGATGTGACAGAACAATATTGATTCCTGCATTTGACTTGACCAACTACAATCTCTTTGATTTATGAATTTTTAGCCTTTTCCAGCCTGTGTAAAAATGTCAGAGCAGAAATCTCAAGTGACTCCATTTACATTTATAAAATCAGATGCATTTTTTTATGGTAACTTGGACATTATCAAATATACTTGATACTAATATGAAAAATGATATAAATGTGTTTAGCTCATTACATGACCTCATAGATAAATATCAAACTCTTGCATTAACGCTGCTGAGATGACAGCTGTTTTGGAGTGACTGTCCCCTAAACCTATCGTTTGTAGGTATCATGCTAACTTGTAAACTGGAAAATCCAGTAGTGCCAGCATCTCGTTAAGTAAGCAACATTAGAGTAACCCAAATACAGCAGCAGGAGTTTGAAAGAAGTTCAGAACTGTAGAAATCCAGACTAGGGTTTTGCAAGGTGGAAGCCTCAAATGCAGTGGGAAGCATATCTTAGCACTCTGAAAACTCTGAAAAAAATAATGTGTGGATTTTAAGTTTTTTTCTTGGCACCTGTATTTGTAACTTGGATACTGCAGATACAAAAACTACATCCCAAGAGACTGTTATTTCTTTTTGATGTGGGAAGACTAAATGAGGGAGTACAAAAATCACCAGACTTGGCTATGACCTGCACCAGCTCTTTTTTTGATACACTTAATATCAAAAATCACATTTTTAGTTTCTTCATAAAACAGCAGACAAAGTCTGCACTACAGAGCTCCAGAAAAATATTGTCAGAAAACATGAAACTCACGTAAACAACAATAATCTTATGTATCTTTACACAAACTGACTGAAGACTTATAAGGAATCTTTCATATACTGTATTAAAAGATCCCTAATACTACTCCGGGTTATTAATCTCCAATGGACTTGTGATGCTATTTGAGGGATTGTTAATTCTTCACGTATTTGGATAAAGATGCTTTTTTTTCTGCAAGAAAATATGCTAAAGAATGGCTATTAAGCAATTTCAGTACAAATAACTTTCAAGTTCTACCCAAGTAATCATGTGATGAATACTATTATATAAGAAAGTTTAAAATAACACAAAATAAATATGGTATGTGTAATGATGTTGCAAATTAAGGCTACCCAGCAGAAACCATTTAATTTTTTCTAACATTAGAATAAAAATAAAACCCAACTGAGATTTCTTTTAGTCTCTCCCTGCAGGACCAGCTATACCTCCTTTAAAATGAACTTTCAGGATAATAAAGCAATGGCATGATGAATATTCTAAAAGGTCAATACTAATTAACTGCATTAATGCATTTTACATAGAAACAGCTGTTTGAAGACGCTTTTTTTTCCCACCTGTACCAGCAAAAGTTCCTTCAGCAAGCTTTCAGTGACAAAAAACTTGAAGGAAGGCAGTTACAGCACAGGGCTTTATAAAAACTACACTGCCTTTGGGGGTGTGTGTCTATGTTAATTGGTGCATGTGTGTGTATACACATACACATAAATACGTTACAATAAGTTTGCTCAGACCATTAGTTTAACAGTGTTAACATTTGTAAAGAAAACAAATCATATCCCCATACATACAAAACCAGCATTGAGGGAAATCAAACATCTGCCCTGATGCTGTGAAGTTAGCTCCTGTGCTGGCTGAACTCCAACTTACAAACTTCATCTGAACACTTTGTGTGGGTTCAGATACAAAGAAGCTGTTACTACAATGATCCATCATGTTGTCAACTTCCCTTTTAAAAAGATGGGACTTTCTGAAAAGAAAGTCAGTTCCTGGGCTTGTATCCGTGCTTGCTTTGTGAGTTTTCTTCACATTAGCAAGCAGTGCATGGTAACAGGGGAGTCTGTAGAACAAAGCACTTTCTGCTGAATTTTGGAGATTTTTTTAGTGCAGACTCATCTTATTTAATTCTTGTGGTGCACATGAGATTTGCAGAAACACATATGGTTCAGTTTTGTCCAAAAAGTTTTCACTTTCCAGACTCCAGCTCTTTCCATGATAGTAATGAAAATAGTGATAGGTGGGATGGTCAGAACACCTCCTTCTAAGTAGTACTTTTCATCCTAAATAAAATGTTAATATAGATGTGCCTGTAGTTGTGACATTACATGAAGTCATTCTTCAACTTGACTTGTCTCAAGGCCCTTAAAAGATGCAAGACTCAGTACTAATCAAAAAGGAAGGGAAAAAAGGTTTGAAATCACTTCAGAGGTGCTAAATCTGGGTCCCACCTTCTTTTGTTGCTAATCAGGTAAGTTAATGATTTTTCCTTTGCCTCATCCCATCCAAAAGATTTTCAGACAAATTGCCCCAGTCATTCTTTTGGCCTTCCAAGTGACAAGAGACTGGTTCATAGCTCCTAAAATCTAGTCATACATTAAAACTTAATGAATATGTCATTTGATTCCTGAAGAAGTGTTTGTAATTTGCCTTCTTTCTCTTATGGGAAGGTGCATAGACTAACTTTGATTATTATTTGTACATATGACTTCTTTCTCTTATGGGAAGGTGCATAGACTAACTTTGATTATTATTTGTACATATGACCTTGAAAAACACAGCAGTTTGAAAGGTACAAGGCCAGATAAGGACCACAAAAATGATGATGGGACATAGACATGAACAACCTGCTGTAGCTGATTCTGCTTTGAAAAGTGGGATTGGACTAGACAATCTCCAGAGGTGCTTTCCAACCTCAAACGTTCTGTGATTTCCTAAAGAAGCTACTGTGATTCACGTGAACTTTGGCCATTTCTCTCTCCCTCCATTCCTTTTATCTCGCAAATGGGTGTGAATTTTCCTGCTTCAGCAGAATAAGGCATGTTCTGGCTCAGGAAATCATTTTGATTGATAATCCTTATTTGCAGCAATGTAGATCAGGCTTCACAGTCTCAGCTGTAGGACAGTTGCTGCTGTGTGTTTATCAGGAGTTTTACAGTATTTAATATTTTCCTTAGACCCACTGATACCTGCAGTCAGATAATTCCATAATAACTGCAGCTTTCCTTGAAAAAAAATAGTCAACCCAATTGTATACAAAACTTGATAACGTGAATTTTAAATGCCTAATAAGGAAAAGTTTCTTTTAATGGTCCAAGTTTTTAAATATCTTACTAGTTTCCTGGTATTCTGATTCTGGAGACAGAAGCCAAGTGTCCAGTTTCACCAACACTGGAACACTGCAGCCATAAACTCTTCTAGTGAGACCTTCAAAGACTTCAAAATATATTCTTCTGCACATAAGGAGAACTTAACTTCCATCTGCAAGTAAAATTATTTACATCAGCCTTTAGTCTTTTAGCATGAGTTCCCTCTCCTTAGTTTGAAAGTCTTTTCCTCACTGTGCCGTCCTAAGGGCAATTACAGTTGTTACAACTCTAGAAATAGGGTAGTTCAAGGGTCAGAACAAACTTAGCATGTTGGGCAGCTGGAGGCTGCTTTTATTTCCTTAGCAGTTGCAAGTAACTAGCCAGTTTAAAGGTGTTTTCGGGGAATGAAAACAACATGCAAAGAGTCAATATTAATTCTTGCTATACCATGATGATATATACTAAGGAAGAATGGATTTTCCTTCTGCAGCCCAATGTCTATTTCAGATTCCTGGTGGAAGGGTCATCTAAAAAACTTCTTACAAAATGGAAGGAATGAACTATTATTTCAATCAAAGTAAAAAATATTTTTCCTAAAATATTGCTTTTTCTCCCCAGCTGTGAATTTTTTATACTTCTTCAGCTTACTTCTGGCAATAAGTGCAAACAAACCCAAGAAGTTACATTCCTATAGTTTCTTCAGAGACTAAATGAACTTTCTCTTAGATGATCATAATGAGTTTAATATTTTTCAGTCATCTAGTTGGCAAAATAACAATGAACTTATTTAACTCATATATAATATTTACCACTGTATTTTAGACTGACTAGTCAATAAAGCCTCCATTCCATAAAACTGAAGGAAACATTAAAATGATATAAAGGGGATAGACATGACATAAAAAAGGCCTAAAAATCTTTTTTTTTTCTTTGAATGGAGTATATGCCTCTGCATTCGTTAAACAGACAGAACATGAATCACTTTCTAGAAAGCTTCTCTTTATTGGATAAAAGTATAAGTAATGCCAGTGCCAAATCTTAAGGCAAAAGGAAAGTAAGAGTCACATTCTTCTTCAGAAATAGTACCTTTGTCCTAATGATAGCTATTGAATGTAACAGCTAAATGTCAAAGAACAGAAAAAGAAGAAGAGAAAGAAGATTTAGCATTAAATTCTACAGACAAAAAGGACATTTTCATCATTCATTTGAGTGAAGTTCCTTTACCATTTTCCTAAATTCTGGCTTTGCTAGAAGAAATTATTTTTATTTATATACCACTATAGTGGTCAATATAGTAGAAAAAGGAGACTATAGTAGAAAATGGAGCAAAAAATCAAATGTTCAGTGTTATGAAAAGTTACTGTTCCATAGTTCTTCTTTTCTGTTCTCAGTACAGAATAATGTAAGAAAAGCAAGGAAGATAGAATAAATGCCAACCCAAAATACTACTGAGTGATTTGGTTCAAGAGATGGGTCAGAGGCTTCTGGATAGAAAACTTACACTTCAGAGTATAAATAGCCAAGTCTAGCTCATTTTAGTGAGCCGATAGTGTCCTGAATAATTTTGCTCATATATGTATTGATCAGCTTTTCTCATTTGACATCTCTATCTCTTCATCTGTATGCAATTGTATGGGATTTACAGTGATTATTTTTTTTTCCAACTAAAATTACAACTCTAAGAACGTTTTGAGATCTGTACCTGTCACGTGAGGACAATTGTATGCACAATATGTATGCACAGTTCTTCTTAGATGTCCTTCGACCTATCTCTCACCATGAAAACCAGTTTGGTTATCTACTTCTGTGACTGCGTAAAAAACAGTATAAAGCCTCAACTTCCATAGGAGAAACCAGACATTATGAAGCAGAGTCTCCACCACTAAATGGTCCCCTGACAGTATAACTGAGACCTGCAGAGTGAGACTACCAGATTCATGCTTCTGGATGAGAAGTCTTGATGAAAAAGGCAAAAATGCATATGATGGTGCTCTGATTGCTTCAAGTTTCACAGACCACAAACTACCACTCCCATAACCAGTTTTTGCTCAAATGTAGCTCAGAATAGTAGTAACAGAAACAGATCTTTAAGGACCATTTCAAGGCTGTGCTATTTATTAATTTCTCAAATTCAGGAGTGTTAAATTTAACTACAATTTTAAAAATAAAACCAGAAAACTGAATGTTTACAGTAACAGTGTTCAATCTCACATACTTCTCTCATATTATGAAGTCAACAAAGACTATAAAAGTCTTTAAAAGCTACAATTCTAGTGTTCATGTTTTCAGGTATATTTCTACCCAAACCAAATTGAGATTTTTAAATGAACCATTAAAGTACAATATCTACTATATAAATAACTTTTTCATAGAATTGAATTAGCATTGTTTAAGGCTCTGTTGATTCTTACTCATATTTCATCAGAAGACAGTTTCTTAAAACTATCTGTTAAACAATCTTTCCTGATGATTTTCAGAATCTGTCTGCTACAGTGAGTACAATGTCAGTATTTCTGATAGGTTACAGATTTTCTAGGAATATTATTACAGAATGATTAATTTGCTTTGGTTCCCATTCTGTCTGAATGACATCAAAACCACTTGCGTTTAAGTGCTGAATGCAACAGACACACTAATCATGGCCTTTGGCCTGAATGTGAACTCTGAAATCTGAAAATGTGCTGAATACCTTCAGATAAAAGACTAAAAAGTAAACAAAAAAACCCTCTAAGATAAAAAGAAATCCATACTTCAAGTTACTTAGGGTGATAAAGCTAAGGAAATTTAATGTTTGGATGTTTTTTTTCTCTCTGGTGCATTCAACAGAGTTCAAATTTTGCTACCAACAATAAATAACATTTTATAATGTCTAGTAGTGCTCTATGAATTGCTTCAGAATCTTCCGTTATGTCCCAACAGAAAAAAATATTCAGTGACTTGACGTAAATCCTAGGTGCACTGAAGTCACTTAAAATTTTGTATTGGTTGGGACCTTATCCTTAATCTCTAGCAACTACATTGATTTTGGAAAAGAAAAGGCACAATGTCACTCAATTTTGAGAAATGAAGAAAGAAAGAAAGAAAAATATTTAATGAATGTTTATCAGAGTTCACAGGCCATATAATCTCTAATTTTGACCAAGGACACAGCAAATCTGTAAATTTAGAAGTCTGTGTTAGCACATGCAGCAAAGGGAAACACAGAAAATACTGTACTATGCTTAAGCATGCTACGCGCGTTTTACCACTTGTTATCTCACCACAAATTTTTATAAAGAAAAACTGTATTTTTGAGGTATAGCGAATGAGATTTTCTGCTTATTATTACTAGGTCATATTTATATGCCCTCCAGACACAGCATGTTTACCTATTCCCTATATTTGTAATTCGTCCCAATTGAAATCAAGAATGCATTTGTCCAGTTGCAATATTCTACTCCTCTGGCAAAATGAGAACGTCCTGGGAGACAGTAGTCTTTTATGACACTACTTACATCTTTCATTTCTATAAGCTATCTAATCATGCCTTCAGAGTAGACTCTTATGAGTGACAGGTTTGAGAACTTCTCCATGCTCAGGTGAGTAGACAAATAGCCTCAATAAAATGCTAAAATAAGACTTTAAAAATACCTCTCCCAGTGAAAGTGTGAAATCCAAATGTCTTCACAGTTCATGTGGAATATTCGGGATATCATAAAAGATGTTCCTACTGCTGACATCCAGGAGACTGCCAGGTCTGTGTATCCAACAGCCTCCTTTGCTCTTACACTTTCCTTTGGCAGCAAAGCACCATTATGACTACATGTGGTCTACTCTTCTCTTTCACAAACTGTCATGAAGGGTAGAAGTGGGGACGACATTTGGAGAACATTAAAGACATGTCGATATTCTTGTTTGAGAGGAAAACTCTAAAATGTTGCTATTTTATTTCATGGGGTTTTTTAGCTGCTGTTCCTGGGATATGTTTTCAATTACTGTTGTGAAGACAAACTAACTTTATGGTAGAAAGGGTATGAACAAATATTGGTGTCTATGAAGCACTCAGTCATGAATTTGGAGGTTTCAATTATCCCAGATTTGATTGATAGGAAAAGCTAAGCATGCAACTCTTGTTGACCTGTGCAGTTGTTTTGTAGGCCTTACTGAAGGCTGGCATTTACATACGCAAACCCCTGACAATTTAGTGGAGGAAACTGGCGTGCAGATAATTTAGGAACAGCTCGCAGTACACAAAACTTTTCTCATAACAGACTTAATGTTTTCTGTCAAATTTTAACTCATAATGGATATGAATTTGCACACAGTTCCAGATGGTTGAAAATGGAATTGAATGGAGCAGTAAAGCAATATAACTGTATGGTTTGCAGTCCAAGATGTAGCTCACATTTGTATTCAAATCTAGCCACGATGACACAAGATTATGCACAGTGCATTATGAAGAGTCTACCTGCTTCTCAGCAGAGTTTTGCAACCTGTGTTAGGCTTGTCATTTCCAAGGACAAGACTAAGATGACCCAACAGTTTTAGAATAGTTCATGATGCAATAGTTCATGCATACTCTTCTTTAATGTTAACATAAAATACTACTTCTAATAAAAAAACCCAAAAAACCCACATTGGAAATACACAGGAATAAAAATAATTTTTTTTTTAATCTAAGATGAGAGGCATAGAATTACCATCTAGCAGGACATATTTTAAAAAAAGCATCACTTTTTATTTTATTACAGTCTAGAATAAAGTAAAATGAGGAAAAATAAAAGAAAAGGACATTTTGGGGAGCTGAGATGAAAATCTCTCTGTTTATATAACTTTCAAGTAATGATAATGAAATAAACAACCTCTGGCTGATTTAAAAAAAAAAATAAATATTACATCAATTTGTCTAATACTGTGCAGCGTACCCAGCTGCTGTGGACCCATATGTTTTATTATACTTCTGTAGTGATTCTAAGATGTCACTAGCCTAAAGGTGCTAGACTGTGTAAGTGAGCAGTAGACATCTCCTTATATAAATGAGATGAGAAAAAACTAAAGCAGCAATAAACATTAGTCCATTTGATTAACACTGTGACTAGAAAGAGTTAGGGACAAATAGACACACAATGAAGTTCTGAAGCAGCGCTCTACATTTAGGAGTTCTTATAATATTTATGACATTTATTATAACGAAGAAAAAATTCTTAGAAAATTTAATATTTTACATTCACATAATTAATAATTCACATAATTCAAATAGTACTTCTATCTCTTTTCCTTACCAGTATATGTTTGAACCTTTTTCTGTATGACCTTAGCTGGCCCATTTTTTGGTACTCCGGAGAAATGAGTCACTATGTAAAGATGCCTGATTTCCCTAAACAGTTAAAAAAAGAGACAGGAACTGGATGTTCTGGATCAGTTTTCAGCGGCCTTTGGGGTACCTTGATATTTCCATTAATGACTGGAGGAATAAAAATTCCACCAAAATCCCGTTGTTGAAGCTAAACATCCCGGTCTCTCAGATGCTGCAGTTAGTAGTGTCTAAACAGAAACAATATTCCTGCTCATGTTTAAAACTGAAGTGCATTGGGATGAGGTAAACTAAAACTGTTAGAATCACTGTAGGCCTAAAATAGGCAACATGAATGAACCCAACTGTTTTCTGTGTTCAGTAACAAGAAACCCCAGCACTTTTCAAAGCAGTTGTGTCTCTTCAATGTTTCTGTAGATTAGCTGCCTTACAATTTCTTATTAGATTTCCCAAGCATGATGTGACTGTATTCCCTTTCCTTACCTGCTTAAGTTCTTACACCATGCATATTACTGTGGGAAAAGTCATGTTATATAAAAAACAATACAAACAATACAGAAAAACCAATATAAAACTGCATCTCTGGCTGAGGCAGAAAGCCTCACCACAGATCTGCTCCTGGTGAAGACTAAGGCGATATGTGCCAAATTAATGCCATTTTGGGTGCAATTCAGCTCCAGCTTACAAAGCCTAGTGCTTGACTCATCTACCTAAATATAGGAGTACCCAAGCCAGCCGCAGATATGACAGAGATGCAATGTGAGCACCAAGACTTTCTGGACTGGCAGCTGGAGGTCAGCTGTGATGCCCCAGGAAATCAAAATGGCATTAGCCTGCTGTCTGCTTAGTTGAGTGCCTGATCAACATACTCAGAGGAGACTGGATAGCTATTCTGCTTACCCCAAAGGAGACAACTCTACACAGAGAGCTGTGATCTCTCTTTGAATCCCATTTCTAATACAGGAAAATAACACACTTGAAAAGAAAACTAGAATTCTTTGTGGTTGTTATATTTTTTATCTTTGCAGAGATGCTGTGATTTCTGTGAAACCAGACTGTATAGGTTAGAATACTTCCTAATGTTTATATGGTATATATATAGACATATGGTATATGGTAACGTCTAATGGCATCACAATTAAAGAGTAAGAGATCAGTGACCTGCTATGTTGCTTGGATGCACACAAGTCTATGGGACCGGATGGGCTACACCCAAGAGTGCTGAAAGAGTTGGCAGACGTGCTTGCCAAACCACTTTCCATCGTTTACAGGAAGTCATGGCTAACTGGGGAGGTCCCAATGGACTGGAGGGTGGCAAATGTAACACCCTTCTATAAGAAAGGCAAAAAGGAGGATCCAGAAAACTATAGACCTGTCAGTCTGACCTCGATACCAGGGAAGGTCATGAAACAGGTGATCTTGAAAGCCATCGCAAGCCATATAATGGACAACCGGGGGATCAGGCCTAGTCAGCGTTGGTTTATGAAAGGCAGGTCATGCCTGAAGAACCTGATCTCCTTCTATGACAAGATGACCCTATTATTGGATGAGGGAAAGGCTGTGGATATTGTATACCTGGACTTTCAAAAAGCATTCAATACTGTCCCCCATAGAATTCTTGTGGCAAAACTGGCTGCACACGGCCTGGATGAACATATGATCCACTGGATCAAGCACTGGCTGGCTGGAAGGTCCCAAAGAGTGGATTTAAATCCAGCTGGAGGCCAGTCATAAGTGGTGTGCCTCAGGGCTCAGCATTGGGACCATTTCTGTTTAATGTCTTTATTGATGGTCTCGATAAGGACATAGGGTGTATCATCAGCAAGTTCGCAGATGACACCAAGTTAAGCAGGAGTGTTGATTCCCAGG
>JAOXNO010000001.1:157300382-157329805 GCA_028565335.1 Limnodromus scolopaceus
GGGGATATGGTGTAGGGGAGAACTTTGTAGAGTAGGGTAGATGGTTGGACTTGATGATCCCAAGGGTCTTTTCCAACGGAAATGATTCTATGATTCTATGATTCTATAAGCATGACACTTAGGTCACGCTTATATTTTACCTGATCAGTCAACTGTTATCACAAAACCTGTCACCTTCCATTTAATGAGTCTTACTTCTTAATCTAGCTAAGTGTGTGTGTGTATTTCTCATATATTCTGCAAGTAGGAAAAATTCTGTGTAAAGATTGGATTCTGATAACACGTTGCTCTTTTTTTTTTTTTTTCCCCTGGTGAACAACGCTTACGTTCAGAAGGTCATCCAGCAATCTATCATAATGTAAAAGGAAAGCTAGGCCTTTCAAGATATATTTATTCTTTTCAAGGATTTTCTTGCTGTATATCTAGTTACACTATATGTCATGAACCTGGTCAAAACCTATAGAGAATCTTTGCGTTTTGCTAAGTTTTTTGTTGAACTGCCAAATTTAGGCAATGCTAGTAATGGCTAGTCCAGAGTGACAGATACTATATTCTACTTTCATCCTCCAAAGTAAAATATGAGCCTGTTTATTTTAGCAGTAGGGATAAAGGTGTTGAACATCTGGATTTGAGCACTGACCACTTGGCTAGTGCACAAAGGAAATGATGGTTCAGAGTCTGGGTTTCAGAACTACTGAAAGTCCGTAACTTGATGACCCAAAACCTTGTATGAGGTCATCAGCTGAATCATCTGTCTTATCTAGGATATTGTAGGCAAAAGTGATAAAATGTGTTATTACATTTTAAAGATCTATGCTAGAGGGAAAAATACTCAAAATTTTCTGAAACCAATGCAAGTTGTATGAAAACTACAAAACAAAGTTAATGAACAGATAAGACCTGATAATATGAAGTTAAAAATCATCTCAGGTCTTTTTAATTCTCTTGGTTATACATAATGGTAACTATTTTGTGATCTACTTGGGTATTCACAGACATGGTTTTCATTAAATAAGTAAACAATACTGAGTTTATAGAACAGAGAGACTTATCATGTTGCTATGATTACATTTAGCCTTTCTCTTTTTAAAGTCAGTTACTTACAGAGCTACTTTAAAGACACTCCTTCCATTAGGGATTTTCTTGCCCTTCTATTGTACATTTTATGACTGAAAGATTTAGAAAAGTGCACAAAAAATTTTTCAGAATATGAAGTTTGAGACTTCTTTTAATACCTCTTTGTCTCAGAATTACCAAAACTTCTTAAATATATCAAATTGTGAGCACAATAGTATATTATAAAATTATGATGATTTAATGCCCATCTTCCTAGAAATATTCTTCAGAATCATGTTTGTCTTTTTCAGCTTACAATCATCAGCAGAGACTGTCTGGAAAGCTTTTATCGTAACCCCTTTTCCACTCCATTTTGTGTGGTAGTGTGTTTTTTTTTCCAAAAACAATCAGTATTATTCAAGTAGATGACCCCTAATTTCATTATCTTGCAATTTATGTATTAAACAGACTGTCATTTTCTATAATTATAGCAAATTGGTTTTTAGTTGATGAGGTGTGTTCATCTGGTTTTGCTATAATTCCATTTTCAGATTAATGGTTTGGTGTTATACAAATCTCTGATGCTTTCCTAATTAAAACCTTTTCAGGTAAAATACACTTCATTACACTTATAGCAAACATGCTAATCCATCAGGATTACCTGATAGTCCAATGTTCCTGGACTACCGACAATTTGTTTAGAATATTTTAAAGTAGTAATATGGAGCATTACCAAGGAGGATACCAAAGAATGTTTAAAAATACAATATGCAGTAATCTAATGGGAACAATATGAGCTGAAACAATTTTTAGGGCTTACTCCTATAGTTGTTTTGATGAAAAAAGATTGTTTGCAGCTGGGCAGTTGATGTACAGTAATCACTGAAAAAAGCATGCCAGCTGAGCCGGCTGAACTGGCAACAAACAGGTTTATTTTAAGCACAGCTACTACTAATTCTCTTTTTCAGAGAAAGGAGTAGTATTGCTGCTGGTAAAACATGGCAGTACTTTCCAGTTATTTATGTTAGTGGTCCAAGTTTTCCTATTTGAGTAGCGTGCAGCCTAGGGAGACAGAAAAGAGCCGAGCAGCTACCTGGCCCCAGGGAGCTCAAAGCCTTTCTAATCCGTGTGACGACCATCCTTCAGGGAAAACATTTTTCCTGGGGATTAGTGGAGAACCAAATAGTTGCCCACATATTGCACCCTGCTGCAGTTAATAACAGTAATCAGTAAGTGAAAGAAAGGAGGTTTGGGGTCTGGTTTCATGCCCTGGAGACTCCTTCATAACGTCCAACTCCCTCTGACCTCCCCGTGGGACTAAAGGCATTGCCAGGGCTCCGGTGGTCCTGCCAGGATAGCACAGGCGTCAGCATAAGAAAACAGTCTGGTATGCTGGCTGCTGCAGCTTGTGTTTATAAACCTATCCAGCAAACGCAACTTCAAGACACAAATTTCAGAGAAGCGGTCTATAACTTTTCTTCTGAGGCAGAGAAAAAGCTGGGAACCAAATGACGAAAAGCTCTTCACCGAGTGAAGCTTATGAGGCAAGCAGCACTGAATGAACGCAAGCTAAAAGCACATCATCCAGCACTTCACATATTCAGGAATGTGATTTTTAAGGTATCATCTCTGACTTTTTCCTTTAAAATTTATCTAATATTTACAATATTTAAAGATTAATGCCATTAATACTATTAATACTTTGATCTTGAAAGGCAATTTATGTTTTCTTGTCACTGGTAATTTGCTTTGGTTATTACTGACCTCTCTGCTGGTACCAACTGGTACAGTGTACCACAAAAACGCATCACATAATCTAACAACTGCTCAGAATAAACAGGGGTATCCACAGAACAGTTGCAACCTCATTTACTCCAGAAAAGAAAGGAAGGAGCACTATATGGAAGCAGCAGGCTATTTTTTCCTCCCATTAAAAGATATATTGCTCTCAGAGTCTGAATAATAATTTATCATTTTCTTTGTATTTTGGATTTGTTAATAACAAGTTTAAAAGAGAATAATGGAGATAAATATCTTTAATTTTCTACTTCATTTTGCCTTCAGAATACTCAGGCAACCTGCACCTTTCTTCTATTTACTACTAATTCCAGACACGTGGTAAATTGAATACAAAACTTGAGCAAGGGAACTGTTTAAACAATTAGAAAGACCACAGAAACTTAGAAAGCAGAAATTTTAAAACAGCACATATGCACAATCTTTGAACAGTAAAATTGCATCCAGATTCACTGGCCTAATGTTCAGACTCACCAAACCCCAATCAACTGCACTTTCAGATTAGAAACAAACTTTCATCTGAATTAACTGTCTAATCCAAGAGTGCACTGAGACCACTGCCAGCAATACGTACTTGCTTCGGCTAATTCATTCCTTGTATTCCTTGACTGAAATTTGTCCATCTGGTGGTTCTTATCTTCTGCATATTTTGGGGACCTTCTTTCTCCATCTGTGTTTTTACAGCACCAATTAAAATTGGATCATGATGTTCAGTTCATGCTATTAAACACTATGAAAATAAAGATAAGCAATTTACGATATTAAATAGTCTTTGAGAACAAGGTGAAGTTTCCCCACAGGTTTTCAGGAAGTAAAAAAGGTTTCTTGGGCTTCTGTGAATAACAATTTCCAGAAAACAACAATGTTGAACAAACACTTGCTGAATGAGGAAAGAAACATCACTAATTAACTTAAAACACTAAATGAGTAAGAATTTCACCTAAAATATTCAAACTGCCAGGATTTAAGAAAAGAGGTGACTGCTCCAAATCAAAGGCGGAAGGGAAAGGTGAAGCTTACACCTTCATGTATTGGCACCATGAGATCTTTTGTATCCCAACAGACCTTCCGCCTTTGGAGCCTTCACAAGGCAGGGTGGGAACACCCCGCTTTGAGGAGAGTGTTTAACATGATGTGAGAACAAGTGGACGTTTCATACACACTAACTTCTATGTTTTTTTTCAGACAGGCATGTTCCAAATTCATCTGCATTGCAGTGTTGGAAGGAAGATGCAAAACCTGAGTTTAAATATGACGGGTTTTATTTGACCTTACTAAAGCTGGTAATTTATGATATCAGCCTCTGGTATATGAAATGATTACCTAGCCTTTCCTCTTCTGATGTCAGAGAAAAACTATCTGGATGGATTTTAAATTATATTACTCAAAGTAAAATGGAAACATGAAAACAACCTTAGATAAATTGCTTCAATGATCAGCTAAACTTGACAGCATAAGAAACAGTGTACAGTCAGTTTTGGTTCTCTGTCCCACTGCCTCAAAGCATCTTTCTTGCATACTCCATCTTCTAATTTTCAAATGCACATTTTCAATATTTACAGAAAAACGACATTAAAAATAAAAAAATACAGCTTCTGCTAGAAGAGTTGAGGATTGGAACTGGATTAAAAGGATTGGCAGAGTTGCTTGCAAAGAGCTTTCCTGACCTATACTTACAACTGTATTGTCAGAAGCCAATTTATCTTTTCTCTCTTTTTTTTTTAATTCTCCTAAATAAATATGTGTTATTATATTTAAATTACACAATAATCTGTTTTCCTCTATACATCTATGTTTTGCTTTTAAATACACAAATAAATGACTACTTCAAAAGCACTACAGTTTATCATTTTGGTAAGGCTTCAATAAGATTGTATTAACTTATTTGAACATCTACATTACCTAAAGTGAGCTATAACTATATCCTCTTAATATTAAAAGCAATGCAGTAGCCCATTTTGTGAGGCAGTAAATTAAATTTAGTTCCAGCCCTTCTCAGTTCATGTTTTTCAGAGCACGAACGCCCCCAAGTAGACTGTCTCCCTGACAGTCTACTTGGTGTTTACTGTTATGCTCCAGAAACTGCACATATACCTTCACTTTACTGTCTCTCAGGTCTGTGGATAATTGTATCTATTCATCTTGTTGTCTGTTGCCATCTACCTTCTTGTTTCTAGTGAAGCGACTTTCTCAGAAATCTTCTTTGCATGAAACACGTTTTCAGAATTATAATCTGAAAGTTTTTTTTCTTTTTCCTCCTTTTTTTTTCCACAGCTTCCATTGACTACCATGTTTGAGCAAGCCTTCCAAAAGCAAGACCATACATTTTTGTTGTGGACACATCAAATGTCAACTGTTATCACAATTTGTTGAAAATGTTTGTACTGTGACCATCTGGACTACTTTACACTTATGTTGTGACTTCTTTAACTCTCAAGAGTACTTCAAAGAGCTTTACGTAGAAAGACTGTTATGACTATTTTATTGGTGCTGTAGGGGCCAATTGCAGCTATAAAAACATATATAGATACCTAATCAGTACAGAAAACTTTTAATAAAATTATTTCACCAATCTTGTTGGTGAGCTCTGTCACATTAAAAAAAAAAAATTTAAAAATTAGCTGTACATGTTCCCACCCGTAAAAATTCAAAATAATTATGTCTTTAATTGATTTTCAGGTGTGCTGTGCACTTGTAATATTCCCACAGCGTTATGGAAAATATTAATTACTCAGGATATTTGAGAATTCATGGATATAAGGTACTTTGCCTTTTTTTTTTTTTTTTTTTTAACCTTAACTTTTTGGATGGCTTCAAAAACCTTGCAAAATTCCTTCCAAATGTCTATTGTTACAAACGTGCCTTTGTTGTAAACTTATTTCATTTTTACATTTTAATCAATATTGATCATTATGTAAAACTACAAGTACTATTTAAATCTACAACTACTGCCACAATGAATGCATATAACATATGAGTTTGTTAGCAAATACTTTGAGTTACAGGATGTCCTGTACTTCTCACCTTATGATTGAAACACTAAATTTAAAACAAAAGACATAAAGAGAACTTTAATTGAAATTCAATAGCAAGAATAAGATTGCTACTTGTTCCATGTTCTGTGCAATTCCTGTCCCTTTAACTCCCTTCTCCTCAGCACTTGCTTTCTATCTTATTCGAAAACAGATTCTCACTGATGTTGCCCCAAAGGCTTTTGAGAGTTGGTACTGACCAATTGTTGCTTTCACAGCTTCTGCTCCTCACTTAAGTCCCTGCAGAGACATGCTTTGACTTAACACCCCTCCCTTCCCAGTGAAAACCGAGTAATACAGTTTCAGGATTCCACAGCCTTTTTAGTACCGCCATCAGGCTTGCCTTTGTTCCTAGATAATAATTGTGGTACCATTCTCTTGATGCTATAGATAAGTAACTTCCTCTTACAGTCGGAAAATAATGAACACAGGTAACACAGGGCACTTCCAGCTAGACAACAAAAAGACAAAGGGAAGAAACCTTGGTTCTTTTGAGCACAACAACATAAACCACTCTATTTGGTCCTATAACCCATTTCCAGTAACGGCCAAAATCAAAGTATATGAATAAGGTAAGTATATAGGGACAAATTTGTAACACGTAGTTGATCCTTGCATTTCTGCAGCATACAGATTTAGGGGTGACACCTCTGCATTTAGGAACTCGATGGCATTTATTTTAGTATTTTTTGGGATTGCTCTTTGTACTCCTGTACAGTTTTGGTATCCACAATGGCCTATGGCAAACAGTTTTACAGATTACAAAGTAATCCACAAAGAACAACCTCTTTCTTTTTTTATGTTGGGGTTTTAGTTGAATTTTCTTATATTGCTCTTTTTTTTTTTTTTTTTTTTAATCTTTGAGTTACACAGAGGCTCCTATTGCCAGTCAAGTCAGTGGGATCTCCCTTCCCCCAGTCCTGGAGAAAGGATGATTAGGATCCTCCCAAGAACTAGACGTAAGCTCCATAGCTGCCAAGGGACAGTAATGTTTCAAGAAGAGCATGTTCAGCTCTGCCAGAAATTTCTGATATGGGAAAGGAGAAACAGAAACCAACAGCTTAACTACATTAACCAGCTGACAGAAAAATTACAGGCCTGTTTCGTCTTCATGAAGAATTTACATCAGATGAAGGTGGTTGAGTACCTTATCTGCAGCTGGACAGGCTGGCAGGTGCTTGCTGCCCTGTGCCACAAACCCTTGCACTTCATGCTCACCAGCTCACTGTGTCCTACAAAGAACACAGGCACTCTTATAGACACACGTCTCCACTTACAGGGTCACATCCCACTGCCTCCCTCATTGCCCACACCCCACAAACCTCTGAAGAGCCAGCAGTGTGCCCAGGTGGCCAAAAAGGCCAACAGCATCCTGGCTTGTATCAGAAATAGTGTGGCCAGCAGGACTAGGGAAGTGATCATCCCCCTGTGCTCAGCACTGGTGAAGTTGCACCTCAAGTAATGTGTTCAGTTTTGGGCCCCTCACTACAAGAAGACATTGAGGTGCTGGAGCGTGTCCACAGTAGGGCAACGTAGCTGATGAGGGGTCTGGAGAATAAGTCTTATGAGAATCACCTGAGGGAACTGGGGTTGTTCAGCCTGGAGAAAAGGAGGCTAAGGGGAGACTTTATCACTGTCTACAACTACCTGAAAGGAGGTTGTAGCAAGGTGGGGGTCAGTCTCTTCTCCCAGGTAATAAGCAATAGGAGAGGGGGAAATCACCTCAAGTTGCTCCAGGGGAGATTTAGATTGGATATTAGGAAAAATTTCTTCATCAAAAGAGTTGTCCAGCATTGGAACAGGCTGCTCAGGGAAATGGTTGAGTCACCATCCCTGGAGTTTTTTAAACAGCATGTAGATGTGGTACTTAGGGACATGATTTTGTGGTAGACTTGACAGTGTTAGGTTAACTGTTGGACTCGATGATCTTAAAGGTCCCTTCCAACCTAGACAATTCTATGATTCTAAGAAAATCAGGGTATATTCAGAGACAGTAAATACTTATCTCTTACACAGCCAGGGTGCAAGGATGTTGCATAATAAGGAACCAAGACTTTGGGCTCGCTGATGAAGCACATTGTCTTTTTTTTTTTTTTTCCTTTCTTTCTTCTTATTTTTTGAAGGTATATCCATTGAAGACCACATGCTCAGAGGTACCCGACTTGCAGGCATTTACCGATGCAAAATCATTTATATCAGTTTAGTTGTAATCAGCTTTTAAAGGTCCCAGAATGCTCAAAAATACCCATAGGACATTCAAATCATATTGAAGAAGATTCTCAGAGAAACCGAGCATACTACTGCAATGCAAGAAACTGTTCAAAACACTGATTACATATTCCAATGCATTTTATTTTTACTGGGCTTATAAAGGTAAGTTTATTTCTACTATCCTTGTTTAGCAAATCCCAATTCCATCTTACAGACAAAAAGACTGGGTCATGGAAATGTTCAGTGTTGGAAATAAAACTCGATCTCAAAAGTCCTGATGTTAATTCTCGTAGTTATGAAACTGCTGAAAACTTAAAAGAGAGAAGTACTGACAAGTGAAAAATGACAAATAGTTCTTCATTCTAGTTAAGGGGAGATAACTCGCATGTCAAGGCCTTCAACTCCCACTGAGCTCCCTTTAAGAAAAGCTCTTAACAGTGGGTGTTTTGGATCATTTTTAATTAAAATGTGAATTTTCTTTGTAGTCCTGGTCTGACTTCATGATTGGTTTTGCTTCTTACAATCACTTCATTCAGCACACAGGCAAAGTCCTTCTACAGAATGTGATGTGTGCCCATTTATTTTAAAAAGGTTTCTTAAAGAATAGACTAGAATCTCACACTGAGTTGTTTATGATGTCCATTCTTTGTCAGGAAGTCAGGCAGATGTTATTTCATGTAGTTGAAAGACTCTACACACAATGTCTGATTGGTTTACTAACTGAATTTTCAAAAATCCTCTCGGTTGTTTAAATGTTGGTTTACTGTTGTATTGAATATTTATCCTAAAAAGGAGAGAATGATATTCTAGCAATGCGTAGGAATAAGAATAATAAAGTGTCTGACAGCAAATCAATGAGTTATCTGTCTTATGCTACAATAAACAGCACTCAATTGCTTGAAAACTCTTACAACTCTTGCAGTGTTATTTTTTCCTCGCATATAAAAATACTCTCTCATTTTAGAATATTTAGATGTTGCAACCACAAATGTCCATACTCAGCACATCAAGAATATGATTAAGAAAAGCGTAAGAGAAAACTCAGAAGACTGCCTATGATGTACTTGGCCAAATTTAAAATTAATGCAATTGCATAAACTGGTGAAGTTACTCTTGTCTTTCATCACCATCACAGCAGAACTGGACCCCACAACTGGTCCGATGTGCTCAGAAATACTAACAGCGCCACAGCACAGCAACATTTCTCGTCAGCGCAAAGCAGCTCATCACCCATCACCTATCAACTGTTCTCAGAAGTTACAGTGACATTGAGCCTCATAAAAAATATCTTAACAGGCATCATGCCTGAAGAGACATACAGCTGAGAAGAGAGGGAAGCAGGCGGCTCCTCTTTATTCCACAGGCTATTGACTGGGATCAGCGTGTCAAGCTCATGTCTCCTGTTGCTGCTGCAAAACAGCAGACATTCACGATAACAGTATTTTCCTCAAGTGAATCTGACCTGTACATTGTCAACTGTCAGCATCCTACCATCACTGGATCTAACAATTCAATATAATTACAAAACCAGGGATGCATACTGGCTATGTTCTGTAATACTTGTATGTGGAGCTCTCCTCCTATGCATCAAATTAAGCTTTTATTAATCTTTCAGGAATTGGAATAATTTCAGTTATCATTGCCGGCTATAAATTTATCAAAGCCCTTAAAAACAATTCAGACTAGCTTCTGATTTTGCATGGTCCTGAAATATAAAAACCTGAGTTTGTTCTACAAAACACATTTCCATTTTGTTGTTTCAAGTTTATTGGTCATAAATGTCAGATACACACACTACATCTCAATCAGATCCCTGAAATTTATTTTTATATAATTGATTTATAATAATCACTGAGTCTGACAATAATATCTTGCACTAGTGGTCTATAGTTGAATCTGAATGTATTTTAGGGATTAGCATAATCTGTAGTGACGTGTCATGCATTTAATGTTAAAAATATGCTTTGAAGTTTTGCTGGATCCCCCAAAGTACTTATCAGCTTGCAAAACCAAGCCCTCATAAAGAAAAATCTTCTTAGATTTACCTCTTCTGTGGTGCAGGGAAATTTTCCAGATCAGATAAGAGAGACAGAAAGAGAGAGAAGGAGATAGAGATTGAGGTGCTAGTGCCCTTCACAGCACATCACCCGTGAAATTATGACTCGGAATTAATGGTGATCTCACTGTCATAAACACTGAGGATCCATTGCGTCAAATAACTCAATTCACACCTCAATTCACTTTTGGATTCTTCTCATTTGATAATTAGCAGTCTAAATGTATGATTTATCTTTTATAGTAAGATAGTGAACCAACTATCTCCCTCCAAGATCAAAGGTCAGACACCATCCTGGTATTCTTCATGTAGTCGGAGAGCTTCCTATTGGAAGTAGAGATGGGGCTCCCTTGCTCTGTACAGTGCACTTTGACATTATTTCATCAGATATCGAACCACTGCCCTTCTCAGGCCACATCCCAAGACAGGTAAGGCAACACCAACCATCCTGCTAAGAAAATACCACTTTGCTGGGTTGCAATTCGTCCCTCGCTTTATGTCAGGGACTTTGTGAAATACCCATGTGACAATCATCGCACCTAAGGACACAGGTCCCAGCGCACAGTTCCTCCTTCTGCAGCAGTAACACAATCCTCCTGGTCACACTCAATCCACACACAAAGGCTCTCTGCATCCTTTGTCTAGGGAACAGAGCTCTTCCTGGGGCAGACACCTATAGAAATGGAGAGATGGCTCCAGGGGAACTCACAGAAAATACAAACAGGTTAATAAGCGCTCTCCCTTTCACCTATCATGTTGAACTTCTGTGCCCTCTCTCATACGTTTACACATGTGTTTGGACAAGGAACCCCAATCACTTATAGGTTTGACTGACATGCAACCACTAAAAACACGCACTGACTTTTTTGCTCTTGTTAATTTTATTCATATTAAGCCTTCTGAAATTGCATCAAGCAGATGCAACTTTTTGCATTCAAAGATTAAATTCCTTTGCCTTAATTATTTTTCTAACTAATGACCTTATTGTAATTTTAAACACCTTCAAACACAACGTGTAAACACACACAAAGATGGTCTTGTGAGATTTAGCAGCCGGGGAACAGACCCAAATACTTTTTGAAAAGGTCATGCTGCATCTTTTGGCAAATGTACAGCTGGTTATTAGTCTTTTGCACCAGGCAGATGATAACTTACATGGTACCAACTATCCCCTAGTGTATTTACATGGCTGCTTCTTACAATCATCCTGGGATCCATTTCTGTCCACCCACCTGAAAAGAAAATAGGAGCTACATCCAGCTATTGTAAAAATTACCATGTAAAACACGTTCTTCTTGTTTTGTTTTTATCCTCTTATTTGTGTCAGGGTCAAAATAATGTGAAGTACAAAGACTTTTGCTTTAGTATATGAAAATCCTTTCTTTGGTGATCATTTGTACTTCTTGCACAAACGAGTCCATAATCTGTATTCCCTGTGAAGAGTTTAACTTCAATGAATACTGATATTCCCCTCTCATCCAGCATTTTCTTGGCTTTCACGGATTATAAACCGCAGAGATCAAGAGACTCCAAAGGACACTCTGTTCTTTCACCATGCAGGGTGTACCAATTGTGCTTTGGATCGTGATGACATTTCAGATAGTGCCTCTAGATCTGGCTTTGCTTTGTGATTCTTATGCATTGACCTGCATGCCTTCAACTTCATTTAGAAGTGGTCTTCAAGTAGAAGTAGAAAAAGAAAATCAAAGTGCTGTTTCAATATTATTTTGGTGAATTAATTACTACACATCACTTTGAGAATTCTTTTAATACAAAGTATTAAAAGCTGTCAGTATTGACTGACTCCTAATAAGAATGCAATATATGAAATAGCAATGTAATATAAGAATTTTTTCTGACACTTTTCCAGTATACAAATATGCAAGTACTTGTCCAATTTATGTACCTGATGATACAACATGATTGACCAGTCAGCTTGCTCTCTTTTCTTCCCATTCATCTATGTCTGATTTTTCAGAGCTAACAACATCACATGCAGCATTGCTAATTTTTTAATCAGTCTGAAATTATTTCTTTTCGTTCGAACTCTTGTATCGTTCTGTTAGGGACCAGTCTGATCAGTGCTATTTAAAAGAAAAGCTTTTTCAGGAAAACTGTTAAAAACAAACCCTACTTGTTCAATGTCTGCGGTTTACTTAAATAACATGACAACATATGTTCTCATTATAAATTGTGATATAAACATACAGACTTCTCATTTTAAATGATAGACAGATATTATCCTAATTTTTTCTTCATAAAGAAATTCCATTGATAAATTATTTTACTGAGTTTAAGCCACATATGCATTTTCTTTATTGAAATATCTGCCACCGTGAAAGCATTGATTCTCCTTTTGAGGTCAGTTAGTTGAGGGGGTGGGAATACAAAAAAGCAGTTTTTCTTCCAAAGAATAAAGGCTGAAATTTTCAATATTGAGATTTCAAGATCCCAACAAATCTAAGTTTATGAGCAACAAAAGAGACTCAAAAATTCTATTAAAACCATAATACCAGAGGAAAAAAACCCCTAAGAACGCTCAAGCAGTAATGTAATTGCAGGACTGAAGAAAACTGTTCTATTAGCCTGACTGTGAAAATCAATCATCGGCATCATGTACAAACTAAGCTGAATGAACTTCATTTAGTATTCACTTTAATGACAGTTCTACGCCAGGTCTTCAGGCTATGAGCTCCCTAATACATAACTACCTCTTTCACCAATAATGCTTGCTTTATGAATAGCACAATAGGTATATTGCCACTAATTGACAGACGCACAGGCACTTTTTCATTATTTTCTTACCTCTCCAGCACATTAAATAACATGAACTAGCTATCATAACAATTGCGGATATATTGGTGTATGAAGGTTGTTTCATCTCCAACCATGCCACAGTTTTTATTACATATAAAACATCATTGTGAAACAAAGACATTTATTTTCTTGCTCATTTCTTCATTAGCCTTTTTGCCTTGGAGGAAATGTGCTTCTGTCCTTACTATTGATTTCAGCTGATGCTCACCTGTGGAAGACCTGCAGAATGTAACCTATACATTATTTTTAAAGAGGCCTTCAGTCAACTGCCCAGCGAAGCTGTTAAAATTGGCAGATGATAACAAAAGCAGTATTTGAACATAGTGTTCTGGTGCTCCCACAATCAATGACGTGGTCAGGAACCTATTGATCTTTCTGAATTGCCCAGTCCTGAATTAATAAACTTCTGCCAAGTGCCTTCTTCAACTGGGACTGCTCTATGCCCATCATACAGTTACCATTCCAAGGGATATACTCCATATAAATATTATAGCCATGTGCCAAGTTCACCTTTGTGATATATCTGAAAAAGAGCAGTAGAAGAGCAACACGCTGTCTGAAAGCACTAGGAACTAAAGAATATTTGTCCTTTCTTTTCTCCGTCTCCACAGTAAGCTTCACCTCCTTCTCTATCTCCACTAGCAAGGAAGACCGGTGCTGCAGTGACCAAAAAATTACAAGCCAGACACTGCCAAGCTGAATTCTCTATTGCATCAAGAAAATAAATTTTGCATTCTCTCCTTTTCTTTACCACTGATTTTCCCCCAAGTTTGTGAATTTGTGAGATTTCTACTGTCCTGTAAGCTTGGATGGAAATTAGCCGAGGGGCTCCAAACGGAAGTGATTGTATAAACCCCCTTTCAGACTTCTCTCAAATCAGGTTATCTTAAAACAAAACCACCGTGATTTTACTACAAAGAAGCAACAAATGCATTGCCAAGTTAGGCTTTTTGAAGATGGTAATCTGAGGCTTCTAAAAACCGCAAAAACACAGTTGGTACTAATATCTCAAGAATATTGTGAAAGAATCTCGCCTAGATATTGATTTGCAATTTTTTGTTATTTGTTATGAAACAAAGGAACAAATTAGCTAACTGATTTGTAATAACATCTGACTGTTATCCTCAAAAGCTAAATAGTGCACTGTGGATATTACTCAAAGATATGGGTCAGAAAAAAATTTCAGAATAAGTGTAAGTTAGTCTTTGAGTGGTTAGAGAAATAAAGATTAACCATAAACTGAATGTTTCCCATTATCTTTATTTGCCTTAGTTTTCACACACTAGCAAAGTTCAGAATATGACAGCAGAGGAGATGATTTAATTGTTTTGTCCTTTATATGACAGTTCGATGAAAGATGTCTGGAAACAACATTTACAAGCAGAAATGCAGCTTGCTTAACCAAATTATCCTTGTGGTAGAACACAATTAATAAGTTTCTTTAACCCTGCAGCAATATTTTGTATGTGTTATACTGTTGGACTCAGTTTGCTCTTTCGCCTTTGCCAACATGGTGTGCTGACAGACCACATATCCAAGCAGAGTGCCTTAAGTGATGAAATAAACAATAGTTTTTATTTGCAAGTATCAAGTGTAATCGGAAATAAGATGAATAACAGTTTACGCTTAGAAGTATAGAAAGTAAACAGTACAGTATGTCCAGCAGGGGAGAACTGAGAACATTCAGCAGCACAATGTGGGCAGTGGGTTAACTTTAGATATGTAACTTCTGATCAGTGTCTTAAAGACTAAACGTCTGGTCACAGATCTTCTAATGTAAAAGCCTTTGCCTGAAGACACTGATAAAAAAGGTTTTAAAAAGATAAAATACTTTTTTTTTTTGTTTGTTTCACAGGGTTTTGAAAAAAAATGCATGAAACTTGTCATGGGCAGAAATTTCCCTCAGGAGGTAGATCTAATGTCTCATTAGACACTTCCTTGATTTCTATTGTGTTTTCAGATTTTTAATACTTGATTATTTTCAAAGGTCTGGGGTGGAATGAATATAATTGCAATTAAATCCTCTCCAGATGCTTTGAGATCTGCTAACTGAACATTCTGGGTAAGAGCTCAATGTCACTAAGTATTCTGATTCTAAAACCAGGAAAAAAGTAAACGAGCTTTGTTTAATTTTCATTGCAGCATGGGGATAGCTTTTTCTTCAGTTTCACAGCTAAAATTCTTTCCCGCATATTTTATTTCCAATCAACATCTGCTGTAATTGATTTCCCTAAAAAGCTTTGTGTAAAGATTATTTAGTTAGTGGCTCAAAATATTTTGATATGGAAATTCAAGGTGCCTTTAGAACATGAGAGGGTTTTTTAAATTTTACTCCATGTTTTTAACTTTTTACTAGTTTTGGCCCAAATCCATGAATCCTTTAATTGAGCTCAAAATTGCATAGTGCAAAAAAAATTATTTAACCATCCAAAAAAGTTTGGCTTTTCCTCAGCTATTATAACTATTTACATTTACTAAAATAATTTTCTATTTCAACATACTTTTATGGTATAACAAAGCCATGAAGCACATAAGAACAGGTTTATATTAAGTATTTCAAATTAAAAACAGACATATCCTTATCACTAATATAATGAGAAAGCTTACTTGACAGAAAAAAATAAAAAATAAGTTCAAAATAACTGCCCGATAAATAATAAGGTATGAATAAATACTTTCAACATTTGCTAGAATGCGTATGTTACTTTATGTATTTTTTTTAAGAATGTTCAAATAGAAATGTCTTCCGTAAATATATCTGTCATACACCATTGCGTGAAATTTCCTAGAGTCACAAATAAAGCAAAATTATACAAGGATCATACCACACTCTTATCTTAAACTTTTACCATACTGTAAAGCTGTATGATTCTGGACGGGCAGTTCTGCCACCACTGTGAAAACACAAATTCTTAATACAGTTCCTTTAAAAACTGTTAGTATAATGGAAATATATTCACCTCTAAATTATTTGAAAGCTGAGAATGTAAATAGTCTATTTAATTAAGTAAATATTTTAATTTTTAATCTCAAGTTATGGGAATGCTTTCATCAAGGTCTATAATCTCAAATACAACAATCAGTGGTTCAGAGCTTGTATTTTTCTTGATGTTCCCCTACACAATTAGTCAACAACTAATCTCAGACTTCCATAACACTGTTTAAAAAATTGTTTTTAATGGTGATGTCAATTATTTATTTCATAATTTGTCATTCTCTAGAATGAGAAGGAATCACTGAAGACATTAGCCATGGCATTAAAATGACGCCAGCTCGTCTTCTCAGCCTCCTGAGATCTCTGCATGGCAATCCCTGTACCACATTTTCATGCAGGCCTTGGCTGAATCGCTGACATCAGAAATGACCAGGAGTGTGAAATACCTCTACTCTGTAAGGACAGAAGTAGGACCTCTTTGCTTCTGCTGACATTTTACTGTCTTCTTGCACAATGTACTACTTACTCTGTGTAACAATTTTTACAGTTGCAACAATCTTTCTGCTTTTATCAGCTCAATTATTTGCAGGGAAATGAGGTAAACCTTTTTTCAGAAATATTATCAGTCTTTTATTGACAAAGTTTATTGCTCAGGTAAAAAGAAACGAATAGAAGGATGTCATTCGTCAAGTGATGATTAAATATCCAAGTATATTTGACTCCTCATATTGGCTGTTTTTTCACGATAGGAATACAGTTCAATTCAGTTTATTGTGGTTTTGTTCCAAGTAGCTTTTTAGCTGTATGACTGCAATCTTCCTCTAGACACTTAAAAGAAATTGAGTTAGCAAGCTGCTTATCTGAGATAATTTTCTATAGCACTGTGAGGAAACCATACTGGCTGACCAGCAGGTCCTGCTTGCATTTTCTATGGTGCCTGGGTGCACTTTCCAACAGTGACAGGAAGGATTGTAATGTATAATTCTGATCTGAGTAGAAAAGTACAAACCCTTCATTTCAGTTTCGCAGAAAAGTGGATACAAGTGATGGAGAATCCATGAATACTCTCTGAGTAACTAATTTCACTTATGCATAAACATGAGTACTAAAATAAGACAGTCAGGCTGAAGGACAGTCTCCTCTAGGAATCTGGACTCAACACTAACACCCAAATCTCAGGAGCATCTCCACCCTAGAGACATTTTGTAATCAGAAACCAGTGAATCAGTGCAAAAGCGAAATTTACCTTCATAAGTCCCTATGATAATTTAGTTTGGAAGGGACATCAAAAGACACCGGTCTGACCTCCTGCCCAAAGCTGTGTAAGCCACAAGATGAGCACTTTCAGGCCTCAAGGGTCTTTCTTTTTCCTCAATATTAATCAAGTGTTAAATGTACTTGCTTGCAAATATGTGACTGGTGCCATCTGAGATGTCCCAGGGATCTAACACCTCATGGCCTCCAGCTGCTGATCCCAAAAGAGCTGGATCTCCTAATGTCACCAGTATCTTTCCTAAATGTCCAAGTTGTATCTGCAGGACTACAAAGTCCTGCACATGAAGTCCAAAAACTCTGGGTAGGCAATCAGACCGACTCCAAACGGTTCCAAGGATGAGCTGGGACCACTGAATGTGCAAGGCATGAGCTGAAAGGGCATGCACAGAGCACCACAACCCTGCATGGGGGGCGAGAGCTCAGCCAGCATGGACAATGGCAGACACAGCTGCCTCCCTCATGTGACAGAGTATAAACAGCCTAATGAATACATAAATAAATGAAACACTCTTTGAGAAAAGGCATTGTGGGCCTTTTTTTTTGCCAACAGAGGACAGATTTCTAATTGGCCAGAACAATTCAGTGTCTTCTGAGAAACACATAGTATACCATACTAATGAATATCTGGATGCCTAAATATTAGAAGATACTTATTCCTTATTATGTATACCATTTTAACCGTTATATCTATTACTTATTAGATCCAATGCATGGTAGCTTCAATATCACAAGCCAATACTTCTTTTACTGATTATAATTGCATTCTTCACACAAAGGAGCAAATATCCTTACTTAGATTCAACTCAATAAGGCATTTATTAACCATGAACTACTGTCTCAGCTCAGCAAATTTGCCTTTATCTGCTTTCAGGATATAACCACCACATTTATGATATATATGCAGTGTTTCCAGATAAGTATTACGTGTACCTTTTAATACGATGATGCTAGCAGTTTCGGAAACATCGGAAGTGGGCTCATTACATAAACTGCAGTAGAGATAGCAATGAAAGAAAAACCTGTACATGTGTCTTCAATCTAACTTGACATTCAACCGAGCAATGTGCAAGCCCTGTCTCTATGCACTACCACAGACTCCATGAACAGAGGAGGGTGGGTTGGTTTTTTTTCTGAATATGGATATTTTGGGATGAATATAGATTTGTAACTCTCAGACATCTCTTCAATGTGTAAACGAGCCTGCATTGGAAAGACCTGTGAAGAGTCAAGGAGAGAGACCAGAAGAATTTTATAAACCACTGGATGCCTCAAACAAATAAATTTGTCAGCAGGACAAGCAGTAGGGGTGCAGAAGCAGCCTGTGATAGCAGATGAATAGTCCCTTTGTCTCAACACAATCTCCACAGATTTTTGTCCCCAACTCACATAAACAGTTTGTCTGCAGCATCGCCAAATTCTGAGGCAGAACAATGCATCCTTTCGACATGAGTTACACCTACTTCTCTTAGCACAGAAGTGATGGGGGAAAAGGCTGGCTAGCCTGGCACTGTCACTAGGGAGAACCTGGGAAGGACCAGTAATAAAACAGCTGGTTCTGAATTCTGTATGGAAATATTTTTCTTTTCCAAATAGTCAGATAATAAAATTAAAAATAGATGCTTCACCCCAAATTATAAAAAAACCCCAGAGATATCCAAGAAATTAAAAATTAAAAAAACAAATCTTAAAAATTCTGAGAAATGTTTGCAAAATGTTTGTGATTCTTAGAAAAATAACTGCTAGAAGAAATAGGAGCATTTCCCTATATTTCATAATTATATTTCATAATTATAAAAAATAATTCAAACATAAAAAAGTTTGAATAAAAATTCAAACTTAATGTCATGTTTTGTACATTTTGAAAAGAAGACAAGAGAATGACCAATTTACTTTTTATACCTCCAAATTTTCTTCTGTATATAATTTTAAAATTTCCCAATAATCTCAATTTAAGAAAAAAAAAAAAAGTGGATTTTTCTAATGATCCCTGGTTAAATTTAGGAGCAATTAGTAGCACTATGTAGAAAAGGAATACAGTCAATTATCTTTTCCTCTAAAATGTTTATTTAAACAATTTTTAATTTGGTACTATTCCCCATTTCTTACATGTTTTTATAATATTATTATTCAAGTGGTAGAAAGCAATTTCTAATGTTTGCATTTTGAAGCATTTATTGTCAGTGAGCCAAAAAAAAATGCATGTTGCACTGCATTTTTCCTAAAAAGATAAAAATAAAAACCAATTAAGAACATCTAGAAGGTAGAAGTATTTAATTTCTCACAGTACAATAATGCTAACGTTTCAAATTTAATTTAATTTAAAGTAAATTATAATTCAGCTCTCTAATGTCATTGTTTTACTTAATGGTCTTAATTCAGGCATGATGTTCAGATTAGCAGTTTTGATTATTCTGTTTATATCAGCAACTACTTCAATTTACATACAAAGGACTCCAGAGCTTGGGGAAATAAAGTCTGTGATTCACTAGACTTATCACATTAGATTATTATAAATAGGGAAATGATGTCATTAGCATCAAAGCAAAAGAACACATATTTAAATACATAGCAGATGCAAAAGATAAAGACTGCAGTCCAAAACCAATTTACTTTGAAATATCTGTTTAAAGAAGAAATAATCTTAGAAGGTTTCCAGTTTCTTGCTTTGTTTTCCATTAAACTTCATGAACTTCTGTATTCAGAGTTGAAGCATGTTTTGAAAGTTTTTCTATTGACCATACCATCAAAATAAGAAAACTAACCTGAACAGGCTCTAGAAAATTCTTTTCTGCTTCTTTTTTGCCTAGTAGACAACTTTTTGTTCTATTCATCAACACCCACACACTTCTGTTCATTACCTTCACTTTTAATAGCTACTTTACACCAAAACTTCAGGACCTAGCTTATATAAACACAACTAAAAAGCCCCAGACAACATTACTGGTTATCACAAGAGAACTACAAATGCATATGCCCTCAGTAGCTCTAAAATGCGATATTAAACAACCCTCAGTGGTCCACTGAAGAGCTTTGTCAAGATACTGTTTTAGCTAAGGACCACGACAATTTTCAGAAAAATACAACAGATCAGCTTTTAGCCTCCTGCTGCCTAGTAGCTGAAAAATTGCTGGTACATTGCTAAAGAAAACAAAGTGTTTCACAACTCATTAGCTTACTGTCATTAACATCATAACTAAAAATACTGATAATGCCTAGTGAAAAACATTGGCAGAAGTCAGGAGCTATCAGTCATGCTGATGATCAGCTTTTAACAACCTGAGTACTGCTACTAATCCTCTGATCCTATTTTAGGCAGCATTGTAGAGTCAGTGGCTTCTTTCTCCTTGGCGTTATAACCAAAAGTCCTTCCATTTCTCACCAATTTCTGCAGTTTATCAGACTACCATGTTCCTGTAACAATTACTAATTTTAATCCTCTAGATAATACTCCAGCAAAAAATCAGATTCAGGAGTATATATACGTATGAACAAACACCATCAACTTGAATATTCAATCAGGACGAAATATTCAAGGACAAGTATGATCTTTTGAAAATTATATTCATTTGATTTCAACAGAAGGTCTCAGTTACGTTGGTTTATTGCAATAGGATTACAAAATCATTTAGCAAATGGCCTTATCTAGTCACCTGTAGCAGAATCTATGCTGTGCAAGCCAAGAGATCATTCTAGGTATGAGAAGAGATTTCTAGGTAAGTATAGCCTAGAAAGCCAAAAAATCAACCTGTCTTTTGAAATGTCCATCAGAAGGGTCTGGAAAGTTTACAAAGGAATTCAATCACATCTTTTTGTAGAAACGAGGGGTTAGCTTTATACTGAATATGATACATTTGGAGCTGTCTGAGTGGGCGATGCAGTGTCTCTTACAGGAAACAAAGGCTGAGGCTATAAGGCTGAAATGTGTGCAGTTTGAATATAGAAAAATAAAACCCTCGAAAGATATTTATCATTACTATGATTGCCCATTTTCTTTTGCCTCGTCTGCTTTTATGGGTTGCTGTATGGTAAAACATGTTCCACAGACCACTTATTTGAACATAGAATTCACTCTAATTGTAAATAAAGTCTAAAGGAAGCTAGATGCAAATGTTTATAGGGTACATTTAAAACAGAAAAATCTTCAGACCTCTCCAAAGTACAAAAGAAGACATAAAGTTATGCCTAGGGCTCGTCCCTTTTGTAAGATAAGTCAAGAGTGAACAGAGTAGTGACTTCTCCCAGTGGTGTTTTCTCAAGTGCGAAGAAATAGAACATAAACAGGAAAAGATTACAGACATAGAAGGAGGCATTACCTGGCAGAGGTAAAGGGCAACGGAAGAAAAGCATGAAAAGCAAATGAGAAGTTTCTGTTCCTAAAATTCAGGTAGAACTCACTGAAGCATACACAACAAGCAACACAACGAGTATAGTACTTCTGCTACTTGTTAGACTTATAAAGCTGACTTTGAAAAATCGTGTATGCATATATTTTGCAAAAGGTACTGCACTATTGATGTAGTAGGAGCAGAAGGGCAGCAACCTTCATTAAAACTAGGTTATGTGGTCATCTGTGCAGCTCTTGGCTGCAACGCAATGTGTATTTTCCGCAAAAAAAGACTTCTGAGAGAGCACGACCTTTCTGAAGAATAGACTAGTATCCTGCAGAGCCAGGATCTGTGGTCAAGAATCAATACAGCCTTCTGTAGGTGTCTTGTTTGGTTTAATGGAGAGTGAGCAAAACAGCACAATGTGCCGTATAAATCCATAACACTATTCAAATGTCATTTGAGGTGCCTTCAAGGTTAACAATTGCTGCTATCAAATAAGCTGTCAGAATGGCAGCTTTCGTTCACTGAGAGGTCTAAGGTCTAATGTGGTAATTAAACCCCAAATACAAAACAAACTGTTCTCATACAGTGTAACAGTGTGCCAGAGAATCCTAATGAATAGTTAGCACTGCTGCTGTTAATGGGAATGAAGCCTTTACCTCTGCTCAGGCAGCTTTGCCTCCTTATAAACATCTAGTGCATTAAGTGCTTTCTCATGTTTCTAGGGTCATTCCTTTGCAGTTTTCAAGTGAAGATTCACTAAAATAAAAATAAAAAATACTTTTTTCCAGTTGTCACAACCCAACTTTTAAACCAGCTCACAGTGTCTTAGAGGCTGGAACACCAATACGGAGAGAAACAGCTGCTACAGAAAAAATCTTCTCAATTGACTTACAATCTCTTTTGGGTCTGAGTTTAGAAATGTTGAGGCAATGTGACTCCACAGGCCTGCACAACCCCAAAGAAACCTCAAGTGCGTTCTCTACCCTGGAAATCCTCTTGATCGCTTATGGAAAGGCTACGGAACAGCTTAAAAGCTACTACTGTTCTTCCTCTAGTAAAACTTTCCTGCAAAAAAAACCCCACAACAACAAAAAACATCTGCTATACGGGTGGCTGTATAGTGGAATGAGAAGATTGTGAATGGAATTACTTAGGGCATGGGCAAATTTAAAGCTGCTGGTCATAAGGAGGGACATCTTGTGTAAAGGCAGGTCCTCTGCTTGAGGGAAACCAAACACTGCTGGCTGTCCAACAGACGCATATAAAAGCAAGGGCTGGCAGGAGTCACCCTTGCTCATACTCCAGACATCAAACTCACTGAAGGGCCAGCAACAGAAGGATGTGGGATATTTTGAAATATCTGATGTTTTAAGGACAAAGTCCTGGTGAGTAGTGCTTTGCCGAGCCTTGTTTTACTGCCTATCATCTATAAAGGATAAATCAGACTGGATTTCCAGAGTGCCAAAAGCCTGGCTGCAACCCCTTGGAGTACCAAGATGCATCAGACATTATTTTTCAGAGCTGAGGCAGTGCTATTCCACAATAGTTAGAAAGAGCCCCTGAAAGGATTTCTCAACCTGAGATTTGGCCTCATAGACCTAAAAATGCAGACTGCATCCAGTTACAATTAGCTTAAAAGCTTCTTTGATTGAATAATTGAGTATACCCATACTGCAAACTGAAAGAGGGCAAGGATAAAGCTCAAGCATGGGATCTCTCAGCACCCACTTAATTGCTTAATTGTTAGTTCATTCCTGGCTCTGGTCACATACAGAGGACTTGATACAGCAATTGGTTTCAGTCACAAGACTGGTGGGTGTCAGGCCACAGCCTAAAAAATACCCTGCAAATGCAGCACTCCAAGAGAAAAAGAAGAGGTTTCACATTTTTGGTCTTTAGCCTAATAAAATGTATTTGCCCTAGGTCCTAAACCAACCACAGCATTATTAATTATTCAGTTAATCAGGGATTTATTAAAAAACAACAGAAAAAATTTGCATCAGGCTGGGCTAGATATTTCCTTGAAGAAAGCAAAGTCTCAAAGTTGGAAAATGTTAAGCTTTTAGAGTAAATGATTTAATAGTCTCTTAACTGTGGAATATACGGAGCAATAATTCTGGCAAAAGGTGACTTATCTTTTTGGGACAGCTATCAAATTGCTTGTGCAGATTAAATACGTGCTCCAAACTGTATGCATACAGGTGCTAAAATCACAAAGTACTGCTGAAAATGTCCAAAATCATCCCTTGTGTAACTCTATTGAAGCCTGGGGGATTATGCTTGGGACCTATTTGTCACATTTATAGGCAGATTTCAATCTCTGTGACAGCAGAACAAAGGCCTCTGGCAGCAGGAACTCTGCCAAAAGTTCTCATAGAGAAAAAGAGTGAGGCGTAGGCACATGAGCCCGATTAGTGACTTGTTCAAGCCCAAAAAGAGACTGAACCAGAGTTGGTAGAAAAGGTTCAACCTAATGTCCCTTCCCTACATGCCTAAGTGAGATGCCTGTGTAATTCCAGGTGGGTTTTAAAGCTGGTGAGACTAGGAACCATTAATGCAACCTAGAATATTTCCATCAACTGGATAGTTGCAAATGCCATGTCTCAGATCAGACCAGCAAAGTACCGGGGTGAGGCAGAGAAAGAAATAACTGCTGAAGACATTAAACTGTCCAACATTTTTCATACAGTTCCCTTCCTTCATCCATCCCAGTTAGGATACATTAAATAGAAAAAGCAAACTAAAAAATGGAGGGGTGAGTAAAATAAAGCACACATGAATTTTTTTCATAATATATGTGCAATGGACTTGTAATTTCTATCTAATTTCTGATGATGTCTGGTTTCCAGTGATCATTAGGAAATTAATAATCAAAAAATATGTACACATCTAGTGTTTCTTCCACTGTATGAGAACGTACCGTTCCAATGAGCGGAAATTATTTCCCAAATCAACTGATGCCTTCAAAAACAGATGGAAGTATAAAGAGAGGAACTACTACACTTGTGCCTTACTCAGCTCTTGCCTTAACAAGGAGATTGCTGCTGAGCACTGGACACAACTGGCCACTCTTCGAATCTCCTTCACCTTCAAATTACTGCACTGACTGAAATTCCTAATGAGCCCTGAAGCAGAAAGGAGAAATTAAAAGTGTACAGACATACAGCTTCATCAAGAGCAATGAAGAGAACAGAAAATGGGCATCACACATTGCTGTATTTAGTAATACAAACAAAGGAAACTAACGACAAAATAAGTACCAATTTTTTTTTAATACACATAGGAAAATATGGTAAATGCAATTCAATGGGATAAATACTAACTAAAAAAGGTGTTTAAAATGAACAGGGTCTAATTTCCTTTTTTCCTGTCAGTCTTAAACAGGGAGCGAGGAGTTGCCGTGCTCTCCTAGAGACATTTTTCAGGAACTGATCCTTAGAAATTGAAATCTCTAGGGAGAAGCTTAAGTGCAGCAAATCACTGAGTGCAAATCAGATACTTGGATAGCTCTGTAAAAAGGTTATTCACTATAGATTCAGTTATGCCATGAAGCCACAAATAAAGAAAGGAAGGTAACAGCAACATGACTATATAGGAAAATTGCCCATAGTTCCTGAGACAGTACAATGGGCCAAATTAGAGCAGTTCTTGCACTTACAGTTGCAAAAAACCCAAACCAAACCAAAGAAAACCAAAACTACATCTCTTGACTTGTGCACATGCCATGGGCTAATGGCCCTGTCTCATGAAAATCTTTTTTGTCCATATATTCAACACCAGGAAAAAATCATTTTTCCGTAGCAGTCAGTATACAGAGTACTGTAGACTTCACAGTCAATAGTAGAGAAAGGGATGCAAACAAAATATGGCTTGGCATGCAAAATATTAAAAATCACAATTTTATGAGAGAGTCACTTATCAAATAAATAAAAAATGATAATCCCATAGTATGTTAACTCAAGACACTCTACGAAAGACTGCTCTTCTGAAAGAGAGACAGTTAACGTCAATATGCTAAGTAGATCTATTAATTAGTGTACTGGAAGAGAAAGTTGACTAAATAGTTGGAGCCTGCAGGTCATCATTTCAGTTAATGAAGTATGGAAGATTGTAACTAACTTCAAATAGATTTGCACAAGTTAGGAGATTGAATGAGAAACATCAATTTCTGGTAAGTGATCATTTGTATCAGGAACAAAATGCCTAAGACTTCTAGTTTGAAATAGGACATTTATCTGGAGTTTATATTAAGCTTATCAGTAAACAGTATGTGTAAATTTAAAACAAAATGGTATTTTGTGGAATTAAAAAGTAGTATTATATAATACAATTATTTGTTATACAAAACTCTTCAGTGGAACTTCATATTTCAGGAATTTTTCAAAAATACAATAGAGAAGAATAAGAAATATTCAAATTTCATATTGATTTGTCTTCCAATTTTTAACTAAGTAACAAGTCTTTCACTGACATTGTTTGCAATAGGATTTTATTGCAATGAAATTTGCATGCTCACTGAGTCCCTTTTATGTAGCTTGTTTTGGTCCTTCTTTATCTAAACAGTGTAAGATAAGGTAAATGGGGTTGGAATCAAACCCTTCTATCTTTCCCACTTTACTAGGAAAGTCATGGTTTTTTTGCTGAAGTCCTTTTAAGAAGGTTTGGTCAAACATTCATACTGGGTTAACTTGAAACATTGAATGTCCGAGAAGGACATGCCAGTCATGGAAGCTATCAACCCTGCAACAACAAAAAGGCAGATGTTTGCCACTACTTCTGGTCTTCTGGATCCCGCACTCTTGGGGAACTACATGCACCTGGAAAAGTAACAGGTAACTAAGTAGAAAATTGGTACTAGGAAAAAAAGATAGAAGTTTCAGGTAGAAAGAAATAGCCTGGGCTGAATGGCCCGCTTCTTAGGAGATCAAGCAGTCACACTCAAAACATTCAGCTAAAATCTGGAAAGCTTACAAATGCAGAGATTACCAGAGGCATAAACAGCTTCTTCTTACGAAATTTACATAAAGAAAAACTGTTCATTAAGGCATTGGATGTGGGAGGCTTTTTTTGGCTAGGAACACCAAGTTCCAAACATCCAGCGCATATAATGCTACTGAAGCCCCTACTGTTTCCATGCTTTTAAAAAAAGAATGGATAAGAACATCACATGTATAGGTATATGTGATTTTCAGTATTTAACTGCAACAATTATTTTTTATTCTCTCAGCGAATGTAAAAACCCCACACTGTTAAAGCAGCTACTCCTATATCATGAGTTACTAATATTCGTATGAATCAAGCTAGGTCAGAAGATTCATATTTCCATGCCTTTGAGAATTCAAACACAAAGACGATGCAGCACAGAGAGTCTTAGCATTAAGGTCTCTGAGGCATGCATTGTAATAGGTACCTAGTCTAAAACAACTTTCTCTGCAGTGAAAAAGAAAATATAAGATTTAATGTTTACACTTTTGCATGAAGATCTTAGATGCCTGATCTGTCTGTTAGAAATGCCTGTCTCCCTCAGCTATTATTAAGGAAACCTAGGGCAAATAATCTGCTAGTTTAGGAACATCAAGAATATTCCTAAAACTAAGTGTGATGAAAATTGCTGCAGAGTTAATAAATAAAGAAGAAAAGTAAGTAAAACAAGTCACATATTTTCAAGGCTTATCTCTAGGTATTCCAAACTCCAGTACCATTTACGGTCTGTGCAGTTTCCCACATTGTTTTATCTTGGTGGGTGATCCTGCATTTATGAAAAGTGATCCAAGGACTTAAAACTTGCTGCCTGGAAGTCCCATCATAACATGTTTTACAAACACATACTGTACATAGCAGTATAGAAAAGCATAACCGTTTCAGAAAGCAGGTTCTCAAAACTAGCAGAAACAACTGAGCATTCAACAAGAGGGGAAAAAACCAGGGAGCTAGAATAATCTTCCCCAAACCAGGGTTTAGACAAAATTGCTCTATCAGTCAGCTTTTACACTGAGTGCTACAGCAACCAGTACTTCAGATTGAACAGGAGTATATCTATCTCTTCCTCTTTTTACTATAAATTAGTCAAAGCTCTGTTTTCTTCCCTAATTAAATGGGTGCATACAGGTTGCAAGCCAGAACAGCCCAAATCATGCCCTCAGTCTAGCCTGCAGAGAAGTAAATAATCTCAGACAGATTGCTCACAGCATGTGTTGCCATCAATATCACCTTGAGGCTGCCCTTTAATCTATGCATTCCCGGAGCCTACTAGTGCTACTCATGGCATGATTGAAACCTGTTGCTTTCATGCCCATCCATCAATTGCAGTGAGAACACGGTCATAGCCTTCCAGTGGGCTTTCACAGGAATTGCAGAAAATAAGCGCTTAGATGAAGGTTACACATGGATGGGTGGCGACTAGTAGAAGCATCCTCGCTGATACAGTGGCTAACACCAGAGAGAGCTCGGTTGAGACACTAGAGCTGAGGCAGGGTTGGTAGGCATGGCAGGTCTGGAAGAGCAACACTGCTTCACTCTCCAACTAAGGGAGTTTTAACTGAAAATTCTGAGAGACACATTAAATATGGAGGTCTACAGTGCCATTTTTGCAAAGTCACTGCCGAGGTCAAAATCATACTTTCAATAATCTTTACACTGCTCTATCCTTTATGTCATTACTACGCAGCTCTTTTTTACCCTGGTGAATTACCACTCCTTTTGCTATGATGTGGGATGCTTCAAGGAGAACTGGAGCCTTGCTATCTCCCTAATGTATCACTGTACAGATAAAACATTAAGAAAGAAAACAGTGGGATTCAGGAGTGAAGGAGGCTGTCCCACTGATTTGATAAGGTTAATCTTCAGCTACATCTTGTTCATTAGTCTAAATATACATTTAAAACTTCAACGTGCTTGAAAGTACTTTGTCAGTACCCATTAAGAATGTGCATTGCATATTTCAGACGTGTCTTGATAGTAATAGGCACTGAAAAGCAGGCACTGTTCATCTTTTTAATGAGTGGTTTTCCCTCTGAGTGCACTATGAAGCTATGATGCACCGTAAAGTGACACTGGTATGCCCTGTGGACATGCAAGAGCAAACCATTCTGTGAAAATCGGGCAATTAAATGGTGTAATGTGTGAGCATGACTTCAAAGTAGCTATTCTTTCAGGTCTTGATTGCAAATCCTACTTCTTCACACTGATATAAGCGAGGTGAGGAGGTCTAAGAAGACCTTTCTGATATTGGCCACCTACTCTGGAATGTGGACAGCTGAAAAAAAGGAGCCACTGTAAGGCTATTATCCCACCTCTGATGCACGATACACTTTTTCACATCATTCTGCTAATGCGGCTATACTGTGCAAGTAAATATCCTGCAGCAGATAGATTAATTGCATCTGCCAGTTAAGGACAAAACTATGTCTGCACTGCTAATCATCCCTGGGCCCCAGGCCATGCAGTGAATAACCTCCCTCTCAGTTGGACTGGCAGTACAGTGGCTCGCAGTGCAGTCCTCACTCCCTCACACTGCACCTTTGTGGCTGTTAGACATAATTGCTTGATTATTTTTTTTAAAGTTGTTTCAGTTCGAATACCTGAAATAAGAGGAAGGCTGTCGTGCAATCTGTCAGCCCGGAGTAGTGTGTACACAGCATGCTGCTAAAGGAACGAAGGATGTGGCATCAGAACATATGGTGTGTTTGAAAGTACACAGCCCCTTGGGATAGCGTAGAGGACTGTAGGGCAGAAGAAACCAAACCTGGCATGGTCCTGGCTGCGGAACAGTTTGTCCTCAGAATGAAGCATCTCTTGAGCTGCAGCTGGGTTCACCTTGGAGGGAGGCAACACTTCGGTTTGCTTCACCAGAGACCCTGGGAATTAACTAAAATATCTACCACTTCACAAAGAAGCAGCTGATTTATTTGACA
>JAOXNO010000001.1:157344361-157354986 GCA_028565335.1 Limnodromus scolopaceus
CATGAAAGCAAAGGGAAGTCATTAGCACACAGACTTCTCAGTGGCGCATTCGATAAACACATCTTTTTTTAAAGAGTGTTTAAAAAAGCACTTAAAAGTGCTTCAGAGAAAGCACTCTTCCTATGTGTAAGCAAGAGAATCCATAGGACATCTTTCCATCACGCTGCAGATCACTGAGGTCCTGAAGCTAATGCTGACCAAGCTCCTGTGTCTGCATGAGGCAGCTCAGCCTGATGCACATGTCCTAACAAAAATGCAATATTACATCAAAGAGTGCAGGAATACAGTTTGGATGTGGCATCATCCCAATGCAGTTGCATTGCTTTTGAATTACTTAATTGTAAGTTATATTCCATGATTCCAGAGTCGGCGTGAGATGGTGCCACCTTCAACGTTTCTGCAGTGACTACCATAATACACAATAGTTGTACAGTGCTGTCAATGCACGATTAGATTAGCCTTGGAAAAATGTCTTTATTGCACTTTCAGATAATCTGTATTCTGAGCAACCGTGCTTCCAATTAAAAAAAAAAGAAGTTTTTTCTGTACTATATGCTGACATATTTGCTTTGGTGCATTTGAAAGTACAGATGTGTTTGTGGGAGGCATTTTCATGTTTATGTTTCTGGCAATAAGTGTCTGATCGATTTCTATATGGATTTCTGCTTCATACAGTTTTAATCTACTCTGTCTCTTCTTCTGACTGTTCAATCCAGACCAGACTTCCTCCATTTCTTTATGAAAAACAACAGCAATTTCATTCAAATATTATTACTCACATGATGTTAGTTAGTGAAAATAGCTTAACCAAAATGTGCATAGCTGGAGTATAAAGCCCTCATTTTTGCTCACATTTCTGATATTTTCATGACTTCTAAGAAGTTACTGTATAGATTAATCAGTTATATCTTAAATTTTGTATCTATAATGTGTCTTGTCAATGAGTTTTGCTTAGAGAAAAATGTTCCATTTGGTAAAGAAAACAGTGTCTTAGTTAAAACTGTAAGGCAGGCAATAACACAGGCTTTGGTTTCCACTTCCCAGTGGAAAAAAGAGAGGAAGTGTGACAGAAAAGAAGGAGTTGCCCAAAGAAAACCCTTTTTGCTTTTGTTGAATGAGAACTGAAAGCCCAACCTGCATGGCCATCATCACTAGGGGAAGTGGGGAATAGATTTCCACATGCCCTGAGTAGGGGAGACTCAGGAATCTGGGTCTGGGGAAGCTGCCATCAGGACGCACCTTCATGTTTTGTGGACACCCCAATATGGGAGCAAAGAAGACCCCTGAAAAGAAGTGGAGAGCATGAAAATTGAAGGGAAGCTATTTAAAAAGCATTGTGGGGACGGATGCATATGTGGAGCTGCTCACCCTGGTGAAGGAACTTACTTACACCAACCAATGCAGGAGGCAGAGGTGGGAAATGAGGAGATGCTACACTTCTGTAGGATAAAAACTGGTGAGTTAGAGGGATGGCACATGAGGCCCCAGAGATGTGAAGTAGAGGAGGAGGAGGGGAGTAAATGAATGCAGGGAGTTCTGGCTGCAGGCAGTGCGCTTGAATCTGCTTATGAAAAGTTATGAGCCAAGTTATGAAATGTGGGACACCCTAGAAACATTTTGTATAAAATGTTGTATAACTGGGCCACCAAGATTTAATATCGCTACACGACAAGTCTTTAGAAGTACATACACAAAAATCAATCATGGAAAAAGCTCTACAGACCAGTGAATATATTTTTCACTTATTCAAAATAGTTTGGCAATTAAAGTAAAGGTTTGTAGAGGTTTTAAAAAATATAAGAGAGTATGTCTCCAGCAATAGTGAAGCATATGTGAGAGGTCCTTATTTCAAGTTCAAAATGTTTTACTTTTAGATCATGCTACTTCAGCAACAAAACCAATTAGTGACACAGCAGCAAGACTGCAATCATCTATTTAAAAAAAAAAATAGAAAGAGACTGGTCAGACAAAACAACACAAAGCAAAACAAAAATGACTAATCCATAAAGGCCTTTGGACCAGAAACCGGGAGACATAGTTAATTGCTTAAATATATCACAGACATACTCTTAATCTAGGCAAACATGCGTGGTAGTTCATATCAATTTATATTCATATTCATTTGCAGTCTTCGTGTTCTTTCTCTAGCGTACAAGCTACAGCGTTTCCCAGGCATATCTGCCAATTAGGAAAGGGTCAACTTTCCAGGTTATGTTAAACTTAAATTTTGCTCAGATTAAAAAAGAAAAATTTACTGTGTCACCTAAAATTGTTGACAGGAAGGCATGCACTTAACCAGTGTTCATGTCTGAGGATAATTCATCTGTGGCATGTTACTAGCTGTTTCTGAAGCTCAGTGTAGTAAACAGGAGCTAACGTTCCCAGAGGGGTAAAAGGTTTACAAAATATTTTTTGAGATACCAAATATTCCATCTGTGGCATCTTGTCACTAATCAAACAGTTAAGGAACTGTCATTTTAAGTAGCATCCTCGAGGAAATGGGAGTTGGGAGGTTTTAATAAAATCCCAGATAAAACAGGGTTCAAATTTTAGTAGGTAGACAATTGTCTGGAATAACATTTTGTGCATTACTGAAAGACTGGCAGGCAAGGGCAAAATACTGTAACACTTCAGTAAAATAGGGGTTTTTGTTATTATTATTTTTATTCGCAGGAATGGTAGAGGTGGGAAAGAAACATCTAGTGGTATTGCTAAAGTATAATAATGACAATGTAAGTGCCGACCTATCTGTATTAGTAAAAGTCAAAGAAAAAAAAAAGAGGTCTCTGAAACAGTGCTGACTCTATACTTCAATTTTAAAATCATGACATTAGCAAACTGAATGATACATTTTTAAAATATTTATTCTGATGGGACAACATTTCATTTTAGATGTCAAGCTGTCAATCCAGGCAGATGATTCAAAATGAAGCTTCCTTTGATGGCTGAAGTATCCTCACTAGTACAAGAGGACATGGAATAGTAGGTCTAACTGTTGTAGGGTTCTTTGGGGGTATTTTAAATTTATGAAAGCAAACCAAACAGACTGGTGATTGACACGAGAACTGTGTCACTGTCAGCTCTCACAAATAAAAGAGATATACTATGAGGTTTTCTGAAGGATGTTGAGTGGGTATTTTAATCCAAACTTTATTTTAAAGACAAACCAGGAGGCATGCTCTAAATGACATAACAGCAGCAAAAGACTTCACTGCTGTTTCTCATACCAAAGTTTTCTATACCCTCTAGGCTCAGTCCTACTACTGATAGCTGGCAAACCTCCCACACTTTAGCAAAAAGAACCATTACCATGGCCAAAAGGCCATTACCTAATTAATCCTCTAAACTTGAAGATAGACCTCCAGTAATGCCAGTGCAAATATGTTACCCAGAATTTTTTTCTTATGTCACAGGGTCCTAAACCAAGAATTTGGTGGGATATTGAGACTTTTTACAGCTGCTAAGAACAGAAACACTGTCACATTATTAAGCAGGACAAGGCAAAATACTTTGATTTTGTGGGTGGAGGGGTAATTTGGTTGCAAATGTTAAGTAACAGTTTGTAGGAAGTAATAGAGTTTGGGGGAGCAGGAAAGCCCATGACTGTTGTCTTTCCACGTCCCTTCCAGCTGACATCCCTCCCCTGTTGCTCTTCTGTGGCACAGGCTGTGGAAGATAAACTCCAATTATGAAGCTCAAGTTTGTGCACAGTTGCAACCATGGCGTAGCTGGATATCATGGCTGTCCCTGTGTGCACACACAGTAATGACTTTACTGGGTGGCCCAGGACTTTCCAAGCCAGTCTTCTGCACAGATGAGCTAATGGACTGGACTGGCTGGAGACAAGGGACTGACTTGAAGCTAAATGACTGACTGAACTTCAAGCCATCTTCTGTCACAATTAATTATTTTACTGAGGAGCTACAGTTACAGGATCTCTCCAGGTGGGAATTTCAGTCAATTGTAGAGATTCCTCCAGGCAGCTCCTGCTGTGCCTCGTTCAATTTGTGAGCTTAAATGTCTTGATTAGTGTCCTGAATACAGCGTCCCAGTGAGTTCCTACTGGGGAATCGATCAAATCGTACCTAAGTAAGTCAGTTGAAAATAGCCTGTAGAAACTTGCCACAGATGCAGAAATGTTCGTGTAGGACAGACTTTTTCACATACTTTTAAGATGGTTAGGAGACATTTTCTATGTTATTTAGCATAGCTCCTGAAAATGGACCATGCATGCACTGGAGTGGGAACTAGCATCACAAGTCAGTAGAAGACTGTTTTGGGGATTCTTGTCCAATCTGACAATACCATTACAAAGACCCTTGCAATGAAGACTCCCATTTCCATCCAGAGAGTGAGCAACTGTTTGGGCTATTTCATTCCCAACACAAGTATTGCATATGCCAAAGTCCAAAGTGCTTTTTTTTAAACAAGTAGTGTGTCCATAATTGTCCATGCAACAATTACTTAGCATCAAAGAAGCATCATTCAGAGAAGCTGTGAATCTGTGTAAGCTCTCCAAACAGCTGGGGGAGGGTGTTAATGCTGTTTCTTCCACTGCACACACAAGAAGGATGTTTTGTGGTAAGGAATCACAGCAAGATGGGAACTGCAGAATGACTAATTCTATTTCTCGTCTTGCCATAGTTTGGGTTTCCACAGAATCCATAAAACTGTAAGTATATATATAGAAAGAGCTGGCATAATGTATTTAAAATCTAGCTCAAAATTGCAAACTTAAGAGCTAACTAGTATTTGTTTTACAAGGTTCAGCACAAAGTTAGGAGTTGGGAAACGTTAAAACCTGGGTGATATCTGTCAAGAAATAGAACCTCTCTAATTCTGCTTTACTCTGTCTTGTAAAAAAACCCCAAACCTTAAAAGCAAGTAAAGTCCATTTTTCCACTCCTAGTTTCATCATTAATTTCCATCTATATTTTCACACAAACTCAGACAAAAGTTTCCAAAATTCAAGTCTGAACAACTGAATTAATAAAGCCCCGGCCAGTAACATCAGGTTTGGAAGTATCATTGTTAATACCATACCGTGTCAGTTAACAGACTTCAATCCCCTTCAAAAGGGGATCTTGCCCTATTTAGATATGTGCACGTCAAAGACCACAGTTAAGGGACTCTGATTTATTTTTTTTTTTAATTTCAAATTACCACAAAGATCACATTTAAATCATTTAGATTTGCTGTTTCTTATTATCACACCTATATTTCTAGGAAGAATTATAGAGGATAAACTCAAAGATGTACACACTTCCTAAATGAACAACAAAGTATTCATTAAACTTCAAATGCCCAAAATCAGCTAATGCCTGTAAGAACACTACAAGGCCATGGGGACCTCTTTCTATGTAACTGCTTAAAATATGCAGTTTGGCTTTTTGGTTTATTAAACTGCTTCTTTACAGGTTTTCTGTATCTGGAACTATGAAACAGTCAAGAACAAGAAACAGTCTGGATGAGGGATAAATAGAGAAGAGATATAATAGAGGTCTATTAAATTCTCAGTGATCTGAAGAAGGTGCTTATAGACTGTTTATTCTCTTTTCTGGTACAGGGAGTAAGGGAATGACCTACAATTAAAGCAAGAATGAAAAACCCAACCAAAAAAAGGAAAGGAGGGAGACATAACTTGTCTCACTTAACATGAAATTAAGGTAAGGAACACTTTGTAAACTTTTTACAAAGGTTCCAAAACTGACTGGACAAATTAATTGGATAAAAGCCCATTTGGGAATCATTAAATACAAACCTACCATTATGGCGCAGGAAGTCCCGGGAAAAATTCTGTGCAATGTTGCTGTCATCTTAGACTCTTCCCTAGGCAATCAATACCCTATTATTAATCTGTTTTAGTCAAGATGCAAACTACTGAACATTTGGTCTAATCTGATATGCCCCTACTTATATTCTTATATCACTGTATCACGCTTTGAAATTTTCAAGTATTATAAAACAATATCTATCTTCTGGGTTTTTTTTGCTATTTTTAACCATTATCTTGGCTTAATACTTACAGAAACCAAAATAAAAATATGAAATATTTATATTCCAGAACTCACACGTGAAAATCTCAAAGAGCTAATGGGTACATCCTATAGCTAAAAAGTTCCCTTGTATTGCCAAAAAGAAATAATAATCAGTCTCAAGCATTAGATATCATCTTGAGTTATGTGTATCTTCAGCAGCTCTTGTAGCAGCTCCTCTCCTCTGTGGCCACTGAATAAGGAACCTTTACTAAAAAATACTTTACTGAAAATTATAGGAAGATATTAGTGTAGAAACAACAGAAAGATTATTTTGAAGGGCTCCTCTGCAGCTCAAGTAAGCACTGTTAGATTCCTACCTGCTGCTGGATGCGCAAGGAACAGCAAAGAAGGCACATATCAATCAGTAGAAGTGAAAATCTTAATTTGATATCAGGAAAACTTATATTTGGTATTTCTAGCAGTAGACTCACCAGTCTGCCACTTTTTCCTTCCTACATATGATACGCTCACCTTCTTAGTAAGAAAGCACTGGCATTACATATTCTCTTCAGCACTTTTTTCCCCTTCCCCTGTATTTCCATTTGGATTATTTTCTCATTTCCACTTCTTGATTACTCCTCTCCTATATTAAAACAAGTCTTTTAATGAACTATCAGCTTACCCTGGCAATCCTGCAATATTGCACTGAGTACAGAACTTGCATTTGTACTTCAAACATCCTGACATTTTAATAGGATTATTAAAAGAATAAACTTAGAAGAATGTTGCATTCAAAGTAGTGATGTCTAAGAAGGAGAAAAGACTTACGTATATTTATTAGATTGCTTCTTCCAGATGTATTTAAAAAAACCCAAAGAACTCAACAGTAGTGTTTTCAAATTAATGGATTAACAACAAACACATGTAATAGATGAACGATAATCATCTTAAACCACTGGCTATTATTTCTATTTGTAGAATAAGTAGTGTGGATAGTAGAGAAATAGCGTGGATAGAGAGCAGTGACCTGCAGAGAGACATATTAAGCACTGCAGATTTGCAAAATCTGTGGAGGAGGAGTGTTTGTGGTGAACCAGACTGTGAAAGAATGTTTCAGTAAGAAATTATGTTACACATTTACTCCCATTTGTTAACATGCACCAACCATAACAGTGCGATCACACTTCATTGTTGCCTTTTTGTATTCCCTAGTATGCTGAAGGCAAAGTTTTTACAAAGTGTTTCCATAAACACTGCATAAAAAAAGGGTGAAAAACTGTATCCTGGTATTTCCACTTCAATTCGCCACGTCAGATGAGAGACTGTGGTACAGCCTGGAGACGCTGAACCTGTGCGCAATTTCTCATCTGTGAACTTCGGTCTATGTAATCAAGAGCTACACAATTCATTCCTGCACCTGTAACCATCCCTGTGGCCCCTTCAAGAAGTCAATTCCATGTACTGGTCTCAACACGATTACTTTATTGACATTTCTCAGCTGAAAGACTTTTGCAAATACCATCCAATTTTCCAGCTCTTTCTAAAAGATCAAAAGATGCCCCTTGCATAGTAGACAGGAATTTACACTGATGAGTGCCTATTGTCTCGAATACAAATGCAGCTCACGGTGTTTGCCCAAAGCTAAATGTGTATGTCTCTATATTAACTAACTGCAGTTAGACCACAAAAGCATGCCCGTATCGGGGATAAAATATGTTTGTGCTGGAGAATACCTTTTGCTTGAACAACCCCCAGGCTAAGACCTTCTAGGCCTTCTAATTAGGGAGGATGGCACTGAGCTTGAAACCTGTCATTTCAAATAAAACAGCTGGAAAGGGCACATTATTTCTGCTTGGAAATTGTGACGACTATGTTAGGTTATTGCTGCAGGTACTAGGTCCTGTGGGTTGAGATCTGCTTCTGGCAGAGATCTGTAAGTAGCAAACCACTGCAGTTCCCCCATTCATTCACGCAGTGGCAAGCAACTTAGTGGACTTCTCAACCAGAGGACAACCTGGCGAAGGCATGAACCAAAGGTTTCTAAGACTTTCTTTCAACTATAGAAATAAGTTCATATTTAGCTAACCCTCCCAGATAGCATTGTTTTCTCAAATCACAGTATTATCTAGCCTATAGTATTTTAGCTGTCCACATCAGACAGATTGTTGCTCTTTCTGTTATGAAGTCATATATTGAGGCTAGCAATAAAGCTCACTCTATCATATTACTCTATTGAACAATATGTTTGGAAGATGTGAAATCAATTTATAGTATTTTTTTGAAAACACTGCTAGGGAATAGGGATTTTCAAACATCTCAGAATCTCTAGGATTTGTGATGATCAAAAGGATGACATAAATTTTAAAACAAGTCAAAAAGAAAAGTTGTAGGACTTCAACTATCATATGCTTACTAAATCACAGAAGTATGAATTATATAGTGAAAAAAAAGTCATGAAAGTTATTTTGAAAAAATAAAAAAATCATATTATGATCTCTGTGCTGCATAACACATATGGTTGAAGGTATTAATTTTATCCCATTGGACACTTATACCAAGAACAAAAGGGTGAAAAAAGATTTTAACAAGATATGACTAGCAAACAAGATACTTAATTCTTTCAAGGGGTGATGCAAAGCATATCCTTCATGAATAACTTACTGAAAATACCATCTGCTTCACAGTGTATGCACAATAGTATTAAATGTAAGCTTATGTAGACTTGTATCTTTGTAGTGTTTTTAAGAATGTGTTGTACTTTTCAGATAATAAAGCAGCATTACTAGAAATAAAATATAGGCGCACGTCTAACAACATCCCTAAAGTAATCTCAGCAGCTCCACAAACATGAAAATAAATTGTAGGTACTGTAATGTTTTGAGGCCATATTAGAGGCCTGCTTACTCTCATCTCTGATGCAAATGTTTTTAAACCAATACTTTGCATTTTGAAGTGGCTCCTTGAACTGAACAAAACTTAATGGCAATTCCAACTAATATACTTTTTAAAAATATTCAGAAAATCTGCATATGTGCAGATATTGTAAAACTGGACATTTATTTCAGCACAGCTACAGAGGAATAACTCTATTCCTGTTATTAAACCATACAATCCAATGGAGAACTACTTAATTTTTCATTCTAAGTCCTGATGAATTCAACTTAAAGACATCGATCCAGAAAAAAGAAATTCTTTCTAAAAATCATACAAGAGGTTATGCATAGAATGTTTTTCAAATGAATCTTCTTGCATGGCTTAGGGAAAAAAAATATTTGACCATATTTACCAACTCTTGAATATCTGGAAATGTAATAATCACTTAGTTTTTTAGTGCAAATTAGACCTCAAGTGAGTTACCTCACAAGACAATTTCAATGCCTTGTCTCCTGCCCCATATCAATACTTTCTCATTTTTTCATATTTTTTTTCACGTTTCTCATGTTTTCATGTTTCTCATGTTTTCAGATCATTTGTATCAAGTGGTACTTGATAGTTTTTACAGCTGCAAGTCAGATAGTGGGCTTGTCTCGATCCCTATTTAAAGATTTTCAGTGCTTTTAAAAGCTTCACCCTTTCCACTGCCACTTCTTTATTCCACACCTTATAAATTCAAACAGAAACGATAAGATGGCAGACAACTTTCTTAAACCATATCTTCTGGTCTAGGATGGAGTTATAGAAATACAACTAATTTCTAACACTTCTCTGACTCCTTAGTAATGCGATATTAGGCTTTTCAGCAAATCTGCAGAAGCAACTGAACTCACCGCTTAAAAAGATTATTTTGTACTTCAAAAGCTAAAATTTTATTAATGAATTGAAAGAAACAGATCATTGCTTATGATATCCATGATTATGGTGGCATGCACTCTGGAAAGTTTAGACCAAGTACTTTTAGCTAAGAGAAAATGTGAAGTGAGTTTTCCAAGAATTCTAGAAAATGGAGGAAAACTCCTGGTATCTTAAAACTTCTCATTACAGTAGTCTGAATATGTGATCCAGAAGGAGATTCCACCTAGTCTTACACCTTATCCTTCAGTTTACAGTCCATCCAGCCTTCACTCAGTCTGTCTGACTGCTCTAGTTCCTAGAGTCTGCAGAAAGAGCTCCTAACTAAGAGCTAATATGGGTGGATGAGGGTGTCTTCTTACTGCACATCTACTGCTCTTCCTATCTGCCCTGGCTCTGGTGTACAGACTAAACATGGCACAGCAAGTCAATGGAATTAGCGCCAATGCTTAATATTCCTCGTGATATGGTATACAAAATGTTCTTGATTTCATTTTTAGAAGATGAATTCTGGGGGAAAGAAGCCTGAAGTCAGGGCTTCTTTGTGGATATATATTTATCATTTTAGACATATGTTTTATATATGTGTGTGTATGTCTATGTTTATGTTTATTTATATAAGCATATGAAATGTCATATATAAGTTCTGTTTGTATAAAATATACATACACATATACATACATATTAAACTGTTATCGAGAAACAGTAACTGAGAGGGAGGAAAATTACTCAGTCACAAACAGCGCTCCCTGTCTCTCATAGGAAATGAAGGGACAAGACAAGAGGGAGGAAGGAAGGAAGGAAGGAAGGAAGGAAGGAAGGAAGGAAGGAAGGAAGGAAGGAAGGAAGGAAGGAAGG
>JAOXNO010000001.1:157355086-157380911 GCA_028565335.1 Limnodromus scolopaceus
GAAGGAAGGAAGGAAGGAAGGAAGGAAGGAAGGAAGGAAGGGAGGGAGGGAGGGAGGGAGAAGGGAAAGAAGGTAACGTGCTTACTTAGGAACAGAGACAAGCCTGTCTAGAGCATCCACTCTGAGCAGCTCAATGACAATTTTTAGCACCTGAAACAGATAAAATGGTTCTTAAAAACTCTCAAGCCAGAGACTCCGGGTCAGAAAGCAGAGTGTTATTTAACCTGTTACTTGCCAGGGCATTGAAATAACCAAGGGAAGATTTTATCGTTGTGTTTAATGGCAGTAAAATCTTTTTGGAGTAGCTTGTTTGCTTTGGTTTGTTTTTAACCTTGAATAGTTCCTCCAAATATATTTTTAAATAAACATATTTTCCCTAAAGGCTGTTGGGGGTGTGTGTGTGTGTGTGTCGTTGGGGAGTGAGGAAGAAAAAAAAAGGAAAAAAAAAAAGAAGGCAATATAATAATTTCTGGTGACTGAACAATGTGACAGACAACAAGACTTTACCCTCATAGGCTTGCCAACTTTTAAAGCCACCTCTCAGTGCTCCATACATTACTCTGAGGTATGCAGTATGTGATAGGGTGCATGTCTTCTACTCTACTACTAAGCTCCTGAAATATATAAAGCAAAGTTAAAGTTTAGAAATTGTTGCTAATAACTATTAGCTGAGAGTCAGGTTCTGAAAATATCAAATAATTGATCATTCAACAGTGCGTGCTGTGAATGGGTTAGGATGGCTACCATCACAGCTTTCACCTGTGCCATCTTGCATTCTTCTAACCACTTTACCAGGAGCACGTGTGACCAGGAAGCTAGGTTGTGATGCCCTGGATGTGATCTTCCTCTACTGTTGGCCTCAGTGCCACAGAATGACTCTCATTGTACATTTACTAGAGTAGAGAGAGCCTGAGAATTCAGCATCCTTCAAAACCATAGCATTCTTTTAGGGAGTTAAAAACTGGGATTCAGGCTTGCATGGCAAATGTTTGCAAATGGGACGTGTTGAAACTGCTGAAGTGGTGACCATCCCAGCTGTACGCTCCTCTCTCTGCTGAAAATTACAGAAGGAATGGCAGAAAGGGAAACCTTCCTACGCCGCTGCTGTTCACAGCCCCGTGCATTTTCTAAACTCAAGACAACAGCACTTTATGTCAGCAAAGCTGAGTGTTAGGTATGGCAGCAAGGGAGAAAGTAAAAATCTTTTTCAGTCATCCTGCAAAATGTCTGCAAACAGAACCCATGGACCTTAGTATTCTCCTGTAGTTTAACATTTTGGCTTCCAGAGGTTATAAAATAAAAGGAGCATGAACAAACATTAAATTCCAATTACAGTTGCAGATAATTTTCACCAAACTGGAAGGCTGCCCGCCTTGAGGAAATGACTTCCAGGTGTGGCAAGACTCTTCACTGGCTTTGACAGGTTCTCTGATGCTTGTAAGGAGTTTCCTAATGATTTCTGGATTTCATCAAATTGTAGGTTAGTAGTTTTATAGATTCTATACATATTACAGTAAAATAATTGTTTAACATAACTCAAAGAGAAAAAATAAAATATCATAAATGCAGGCTGTATCTGCCATGGTGTTCAAAACAAAGCTATTTATAAATCAATCATATCCTGTAAATAAAATACAATCAAATATTATCAACTTGCATAAACTAATTTAAAGTATTGTCATGCAGCTAATATAAAAATGCCCTGAAACAGGCTGCATATAGTGAAACTACAAAATGATTCAGTATCACCAAAGAATGAACTTTAGATAGACAGAAATAAATGGGCCCAAATTCCATTTTTCTTGTAAGTACAAACATTTACTAGAGGCACTTCAAGTAACTTATGCACATGTTAGAAATTATTCTTCCTTTGTTTGTGACAGTTTCAAGAATTATTTTGCAATGACTGTTACATTAGATTGCGGCACTGATTTTTACTTCTGCTGTTGGTAATGCATTTTTTCAGCTACATAGCCTATTTTGTATTCTAGTGAGTGCAAAATTTGGAAGTCACATTTTTTATGCTCACTTAAAGAAAGTCATGTTAGTCATATAGTAATCTTTAGTCCCTAAGGTATCTTCATGCCCCACTACATTTGCTTTCTTCTTACTTCTACTGTTAAGAATTATTTGTATCAGAAATAAAGATTATTAAACTGAAGTTACAAAAAGAGGGTTTTAGTTTTTTTACAAAAGAATGAATCCCAGAGCACTTTAAGATTTTACGCCTTAGTAATATTTGTGTCTTTCATTCTGATTCCCTGTTCCACATTACCCCCTGGCATTTTGGTCCTTGGCGTGTTGAGAGGTATATTTTTCAAACAAACAGATTGGTTGTTCAACATGGTGTTTCTCTGCATCAGCTAACTTGGGCCAAATAGCATATATGGGGATATAACTCAGCTAAAAGTGAGCCTTCTTATTCCGTGACTGAATTAGTATTTCAAGGAGTTCAAACAAAACGAAACACAACACAACAAAACCAAACCAAACCAAGCCAAACCAAACCAAACCAAAGCAGTCTTCTTCTGACTGCATTAGCCATATTGGTTCTTTGAAGTAGTGGGAGCAAAAAGTCAGAATTGTAAGTGTATGGCTTCAAAAACATTTGATAATCAATGTGACTAAGTTTACCAATACCAAAATAATTGTCTGAACTTCACTCAAATACAGGCATATCTGCTACCAATGACATTAATGACAATGACATTGGCAATGGCATTAATGTTATTTCTGTCACATCTTGCTCGAAAGGGATTCAGTAGTTTTATGGACTTACCTTTTTTTAATTTAGCCCACTATAAAATGCAGAAGATCCTATCCTTAAGATACTAACTTGGACTGTCAGTAAATTCTGACTTTGGGGCAATGGACACATATTTTTTATAACAAAGCAAAGATGACATGGCAGACTTCCAAAAGCAGGCATTACTCTTCACCTCTCCTATTCTTTACTATATATTACTTCAGTGAACTACATTGCATTTCCCTGTCAAAACAAACCAGCTGCACCAAAATAAGACAGAAGGAAGAATTTGCTGTTACATGATATTCAAAGGCCATGAGATACATTATTTAGGAGAATATTATATAGTAGAATGCCAACTCTTGGAAAACCAGTTGGCTGAAGAAAAAATAATGGAACTACTTTTCAAAAAGGCATTCAGAAAGTCACTCGTGAGAAATGTCACAGCTTAAGTTTTAACAGAATTTTCAAAAATAAAATGAACTAATTAAATAAAAAGCCTAAAAACGTTACAGTGACACAGACAAAATCCCTTAAAAAAAAAAAAAAAAGATTCATAGCATTTCAAGACAGGACCAATATGATATGCCTTATGTCATGCAACTGTTTAGGGGTTTTATTCTAAGACCTGAGATTTGAGAAATAGATTTGAAAGTCCAACACTAAAACATTGATTCTCAGACCAAATCCTTAAAATCTGGGAGGTATTTAGCTGTGTAACTACACAGTTATTAAAGTTCAAAGCTACAAAGCTATAAAAGAAAAATCATGTGGTGACAGAATCTTTTGCAAAAAGAACTATCCCTTACTTTCTCACCTTTCACAAAACAAAGGCACAAAATCCATCCTAATCTTTTGTCACCCTTTGAAACCCTGTCATGTCTCCTGACTTTTTTCATCATGGCAAATCATAGTAAGTAAAAAAGAACAGTATTTTATACAAGGAAATAATGCAAAGAGAAACGGACTGAGTCAAGCCTATGTAAGAGAAAGTTCTGTTCTGTTCTAACAGGAGGTTAGATAAGATCACAATTGAGATATGTCCCAGCTTCTACCTGTCTATCTTTTCCATACAGAAATGACTGAAAGGCTTATGTCAGGTTATGTCCCATCATCAAATTTACTGTAATGTGAAATGCAATGTTGCCTAAATCATGGAAGAAAATTAAATTAAGAACTATTTTAAAAAAAAGGCACAAGACCTATACATTGCTGGAGTCCGGGAAAGTAGTCAGGGACATCATTGTATGCTCCCTTGAACTCATATATTCCTTCAACATTTGTTAGTGGTGGCTCTCAGGCGTACAGTATAACACTACATATCTCTTTGTATTGATCCAGCACTATCACTCTTATGTTCTTATTGCAGATAAGGTGTTTTATAAATATATATATATATATGTTTGGGGTTTTTTTAAATCTTATTGTATTTAATAATGTTCTGGACCTTGGAGCTGCAATATTAATATAACGAAAACTAAGACTTGCATAAGCTATTTTCTAGTGTTACAATGGAAGTGAGGCAAAATATAGATATGGTAATTTCTTTAGGAAGAACATATATGTCCAAACTCTTAGTCATTTCTGTTTTATAAAAAACACAACAGAAACAAATCATAATCAACCACCTACATTTCCTGACACCAGCGGCTTAAATATTCTCTTTTTCCTCTAATTATACTTTGTGTCTGGAGTTCCTCTGTTTCAACATTACTTCTGTTCTTGTATTGAATGGACAAATCTTTCCCAGAAAGATTCCCTATGATTTTTCTTAGGCAAAAGCAGAATCAAGACTTAATTTTCACCCTCCTATTTTTCAAATAATTCTGACACAAGATTTTTCTTTAAATAGTCAGCTTTCAGCTTCTGAGATCACTCCTTTCTGCTTTTATTCCTATTTCTATAATTTTGCTTTAACATAAGACTCTGATATGTTTCAAGAAGGTCATAACTATTGGCTTAAGATAATAATGGCTCAAAGAGAACTCAATTTTACTGTTCAGCCTGAGAGCTCTTTACTCTTGCTTTTCTGTATGTCTGTGAATAATTCCATCATCCTCCTCAGATACAAAACATAAGAGTTATCTCAAGTGGTAGGTCTACTTCCTTATATTCGGGATATATCTCCACCTCGCAGACTCGTTCAGAAAACCTTTTAAGAAACAGTCTTTCATATTCAAATTCACAGCCTGTGCATTCCCCAGATTCTGAACCTGTGTCTTCACTGGTGCATCATCCATTTCTCCATCCTTTATAAATGTCGTTTCACCTGATTATTCACTTCTCTGTAGCTTAACGCTCTTCTCTATAATAAGCTAAGAGATATTAAAATAATTGTATGCAAGTTACACTAGGGAAGGAAGGGTCTGAACAGTCCTTTTTCACGTATCTCAAAAATTCCTTTTACTAAAGGCCATATATCAATTTGACAGAAGAGCAAGATGCAGCAAAAATGGTCCTGAAACAGACTTTCTTTTTTTTTTTTTAGCTTTAGTAATCAGTCCATAAAATCCTAAAATACTGTGGAGGGGAAGGGTCCCTGAGAAAACTCTCTGAAAAGATGTACAACATAGAATCTATTGCTCCCGTTACAGGCAATCAGAATGTTTATAGTCTTCCTTTAAGTACAACTTCATTCCTCTACTTAGAGCATAAAGTGAAAAGTACAGATTGAAAGCACTGCTGGAATGTGATTGACTGGCTTCCTAAAATATGCAATTTAAGTACTTGGGCACCTGATGGCATTTATGAGAATTCAAACTAACTTTAAGAATTTAGTGAACTTTTTCCCCCTCAGATCACCAGAAGTGTTATTCCTTCCTTGCTCTTTTCATGTATAAATTTGAAGCAATCACATTTCCAACTAGTTCTGGGGTAGCTCAATCATTTTCCAGCTTCCCAGGTTATGCAGGCATAGCAAAGGACAAAGAGGATATTCCCAAACTTAGTCAGTTATGAACTTTAACTGTAGTCCCCATAGGTAATAATCAAATTGTCCTCAACAAATCCAAATTAAATTCACATCTGCTACTTAGCAACAGGTATGGGATAGCATTCTTTGAAAAAGCTGTAGTAGTTTCATTTATAACTTAACTTTTCAAATAGGATAGATATCCATTCAAAAAAATCTATACACTTATCTACCTCCTGTACTTATATAAGACTTTTCTGTTCTCCAGATGACTGGGGAAACCCCATCTTTCTTCAGTCACCTTGGTGACATACCATCTCTCTTTCAATGTCATTGGAGCTTCATTCTTATGCATTCTTTGGTTACCTGAGTCCTTATGAATGCAATAATGTTACTATGGCATCTGGAAAATGATGCTGCGGAGTTGGCTGGGAGAGTACTTTTACGGAACTGTGTTATCACACCCATTTTACAAACTGAGCCATGTTAAATTGAAGCATTAGATTGATCCAAAAATTCAGTCTAACTAATTATTATCACTCAACTCTTAACCATTCTATTAATTAAAATCATACTTTTAAAAAAAATTTTATATAGCATTTCTGTATCTGCTATACATCTTTGAAGCCATTTACCTTCCTTACAACAATGCACATTTTATATTGTGTCTTGTACATGCAATGATAAAGAAAGAAAATGAGATCTACTTCAGTACGCTTATTAGAAGTCTGGATAAAATAATAAAAATTAAAAACAAACAAACAAAAACATACACACACACAAAAAAAACCCCAAACCAAACCAAAACACAAAACCACAACCCAGAGACGCAAGAAGAACATAAAACTTTTCACCAAAACAGAAGTAACAGTAAAATATTTACACTTTGAAAATGTGGTTGTGGTTGACGAAGTTACTAAGTAATTATTTACAGTGATTCTGGAAAATAAACATTTACTTTCAGTTGTTATCAGCTCTTTGTAATGTAGAATTCTCTGTAATTCTTTGTAATGTAAAATTCTGGATTCCATACTGGCTACAGCATTATGGAAAAAACTCTTATCCAAGTTCCAGTTAACATAACTGATTGCTAATGAACAATGAAGTAATATGTTAAACTTCTGGATCCTGAAGATATTACTTTATGACACATAAGCAATTATCTTTGTGCGTGCTTTCAATTTTGCTTCATACTACTTCCAAATATCTCAAAATTTAGTAGGCAACTTATTGAGAAGGGAATTTGGAACCACAAACTGCTTTTTTTGTTTGTTTGTTTCAGGAAGTGTTTCAATGAAATTAGAGGTAGTATTGGGAAGGAAAAAGTTAGAGGCACAACTGGTAACTGCCAAGCAGACCACACTATGAAATAAAAACATCTTTAGTAAAAAAAAGTTCTCCCCAAACTGAAGAACACTATGGGAATAATACTATATCTAACACTCATACCATGTACAGAAGAATTAATGTCAGCAACATAGTTCAGACATAACTTTTAAAAAGCTTTTTGTCACAAGATTGCAAGGTACAGATCCATCACATCAAGAAACAATGAAAATCACTTTAAAGTAGACTTCAGTTCCAAAAACTTTGTCTCAGATATATTTAAATACCATAATACAAGATTCTTGACTTACTACCAGAAATAATTATTAGTTACCATGTGCTCATTACAAAGATTGAGAATCATATATAAGGTCAATAATTATAGTTTCTTGACCAAAAAAATTTTTCTAAAGGATAGGAACCAGATGGAAAATTTGAGAAAATTTTATCCCTAATAAATTTAAGGGTCATGTTCTCAAAAACTGTACTTAAAAGTAGTCTTCATTTTCAGAGTCTGAGGGCACACAAAATCTCATTTCGCCTTGGCAAAACTTTTATCTTACTGAAAATACTAATCTGAGGGTAATTCTGTCAACACAAACAATAAAGTCATTAATTAGAATTTTATGCCTTACTGGCTGGAATGAAGTATTTCCCATACAACAGATCACGAAAGAGTAATTACAGATGGCAGATTTTACCCAGCTACAGGACTGGCTGGGTGGGACACTGGCTGGGAAATTTAGGGCTGCACAGTGCACTGCATGGATGCTCCCGCTTTACCTGGCTGGCAGAGAAAAAAGCCAAAAAGGGACAGTAGAAAATAAGATGCTGTTATCTCTTTCACCCTCCAGTTGAATCTTACTGTATTTTGTGCTGTCATTCAGTATTACTTTACCTCATCTGTCATGTTACAGAGATCTTTTTTCATGCTTTTGCTGTTTAAGTGAAACTATGGCTTTACTTCACGTCTAAACATTTGTGACACCTTTAGACTGAATTTTGGTTATTCACATTAGCGGTGTGGAAAGAGCAGTATGTCGTGCTGACCCACACCTCAGTGTTATGAATGTTATAGCTTTGTTATAGGTTTTAGATTCATTACTAGCTTTTGGGATTCAGAAGCGGTATATTTAGAAAAATACGGTGGAGATAGATTGACAAGGATGCAAATTCCTTGTCTTCTCAATGTGGTTAGTTACCACTGTCTCTAGGACTCGTTCATTACTCAGTAATGACTACACACATCATTCCCATAGAGTTTGCATCAAATGTATTCTTAGTGTATAGACTGATAAAAGACGTAAATGGATATTAGCTGGATAGAGATACTTCTCAGCAGGTCACCAGATATGAAGGCAGTGTGACACCATACCTTATCCACTCAGAGGTGGTCATCAAATAGCAGGGATTGACACTTTTCCTTAAGGAAACATTTATTTCAGTTGGAGAAACAGTAAAACTAAGTCCTAACAAAACCAGAAGTTAATAAGGCAGAAAGAACTGAAGTCCAGTCCAAAGTCCTACCGACATTCAAGAGAAGAGATCAGTTACAAAGCTAACACTCCTGCCAAGAAGCAGTTCTTTCCCAAAATGAACCTGAATGCTATGTAGAAAGTACAATCCTCTATGTAATGCATACAGCCACAGTGAGACCTTTCAGTTTTAATCCTGATGTCAGAAAATAAAGCATTTTTTTTCTTTCACTTATTGATCAGTTTTTAGAACCATTTACAACGTGCAAAAGAGACAGCACAGTAAGAATTTTATTTTTTTTCCATTTTTATTTTCAACATATTTGAGCTAGAGGTGATTGCCAGGATTTTTCATCCAGCACTACTTAGCAGATTTATAAGTGAGTATTGTGACATGCTAACAAGTGCTTTATCTCCTTGGCACAATTTCCAGAATATCCAAAGCTCAACAAGGCATTCTTTCCTTAGAAAATACTTGGATCAGCTTCAGAGCTTGGAATGATAGGGTTGAGGGATGAAGATGTGTCTTTCAGTGACTATAAAACACAGCTTTGCACTGGGGAATGCAAAGCATTCCCAAGGAGCTGGGTTTAGATCTTTTTCTTGACAGATGGATAAAGATCTTCTCACTGCATTTCTATGATCATGGGTTTAATAAACATATCTGGTAGTTCTGACTGGTTAATTCTCCTGACACCGTTTACATTTAAGAAACACAGTGAATCATGCAAGGGATTCAGCACACCAACTTATAGCACAGATGTAGCGCATCTGTCAGAACAAATGTGACCTACCTAGAAAATACCAGAAAATGGACTAATTGGACAGAAGAGGCATGGAGAACATTTTGTCATATTATGTCGTATGTGAATCTGTTCATAATGATAGAAGACACAGTGCCTATATGGCAAGTACGGAGTGCTTAGAAAGCAGGTATGGGGAGGAAAGCTAAAAAGGTATGAAGCAAAAGTCCATTTTGTTAAGAGAGTCAGTAAAATACTTCCATTTAATTTAATAGGCTTTGAACCAGGCAGTTTTCCAAAAAAAAAATGCATGATTTATTTTTGTGCTTGAAATAAGATCATATGTTTGTTGACATGTTCAGGAAGCAATCTGATAGTATTGTGGATTCATTTCCACAAATCCCTAGAAAAAAGGATGATTCTCACAACACAAAAACCCTGTCTTTTCTTATTTTATAAATGAGACACGATTTTGCCATTATTAACATTTTTGTAAGCAGCTTCCTGTGACCACTGCAGTTTTATGTAAAACTGTTTACCTGGGCTGTAAGAAGTCTGCAGAAATTAGTTTTCTTGCAGTAGCAGCAAAAGGAAGCCAATAATTTACCAATGACTGTCAATAGCACTTAATCATCATTTATGTACTACTACTGCTGCAATATTTCATCAACAAAAACCACTGTAACTGCTTCAAATGTCTGACCTTGAAGATACTAGATGTGAATTTCTTGGTTTAGATGGCAAATTCAGAAGCTCAGTAGTCACACAGTTTCACCAAGGATTTCCAGAGTGATCATTGCTCGATATTGTATTCATATTAGTAACTTACACTTCTACTATCACAGCTGAACTGCAGCCTGTGTGAAGGGCAAAAATCTGCTTGAGAACCAAAAGCTACAGATGGTGAGACAGCAACAAAATGCAATCCTTACACAAAAATGAACAGAAAAGCAGCAGAGCTTTTGTGGCTTATTAGTGCAACCCCATTTCTAGATGCAATGCAACAAGACAGCATGCTCCTTAACAGCACTAAATTTATACTGACAGCACAAGACTGGCCCTAAAGCTTCTCCTCACAACCTCTTTGAAAGCCTGGACATTTACCTATGAGTAACACAGACTTCTGTTTCTATTCAATATTTCCAGATAGAGAGGGGGTCAGAATTTTATTTTGTCCAGGCAAGGTTTTCATCTGGTGGCAAGAATTCAGAAGGCAATTAAAAAAAGAGACTGCATTTATAAAGCTTAAAAATGTGTCAAGTATTTGAAAACACAAGCCGTGATTAGAAAAATCTACTGCATCTTTTTGGTGTGTCATCACATACTATAGAGTTTATAGGACCTAATTCAACTCCCCCCAGTAAAAGCTCCCCTCAAATTGGATTTAAAGGCTAAAAATGAATGTCAGCATTTTTGAGAGATACAGCTCTCACACAGGCAGATCCTGTGAAACTGGGAGTCAAAACAGGAAACAAAATTCCAGACACAATCTTGAGATATTAATTAGGACACATTTTTATAAACAGGCTCCAAAATAAATGGTCTTCCTTCCTAGCAGACCTCAGCATTACCTTAGTTAACATGAAAGCATATGTTTTCTTGTAATAGCACTGTTGAATTATTTCTCCAAAAGAGAGTGAATGACTGAAGCAGAAAAATAGATGTATATTGTAGATTTCGGTTATCTGCTTCCGAGCTGTAAGACTGTTTCCATATCCCTCTCTTCAGCCAACTACACTGCTTATAGCTTAATGCATAAAACAGCTGAAACCATAGACTGACCTGACCACACGTACCTGAAATTGCAACAGACATTTTTGTTTGTTTTTTAAATGATGATGTTTGACCTAGAGGTAGCCAAAAGCAATCCTAACAAGGATTTCCTAAACAATTAGCGCAGCAGCCTTTAATAAAGAGATTCAGTCCAGTTCTCAGAAGACAGAGCTCCTACGTTTAGCCCCATTCCCCACACTTTTGATATTGTTATTTGATCTGGATCTGGACTCCCTAGCATTACTCTTTTGCTAGGGTCACCCTCACATTTACATGAAATCCTTCCCTTTTGCGGCCAGCAAGCTGTTTTATTTTCTCCCTGCCGCTATTCAGAAAGATCATGTGAGATCTACATGAACAAAAGGAATCTGATGATAATTTTATGAACGCAATGCAAACTCTATGAAAGTGTCCCTGCTGTTCTGCAAAGGCTTTTATGTATCGCTGCAGGAAGAGAAGGTGAGAAGTGTTCCAGAGACTTTATGCAAACTTCACAAAAATACAAGAAAAGCCCCCATATACAAGTATCTTCACTGATATTAACTCTCATTTGCTGTTTCTTTACAGCAGATGCAATCTCCAGTGAAAATGCTTTTCTTTAGCATTGAGAAACTTCTCCAAAAATTAAAATCTGCTCAAAGTAAGTGTAAATGTTTATAAGTCCAATTCAGAACTTATAACAAACTAGACTCCAAAACTTCCAACCACGGATATTTTGGAACAGAAGTACAATTACGTGATTATGAAGAAAAAGATTTCTGCTTCCAAACTGTTTTATTGTACATACAAGTTTTCTGCATTTTTTTTAAGTAGTCACAAGGACCAGATGACAAAAACGTGGGTCTCATCCCCAGTGGTATGCAAACTTATTACAGTATAATAACCTTTTATATTCTATCTGCCTGATGTACCCATAGGTACTATTTGGGATCATTTAGTTTGGGCCATTGCTCATTTACACATTTGAAATGAGGTATCTCAGATAAAAGGTTATAAATAAACTAGCAAAAACGTATTCTATTTCCAAAAAACAAATAAGTTTGGTATTTTAATAACAGTGATATTTTAACTTCCTAACACTGCTTAGGAAAAACTAGAAATTAAATTATGTGTGCCCAAAATTTTCCCACAAGGTGCACAAAGTGTAGCTAGTTAAAACTTTTGGTATCTTCTGATATCATAGCTACTGAAAAATACTGGTTTTTGCATAAAATTCTCAGCGCTTACACAACTGTACTAAAAGCCACAGCTCAAGGAAACAGGAAAACCTTGTCCCATAATGTAAAAAACATTTTATGAAGTAGAACATAGTTATTATGCAGTTACAGCACTCAGTTTAACTTGGTCCCCCGACCTAGTGGGCTGTACACTCAGCCATCACCGGCATTTCACAGACATGGAAAGGAACAATGGAGATCAGATTCTTGAAAAGCCTGTATCTTATTTTCCTGCATGTAATTATAATGCAGGAAATTTTGGAGTTGTCTCAAACATTATTTCAGGAACTTTGCAATTTGGAAGTGTTTCAAATGTAGTGGGAGTTTCCCCTATCATCTTTTGACTGCTCCCTCCTCTCATTTTCCCCTTGTCTCAACTAATACAGTGCTTGTATTGAGGCTTGCTGTAGCGTGAGCCTGATTTTGATGCACAATCCTCCTTCTCCGGGATATAGTGGAGGACTGTTTCTCAGGGGACTGTATAGCACTGCTCTGTCCTCCTTTTGACTCCCTGTGATTTTTCAAGTATGAAAGCAAGACAATGCCCCTCTTTGTGAGATTCTATATCTCTTTATGTTTTAGCTTTTTTTGTGCTTTGAAGCCTCATTTCTAGGTCTGCATATCTTGAGAAAAGTAGCAAGAAATACGGATCTGAACACACAGCTGGCATAAGAAAGGTATTTAATTAGTTCTTTTTTCCTCCTTTTTAATCACTACAGTATTCCAGCCATTTCTTAGAGCATAAAGAAAAACAATTATCTTTAAAGAATTACTTTTCCCCACACATTAACCACATGTCGCAGAAAGTCTACAACTTAGTTTATATTCGGAAAGGGAATGAAAAAGTAACTCTAAGTGAAAGATCCTTAATTTATTTCAAGGGTCTTTTTGGTCACTTCTGGGCTGCATGAAAATAGAACAGTCTATCTGCAGAGCCTAATAACTATTTATTCCAGCTCAAATCAAGAGACATAATTAATTTGATAATTATTTCCTGAAAGCCAATTGAAATTAGAGAGTCCAGACTAACAATTACATTTTTCTTCCCCTTCACATCCAACTCCACTTTCAATCCAGGAAATCCGGTGAAGCTACAGTCTCTTGGGAAGGCGCAGAGAACAAAATGAGTATGTTTCCTGTATAAAATAAAAACTATGACTTCCTTTGATCAGCCTTACTGAAAAGTAAAATCCTAACCATAAGGCTTACAAGCAAAACCACTTCTAGATCTATGACACTCAAAAAATAATGCATATCATCCACCAGATCTACCTGAAGTGCACTCAGCAAAGTAGGCAGGTGGATACGTACAGCATTACAGTATAGCTTTGTGCCATGAGGGATGAGGGGGGTTATCTTGTGGTAAATTATGGAATTGAGGTTGTAATAAAATAAAGCAGGAAGGAAGCTGCCCACAGCAGCGTACACCAGCCTATCTCGTTCTTCATCATGTCCTCTTGCCTTGTCCTCTCTCTAACTGCCCGTGAAAGCTTTACAAAAATGGAGGGCAGGTGGTCAAAGCCAGCTTGACCATTTGTGTAATTTGAAAGTCACTGCAGAACAAATAATGCATCTTTATTACACTCCCAACTGCTGAAATAATAAAATTGATGTATGTCCCCAAAAAGCCTTCATGTTTTATTCTTCTGTTAACAAATTTGGACAGTTTTAGGTTTCATCTTTTCCTTCCCAGAATACAGAGCAACGGAATGATCCTCTTCTTGAATTTCTTCATGTAACCGTTCGGCTTACACAAAACTTAGCAAGAAAGTTAACCCCAGCTCATCTGAAACGGTGACAATCATGTACCTTCATTTGTCCTATGTTTTCCATGCTATTATCAGTATGCATCATGCACAGCTGCAAGTACATACATGACTATAAATGCCTGTAGAATGTCACCATGTTTGGCTTTTATGAGACATGCGTCATTCCATCACATTTGATATATGTGGGTTGTTGCTGTAACAGCATTGTATATTGCATAGGAATGATGACTGACTTCTGAGCAAGAGGTTGGGCTACAGAACACAGCTCTTAATGTTCATATCTGCTCCACATTTAAACATAGCTGAAACTGTGATGAAATTAGCTGCAATCATACGCGCTCCCACTCAACCACAGGTACGCTGCTATCCGGCTATTGTTACTTAGAGAATTTCTGTACCCTGAATTAATGGACTGATTGGTTTGTTAAATAAAATAATCAACATATGTTTTGACAGAATTCAAACTAATGTTAACACACTAAATGCACCAAAAAAAAAAATATCTTTGCATAGAAAGAGAGTTGACAACATTTGTCAGTTTAAACACTTTCTGGCAATAGCTCAGCTTGTTAACAGGCAATGAAAGACTGCTCTATTAAGCTCAGGGTGATGCTAAAATGGTTTCATACAAGACGATAGCAATTTTCTTTACCACCAAGTGAGGCTGCCTGTTGAGAAAGGCCATGGCACGCTGCAGGTCTTTGCTATTCATAGGTATTGATTGTAATGAGGAAGACATTTTATCGCTATCCAGCATTATACCAAGTTACACGAACAGCTATCTTTTTATTAAGAGCTAGGAGTCATATAAAAATGACTTAGACTACTGCCTAGTTTAATAGCATTTCCTTTTAATTTTAACTGAAGCGATGTTCCATACAAATAATAAAACAGATTACATAAACCTTTGTTTTTAATTTAAAACCAGCCTTTGAAAAGGAGAGGGCTTAATAAACACTACCTTTAAGAATTTACCCGACTATCACTTCCATCAATAAAGTGTTTTTCCTGATCAGAACTAGATTAATTTTTGGTGCTAAGTGAAATTCTGAATTCTTGTCAGTCACCCAAGTGTGTGGGAACCTGACGTCTGTAAATATTGCGAGAAAACCTTAATGAGGCGTAAAAGAATAATAAAAAAAAAAGAATAACAGAAAAGGGTGTCCACCAACAGAGAGGGAATTGTAAACCTGGTTAGTGTCCAGAGGAGAAGAGAAAATTACAGCATCAGCTCTTTTCACTCATTCTGTATTCTGTGGACTCCAGATATCATGCTGCACAATAGTATTTTTTATTTGGGTATCAAAGTTGCCAGTCTAACAAACATAAATCTCTGTGGGAAGAATGTTTAAACTCCTCAGTTTAAATATCGTGCTAGCCAAAACCTGGTAAATGCAGGATACGGGAACAAGTTTAATTCTATTTCATACAACAGTTATAGCTTAGTGCCTAGATAATCCTCCCTGCCGGGGTGGGAGATCTTGTATGAAAGCAAACTTCTGAAAGAAGCTCCTGGTGGAACTTCTTTGTAATCAACCTGTAGAAAGACCTTGACTGCTACCTGTTCTAGCTGATGGCATGGCTGTAGCTTTGCTCTCTTCCATACCTAGAAGACCTGAAAGAGATCTCTGCTTTTTAATATTGCATTGTGCCTGTAATTTCCTACTTCCAGATATTACAAGGTAGGCATGCAATGAATTCTGGTCTAGGTTTTTTGTCCTTGACATACACATTTCTGAGAACTTGTCAGGACTGCTTTCATCCTTTACATCCCCAGCATCCTCCTCCTATCACAGTGCAGATTTCTAGCTCATAGGAAGGACTCCACCAAGCCCACAATGAAATGAAACCCCTTTCCAGAGAAAGCTACAACATCCACAGGTGCAGAGAACTATGCTAAAAGACAAGCATTTATTAGTCACTAAATCATGATGCCTGTTTAGTTGAGCTGTTTGAATAGTAACTTTGTATGCTTTTGAAGAACTGTACAAGTGCTGGTGTAGTTTCACTTCAGCCAAATTCCATTTGATTTAACAGAATCAGATCAGTATAAGACTGTTGTAAGGAGAATGTGAAAGGGTGTCCGTCGATCTACATAGACTAAAAAAATTCATAACCAACCTTAGTCTTTATTCGGTCAGATGTACATGCTATATTCTTCATCATATGGGAGCAAGGTGACACTTTGTACTCAGGACTACTTGCATAGTTTTAATTAAGTCATCAATGTATATAAATACGTATATTCTTGAGATCAATAAACAAGATTCGTCTCCACCTATATATCCTTGTTTTCTCTCTTCCTTGTTCTTTGAATGTTACCTATCACTATATAAGAAAACTTCAGGAAAAGAGGTAGAGAATGTCAGAGAAGACTAGGTTTCAATACAGGACCACAGAGTCCAGTGCTTCAAATATGGCTACAATGTCCAATATTTATGAAATGTGATATATTTAAGTTTGAAGCTTAATGACCTGAAGTTTTCTCTAGAGCCAATGAAGAAGGATAGAGACACTCTTCCTCAGAGCAGTTCTATATCCTCAGAAGGATATAGACACTCCTCTAATGGTAGAGGGCTCTTAGCCAGCTACTCTTCCAGCTCCAGGGCCTCAAGCAGGTGCCTAAAGTAAAGGATGAGTCAGGCCTGTGTTGCCAACAATTAAGAGCTCATGTTTCTTTATGCATATAGGTTTGGTAGCAAAATCAGATTTTCAAATATTAATTCATATACACAAAGGAGAAACAACATTTTCCCGGGGTTAAAGAACAAGACTAGAAGCCACAATTCCTGAAAGATAGATCTTGATTTACCATTCATTACGAATCTTCTTTTTTTTCCCTTGTTGCAAAAATAGCCTAATTCCAGCCTTTATCAATGAGGATCTATATAAATTTTATGATGTCGCCTCTTAGACAGGATCATGTGTTTTCATTTCCAACCCCAAGCATCTAGACTCCAGCAAAGAAGTATCTGTCCCCACACAGCTCCTGCTCCATTGCTGCCAGGGATGGGATGAAGTGCGCTTTCTCTAAAAGTCCCTTTTTCTTAATGCACAGGCTCCTTTGGTGAAAAGACTTTTCAAATATCCCTAGTGATGCAAAAGAAGTTCCTCCAGGTTAGCGTATACTACAGCCTGTAGAACTAAACCCCTCAGTGGTATCTTCTAGTAAGTACACTTTCAGCATTATTAACACTAGAAAATTGCCTATACACAGCAATTTTTCTTCCTGTGGTGTTATTTCTATTGTATAACACATGATTGCACAATTGCTTTAATTTGAATCTATGGAAATACATGCTGCATAGCAGAGGGCAGATCAACCTCTGGTTTTTAATAAATGATCACACTGACAATTAAAATTCCTGGTGACAGGCGAATTGCCGTTAAAATCTATGATTGATTTCTAGCAGAAAGATTTGGAGCAGCAGGGAGTAGAGCAGCTAGCAGAAAACCTTAATAAAAATCAAGGTAATAAACCTTTTGCAAATATCAATTTTAATTATTTTTTAAATTACCTTTTCCTCTTCCATCTCTTTCATATGGCCCAATCATGTGAAAAGTTAATCATATTTTATAATAAAAAACATTTACTGTTCCTTTTTTTCATCATCTTTAGCAGAGTTTTTCAACAATATGAGCCATTACACTAAAATGGAAATTTCTTCAGCCATCAGAGCACACAGCTGGTTTATAGTTAAACTGTTTCACATCAGTAGAGTTTTATTTACGCAAGTGCTGCAGCTTCCAGAGCACAAATTTGCTACAAGGTTTTTATTTCTAAAATCCTGTATTTAATTTTTAATAAAATCTGCATAATGACTGGCCAATGTCTTTGTTCTGATAGGCTTCCTCACTCAGAATTTTTTAACTATATGCAAACAATAAAAGAAGTAAATCAGCTCCAAAGTCCTTACAGTTAAAGCAAAGAAGTTTCTAAAACATGCATAAAGCAGTTGTGGAAATGAAGTGCACGGCAAAAAGACAGCCAAAAAAGAAGACTTCCTTCAAATTCTAACAACACCGATGACACAGAACATTTATTTTCATCTCATACTCTTCCTCTCCCACAGACCGGAAGGGATTTTGTCAAGAGAAAGCTTTCATGGTACTTTTGTGAGTGCTAAGAGATACAGAGTACTGCATCTTCATTTTTAGAGGTGAAAGATGTAGCAAATTTTTAGAAGTGATTTGTTTAATGGAAGAAAAAGTGCCACAAGGGCAGCTAGAAAGAGGCACGCAGCAGGGAAGCATAAAAACCTCTGGGTGCTTACCATTTTAAGTTTCATTCCTCCCTCTTTGTTTCCAAAAGTGCTTTATACTTACACTATAATGATCTTTAAATGGGTGGTAATGAAGAATAATGAACTCTGTGATGACTGGAATCGGTCAGCTCTAATTTGTGGCTCGCCATGAACAGAGTGTATATTAAACAGTATATTACAGTCAGGTATTTAATTCCATCTCCTCTTATTTATTTCCCTAGAGTATGTCCTAATCTTCAAGTTTTACTGCCATCAGTATGACCACTGTAGTTTAACTCCAGAAGAGACGGACCTGCTCAGTGGCAGATCAAGGAGTAACTCTGAACAATTGCTCTATGATTGTTGTGATTTGCAGGGGTTTCGCGAAATCATTGAGCAGTCTGATATTTTATACCGTTCCTTTTCCACAACAAACAATTTTTTCCTAAATGAGATGTGAAGCCAATTGACCAAGGGCGTATCTTTAATACATATTAAATACGTGTGTGCATGAGACCACACAGATGTAGACCAGCGGTCTTGTGAAGAAAGACCACTTAATTTTCCAAAATATCCAAATAGTGACTTAGCATTCCCCAGCTACTGCATTTTAAATTCTTGGTCTCGGTTCAGCTGGTTTGTCTTTCAGAGCCACACATCTTCTTCACAGCAGCTGAGGATCATGGGTTATAGCCCCTTTCCTGACACAGGACCAAGGCTGCAGCATACATGCAGTGCTGGAGCTGTCAGCACTGATGCCCAGAGTATGTGTATGCTACCCACAGCATATACGGGCTGCTGAGGGACCCACAGCCACCACGATTCAGCTGGACCACAGCATCCTCTCTCCCTTCCTATCCCAGGCAGCTCCTCGGAACTGGATGTGACTGGTTTGATGGACTAAATGAAATATCTTCGCAGAGTTCAAAAACTGATGAACTTGGGCTCACAGTCCTGGGCAACACACTCAAAGAGTGCAGAAAAACTAACTTGAGACTGCATGAGGGAGAAAACTTACTATTTACATGATGAGTTTATCAGAATTGATGTTTTTTTTCTAGTAAAAGCTGTTGTACATATGAGCTCAATTTGATGCTGCATTGTTTAGCGGCAGACAGAGATAATACAAAACATAATGCAATTTACCGCTTCATTTCTTCATAAAGTCTACACAGAAACATTTACTACTGCATGTTACAGTAGAGAAGGAGTTTAGCAAAATGAGTAAAGTAGGGAGTCTGCAAAACTATAAATAATGCTCTCTGCTTTCCAAAATAATATTTCACACTCTAGTGAAATAACATAAATTTCCTTTTTAATACCATATCTGACCTGAATTATTTGTCTGAAATTTCTAAATTGAATTAGTCACCCTGGACTAGATTTGTATTTACTGTTTTGTCTATTGTCAAAATGGACAGCTCAGTCTGCTCTGCCTGTGGTCTTTGACAACTGAGAAAAACCTGAGCACGTGTAATTTTAAGCTTCTGGTTTTGTTTTTAATTGTGACATTGCAAGTGCTGAATTTTGCTCAAGTTTCTTCTCAGTTGTTGATCACAAAGGATATGATTAAACCCACAAGATTTTAAAACAAAATAATGACAATGCTCCATGGTTTTAGTCTACTGTCTGACTCTCTCACTTAACAAAAGTAGGATTCTGTTACTTCAACCCAAAAATGTAGAATACCATACATATTCTTGCTCACACACAAACTGTTGACCTCCTTTCAGACAATGGAGAGAGATAACACATAACCTTTCTGGCTTCTGGGTAACATGGTTGATAACCTCTTCTGTTTACTTCTCTAACACCCTCCAGCAATCCCCTTAATCGCTTGCCAGGCATGAATTTTGGGAATTAACTCTTTTTTTCCCCGTTTTCAACATCAGTTCTTGAAAACTCATTTCTCTTTCAATACCTCTGTCAGAGAGGGTAGTTATTTTAACTATTTCGTATAATATGCATTTTGGGACACCAGCTAATGCCTCTGTAGAGTACTGCACTGTGACACATGGTAAATGCAAGGCAGACTAAGGCTATCAACCTTTGTTCTGTATTCTGCTGCATAGTGTATATCTATCTTTAGCTATTATAAAAATGGATCAAATTCAGAAAAAAGCGCACATTTCCCAATTCAGTAGAGATTGTAAAAGACAGAAGATGAATGATAACCTCAGAGTCAAAGGTGTCACTTCCCAGGAAGACCTCAAACTTCTCTGAAGATTTTCCAAAACAGAAACTGAAAATATATTTTCAGGAAGAACTAAATTTGGGCAGTCCAAAAGATGATCGCTTTATAACGTTGTGAGAAAGAGAGAATAAAAATAAGGAGTTAAACAGAAAACCAATTTGCAACGTTAAAGATAATAATTTGCAGCTACTACTGTCATTGTTCCTTTTGATTTCAGATGATTTGAATATACTGCCCATTGACAAGTCCTCAGTATGAAAGAAGTTGGTCCTGAATTTTACCAAACCCACAATTTTCATGGTTCAAAAATCTATATTGTTATGCAGCTTAGTTCCAAGATAAAGTTATTAAAAACAAAGCAACATTCAAAAGCCAGTGGTTGATAATTTATCCAAAATGTAGGCAATTTACCTGTAAATGCTTCTTTCCTGATGGTTAAACTTACCATCTTTTTATGCATAGATACTTACTGACTTATATAGGTCTATGTTACTTGATTCAGCAACTTCAATGAAGTTCAAATGCAAATCACAAAAGATGCTACATGCAGTTCACAGTTTGTGCAAAAAGGATGCAGAACAATTCCCAGACCTAAATCATATGCTCATACGTAAAATTCTTCTGTAGCTTTGCAGCTACCTAACAACCAAGTCATCTTCAGTGTGTAATGCTGAGTTCAAAATTCATGTAGGAATATTTCGAAATCATGGTCAATTAGCATTGAAATCCTTTAAGTACTTCATCCACATTAATCCCAAATGAGTACCTCATGATTAATGTTATTAAAACAAATTTCAAAGGAATTGCTATTGATTAAATTGTTTTTGTAGACCATTACTATTCTTTATATGTATTTGTGTGGGTTTTGCCTTCTTTCTCTGCTGTATCTTTAAAACTTCATCCCAGATTGACCTGAAAGGCATATTACTTGGTATGCAATACGATGTAGTGAAATGAATAATCTGCAATACAAAGCATGCGATACAAAATATAAGATTACTGCTGACTGAAAAGTTGCTGTATTAAGAATGGGATCGTATCTAGGTGAAGTAGCTGAAGTTCAGTGTTTTAAGTATTTTCCAGTGACAGTGACCAAGCCTGACTTAAACGAGGTGTGATACCTAGATGTCTAAAACTAGGTGAGGTAAATCCAGGCCCCAGTGTCTAACCTGAATGTCATTTCTCTGGCAAAATTCTTCTTGACTTCTGCAGTAAGCTTCTTGCTTCCCTTCGTAGTCCTCTGCATATCCTGCTCAAAGATTTAAAAATGTTAAACTGTCTGTGTGTACATATGATCTGGAATAGGAAAGTAGAGGCAAATGTCTTGACTCAGCTTGCCTTTTTTTTCCCCCAGTTTCAAATCTGGGGGGATTTGAAGGGATCTGGGGAAATTTAGAGCTGGATGCTTTATCTGAAATAAAACATTTGGAACTTCATTGCCTTTGTTCTATTCTTAAAGTGGTATGTAGCTAACAAATATGAACTGGAGATAATGTCTCTTTTCTAAATTTATCATTAAGTCCTTTGTGTTTTGAGCAGGGATCTCAGAATTCTTAGATTGACAATTTTCTTAGTTTACTTATCTTACAGTAAGGTTAGCTTAGCTTCAATAAAATTTAAGAGCAGCAATAAATGGTACCATTTTATTTGATGTACCTTTTTCTATCTAGATGAACTTAATGTATAATTTTTGCTCTCCCTTTTGTATTTTATATGAGACGTCTCTTGGAAATACATTTTGTTAACCTATGGTGAAGATGGCTATACTATGAAAATTAGGAAGAAGAAATGCAAAAATATTACCTGTGTAGAAATGGAAAAATTGAGGCAATGTTAATAAGAATGTAAACAAAGACTCTACAATAACCACACTGATACAGATATCATTTTAACAATATCAATACCGATTCCTTTCAATGGGTTTGTAACCTATACAGTCTTTTACTAATGGTGGAAATCCATGCCCTAAAATTTGGGTTTGCATCCACTAGAGAGAGTTTCTAGAGTGTCCATGAGGATTTGATAAAAATGCTGGGCCAGTAACTTTTCTGAGGAAAATATCATAGAAAACTCTTGGCTGAAAACATTATAAAAGCTTCATGTTTTTTTTATTAGTTATCAGAAATATTTCTATGACGCTATAGTCTAAACTCATGACCATGGACCATAAACTGGGCACAACTATTCCGGTGGACCATGTGAAAAATTATTACTACCTAGAAATCAAGAAGTTATAAAGGTAGAATGAAAACATACTGGAATCTAAGTTTTGGAAAGAGACAAAATGTATTTTCCTAAAATTCAAAAGTTTAAGCTCTACCTTTCTTTCTAGCAACAAGAGATCAAAGTAAAGGATCTTGGAAGATCTATATGAAATTTGCACATACTTACCTTCATAATGAACTATGTACTGTGAAAGTATCTCATTTACATTATTTGAAACTTTTCTTAAAAAAATGAGACCAAGAATTATTATTACAATTACGGAAATAACATCTATGACCGTAAAGGACAAACCGAGATTATCTAAGGTTCAATTCTGAACATGTTTCTCCTTGTATTTGTGTCAAGAGTTTTCTTTACCTAAAATAATAATTTGCTTTTGTCATCACAGAACTGTTTTGTTTAGTGGTTTTTTTTTAGCTTACCAACTTTTGAGTTCTCACCGTGTTTGCTGATTCAGCTCATCCTTCTGTCTCACCCATTTTTATGGAAATTTAATTACACTAGTCTTTTTTCCATTTTCTATGTAATTACTAAAAATGTACGATAGTACATAGAATCATAGAATCATAGAATCATTTTGGTTGGAAAAGACCCTTGGGATCATCAAGTCCAACCATCTACCCTACTCTACAAAGTTCTCCCCTACACCATATCCCCCAACACCACATCTAAACGAAGACAGATTCCTACAGAACACACATCAGCTTGAGAGGGAACAATACACTCTGCATAGTTTCCCTACTTATTAAGCACTCACCTAATAGTACTGTAGTTTCTCTTTTGTGGTTTTTTTTTAATGCTTTCCTATGAAAATGTCATGTGAGATAATGTCAGAAGATTTATTTGTCAAGACAGATGACATCTCCTGGTTCATCCTCTTCTCAAGAACTGTTATTCTGTCACAAAAGGATATTAGACTGGTATTACTCAATTTCTCCTTGATAAATTAATTTTGGCTATTAGTCATCTCCCTGCTACTCTGCATGTCCTCACAGTTCATTTGATTTGATTATTTGTTCCAGCATTTTTTTAAATGAAATTTATATTGTGCTTATGGGTCTATAATTGCCCAGCTCTTCCTTCCTCTCCTTTATAAAGGGAGGCACGGAGTCAGCTCTTTTTGAGTTACCTGAAACTTTCTCAATTCTTCACAACAGAGAACTGCTTCACCTCAGGTTCTTCAAGAGAACTCAAAAATGCTTCATCTAGTTACTTAAGTACAATACAGTAAACTTCATTAAGCCCAGCTCATTTGAAAATATCTAATTTCTATATATGCACTTCCAGAAGCTCTTTTACCATTCCAATTTGACATCTTAGCCCTTTCTTAGGCTTAGCAATTGCATTAACTGAGTCCAGTAGCTCCAGTTATGGAAAACTGCAAAAGACATTAAGCGTTTTTGCAGGTTTAATAGTATTTTTCAATTTATTTCCTTCCATGTTTGATAGCATATGAACTTTTTTTTTTCTTGCTCATATTATTAATGTGTTTATAAAATGACTTTTAGCTTCCTTTTATGTCCTTTTTTTACACCATGCATAATTCTATGTCTTGGCCTTCCCCATTTTGTCAGGCTTCATGTTAGTGTTACTTCATTTACACTAATTTGATAATTTCACCTGCTTTCCACTTTCTGAGGAACTTTTTTTTCCTGGGCCTTAGCCCACTAAAGTCAAGGCTTACTTAAGGGACCTACTTCCTAGGCTTCACAAGTATTGAGATTGTTTGTGCTTCTCCCTTAAAGTTCCAGGGGGAACTGCCAGTGCTCATAGATGTTTTTCCCTTAGATTTATCTGCAATGAGATCTGACTCATCAGCCCTACTAGTTTGTTCTCCTATATTTTACTGGGTTTATTATGATCTGCACTTTCTGTTCCTTGATGTAATAAATCATTTTATATCCTCAGTAAGCAGGTTAAAGAAAGTGAGAGTAAATCACCTTTGTATTTTCAACCACGTTTTTTTCTAGGGGCTTCCTACTAGCTGTCTTTAAAGAACCACAGAACAACTGAGGTTGGGAGAGACCTCTGGAGGCAATTAGTCCAAACTTCTGCTCAGGACAAGGCTAATTGAAAAGCTGGATCAGATTGCTCAGGACTTCAAGCCAGTGGACTTTTGAAAATCTCCAAGGATGAGGTTGAAGTTGATTCCACCACCTCTCTGGGCAGTTTTTCCTTATGATAAAAGACTTTTGCTCTAAATTATTGCTATTCCTTATATTCAATTCAAAAAGTTTGTGTTGCAGTTTGTGACTGTTGCTTGTTGTCCTTCCCTTATGAACTTCTGAAAGGGTCTAACTCAATTTTCTCTGTAACAACTTACGGGTAGTGGCAAAGTGCAGTTAGATTGCCCCCAACATTTTTTTTTTTGTCCAGACTGAACTAATCATTTCTCTCTGCTTCTCCTTGTACCTCATTCTCCAGCCTACCAGCAGTCACAATGGCCCTCCACTGGACACTGTCCAGTTTGCCAGTATTCCTTACCGCAGGGCCCAAAATCGGACACAGTTTCCCAGATGTATTTTGATCTATGTTAAGCAGAGGGGTCGATCAGTCCCTGCCACCAGCAGGCTATGCACTTCCTACTGCTGCCAATGAGGATGTTAAAACAGTATCAGCACCAGTCTCAGCCCTGAGACACACCGCTCAGACAGCAGACAGGAAGAGCTGGTACTTCTAATTTCAGCCCTTGCAGCCTGATGGTTCAGTTGATTTTCCCCCCAGCCTGAAGTCTACCTCTCCAGTCCATGATGCCCAGATTTGACTAATGCATAGACAGCCTTCCTAAAATTAAGTTAAAGGACAGCAACTGCTCTCCTCTTGTACATAAAAATGACCATTTCATTATACCGATCATCTTATCTTCATGTACCTGTAAATGTTTTCCACAACAGCTTGTTCCATATTTTCTCCAGGGGCTGGGGTGAAACTGACTGGTATATAGATAGTCTTTCCTATTTTTTTTTTAAGGTATGTAACATTTGCCTTTCTGTCATCATGGACATGTCCTCCAATTGCTCTAACCTTTCAAAAATACAGCAACCTCACAATAACATTAGCCAGATGCTCACCATAGATTTGTGCCTGTCCAGCTCGCCACGTCCTTACCTTGATCCCGATTTACAGTTCATAGAATCATAGAATCATAGAATTGTCTAGGTTGGAAGAGACCCTTGGGATCATCGAGTCCAACCATCTACC
>JAOXNO010000001.1:157381011-157396109 GCA_028565335.1 Limnodromus scolopaceus
GGGCAGCCTGTTCCAATGCCCTATCACTCTTTCGGTGAAAAATTCTTTCCTAATGTTCAGTCTAAACCTACCCTGTTCTCCAAAAACTTTTCTTCCCCACATGATAGACCTGAGATGAGCCTTGCCAGCACAGATCCAACACAGGAAGGCACTGCATACCCGAGTCTATTCCATGCCCCACATCACTGTTGCTGCCTAACTCATTTTGCTGCGAGGACTCCCACATCTTGCTGTGTTGCTCTCCTAGCAGATGGCTGGAGTTTGCCATTAGCTGAAAATTTACGCTTTGGATAATTCAAATAGTTGTTCATGAAACATCCTCATCCCCACGGACAAGGAGGTCACATTCATCAACTTCTAATTTTCAATGCACTGGTGGCTATTAAAGTTGTAAACCTAATGAAATTTTTGCTACTATTACTTGCAACTCATTGCACAAAACTTTGTCTCAGACTAATCGAATTTGTTTCTATTATGAGAAGATCACTCTTTCTTTATTCTTCTTGTCTTCCCTCTCTGTTTCAAACACTTCTACAGAGTTTCTTGTTGTCTGTTTTAATTTTTTGCTTAACTCGTTCTATATAACCTCATTTCCTTTAGGGGTAAACTAGCATATACTCTTGTGCATAATGACTGACCAATGTACGTTTCTGAGTCAATCTTAAAAGTGAAACTGGGATACTGCAAAGCATCTACTGATAACACTGCACTTTAAAAAGCTTTTGAAATTTCCTCCAGGCAACTGCATTACCTGCCAGAGGCTAGTATGTTAAAGATTCATCACAAAAATAGTCCTGTTATGGAAAAGAGAAACTCAGTTTTCTAACTTTCATCTGAAACCTAAACCAACACTAAAACACGAGAAAGAAGACTTTACGATTGAAATATCTTTGTTAAAACATAATCTCTGTGACATATTCTCACATGAAGGATGGGTAGCTGAGGCACCCATTCCTAAAATGCATAATTACCTTTGCTACAAAAATATGTTTTATTTTCTTTGGAAAACTGAATATTCACTTTGGCACTAGAACCAGCATAGAGGACCTATAAGGCCTTGGTATAGTGGGGCTTTTTCAGCAGCATCATGTGAACTTATTTTTTTCCTTATACATATACAACGTCAGATATTTTGCAAGGATTTTGCCAACGACAGGAAATAAATGAATAGAGAACAGAAATCAAAGTAAATGACAGGGTGCAAGGGTGGACCCAGCAACTTGGGCTGCCTGTGAGGCTGCTAAACTCTCCATCAGGACAACATTCATCCCAGTGGTTCTCTACCCTGCCTCTGACAGCAACTGTCAGACTGTGTGGTCCGGTGTCTCCACAGACAAACTGATTGTTGGATACCCCTGAGTACAGCAGCTTTAATCCATTTTCATCAGTCATAAATCACACTTTTCCACTGCAGCTCAGAGAGTTCAAGTCAGGACTGGAGCCTGCCAAGGCAGCTACAAGTTGTCCTTTGAACTACATCTGGTCTGCCCCGGCTCCCCTCTCTTTTTCATGAAGGCTTCCCTGGCACATTGTGAAGAGAGCCTCAGAATTTCCTAATTTACAACAATCTAGATGTGTTGGTTTGTGTCTGTTGTATAGGGGCTTTAAAGTATCTGTAAACATTTATTTTTCAGCAGAAATTATAAAGATACTGCAAACAAAATTCAGCCATCACTTCAAACGCACAACAAACATGTTTTTTCCTTTGGACGTTCCTCTGATTTCTTTTTCTTAGTTTACATGGAGGTTGAACTCTTGAATGCAAAAGAAAATAATTTGGGAAGGTAAAAGATTCTTTTTATGGATCTACCATCCATACCACTAGGATGGTAAATCGTAGTGTTTGACAAAGATTCTCAGGTTCAATAACAGGAGTTCATTTAAATGTTTAAAAGAATCCATATCCAACTTCTAAGTCTCAGCAGTATCTGCCAAATCTATAGCCAGTTCTTTTAATCCCAAATATAATTCAGAAACACTGCCAAGTGCGAAGGAAGTAATTTAACCAGAAGTTAACCAATGATTTCCACTGAAAAAAAAATGAAGGAGAAAAAAAAATGAAGATCTAGTAAGCAAAGTACTTCTTTTCTTTTTTTGAACTTTGTTTTTTCCAGCTTTATTCTGCTGCATAAGGCCAATGCAATAATAAAGACTAATTTCCTGTGGCAATCATCTTCAAAGGGAACTGAAATGAATGCATATATTCTGGAGCCATACTGATAAAAAAGGTTCAAACAATCCCCATTATTTCAAATAATGTTGAAAAATGATACACAAGAAGGGGTTTCAACTTATTTCTAGCTATCCATTTTGGATTAACATAAAATATGGTACTTCCAAGTGTTACTATCCTTGTGCAATGTATTTATATCAATATGATTACTATCTTCAGTGAAAGGTTTAATATCAACATATATGTCATTACTGGAAATGTTTCAATTTATATTAAAAAATGAAACTGTAAGATCAGCAACAACTGCCTCAACTAAATCAAATGATTCCTCCCGCAAGCCAAATATAAATGTTCTCATTTATTGAAGTTACACATCTCTTTCATAGCAAAAACTGAGCCACTCAGCTTCATTTCTAAAATTATCCTTATCAACTTTGCTGACTGTCTTTGCACAGGGCTTATATGTAGTTTGAAAGGATCTCTTCCAAAAGCACTTGATCCTTTGTAAAGGTAAAGAAAAATTAAAATTGGAAAAATAGAAATTTATGTAACATCAACGGTTCCAATCTTTTACTTATTATGTACGATATGTCTGTACATATTGACATTGCAGTCTAACAATATTCCAGTTACGTTACTGTCATGTTTTCGACACGATGATTTTCCTTTATGGTTGAGGAGATGAAAATAAAAAGGGTATTTCTAATTGCTAGACCAAATTGTTTATATTTTGAATTAATGTGACTCTAACAAATTAATAGAATAAAGTCTTTGGAAAATCTTTACTGATGGATCTTAATAAAAAGCATAAGAAGAGAAACCTGCTACAGAGGATTCTTTCTCTTGTCCACCTCTGAGGGAAATAAGAAAACATGCCGAATCTCCCTAAGGGGACGCCTAATCTCTCTAAGGAAGACTACAGCTAGGTCTGAAGAAATCCAGTAGCAAAAGCCTATAGGAAAATTTCACAGATTTATGTATATTCTGACAACATGAAAAATCAAAAGTCTGGTCATACCAAAGATTAGTTTCTGAAATAAGGTCAGAGGCAAAAGGAAGAATAAGGCAATAGTCTATAGTAGCATCTGAAAAGCCACGGGGAATAAGAGAGAGAGGTATCCATGCACGTGTAAGTCTCCTGACACAAGGCTGTTACATATGACACAGACCTTTTGGGAGCACCCTACCACTGGACCACAATACCTATCAGCTGGAGGTCAGGCAGAAAACACAGGATGTCTCAAATAGATCAAACATCTACACAGGACATGCGAGTTGAGCCCCAGATGGTCCAAAACATGTTGAAAAACAACACACAAAATGCTGCTGATGTTTCTTTAATGACTTGTGGGACAATGGGCAACTGTAACTCTACTGAAGTTTGTCCTGGACTCAGCTTCATCCAGCATTTGCACTGTGGTACAGACAAGACTTTGCTAACACCACTCACAGGGCACAGCATCACTCTAGGAAAGTTTCTACATAACTGTGCAGCCAACCAGAATGCCACATGAACCTGGTGAGCCAAAGAAATCTACTGACATAGTCATAATTGTGGTACTTATAAAAGGGGGTCAAATATAATACCAAAATGACAACAGCCTGGAAACTCACCAGTACGATAGAAGGTGTTTGGGGGTTTACAACGGATCCCTAAGTATTTGTGACTCATCACAAATTGTACATGACACTGCTGCAGGAAAAAAGCAGTATCGCTTTGGATTTGTTAAAAAACATATATTCATATGAGACACTGGAAGTATTTACTTTCTAGTACTTGGCACTAGTGAACTTTTTCCAGTGAACTGTCAGCATTTTGGGGTGTTAGTCTAGACAAATTGGAGACCCCAATTGAAAACAAGAAGATACTAACAGACCAGAGAATGTAATTTAAATGAAGGAAAGCTGAAAGAAGCCCACAAGGTGCAGCCATGAGTAAGTGGCAGCAGGAAGGGGCAAGGGGAGAGGGGTTTGACTAGAGTAGGCAGAAGTTGCAGTGGAAAACACGGCGATCAATTGTTTCTTGTGGACATGGTGGATAAGAAGAGATTATCTTGATTTGCAGCAAAAAAGATTTATATCTGATCTCAGGAAAAGCTTTCACGCTTTAAGAACAGAATATACACCAGCATCTGTCACATATGGATGTACTTGATCCTGCTTTCAGTATATGTGATGAATTAGATGATCTCTTCAAGTCAATTTGAGCTTTGCATTTCCATGATTTAATGATATCAGCTTTCTGAGAAACTTATCAGTCGTGGTATGAATATTCAATTATAAAAAATAGTTTCTACTGCAAGTTAGCCATAACACCAAATTCTAGGATATCAATTAGTACGTATTAGTAACACAACATTTCTGAATTAAGAATGCAAAGCTTACTGGTCTTTATCCCATTTCTAATCCTGTGCACCATTCAGTCTTATGTCTGGCTGAATATATCAAAGCAGGAGTTCTGTTGACAAATATTGTCAGTACTGTCATCACAAATGCTCAACTCATAATTTAAAAAAATAACACCACTACAAAGTTTATTATGCAAGGCTAATAAAGGATAGTTTCCCCATTGTTGGAGCTGCACATAACTTCTGATGTGTTTTATGTTATCTGGTCATCACTGTGACGCTTTTTTTTTCAGTGTCGAATTTCTGCAGAAGTAGGCTAAACATTAGACCAGTACCATATAAAACCCATATGTCTTCTTATTCCAAATGCATTCCTCCAAGAAAAATAAAATGGGGGATTTACAGAAATGCAGTTCCTTGAATTTAGTGAGAGCAGCACTAAAGAGAGAGAGTGGAGGTTAGTGACTTGAGGACTCCTGATGGAGGAAAGTTTCTTAGGAGTTACTGGCATAATTTAGGGGTACCCTGGTTTTGACAAACTATACTGGGGTATCACAGAATCGTTAGAGAAGGAAGGGACCTTCAAGATCATCTAGTTCCAACCCCCCTGCCATAAGCAGGGACACCTCCCACTAGAGCAGGTTATTCAAAGTCCCATCTAGCCTGGTCTTGAACACTTCCAGGGATGGGGCATCTGCAACTTCTCCAGTGCTCCAGTGTCTTACCACTGCCAGAGTAAAGAATTTCTTCCTGATGTCTAACCTAAATCTACTCTCTTTCAGTTTAAAACCACTACCCCGTTACCCTGTTGCAACAGGTCCTACTAAAAAGTCTGTCTCCATCTTTCATATAAGCCCCCTTTAAGAACTCAAAGGCCACTATAAGGTCTCCCTGGAGCCTTCTCTTCTCCAGGCCGAACAACCCCAACTCTCTCAGCCTGTCTTCATAGGAGAGATGCCCCAGCACTCTGATCAGAAAAAGGCATAAACCCTTTTGAAAGCCAAGACTTCCACAGTATAGACTAACTCCATATTAAGGTAAATGAATGGGTTTTCCTAAGTGTCACTGAACTAGAGACCTGTATAGTACCAGAGGATGGATGCTGACACGCCAACAGGTTCTGTCCTTGGAAGTTCATTTTCTAGTCCCTTTGTAGATCAGGATCAGATAAATGGACTCTCTTCTCCTTTATCCTCAGGGTCGAGTATGTTTTAACTCTTCTTCTCATGTGTGATCTCAGAAGTGAAATCATAATTAAATAAAAACCCGTGCTAAGTGCTTTCTCTCTCTCAGCACACACACACATGCACACGCATATACATGCTACTTTGAAGGGAATAAATACTGTTTCTGTGCTGCCTGGACCATCTTCTTCCTCCCTCTTCCCAGGTGTTGCTGTTGGCCACTGCGCCAGCACTTGCCGGGCACCGGTGCCAGCATTACCACTGCCCTGGCTCTCCTGAGGAGCAGACTGTCATTGGTACAGGTGAGATGCTTTTGCCGGTGGATAAGCCCGCCTCTTCTGCAATAAGATAAGTTTAATTCTGAAATTCATTCCCATATGGAAAGGAGAGTACATAATAGCCATTTTACTGCCCGCTGCCAGCAGCTAATTGCACAAATATAGATGCAAAGCTTATGTATGCACCAGTAAAATCTGTTAAAAGATGTATGGTTTATTGCTATTTCACAAAACATTTGGAGAATTGGAGTAATAAGTATAAATGAAATGATATATTTTAATCTCATCAGGCAAAATTAACGTCTGCCTTCTAACACATTTGTCATCTTCTTTCAGGAGGAAAGCCTATTCATTTCAGTAAAATGGCCCAAGAATTAAGGCAGCATTCATCCGAAGCAGCTGAAGTATTCAGCTGTTAATAAAACCAACAAGCTTTTATCAATGAGATCAGATGCCCCTTTCCTTCCTTAAATCAATTTATTGCCAGGCCATATATGAACAAGATCCACACTAGAAACCTTCAAAGAAACCAAGTGAGAAAATGCATAGCTACATGCAAATTATTATTAGGAAGCACATTTGACTGAAAACCACACTAACTTTATAAAAAATTTTCAGTCTTTTACTGGTGTTGGGGGAGGAGGTCAAAATGATCCCTAAGCAGGTGCATTTTTCATTCACTAGCCCAGACTGCATAAAGAAAATATTATTTGTGTTCTCTTCATTAATGACATAATCAAGAAAGAAAATTTAAAATATACATAAATATTCTATAAATTTCTCCTCCACCAGAGAGTACCAGCATTTTAATTTCACTTCCCATACAGTTTTGTGGATGGATATTTTTATTTGTACTAAGGATTTAGAGAACTTTCTGTTTAGCAGGCATAAGTGTTACATAATGATTTCTAGGTAAACAATTCTGGTAAGACCTGATATTTTTCATAATCTAAAGTAATTGTTCAATTTGCAACTTAATCAATGCAGTAAATGCACCTTCCTTATCCATACTTCATTCACCACCCAAAAAAAAAAAAGTAAATATGTTTTTAATCTTTTGGTTATTATTCTGTAATCCATTTTACAGAAATATTTGGATTGTATAATGATACACTATACTTTCAAATGTGAGTTAATATATTCTTATGAAATATATAAAAGCACACAAAAATAAATGAAATATGTAAGAAAGAGGATGTGAATAATCTCTGACAGTTATTTTCATATGATACTGTTTTGCATTTTACACATTCTATGCAAATATTCCCCAAAACAATGTACAGAGCATAATATAGTTGTTACGGCCAACAGAATGTCACATTAATCATATGAAACCACACTATTAGAGACCATTATTTATTTTACACACTTTCATTTACTGTATCATAATCCTGCACTTTTATTGTAAACATAAGCTTAATAATTTCAAAGTTCGTATGTCGTAAAGGAATAGTTAGCGACAATTCGGTTTTATAGCTAATTTAAAATATATATATAGTAAGGAATTTCAAATCTGTTTCTCTCTGGTCTTTCACTTGAGCATAAAAGTTATCTGGGATGCATTATAACTGTTATAACTGTTTCCTGGGTTGAATGGATCCCAGATACAGGGCTGTCAAAGACCTGCAGTGTCATGCCACCTCGGACAAAGCACTTAATCTTTCTATACTTCTGCTCATTGTTTTTAAAATCAGACAATATTTCTATCCACTAGTGCTGTTGAAATGAAGTTAAAATGTGTAGTTACATTTTGCAACTAATTATTTATTACAATGTATGTGATTGCCAGTTTACGGTACATAATTGCTAATAAAAATAATTGCGGCTAAATGACACAACCACCAGCAGTAAATGCAACATGCAAATTAAAAAAAATTAATAGAGAGCTAGAGAGACAGATAAATGCCTGAGGATACCACAAATAAGGGGATCTCTAAAAGGTGTACACATACATGAGCTGAAAGTACCACTATCAAGGAAAATGCAATGGCCAGTGCAAGCCACCTGCCACAGTAGTTGCACAAGGTCCAAAGCCAGAAGTGGCATGGTTTGATTCCCAACAATCTGCCTGGTGAGCCTGACAATATAGAACTAACTCTTATTGGCTGGGCCACAAAACTGACCCAAGAAAGGCTTTAGATTCAAGGTAGTGTGTCCATGTGCTGCTACACAATCTTGTATGATGCTACCAACTCGTGTTGGGTCAGCTTGGGTATCACAGGCTTCAGAGGGCCCTGCTTCCATATTCTGGTGTGGAAAATCACTATTCTGTGATCCTGTGACTGAAAAGATCCTTGAGGCTGCCCTAGAAAGCAGTCTCAGTCTTTTCAACATGTGGTAGGAAAATATCAGTGAGTAGCAGTGTTTTTAATAAGGATCAGTACGGCAGGTCTACAGAAACCAAGTGGAGCAATCTGGGATTCTACTAAAAATGTTGGACCAGATGGTCTTTTGAAGTCCCTTCCAACCTGGGCTGTTGTATGATTCTGTGAATCTAAAAAGACAAAATCAAACATGAACCATCAATTTCAGGTTTGAATGAAATACCTATACTCCTTCCCAACCCAGAAGCCAGTTAGCTGTCAGAAAGCCAAGGAAAGTCCAGAGGAAGTAGAGAAGGAAGACTCCACATTCATTTATCATTCTCTTTTTCCAAAAGCAGATGCATGTCACAGTCTGACAAGAAAATCAATGCCTCTGTCAGCACTACAACCATTTTGCTTGGCTTGAAAATAACTTCTGAAAGACGAATATCCCAGTACGTTTCGGACAGCAAAGCAGGCCCTGACGCAGAACTAACACGCTTTCTCTTCATCACACAGAAAGGCTTCTTGCAGATGAAAAAATTATAATTTAAATATGTGGCTAGTTCAGAAGAGTCAAGGGGCAGCAAGCCAAATCCAAGGCACTGAGGTACAGGAGAATCCTTCTGATAATGTCCATGGCCTTTGGTTCATACCCTGTTTATCCTGGAGAGTCAGGAAGGCCTAGGAAAAGCTATGCACTTCTTCCCTACAAATAGGGGTTCTGCTTATTCTTGATAGAATAAAAACATTCTATAAATAGCATATGATTATTGATATATATGAGGATTCACCATAACTTCATGCTTACACAGAAGATGTTTTTAAAAATCGCTGTTTCTGGAAATTATTGACTCAGAACACAAAATTAAACAATTTATGGAAGAAATTGTGAATTGTTGGACATATCTATTAAACTAAACTTACTTTAAAAAGGCTCTTTGATATCTATTATCTACACATGAATGGCCTTACCAATGCGAGTAATAGCTTTCCTAAAACATGTTTTTAAATTCATAGTCCCTGTTTGAAGAGTATTATTACTAACTTCTGTAAGTATCAGACAGTATCAAGGAATTAAATTTATTGTACTCGATTCAAACATTCTAATTTAAAATTATTCCATATTCAAAACTCCTTTCTCTCAAAAAAGTATTCAAAAAGAAGTGATTTTAAACAAAATCACAATCTGCTGACATATCTTTTCAAATTCAAAGTTAAATATGTCATTTTCTTGGCACATACTTGACATATGGCCTTAAGTCTTCAGAAGATGCAAGTCACATAAACTTTGCTGATTTGTTTACACTCATACTGCATTTAACTCAATATATGTAAGTTTGAAAATGATGAGCTTGTAATGTTTTACATATCCCGAAAAACAGCTTGTATCTTGATTTAGTTCCCTAAATATACTCAATCACTTAGTAACTGGTGCTTCTGTGTCACTAAAACATTTTCATTTCATTTAATAATGTCTTCCTTCTGCATTCCAACAATATTTAAAATATTTTACCAAGTAGGCTTACATTGGAATTAAAATATTACAACTTTACGTTATTTTGTCATTAAATGCAGAATCTGCTCAACTCAATCAATCCTCCCATAAACAAGCTCACAACTGATTTTCAGAAGCACTTATCTTTAAATAGATTTTTTAGTTAGAAGAAAAATTTCTCCTGAAATGATACGAAAAAATGTAGGTTATGTATATTTGCCTCTATTTATGCAAAATATCAGTTAGCATTAATGAAGTGTTGTGTTTTCATCAGTGCAAAAAGATAGATGTTCTGAATAGGAATTTATCTATCTCAATGTTTACACCATAGACATCTACCTCTAAGGAATTCATGCCAGGCACCTTTTCTAGAAGTCATTGGAGAGAAGCAGGAATCTCATCCTAATGCTGACCAGATTAATAGTGTTTGAGAAGTGGTTATTTCTTTCCATTAAAAGGCACTTACAGTTACTGTCCTGTACAGTAATTAAGATGCAGACATCTAAATACAACCGAGAAGGGCTCTTTTTGTGTCCCTGTTACTTTGTCACCATCACACCTTAGCCAATGCAGTGAGCTTCTGGCAAAGGCAGCGTACTTTGGAAGAGCATTGTGTATTGGGAATATTTTGGAAAGAAGGAATTAAAAATTTAACCCACTTACCAAACTATAAAAAGAAAAATCAGGGCTTTGGTTTACTGTTTTTCCCAGTGGAATTTTATCCCCACTAAAATTCTTACAGTATCAGAGGATTTTAGACCTTTTGTTGCAAATTTTACAAGGTAGAACATAAAGAGCGTAACAAGAATGATGGGTCTTAGAAATAGAGTATTTTTGAAAATCTACTTCTTAATTAAAGCTGTAATAACCATCTGAGATTCTCAAGAACATAACAAGGAATATCTCTAATGCAAATCCTCTTGAGCCCTGCCTCACAGTGTTGGTGTGAGTCATAAGTCATATTCGCATTGAGATGAGTATGATTCTGCTCTATCAGTATTAATGACTTCTTTTGAAACAGCTTTAAACTTTTGAATGTAAAATCTTGAACTTTAATCTTTTAAAATAAATTTAAAAAAAGAAACAAATGTTTAGCTACTTTCCAAAATGTGATCAAAATTAATGTAACTTTTCAGTAATGCCGTAAATATCTCTTAATACATCCAAAAGTAGTATTTGCTGCCTTAGTTGCAGCATCACACTTGATGTACATGTTTAGTTAGTCATGTACACTTAATTTTAAGTCCTTCTCAACTTTACTGAATTCCATCGAAGTTCTGCTGTGTGAGTATAATCTACATTATCTGTTTTGAGATGCAACCTTGGATTTAAGCCTCTGAAATTGATATTGGTCTACATATTCCACATTACCCAGGTATCTAAGTTTTCTTTATAGTTGACTTATTTCCTCATTGCTTTATGCCTCCAACAACTTTGGATTATCTACAAGTATTTTCTGTACTGATTTTTTGACTAGCAAACACTTTCTGTTATCTAGGAACTAAGACAAATCCATTTATTTTTTTTTAAGCAGCTGTATAAAATTTGAAATTTCAGATACTTGAATATGTATGCAACACAGAATAGTTTTCATGTTTAATCACCTTTACTGCATTACGTTATCTTGCTGAGAACAACACTATGTTTATGTACATGTGGGAAAAGGGATAAAAAATTTCAATTTGAATCTAGATAAAATAATCCACAAGTGCAGCTATTGCATTTTTTGCTGGTTGTGCCTTAAAATGTGTATTTTTTATTACATATTTCACTAGAATATTTCAGCATCAGCACGTTAGTCATTTATACCAGCTGAGGATATAGCCTATGGTCTCAGGTGATAGCTAGCATTTTTTCCATCCTCTCAAGAGATAATACAGGGAACTTCAGTCATTTACTTTTCACACAATCAGGATTTTCCCATCAGTAGCTTTACAAGGTTATCTGTTTATAATCCTTCCTCACTTGAACATAATTTTGCTCTTAATGCTAATGTTGAGTCTTCTTGTAAGGATTGTCTTAATCTTTTGTTAGAGGGGTTTTAAGCAGGGTAATAAAATCTGGTGATGTGGTCATTGTTGTATACTAAAAGCCCATAGTCTGGCAACTTCTGCCAGAAATGAAATTGGAAGCACTATCAATGTTGATGTTTTGTAAGATAAGATTAGTTTAATTATATTTTATAAGCACCAATGAGAATGAAGTGTACTTGTTAACTACCATTTCATCCCATTTATTCACTACACTTCCTTCAATGTACTATATACATGTCACAGGAAGCTCTTTGAAGACAATATTTTGAAATTAATTATTGTTATGAGTAAGTCTTTTTTGCATTAAAAAAAAAAAGAAAAAGGCACTGCAGAAAATCCCTGGACTTCTCAGGGGTGCAGTACTGGGAGGTCTTTTGATGCAAGAAGGGTTGCAGGACACTAGGAATACAGCTTGCTCTTTTCCCTGTTTATAAATCCTATAGGAAGAAGAGGATCAGTGAAACTATTGCTTAATGTGATTGCTGGTTTGTATGAATTGTGTCCCATTGAGGTTAATTCCCATGCCTCCTTGACAATGAAAAACAACTGTTTTATTCAATTTGATTTTTGTGAATTGATGATGCGATTCTTGGCTTTTTTTTTTCCTTTTGCCTATGAAAGCTCTAGGTACATTAACTGTTGTTTGTTGAATATTCTTGTTACCCTCTTTATGTGGGATGTACATGTTATGATGATCTCCCTTTTCCTTTCATTCTTGAAAATAGTATGTCACCACTGATGTCATTCAGTCTCTCTAATTTCCCTGTCTCTTTTGTTTAGCTCATCAAACCCTACTTACTCACACCACTTCCTTACCTCAAAAGAGGAAGGTCAAACAATAAGTAGAGATAAAAGAATAGCAAAAAGCAGGAAAATGGTTAATTCTGGCCAGCAGAACTCTTTTCAAACAACTACGGGCATTAGGAGGGAAGAATGGATACTTTATTGGCACAAAAAGGAAAGTACTGTTTCTGACTATAGGCTATAGACGGCAAGGTTTTGGTAGATGGAGGGGGCTGCAGCGGTCGCCCCTGTGGCAAAAGGCCAGAGTGGGCATCTGGCTGCTGGCCAAGGTTAACCCATGCATAGTCAGGGTCACCTGGCAGTGTCAAAACCTGAGCTAAAGTATCCCCAAGTATCTAAAAAATCAAAGAACAAAGATTTAACAATGTTAACTGCAACTCTGCCCTCTTTAATAATGGGGTCAGAACATTTCCACTAGAGATGTTACACAGTATGGAAGCATTATGGGAAAAGAAAGCATTACATGAAAGCAAGATGAGTGTATTAGGCAGAAGCTAAAAGGAAACCACTCAAGTATGGTTTCCACTCTATCTCTGAATCTACTGCTCATCAAACAACCTTTGCAAACTTAATCACTTCTCCTTTGTAGAAGAATATTTTTCCTAACCTGCCTTTATTTACATGCTGTTACTCCATTGATCTGTATCATGCATATTACTATCTTGTTATTCATCACGATGACAAAATGCCACTCTGTTTTTCTCAGTGATATAGAATCTTAGTATTGAAGGTGAGATATGGTCAGTTCTTCATTGAAATACATTGAGGTGTCTAAACACGAACAAGTTAACGCTGTTGTAAACAGAGTTACATACAGCATTGATTACTTCAATACAGGCATATATGTCATTTGAGCAGCTGTGAGGTGCCCTTAACAGATGCACGGAGATGATACAACTCAGATACAACATAGGTTCTATGGAAAACCTGTAAACTTCATTGGTATTTATTAGTTTCCCATCAGTGGGATATACTAGACCACCTTAAACGGCACTCAGGAAACAAATTCTGCCTCTGATGTTCTTGAAGACACGGGAGAATTTGGCTCCAATCTCCATCTGTGCCTGAGTCACATTCACCAGCCCTATGTGCCTGCCTCAGATATGCCAGGACATGTCAAATAGCATTAGACACCTGAACTGAGGTAATCGATTCAAATTACACCCTTATTCACAAAGTTCACTTGCAGACACCTCTATTTAGATGACAATAACTGGAAGCCTCAAGCCCTCAAGCTTCCACTATGGTCTTAATACATCACCCATGACACTGACAACCTCATTCAACCAATCCTCCACTATTTGGTATATTTGCACTTAATAATGTGAATGGAAGATGGAGGACCAACAAGGCATATGCTGCAAACTCAAATACTTGGCACACAACACAAGTAATTCCATTTCTACTTAGGTGTACTATTAAAGAATTACTACTGTTCCCAGTGGCTACTGGCTGACTCAGGTGGGCAGTGTTAGAATATTTTGTGGCATACCTGCAAGTGTTTTTCATAGGTTCATAGTTTGAATTTCACCAGTGAAGCAGAATAGACGCAGTTATCCTACCAGCAAAACTCATAGCATCTGGGTAACTGAAAAACTGGCAGCACCTAGAATGGCAGCTGAAAACTGGCTGAGAACCAGTAAACCCAACACATCTGAGAATCTTGAACACCGATGACAATGCGAAAACATTATTGGAAGTACTGTGTGTATAAATAACAAATCAATACAAGAAAACTTGACAGAAACTTTGCAAATGGAAATTTGTTGATTATATCACTAGCTATGAATTACGTTTTCAACTCTACTTGTAATAGAAACATTCGGAGAGACGTAAACTACAGTACAAAAGGGAGCAGGGATGAAAGATGGAAAGATGAATCCTTCCCACAGAAAGATGTAGATCCTTTTTATTATAGGCATATGTATTTATTGTTTCTCTCCTTTATACTTTTCAAGGTGTACCACACTACTATGAATTTATTGATCTTAGCTGGCACAGGCACTTAATAATGGAAGTAATGACCCCAGTACATATTTGGAGAATTAGTCGCACATTGTAAGCCAGCTACTTCATGTTACTGCCATCAAAGATATATTCTTTAGGGGTCACCATATTTAAGTTTAATGTTACTGTTGATGTTTAATTAACTAAGAATGATATCAACCTGACCAATACCCTCAATTTCATTACTTTTCCAAAGTTTAACAGGTTATTAGAAATGTAACATACATTATTCAGTTGTGTTATAACTGTTCATAGATTTAATTTAGACCCTACAGTACAGAATTCATGTTGATAATGTTATTTTTCCATAATTTATATTATCTTATAATTTATATTATTTTATATAAGACATGTTTATATAAAGATATGTTTATATAAGATAATTTATTTTATATGTTAATTTATATTATATTATAATTTATATTATCTTATAATTTATACTATCTTATATTATATAATTTATATTATCT
>JAOXNO010000001.1:157396209-157411783 GCA_028565335.1 Limnodromus scolopaceus
TATTATATAATTTATATTATCTTAATGTATGAAGAAAAATTGAACTTTTAAATTATTTCTAGAGGTGATATAAGTATTTTGTTTGAAAATGAAGGAAAAAGAAAGAAAATACTGGCCCACTGTTTAACAGGAAGGGTGAATTAGGGTCACCAATAATGCTGAAAAGGCAGAGGCTCTCAACACTTCCTTCACTTCTGTCTTTACCAGCACTGTTGGGCCTTAGGCCTTAGGAACAAAAATCCAGGTTGATGTCAACACAGACTCACTGCCAGTGAAGGAAGAGTTGTTATGTGAACTGTTACAGGAGCTTGATCCCTAAAAATTGATGAGCCGTGACAATATCCACCTGAGGGTGTTAAAAGAGCTGGTTAACATCATTGCGAGGCCACGCTCCATAATCTTTGAGAAGTTGTGGAGATCGGGGGATGTCCCAGAAGACTGGAAGAAGGCTAACATCACTCCCATCTACAAGAAGGGCTTAAAGGAGGATCCAGGAAATTATAGGCCCAGCAGTCTTACTTCAGTCCCTGGGAAAGTTATGGAACGAATCCTCCTGGGAACTATCACAAGTCAAATGGAGCGTGTGATTGGGAAAAGCCAGCACGGATTCACTAAGAGCAAATTGTGCTTGACAATTGGTGGTGGTAAATAGCTCCTTTTCAAACTTGCAACCTGTCACAAGTGGGGTCCCCTGGGGATTGATATTGGGCTCAACTTCATAAGTGATCTGGATGATGGGATCAAGCGTATCCTGATGAAGTTTGCTGATGATACCAAACTGAGTGAGGAAATGGACACTTTGGAAGGGAGAGCAACCTGCAGGAAGACCTGGATAGGCTGGAAGAGTGGGCTAACAAGAACCTTATGAAATTCAAAAATGAAAAGTGTAAGGTCTTCTAACTGGGAAAACATAATCTAGAACTTCTGCACAGGCTGGGATCTACCAGGCTGGAGAGCAGCTCTGTGGAAAAGGACCTGGGGGTCCTGGTGGACAACAAGCTCAGTGTGAGTGAACAGTCTGCTGATGCAGCAAAGAAAGCCAACGGGATGCTGGGTTGCATCAACAAGGGCATCACCAGCAGAGATAAAGAAGTCATTGTCTCACTCTACTCAGTGTTTGTCAGGCCACACCTGGAATACTGTGTTCAGTTTTGATCCCTGCTATACAAAAAAGATGTGGACATGCTGGAAGCTCTGGAGAAGGGCCACAGTATGATCAAAGGACGGGGAAGGCTGCCATATGAGGAAAGGCTGAGAGAACTGGGTTTGTTCAGCCTTGAGAAATGATGGCTTAGGGGAAACCTTATCACCATGTTCCAGTGTTTAAGGGGTGGCTACAAAGAAGATGAAGACTCCCTTTTGACAAGTAGTGACGTGGAAAAAACAAGGAGTTATGGGTACAAATTACTCCTGGGGAGATTCTGATTGAACAGGATTGCCAAGAAAGGCTAGGTTTTGAGTAACTTGGTCTAGTGGAAGGTATCTCTGGCCATGGCAGCAGGGCTGGAACTAGATGATCTTTAAGGTCCTTTTCAACCCAGACCATTCTATGATTCTATGAAAAATTGGATCAGATGATCCTTGAGGTCCCTTCCAACCTGATAATCTATGATTCTATGAAAACTTAAAATTTAAAAAAAAAAAACAAAAACAAAAACAAAAACTAAGAGATAGCAGATTATTCCATCTAAAGAAAACTTAATTTAATGCATTTCTTGATTAATAAAATTGTTTCTTTAGGCAAAGAAACAGTACTATAACCTTAATATTTTTACCTTTTTTTTTTAAAATTTTTTAAATAAAGTAGAAGGCATGAAGATTTCTATGCCAAAAAAAGACATTGCACTGCAAGCATTCTAAAGACAAGAACTCAGAATGTCAGGACTCAAGCTCCAAAGCACTTCAACAGCTGCCTAATTTTAACCCCTTGCTTTGGCTCCACCTGCTCCAAACAATACATGTTTATTTGCATTGTTGCAAAGAACTGAACCAAAGCACATAGTTAAAAATTAATATGTTAATCGTAGATTATAAAGCCATAAGGATCTCTGTGATCCTCTCATCTGATCTGCTGTATAATAAAGGACAGAGGATTATCCTGACTTCATTCTAGTTTGGGCTATGTGCTTCGAAATGCTTTTTCAGGGCTTGGAAAACCTTCCTTAAGTGGAAATTGTTGAGAAGATATTTAAGAAGACAGGCCGTGTTTCCTCCTAAGTACACAGCAGCCACTTGTTAAAAAAAAGAAAAAAAAAAAAAGGTTTAAAAATGGAAATAGTATCATTAATATCAGTCCGAACAAACTGAGGATGCCTCATTGTGTCTTTGATATTCAGTTGTAGTACCTTTCCATATGAGATGTTTCTAGATGTTGTTAGATGCTACATGCTTTTAAGGTTTAGATGCTTATCAACATTTATGGCTTTTCCAAACACTCATTTAATTTTTCAGATAGAAGCAGAGGTTTATGGATGACCTTGACTTATTCTGGTAAATATTGGTTTTAAAATAATATTATTCAAACGGTATATAGGGCTTTCCTGGTTACAAAAGAAGTTCTCTTTGTCAAGAGAGCCAAATTATGCAGATATACAATGCAAGGCTACTAGCATGTTGTCAGTCCTGATGAGCGCACTGCACCTGTAGTATGGATAGCCATCATGAATGATGTTCTTCTCCAAAGAACTGCTCATGTTCACCCCGGTCCTGTGTGGAAGATGGCTGAGCATAGAAGGGATAAGGAGCTACAGTCCACTCTCCCTACAAGAAGTAATTTTTGCTTTGATAATACACAAAGACTGAATTATACCAAACATACTTATAAATTAAGTACACATATCATTTATTCTCTGTGGAAAGCAGCAGGGGGGCAGAAATCAATTACTGGAAATTGCTTTGGATTTAGTTAAAAAACTCAATGCACAGTGAGATAGACATTCTGCTAATCATAGTGGTCTAGAAATTTGTAATTGAGGATGAGAGTTACTCAGCTGACCAATTTAGCTGCATGCACAGGAGCCTTGCGCCATCTGAGGTTTTACAGCGCAAACAAAGCACTCCAATGGGGTTGGCAGATAGGACATCTGTAACCTTCTGAAGTAGCATCTGTAAAACAGCAGGGCACCTCAAATGGGACCATTAACAACCAACTGAATCATATTCAATGTGTTAACTTTAATGTGGGCCGAATAGTGCTCCTGGCCACGTTGACTGGTTTGCCTAAAACCGTGATGCCTGTATGGGGAGCCGGGACCCCTAGTTCACACTTAGATGTTTAGATGTTTATTCTGAAGCTGAATCCAATCTTTATTGAATTTTCAATCATGTGCTATGAGGCAGAGTAGAAAACTGAACTGCTCCTGGCAAATGAAAATGCACATATGCTTAAGTATGTGCAGAATCTGGTTCTTAGAATGGGAGCACCATTTGTACAAGGGTACTACAGAGGCTTGGTACATACACTAAAATACTGGGAATTTGTAGACGATAGTAATCCTTAAAAAACCTTGAGAGTTCTCTGCTTATACTCACTACACTTATATTCCAGATGGTAGCAGGTGCTTCCCAAGCCCACTGTCAGGTTCTGGAAGAAAGAATAGGCAGTATAGGAAAACTCACTGTCTTCAAACACTTTGTGAGCATTCTTGTGGTCTTCAGTATCTTCTAAACACTAAAGCCACCCCAACCTTATCAGATCAGCCAGCAAAACACCATCTTGGCCCTGCATTTTGGTGCACCATTTTGCTAAGTGTGATGGCTTGAAATCCTGTGCACAAAGTCCAATGTCCATTTCAACAAGTGTGTGTTTTCAGCTGGCAAAAAGACAAAGCTGCAACATCTTCAAGCAATTAAAGAAAATTGCTAAAGAAAATCAGTGTTTAATTTATTTTTACATAACCAATCCAAACAAGGGGTTTTTAGAGGTTGAATTCATTCCATAAATTTCACAGTGACTGAAATTATGAAAGGTAAGGTTCTAATTTCCCTCCACTTACTTGAAATAACAGTTGTGTTCTCAGCCTTACATCAAACCAACAGAGATGTTGGCAGATCACTGTCTACTGCCTAAGAGCATTAACCATAACCAATAACGACTGTTATTGTAGTACACAATGAAAATAATTGAACTTGCAGTTATAGGCTTTTTTTTGTTCTTGTTATGTCTTTTTTGTTTGTTTGTTTTTTGTTTTGGAAACTGTAAGACACAAATCATGAAGCAGTGAAAGCTAATGGGAGAAAAAAAGGAAAAAATACCAGAAGTGTGTTTATTTACCTTGGTACCACTCCAGGTAATATAATCCTCCCCCTCCCCCAATGTTATTTCCTCTTAATCATGTTATAAAATCTGTTTTGTGTTGTTCAGGTCAAATTGAGTCTCAGGGAAAAATAAGTAGAAGGGTCAGCAAGGCATGGACCAGTGCAATGGGCTGATACTTTCAGAGTAATTGATTCTTAAAGAATGCAGCCTAAATACCTGGAAAATCAGTACAACCTCCAAGAAAAGTTTGCTTTCATACAATTGAATAGAAAATATCACAAGAATATAAATATAGGGCATCAGTCTTGACACTGGATTTCCTGCATTTTCCTTGTTCACCTATCAGAGATAACATTATTTAAAGCAATAACACCTATATCATATCAGGTTTAAAATCTTCTGAAAAAGTATTTTTTCAGATTTGCAATTTATGCTTTAAAAAAAATACCTTTACACATTTACCAAAAAGGATTGGGAATCATTCCAGCTTCTTGCTTAAACGGCACACATTTAAAAATACTATTTAATTGTATGGTTAAAGTACCTAGTCTGTTTGATTAAATGCAGCAAATCAAATTTAAAATGAAAAAGTTTAATTTTAAAGTAATATAGTAAGTATACAATTTCTATATGTAGTATTACTTATGAAAAAAATCCCATATTTAACCTAGTAAATGGTTAGAATACCTTTTTAGCAAGTATGCTATGCCTATATAAAAATACTCACAGCAATTTGTTGAAATTAAATTGATGATGGTATGTCATAAAATAACCAATTTAAACTTTTAAATATTACCTTGGCTTCTTCCCTTTGTAATATCAAAAATGAAAGTATTTATTACTGTAAAAGTACACAGACAGAAAAAAGGAGCCTTTGAGAAAACATTGGCTTTTGATGCCAACAAATCTTTAACCCTTTCCTTAGCAGATCAAAATGTCTACTTTTTTCCACTATGCCTTACATACCATAAATGCTATTCATCCTCAAAGGATAACAATGAATAGAGAAAGCATTCCAGCATTTGAGGGCAAAACACACAAGCAGCATTTTATGCCACTCAGGAATTCTGCTCTGGAGCTGACGGTGTAACAGAGGAAGTCCAGTCTTTCTTTTTCATTGTTCAGGTGACTGAATATCTTTATGTTGCCTGGATTCTTATGAATATCCAAATTAAAAAGACCTTGATTAAGAGAAGAGTCTTGTCTGCAAACCTTAAACTTCCACTCATATCCATTATTTTTATTCTGTTACATAAATATGGCAAATGTGCAAAGTGCAAATGTAAAATAGACTTCATATAGATTATAAAATACCATCAGTGGTTTAAGTTTATACAGTGTCATCAGAACTCTTACAATATTTAGCATTTTCCTTAGATACCCATTTAAACATAATTATTCAAGACAATTTTCATGTGAAAAAAGAACCACTCTTAAGAAAAAAAAAAACAAAAACAAAATACTAGGAAGTAAGTATAAGAAAGTCCTACTATAAATATTAAAGTTGCTTTTAGTACAATTTCATCATTAGGGGATTCTGATTTATTACTTTTTACTATATTATTTGAGCCCAAAACCTATGATCTAAAAAAATACAAAAATGTAAAGAAGAATATATCAGAAAAAAGAAACCATGAAAGGAAAACCAATGAAAGATTTTACAAATCTAGTAATGGATTTAAAGAAGATAATTTAAAGAGCAAAGGATGCTGCACAGTGTAAAGGAAGAGAAATTTTTCCTAACAGATACTGTTCGGAAGGCACAAAAACATGAGGAAAGAATACTACTTTTTCATAAAGATAAGTACAGCTAACAATACAGATAAGCACTGGAAATATAAGAACATCATTATCCCTCAGGTTGGCCCAGATTAATCCCAGCTCAGGCATGATACAAGACCTAATATAAGGTATAACATTAAGATTGAGAAACACTGAATTTATAGTGTCTAGTCTGCTAGGATTTGATTGAACTAGCAGGAGCTTCTTTGCTGTGGAATGGAGAAGAAGGGATCTCAGTAACCTTCCCCATGACAACCCTGTGCAGGTACAAGAAGAGTAGAAGAACTCTGCCCTTAGACCTCTGTGACCTCCTTCATCAATCTCTTCTTCAGCTGCACTGCAAGCCATTGCCTTTTTTGCCTATGAGACCAAAAAAATAGCTATATTTGTACCTCGCTAAAATCTGAAACCATGGCTGGCCAGTACACTGCCATATGAAGACAGAGGAGAACACTCCTTGGACCCTTATCTCCACCAACTTGTACATGCATTTTAAATTTCAGATCATGATAATTATATTAGCAGCAGTAACTGCAAAAGTTGAAAAAAGAAGTATTTTCAAATACTTGTTTTCACGAAGACAGTTTAAGCTATTTGCATTCTGCTCCTGCATTCCTCTTTGTTATTGCTGATACAAAGCTCGGCATGACCATAGGACTCTATATGTATTGGTTTATCTCTGCCCAGAGTATTGAAAGACATCTCTGCATTTTGACATTGCTTTATTTACATCATTTTGTTACTTTGCTCTGGAAGAGCTCCTACTGAAGTCCCTAGGCCTGCCTGCAAGTGTGAGACTTCTCTTTGTTCATTACCAGCATTGCAAAAAGTTGTCTAATATTAACCCATCGCAAGATCGGTCTGAAGTGCCTCTGCAGGTACAGAACTAGGGAATGTACAGCAAAGATGGAGAAGGCAAAGTTAAGCAAAGGTATAAAGATTAGATAAATAAAAACACTTAACTGGAAAAGAGAAATAAAATCAATACCATTAAAGAGATGGTGAATAGGAAACAGTGTGTCTCAAGAACTATGCACCATAGTATAAGTAGTAGAGAATTAACAAATGAAATTATGAAGTCATTCACCCAAAACAAAAGAAAAAGAAGATACTTCTCACAGCATCTGGGCAATGTTGAACTTTATTGCAACAGGAGGTTATGCTGAAAGTCTAAGTTCAAAAAGAATTATATGCATTCAGGTTAAGAAAACAAAACAGTAGTATTAAAAAAAAAAAAAAAAAAAAAGCAAGCAAGCTCCTGTTTAGAAAACCTCCAACCCACAGATTGCAGGCAATAGAGTGTATAGGAGTGGAAGCATAAGTGTGTGCTGATGTAAACCTCTAAGCATTCCCTGCTGGGCTTTGACACAAGAGATTGATGCAGGTGGACACTGAGTCTGATCTGGTACCCAAGCACTACAGCACTTTTTAAAAGCATGGAATGTAAGCAGCTAGATGAGGCTGAAAGATTGCATGAGCGGGAGTACTGGGCCAGAACAAGGTATCTTGTATCTGAAACATTATACTGAAGCAGTATAATGAATATAACCATCATTACAAATCTACTAAACGCAGAACAATCCCACAGTAAGACTTTCACAACATCTGCTCCCAGTTCCCAGAAATGTTCCCAGAAAACTTTGCATCCTAGGGTCTGACACTCCTTGTGGGAATCTTCTTCCATGAATTCAGTCACTCTCTGATCCTGTGTGTATTTTTGGACTCCAGAACTTCCTATGGAAATGAAAGCCATTAATTCATTGTGCGGTGTATGAAAAATATTTCCTTTTCCTCATTTTATACCTATCACCTGATAATTTCATTTAATGATCCATGATACTTAAGAGAAAAAGTGACTAATCATTTTTCCACTCGACTCCAGCATGATTTCATATGCTTTTACCTTATTCATCTTTAGTCACTTCTTTTTTCTTAATAAAGCCTTAGCCTAGTTAGATGTCCTTGCCCAGACACCGCTCCATACCTATGATCAAGCCTGTCATCCTTCTCCAATGTTTCACAGAACTATCAAGCTTGAAAATGCATTTTCACAGTTTTAGCAGCCAGTTTAGAGACAATGCTTACATATGAATAGATAAGACTGGTTCTTCCCAGCACGCCTGTCTTTGGATTTATCATTACTGAATTTCATCTGCTGTTTTATCACCTACTTACTCAGTATCTAAAAACCTGAGTTCACTTCTGAGCCTACTACCCTGAATTGTTCAGTATCATTGGAAAACTTTATCACCTCCCTACATTGGGATAAATAGCAGTGGAATTCCACTATCCTGCTATTGCAAATATTGACCATTTTTATTCTATAATTTTATGATTATTCTTTCATTCCTATCCTTAAACATAGAACTATGGAAAGATCTTTTTTTTTCCTTAATTAAAGTCGTGGTATGGAATTTTGCTGAAAGATTTTTGTAAATCCAGGCAGACTATATTAACTAAAGGCACCTTGGTCCATATGCTCCTTTACTTCTTTCAGAAGACTTTTAGTAGGCAGTGACATAAATTCCTTCCACAGAAGTCATGCTGAATGATCTCTACTATTTTATATTTTTCCATGCATCCCTCAGTTCCATAACACACTTAACAATAATTTGCCTGCTCATCCACTGGTAGAAAAGCACAAACAAGTACTATGTGTATTTACACCAATGTCAGTGTCCAGAACTTTGCTTTATAGGTTTGTTTCTGTATTTTTCTGGATCAGTACAGTATTCACCTTCATCTTTGCCAGTTTTTAAACTGTTTCAAACAGGTCTCCTAGGAATAGTCTCTGTCACCCGGGCAGATATTCTGGATGATCCAAAACACCCAACACTTTGGCCTTTAAAGCAAACAAATTTGCAGTTCTATTTGGATGGTGATATTTACATCTTTCTCTCTAAAAAGAAGTCTGAACAGAACTTAAATATTCTTTTTTCTAAAAAGACATGCGACATATATTTATGGAGGTGGAAATCTTCATCCAAGGGCTCAAATGTATTAAGAAACAAAAACACAAGGCAGAGTTAAATGAATCAAGGTTTTTTACTGTGTGTAACATGAGCGATGACTGAGTAGGTCAAAGTATGAGTGCTCTCACATTTCTGTGAAACAGCAATATTGAATAAAAATGTTGAGGACATGGTCTAAATGAAAATAATAACAATAAAAAAGATCACTAGTGCATAAAGCATACCGGTTCTTTTTTCTAAGCATAAAAGCAATTAGGACTTTGAAGAGATATTTTAAAAAAACAACCAAACAAACCAAGAAAAGCAGGTACAGACACAGCTTTTTAACTGCACATGGCAAACGTCAGTTAAAACAGAAAAATTCTAAACTTTCATAGACGTTAAATAAATCATTTCTGATGCAGAAACTGGAGAACAGTTTATGATCACATCCTATGAATACCAACTATCCATGTACTAATATGATTCTCCCCACCGCAGTACTATGAAAGACAAGCTGATGACCCACGACTGGAAACAAAGCATTTGTACACAGTGTACACCTCTGTACTTACAATCAGGACATGAGCGTTCACATTAGCTTTAATCCAAGTGCCCTGTAGCAATAGCAGTGAAGAAATAGTAACCATGAAATCAGCACTGGCAGAAAAGCCCAGCAGGTAGAGATTGCATTGGCCTCACACAGCACATGCTGAAAATTATGCCATCACATTTTACCTAGGCTACTAAGACTAAGGTTTGTGTGACTACTTTCACTGTTGCTTTGAGTGAAAAGCACAAGACACCATGTAAAAAAGTCTGGCAGTAGAAGCTGGCACCTGCAAACTGCTGGGAAGTCAGAAGAAATTAATTTACTCAGTTATCAAACTTAAAAGCTAAAATGGACACCACCTGTTCCATGGGGATTTCAGCAAACACTTGTCTTATCAAAGAAATTACCATGTTTTACGGCCATCAGGACATCTTAAGCACTTCAGCCTTCTTCTGTCCCAGGTTCTACTGATGTTCACCTAATGGGTGCTTCCTGACAGAAGTCACTAGGGCTCTCTGATAAGCATTTTCCACCCAGGCAGAAAGGTTGGGTGCCCCTGGTTTAAGGTTGTGTATCTTACTTCACAAGTGCAGATGGCTACAGTTACAGAGTAATCATCAGTTCCCATAACTCATTTGACAGGCAATAGTCATAAAGCTTTGGTGCCTTGATCTGCCATCATGTGAGCATAAAAAATTCAAGAAACATGGCTACAATTTCTTTAAGCTGCATGCTTGTCTTCATGTATTTGCAAACCTGTGGAAATTTAAAACAGCATAGATAAGAGAATATTTTAATCTGGGAATGACAGCATTTCCCAGATTAAAGGGAAATACCAGCACACAATTATCTCTTGCTACTACAAGATAAATAGGACGGTTTTTAGTTGCTATGCAAGAAATAAGATGACCCTTGTCAGTGGTAAAACTGATAACAAATATAATGACAAGAAAACCAGCTAAAAATTAGAATTATACTGATTTCTTTTCTAAAGTTACCTTATCACGAGATTGTCTAAAGCTAACTGATATTTAAGATGTAGTCTTTTGTATATGTACAATTTTTAGATAACCTGTATATTATATTGCCCAAAAGAAGTTTATTCAAGTCTTACAGTACTTATAGATTTTATCTGTAATAATACATCCCACAGCACAAAATTAGGCATGGACTTCAACTTTGCCCTCTGTAATTTCTGTTGGTGTGTATCATGAAGTCTGTGAAGTCTTCACACCTTAAATATCATGAAGAATGTTTATGGTTAGGGATTATTCCACAGGAAATTTGTGCTACATCTAATGAATGTTTTAAATCTTAAGACAAAAACTCTTACTTACCTCCAAATTCTAAAATGTTGCAACTTTTAATGGCAATACTTTTTAAGACCATCATTAGGTACAAAGAAAGGTATTTTATGTATAAAAACTGCAAGGTCATTTCACGTTATAACTGGTTATCAATGCAGTATCAACATTTAACTATCAAATGCTCATTTTAACTGCAAAGTTAGTTAATCATCTGGCAGTGTTTAAGCAAGCTTCCAGGCTCATAAAGACAAAGATGAGCTCTCCAAGGGTAAAAAAAAATAAAATTGTCAGTAATTCATTCGATAGTTACTGATGTTAAAACTTTATTTTAAACACTCTAACAATTATTCAGGTTTAAAAGGACTATATTTGAGGTTGGTAATATTATATAAAGCATTAGGAAAAATTAAGCTTTTACTTCATCAATGTTTCAGCAACTTGAGGTATCACTAAGACTGAAAAAACTGAAAAATGTGATAACCATTGGAGAGTTCTAGATGTAGATTCATCTTAATAAATTCAGTAATTCAGAATGTGCATACCAAGAAGCGTTCTAACTATGCTTTCCACTTTACTAATACAACTTCTTTCTGATATTTCTTCACAGCGCTCATAGTAAAAAGTCTGACATCTCAGTTTTGCTGAGATATCAGTATTCGATCCTCCCATGTAGCTCTTTGCAGGCTGTCATTTTAGGTTAAATCCACCACTTTATCCCAAGACTAATTTTGGAGGGAAACTGTATAGACAGAATAATTCATTTTATTAGAGCGGTAGTGTGCTACTTCAAAATCTGACAGTAATCGTGTTTGCAGCAGACTGACAGTTCCAGTATAGCTGGTGTTGCATGGCCTTGTGAAGAGGGAAGAGAGATGCAAGAATAAAGTCAATGACACCACTAGAATAGCAAAAGCATAGCTTTTTCCTTGGCAGTGTACTTTACACAAGCGTATCTATTGCCCTCTTGCGCAAGGGAGATCTCTTTGTTACCAGGAGAAGCAAGAAAAAGTCTTTGTGTACAAGTGATCACAGACTATTACATTCAACTTACCCAGTTCAGACATCTAAAAGATGTCTGGTCTAAGCTAATCATTGAGGATTTCTTTGCTGTTAGTGGAGAGTATCTTTAGCTCGTGATTCATACTGAACTAAAATTGATATCTGAGGTGGGATGAATCACACACACTAGATGCCTGCCTTTTTCTTTCCACTTCAACAACTATTTTAGACTGGATGCTCACCTGTTAGGTGACTCAGATTAGACATTATGAAATCCAGCCCAGAAGATTAGGAGGTGCCAACAAGAGGATGAAGCCAAAATAAAGCAACAAGGGACTACAGTGCTGTCCTCAGAGTATATGGAGTGGAAATCCAGAAAAGAAAGAGAAAAGTGACTGTGTTGTTTCATAATACACTCTGTCTGAAATACTTTTCCCTGATACCCTTGTGAGATGAAGTGAAAATCACAGAATCATAGAATGGTTAGAGTTGGAAGGGACCTTAAAGATCATCAAGTTCCAACCCACTTGCCATGGGCAGGGACACCTCCCACTAGAGCAGGTTGCTCAAAGCCCCATCCAGCCTGGCCTTGAACACTTCCAGGGATGGGGCATCCACAGCTTCTCTGGGCAACCTGTTCCAGTGCCTCATCACCCTCACAGGAATGAATTTCTTTCTGGGAACAGAAACGGAACAGTGCATAAGTGATTGGGGTAAGCAAGAAGGATAAAAACTGTAAGTGGGCAAAACATGCCTTTTTTTAAAACAAAAATATGAGTATTTTTACAAAAGGAATTGCAACATGTTCTGACTGTGGTAGATAACTGGACGTGATTATTCAGGAAGCACCATCTAGTAATACAGTTTTTATAGCAAATGATTAAAATTCTTTTTACTCCCCATATGCATTCCCTAAATTCCTCTAAATTATAGCAAACTATTAACTACAAAAACTCTGTGAAGTACTGTCTTTTCATTTAAAAATGTTTTTGTGTGAGAAACAGGGTGTCTTCTCGCTAAAGAATTACCAGTTTATTATACTTTTTCATATTAAGTATCACTTTGGTGGAGATGTCTCTATGTAAAAATTAATTGTATTGTGCAGTTCTGGTTTTTTGATGAGGCTGTTAAACTTTATGCTGGGTTTTTGATTTTCCCCTGAAAAACACAGGAATCTGAAGACAAACTGGTAGAGATTAATGGTAGCTGAAAATATGCTGGTTTCTAAAGAACTCAGGGGATTATGAATAACTAAATTAAAATTCCGCAAGAAAACATCTGAGGAAAGGACATAAAAAGTGTTTCCATGTGTATTAAACAGCATCTACTCTCTATTATGCTGAATACATTAAAAAATTATATCCCAGATCTGTGCTGGAGGGTATGTGACTGTCAAACACAAACTGTGTAATATTAGAGCCACCTGTCTGTCTGTCTGTCTCATTCCCTCTCTCTCTCCAGCAATTCTTAGAAAACAGGAAAAATCCTTCTAGTGCCAATTTATATGCATATCCACATGTTAAAAGCAAGTTCAAAGGAGCTGGAAGGTGGACTATTCATTAACAGTAGCCTTGTAATAGTCTTGGTACACCTTGTACATAGTGTTATTAAGAGGGATTTGGCATGCAGTAATTTTACAAATGTCTTTAAAATGTAAGATAGAAAAGATTTTTTTTCTTGGCCTATTACTTTAACACTATTGTAAGTGTATAAACAGAATATCAAATGACAGCAGTCTGTAAGGGAAGAACATTTTTTTGTTTCCCTGTTAAATCTTGGTAAAGCTATAAAAAAATCTGCCACACAAAGCAACTAACTATCATGGTCAACCTCTGTAAAATTCAAAAACTTCAACCTAAAATAATCCTAATCTGAACAGCTAATCACGGTGTGAAGCTATTATAATGTGTATCCAATTATAACCAGCATTATGGTAATGACACTGTCATTAATCTTCTGCTCTATTTCTCATATTTCTAGAGACACTGCTAAACACAAAACCTTGAAGCTCCTTACAGGAGACGGGAAGTTTCAGCACTTGTACTGCTCAAAATTTTCTATGACATTCCCTACCTGCAGGAATTTCCAATTTTGCCACTAGTTCTTCAGAAAAAAAAAAAAAAAAATCTTTCATCAGTTATCTGGTTGAGGTTTGTTGTTTAAGTATGCAAAATGTCCCTGCTCATTGCAGAAGGGTTGGACTTTACAGCTCCCTTCCAACCCAAACTGTTCTATGATTCTGTGATCTTCTGGGGTACACACTCAGCCTTTCAGAAATGTGAGCAATGGCCAAGTATCCATTGTTGAGCCCAGCTTTCAACTTGTAATGAAACATATATTGGGGGGGAAAGTCTACAGGAAAGCTGACGTGGACCTTGCAAACAGGAGGGAGGTGTAGGAGGGAAGAAAGGTGTGCGGGGCCAACATGGATAGCTTATTAATGGAAACCACACCTAAGAAAAAGGTGGAAAAAAGAGTTGGAAGACTGGGTAAGAGAAGTGGAAGATGGAGGAACACTAAACATATTGGGCAGGGATGGAGAGCCTTGCATCAGGTAGGTAAGGAGAAGAAAGAGGGTAGCTCATGCATAGGAGTAGCTCTGCTCCTTCAGCACATCCATCTGCATCCACACCCTGCACACCCATCTTCTTCCATACCCATCCTGCATCTCTTCTCAGGCCTGGAGGGAAGGTGGCTCAAAACAGTCTTAATTTTCCCTCCCCTTTTCCAGGCATGAAGAGCCAAGGATAGAGATGAGAATTAACTTAAAATATTAACAAGTTTTCAAAAAGAAAAAAGAAAGGGGCAACGGGAAAAGAGAGCCACCACCAAAACTGCAAGGCTTTTTCTGGTCTCACTGCTTTCTGTCACAAGAGTACTGGATGCTTTGTTTTCTTCTGCCCTGTATCCAGCATCTCCTGAGGAGAGGGGATGACTGCTGCTTGGCCTCTGTGGCAGGTCAGGCTGGTATCTTTGTCTCAAGAGAAGAAAACACTGGAAGAAGCTGAAATAAATTGAATTATCCTGTAATAATGGGTAGTATGCTCCCTAAGGACAGAAATCTTCCATTGCTTCATTACTTGTGGTCCCACAAAAATCAGCGAGAGGCAGGTGTAACACAAATAGCAGTGACAACCTGGCTGTACACTGGAAGACAGTCTTTCAGGAGACATCTTTGAAGATTTAAATACAGGCAATGTGGTGATGACAACGGGAATTTTTTTAAAATGTAAAAACCAGGTTTCAGGATGGGAACATAATGCAACTGTTTTAAATCACAGCGTTGAAGCAGTTAAAATCTTTGTCATTTCAGTGCACCACTCAGAGAAAACAGACAAGGGAAACAAGTTGTTGTCCTTCATTTATCAACATGAATTCATTTAAATGCTTTTAATTTGATCTCTACACTACAACTGACATTTGAGAGGAAAATAGTGTATATGAAAAAAATCTACTTGAAATACATTTTTAAAAAAGTGTAAAGATGAGCTACAGAGAAAGAAAAACATCACGTCCACCTGATGGAAAAAATCATAGAATCATAGAATCATTTCAGTTGGAAAAGACCCTTGGGATCAAGTCCAACCATCTACCTTACTCTACAAAGCTCTCCCCTACACCATATCCCCCAACACCATATCTAAACAGCTCTTAAACACATCCAGGGATGGTGACTCAACCACCTCCCTGGGCAGCCTATTCCAATGCCCGACCACTCTTTCTG
>JAOXNO010000001.1:157419594-157442772 GCA_028565335.1 Limnodromus scolopaceus
TGCCCCAACTTCAGACCATTTCCTCTGCTCCTGTCATTATTCCCTTGGGAGAAGAGGCCAATACCCACCTCTCTACAACCTCCTTTCAGGTAGTTGTAGAGGGCAATGAGGTCTCCCCTCAGCTTCCTCTTCTTCAGACTAAACGTGCCCAGTTTTTATAAACACATTTATGTAGTTTTTACAATGCATATAGAAGAAAATAAGAGACAACAGTTGGATCCAGCAGTCAGGAAAACAGAATTTAAGCACTGACTCGGAGTTACTGAACTCCCATAAGACACCTCTCTTGATAGTATTTTAATCAATTGCTCTTGAACTTGGGCAATACATCTGCTGTATTTCCCAAGCTACTACATACAATACATTTCAAGCTCTTATAATTTATAAATGGACTTCACATTGTCCTCCCAGTTATTATTAAATCCAACCACAAGTGAGCATTCCATTAGGTACTTCACTGTCTCTATAGCAATGACCACGCTTCAAGTTTGAAAAAGGAAACTGAGAAGTATAAAATAGGAAAAGGAAAAAAAATAAAATGGAAAAAAAAAAGTATCTCATAAATACTCCCAGGGCTGAGGAAGCAGGAAAGACAGTTTGCAATATTTTGAGTAGGCACAGTGAGCTTTGTGTGATGACACTAATAATAAATCCCAATTTAGAAAAGATCAAAACTTCAGCTTTTGCCCGTGGCTCTTTGGAATGTCTGCATGCCCCTGAATGTCTAATTTAGCACTGTTTTTATCCTATATTGGCACCGATCTAGAACCATTTAATTAAAGAAATTACAGTGGAAATACACTCTCATGAAGGAATAACGTTTTATTGTTAGACAGAAGCAGACAACTGAACTAAATAAAGGAAAATGGAGTTGATTCCATGTGAATTTCATTGCAAGTTTTTAATTTTATGACAGTCCTTGGGTGCTGTGGCAACTCCCACTTCTGCACCACCTACAGAATGCAGAAATGCCCCAATGACAAGAGTATGGGCATATCCGTAGTGGCCAGGACAGGACAGCCCAATCCACATTCTCACATAGCACCTGGAAAGCTCACCTTTTCAGGGCAGATTTTCAAAACAGCACCAAATTATCTTTGGTTGCTCCCAGGAGTTTTATGGAGGTCCTCAGTAAGAGCTTTCGAAAATTCCATCCTGAAAGTATAGCTATTAGGTCACCAGTGATAGTACATCAACCATTTCTTTCTGAGCTCTTAGCAGCTGAAAACCTTTTCAAGAAACCACTTTATGTAGAGCCATTGCTTTCTTTGGGAACTGCACGTGGATATGAAGGGACAGAGTTTGTTCTCATTTAGAAGAGCGAGTGCACTCTACTCACAACAAGCAATAGCAGAAAATACTATTGAAATTACACGTATTCTGTAGTGGTTTTGGAAGGGATCTAAATATGCCTCTAGTGTATGTTTTTTCTCCTGTCTTTTTGTAAAAACAACTACCACTAGATCACCACTCCTATTTTGTGAGAAATCTATGTTTCGTAGGGTTTTTTTTGTTGGCAGAGAAGGAAGTTTATTTTGTACCATATTAATATTTCTTGTCTGCTGACATTCCCATTCAGACACCAACTAGCTGAAAACCTTTACAGCAATCATGCAATTCGGCATCTAGTATGATAAGCTGAACTATACCAGCATTTGCCAAACCTAAATAAATACACAGGGAATGCAAGGTGGGTTTCCTAAATGGCTTATTATGACACAAATTAAATCGGTAAGATCAATAATCAGGGACTCCCTTACATATTCTTGTGATTATGGACTTGCTGTTTCTGAAAAGTTGCCAGAGACAAAAATGAATGAATTTTTATGACCTCATTTACTGAATCTCTCCCAAGCAATACATAGGAACAAAACAGCAGCTGAAGGTGCGAGCTCCCAATTGCTAAAAAGATTTATCAAACCTCAGAAATAAGGTATGGAAAACAGCAGTTACAATACCTTCATCTCTGATAGTTTATCAAGATTAAAAAATGTTTCTGCATTTATATAGATTGTACAAATCTTTACACCTTTTGTGCTTCAGACCTTTTTTTTTATCTTGTTACTCTTTTTTATTTTTCCAGCCTGAGATTATGCACTTGCTTTAATATTTTGTTGTCTAAGATACAACAGAAGCTAAAGCTATATATTCTGAGTGCATTTTAAAAAAAAAATCACATATTATGTCCAAGGCTTGAAACATCCGTTGAGTCATTATATTTCTAATACAAAAGAAAAGGCACAAAATTCACGTTTTCTGTAAATGAGAGGCATATTATAAAGTCCATTGATCCCAGACAAATCCTTCTAAGTCTTCTTAGGAATAGTTCTCAGACGAATTAAGCACACACGACTCCATCAGGCACTGCTCTGTTCACACTTTGAAGTAAGCAGTCACTGAAGAATTACTCGGAGAGCCTTGGGGAGGAAGTAAAGTAATCCCTTCAGCTCTTCCTCAGTGCCAGGGGTAGTCATGACCAGGAGTGCTCAACAAAGAGGGAAAAAAGCAAGAGCCTTTCTTACACGACGATTGAACAGACGGGAGCACTCTAGCCCAGGGATGGCAGAGGAGGAAAGTGCTAGCTTTTTCTAGGAGACATTTTCTTCAGCGTAAGCAAACTAAAAAGGGTCTGCGGATAAGCTTCGACTAATAGAGGGAGAGTCTGTCTTGAGAGAAAAGCAAGAGAGATGAAACCTTTCAGAGAGGCTGGAGCAGTCAAGGAAGGTCGCTATTACTCAGCACAGTCTTAATTCTGCTGTTGTATCATTCTGTATTTAGGCCCCATTAATGCAAATTTATATTCTAAAGACATGCTATTTAGTTCTTAAATAGGGAACACTGCCTGCATGACCTGACAGATAGGAAGACATTCCTGATGAAAGCACATGGCAAATCTTTAAATACAGGTACTAAAATACTTAAAAGTGCCCAGCCCCCCAACAGACTATTTCTAGTGCATTCAGGGAATAACAAATATATTTCTTCAGAAAGGGGTATTTTAAGAACAGGCACAACAAACAACAGGGAAGGAAGAAGCATTTTCCAGTGATTTTCTGGCAGTAGTGAGGAAAAACTCTCCCGCACATTGCACCGCAGTAGAGACTATATTTGAAAACTAAGCTAACGTATGACAGAAGGATTAAAGTAAAATTTACTAATAAAATACTGCGATATGCAAAGCATTTTTTTTTTCCCCCACCCAAGAATTTTAAATCCTGTCCAGCCTTTTAGTAAGCAACATAATAAATGGTCTAACTAGATTTAACTTTTCTGACCTCAGTCCCAATACGGGACCTCAAACATTTCACTCAATCTCACACTTTCCTGTAGCCACCAGCTGCAGCATCCATGCCGCTCCGTTGAGAGCACAACACATCAGCTAAATTCATTCTGCCTGCACCGTCCCTATCACATGTAAGAATTATGTTGCTCACAAAAACACTGCAGCTTAAAACCATTTTTCTCAAAGAATTTATATACTCAAAACCTGGTAGTTTCATTGCAGAGAAAGACCCAGTCTTCACAGTTAAGTTGCTTTCAGTAATGGTCAGTGCAGCGGTGTACATGCATCCCTCAAAGAAGTTTGGGAAACCACCAGCTTTGATCCCGCAGCAAACCGTTTGCAGGTTTGGGGAATCGGCGAGGACCTGTGACTGCCTGCTAAAGGAGCTGCAAGGGACCTGCATCAGAGAAAGGGGCAGACTAGCCCCTATGTAAGAAAGAAAGTTTAGTTAGGGAAAAGAGGGTCCAGGAAAGAACGAGGAATTTCTTGGATATTTTCCCTACCTTATAAAATGGGTTTGTAGCCATTTATTTTCTCAGCCTGGTGAACGGGACCTTCCCAATGCATTTGATCTGTGGCCAGATGAATCCCAGGTACAAATGTTATTTTTTGGTGAAGTATATATCTATATTATATGTACATATATATATGTGTGTGTGTGTATAGCTCTCTCTCTATATATATTCCTATATCTAACTATTGATTCATATGCAAACACATATATACCTGTGCCTAAGCCTCAGAGCATCTTAATCCTAGAGTTATGTAGTCCTGCAGGCTAGGACCAGGGCTAGGATATTTTGGTTCAGGAGAAGTGTTTATACAAGGGCTGTCCCGTGGTGCCAAGACCCTATAAGTTGGGGATGAGTGTGTACTTTCCACTCACTAGGGATATATGGTCCTACCTCAAGACCTCTTTTACTCTACAAATATGGGGGAAATGATGGTAACTCTTCCACAGTGCCCAGAGTGTGATTTTAGACTACAAAAAAAGGCACAATGAGCTGCTGTCGGAAGCTGATGTTAAAGAAGTTGCTAAGGACTAAAACGAGAGAAGTCTCATTGGAAAGGGGCTGGTTGGATGCTGATCAAGATTATCTTTACTGGTGGGCAGAAAAGAAACCTGACAAAGAAGAGACTGCAAGGGAAGAGTTAATATTGACACCCACAGAAAGCAAACCCAGAGACTGATTTCCTCCCCAGGGAGGGAGTGCTCAGCTGACAGTCACAGGGTGGAGAGGGGGAGCATTATCACAATGTTAAGCAAGGAGGATATTTTTCAGTGATGACACCTTGGGAAAGGACATGAAGGCCACTGAATCACCTAGTAGTGTCCTCTAAATATTTGAGCTTTAACATTTATATTGAAAAAATAGAGGGCTATGTAATGAGCTTAAGCACCGATTCTACCACAGTCCACACTGTTTAACTAGTTGCAGCTTGCTCGAAGAGTATTTTAAACTGCCTTAACTAGCCTCCTTCAAGATAAATCTGTCTGGGTTAGCCTAAAATCTACCCCTGACCATTGTACTAGGACACAGGCAAGGCACAGCTATCACTTTTCAGTAATCTCTGGTAAATACAGGAGCTTTTCAACTGTTTTGTGCTGAAATAATCCTGAGAAAGGCTCATCTAGAGCCCAGATTACCATGTTAGTCGTTCCAGTATCTACAGTGGTAAGTCTTGTTTTTACTATTTTCTTACAACATATATAGGTATTTAGAAAACCCTGATAGGTGATGAACAGGTGAAAAGATTTTGCCTGTCCCATCTGCCAGAATTACTTGGGGAAACACTCTTTAAAAATACTGGGGTTTATGACACATAATGATAGTGTCCTTGATTCAAATAATATTGTGGTTAAAAGACTATGAGGTAGAGGACTGAATTTTGCATTTTTATGTTCTCATCTTGTGGGACTCATAACTTTTTATTGGCACTTCAGATGTGGTCACAAAAAACACACTGAAAGCAGACTACCATTAATGTTGGCTAACAAAACCCACAGCTTAACATATTGCATTATGGGGTGAGGACAGAAGGTGAAAGTCCAGGGGAAAAAAAATACCATATATGCAAACCATATCATAAAAACTTCAACAATCCAAACACATCATAATTGGATATTGTAAGAAAATGCCTCAGTTGAGTTGTAGGCCTGGGGTTAGGGGAAATAGGAACAGAGAAAGCAGATCTAAGTATGTTTGAAAGTTTCCTATGTCTTCTAGTGCCAAAATTTCAGCCACTTTAAAAAAAAAAAAAACAACAAAAAACCCAAACTATTCTAGGGCTATTTAATGGGCCTCATATATATCTGAGGCTTTTTTCAATGAATGGGTTAAAGAATAGAAATCCCCATCCTTGTGACCCTAAGTCACAGCAAATTGTTGAAATTTCCCTTTCTTACAAAGATGACACAGTCTGTTAAGACTGACAGAGAAATTTCCCTACGACAAGATGGCAAAATCAAACACATGATACCCCATCTCACTCCCTGAAGTTTCAATCCGTACCAGCAAAATTTCATACCAAGTTAATTCAATGTTCAATTCCTAAGTAACAGACTGTTTCAAATAAACAAACTGAGGAAAAAGGAAAAAAAGATTTCCAGTACTGCCGAGCACAAGAATTCACTATAATGATATAAATCACCTTATTTCAACACAGCATTTCTAGCATATTCTGATCTGAGGACTTTTATCGCTGAAGAAAGGAGACCTCTAGGTAAGCACGGTTACGCTTTTCTACCTTCCATCACATTAAGGTCCATAAATCAACTACTGAGCAATTTTTCACTGTTATGAGCTTGGAAAGATCTGTCTTGGTTGGAAAGCAAGATCATACTCTAAATATGGAAATTCAAAACAAACCTGATATATTATACATAATTTCTATTTTCCTCTACTTTGTATGACCAATAGTAGAAACGGTAAATTTATGTACTGATAGCCATGCATTCATTCTTATAGATCTCATGACTTCTCTGCCTCTGATTGACAGTACCATTCTAAAAGCTCTGAAGCTTACCTGAAGGGGAGAATGCTACTTGGATTTACTTGGAAAATGGATGATACGTGAATTATAACAAGTATTTGTCTGAATTAATTATGCAATCTCATATCTTACTGGAGTTTTTAGCTTCAAAAAAGATGTTTGCTTGAAGACTGTGGTTATACTTCTCTAGTCAAAAAGGCCTCCTTATATTGTTATCTCTGGAAAGCTCTCTCTTTCTCTCTGATCTTCTTGGGTATGTAACAATAATGTTCCAAGGTCTTAACTTTCCTGATCTGAAATAAAATAAGTAACCCTAAGAAAGAACTTAATGTTGGCATTTCTAGTTAAGAGGCGTTTCTTTGAATATGCTGATAACACAGTATAGCAACTTCACTTACTGCTTTTGTGCTAACTCAGGTAACCCCACCACATCCTTCTTATTGATCTTCTGAAAACTATGTTTCTGTTTATTTATCATGGCAATTAGTGAACGGGTCTGGGTTTTCTATAAGGAGGTGCATTGCTTATGCCCTTCTAGGACTGCCGATTAGAATTAAGTTCAGTCTTCTCTTTGAACTAAGATGGCTCTGAATTAAGAATTTCTCTTTGCAGCATAAGATCTCTGGTAATGTTCAGTTAGTCCACAGAACACTGGTTTCATAACTCATCAGACTTCTCTGGTTGTCTCTCTCCTATAACTTGCATTGCACTCCAAACTAGTCTAGAACACAGGAAAGCACACAACACACTCAGTGTTGTCAGTTAAATCAAACTCTGTACCAGAAGGCGGCTGCAGTTGGAACAGAGGGGGTTTTTTTATCTCCCTCAGGATTTAAGAAACACCGAATGAAGAATCCCAACCTATGTATCAGATGTATCAACAGAAGTTTGTCTAACAAATCGAATGAAGAGAAGATTGTTGAATGCATTACGAGAAGAAAAGACACGTCTCACAAATTATTAGTTCTCTGAAAGAATAAACAAAGTGTGTATAGGATGCAACTGATTTACAAGGAGTAGTCAGATTTCCAAAAGCCTTCTTTCTCATAACATCCTTCAAAGGGCCTTAAATGCAACTATAATGGGAGGAGAGGGAAGAGTCACGTGGCTTAGTAACTGGTTAGCAGATAGGAAGCGTGTTAGAAAGAAATGGTCAGTATTCACAACAGAGAAGGAAGAGTTCCCAACAGCTTCTCTTAGGTTCTTGTACCACTGAACTTCCTTTTTTAGCATTTGAGAAAAGAGGATGATGAGTGAAGAGACAGTCTGATGATAAAAAATTAACCCGAACAGGAAGAATTAAAGCTGCCTTTGAAGAGTTGTACAAGGATCTCACAATACTGACTCATTTGGCAAAAAAATGACTGATGAAATTCAAAGTACCTGTTTGCAAAGTACTGCTCAAGCAAGGCAAGAAGGGACAGCCCTAACTGCAGATAAACAATCATGGACTCCTATAACTTTCATTAGCATTAATAGTCAATTTAAACCCAGTGGCAGTTAAAAAACAAAATGCAATTTTAGGAATTATTAAGTAACGGGAAACAAGACCAAAATAGAAAATGAATTACTACATAACCTTGCAATGAACAACATCTGCACGACAATTTCAACAGAATGGTATACTTAGTAAAGGCATAGAGAAGGAAGACCACAATGAATCAACACAAGGAAAAGCTTCTGTGCTTAATCTCTGAAAAGATTATATAGATGAAGAAACTTTAATTTGAAAAAAAAAAATCCGGTAGATTTAGATTTTATTTTAGGAATACTGTCTGCTGTATGCACATCTTCGAGTAGACCATCTAGTTCTGTCTGATTTAGTCCTGCCTTTTCTGGACGATGATGCAGACATATTCAGTTACATGTGACTGTAAGGATTGAGGATGAAAGTTAAATAGGAGAAAAACATTAGGGTATGGTTTTTATTTTGTTTTGTTTTGTTTGTTTGTTTGGGTTTTTTCCTCCAGCATGATCCTTGAAAATCTACAGGGGCACCAGCTACTACAATTATGTCAGAAGGCAGGAGAGGGAGAAGAGAGAAGATGAAATTTTTCAGCACACAGGGAAGGCACAAATGGAATTAGATGTGGGCAGCACACACATTTTAGAATTAGAATTTAAAATTAAGCCTTGAAATTAAGCCTTCAACACGAAAGATCTGGTTCTGGGAAATCCATCTGAGCTGTCAGTTGCTGTGGAGACAGGTAAAATTATAGAGAAGGAGGAGCATTTGTTGCCAATGAGTGACACCTCTTACTGACACTATACTGCTGGCTGGTACAAGGTCACGGGGCTGCAGGTAAAAGCTCCGTTGCGTGCTGCAAACTTCTGCATAATGAAAAACATTTCCGAGATCTATGAAAACAAAATCTTCACAAGGCTGAAATAATAATAGGAAACAAAACCCTCAAGGCAGAACTGTGAAATGGGAAAAGTGGTAATCTGGTAACAGAGGAGAGGCTTGTACCAAGTGAAATGCATTGGATGAGGGGTACCACAATATGACATGTCTCCCACATCTTGTCACTTGCTCATCTCGTGTATTTCAATCGTAGCTGTAACCTCACTAACCAGAGAGGAGGAGGAAAAGGAGGAGATAAGCCAGGCTTCTCTCTCTTGTGGATTTTTCAGGGAGGTCCTGAACTTTGTGGTACAATATCCAAAGCAACTCTCAAAAGGAAACAGAAATCATAATAAACTACTCAATAGTAAATGAAAAGTCTAGTCTACTAAAAGTAAATCATTCTAAGAGAAACATCTGTAATAAATCAATGCTTTAGCTTTCAACTTTGAAGAACTGTTCTCATTTTTGTGGAGTGTTTAAGTCTGCATCCCATATGAACCTGGTGCTCCAATAGAGTACTTTAAAGTACTGCTTAAAGCAGCACTTCAGCAGTTGCCACTTGATGTGAACAAACTGTGGTTTTCCCCTCTCTGGAATAGCTCAGGCATAAACCAAACATTCGATCTTCAGCTGTGCTTTCCCCAGCCTTTCTGCTGACAAGTCTGCTCCACTTGCAAAATCTGTTTTCTCATGAGTTGTCTCTTGGTCCCCCAGTGATAAACAGTCTTGGAGCAGAACAGGCTTCACAAAGAAGAGGACCTGTGAGTCGAATCCCAGACCACCCTCTTCCAGCTTGTATGGACCTGAATCCCGCTCAGATGCTTAAAGGGATCAAATTGTACACTATCTGTTTATTTTTCCCGCCTTAAAGGTGCTTCTGAGGCTCCTCCTAACCTTGCTAAGGCAACAGTGCAATAGTATATCCAGTGGTTCTGTTTTAGTTCTGTTCAAATTCTATCATTTGAAGCAAATCTCCCAATCTTATCAACTGGTAAAACTCAAAGAATACTTAAGCGTGAAGATGATCTCACATTTTTCAGTTAATGTCATCATGTTCCCTGTCCATTTTGATACAATGATACAATGATACAATGAACTACTGCTATATGAATATCTGGGATATTTATCACAATACAAAGGGTCTATAAAGGACTTTTCTTTCAAGGAACCAAAATGTGATTTGGGTAGAACAAAGACCATAGGGAGACAGATGCAGAGTGAATTTTATACAGAAAGATTACATGGCAATAAGAAAGTCTAAATTCAGGCACCTTTACTGTAACTTTTACATGCATGCAAGGAGTCCCATTTAAAGATCATTATGGAAGTTCGGAAATGAAACATTCACACAATAAAACTGTACCTTCTGTCTTGCATATGCATCACAATGGTGAATGGTATAGGACTAAATTGGTTTTAGAATGTAGGACAAAAGTCTTTTTTTTTTTGCCGAACTTGGAAAGTGTTCAGTCAATGGAGACAGGAGTTGCAGCTGGAGAAAGGATAATCTCATGAGTATGACAGCAAAAGCATTTCCATGGAGAACTGCACTGTCCCATTCTTCTTGCTATAGTTTCCTGCCTCTCAGCCAAACTTTCACAAATGAGTCTCCATTTACATTAATCACTTTCTGGTGCCCAAAACCAGCCATAATGGAGCCTGATATGCAGAAGATCTACTCCGCAGCTGCAGCTGAAACCAGAGTTAGTGAAGCTCTGAAAATATAAAGTGATAAGTACTCTTACAACACAAGCTGAGCATCTGAAACTTTGAAAATATGTTTCTTTCTCACCTGTAAAAGGAAAATAACATTTCAGAAAGTATTGTAAAAATAAAAGGGGTTTAATTAAATTTAAAGACATGCCAGTTATAAGAGAAAAGGCTAAAAGAATATTTATAGCCTTGTCCTAAGAACAAAATTTGAATAAAATCTAGTATAAGACAAGGAAAATAATTAATTGTATAAGCACCACTGATTGTGTACAGGATTTGTACATGATTATACTGCTAGAACTATCTTTACTCATACATACAAGGGAGCTAAACTGAAGCTCCTGCAACAATCTTAATTCTCTGAATTTTTAATGCTTGATGTTACAATGCAAATTTCTAACAATACGATAGCATATTGTCTTTTTTTTTGTCTTACATATGAGCTAATGTAGTATTTTTAAGTGTTTGAAGTAGAAATACATGCTACAAATGCTCATGAGAATCAGTAAGTTATAGAAAAGTGTATCACTAAAGCCTGTACCGTTCCGTACTTGATTTATTATGGCCTTGACATGAGAAATGTGTACTGGTAAACTACTCTTTGAATGAATTCAGAGGTCTGTGTTTTCTGGGAGGGAGGAACAATATCTAAAGTGACAGTGAAACAAGATTTACCAAATAGCTTTCGAGAGAACAAGCTAGGAAACAGGAGTTAACGCTAGTAACAATTTAGATGTTTTACTTAATAGTCCGCGTGCAAGATCAAACTACTTGTTTCACGTGAGCCAAGTGATTACACACAGCCGAATGCAAGTGCGTAGAAGGGCGAGTCTCAAAAGAAATAGGGCTTGTTTTGTGCCTATTTTCTATTGGTTCATAATTTTTGCAATATTATCATGTCTCTCTCAAACAACAAACAGTTGAGAACTATTGGTTCATATTTTTTGCAATATTATTATGTCTCTCTTGAACACCAGTCAAGAATTGGATTAGCACAGATGGGGCGCAATCCTCACTGCATTCTTCCCCGGGGAGAATAACTCGCTGAAGGGGACTAACGTAAGAACTGATACGCAGCCGCTGCCTTGCTCTGTTTTATGATATGGATGCTATGAACTGTATTTATATCACCTACTTTTAGACAGCTAATGTGAGCGTTTCAGTGCCTCTAATTTAGGCACCTCGCCGCAGCAGAGTGATTCAGACTGCCTGTGCTGAGGACCCAGACTCGCCTTGTAACTAAAAGAGAGAAAGTTCTGAAGAAATCTGTGCTTGTACCTACATCAGCAAGCCATGCAGTGCAATAGGAGCAAATCCTTAGGGTAACACACTGGCGATGAGAACCTGACATCCACACTATGGACATTAAAGTCTTGGGATCTATTCTGATCTGGGCCCATGTATTTGAATTATCTGGTAGCGGTTGGAGCACATCTTCTGGTTATCCAAAAAAAAGTCCATCTTGTGCTCTCCAATACCACTCTGTGATGTGAATCCAAGCACAGCAAGTAGAGACAGTGGGGAGCTTTACTTCAAAAGCACATTCCTAAGTCATACCAAAATGCTAATGCAGGTACGTTCTCTGAATGCTTCCAGGGAATGATGCGGAACATCTTAATTAGAAGTTTTCCCTTCTCCATTGACTACAAATAGCTCTAACAGGAAAAAAAGGGTACGTTTTATATTTTATTTTCACGTACTACAAAAAGAAAAAAGAAAACATATAGACCATAGAAACCTATATGCTTCCAAGAGAACCTGCAAAGTATCCATACTCCAAAACACCGGGCACACAAGTGCAGATAAACCTGGTTAAGCACATGCTGAAATCCAGTTGGGATTCAAAGTGCCAAACACTTCTTTTTGGGTGACAAACACACACAGGAGAATAGCACTGGGTCTCAGTAGCCTAATGGCTAGCAAGTTGAAGATTCTGCCCCCAAACAGACAATGTTTCTGCCCCCAGACAGTGCAATTGTTTTTGGGGGGGAGGAGGGGAGGAGGGCTGGTTTTTGTTTTTACAGAGGTCATGGTGTTCTTGAGAAGAAACTGCCTGAATTGCTGAGATTTTAGTATCTAAATTCCACATAAAGTCCTTTTAAGTTCCAATTTAGAGGGTCTGCATATGCTCCTGCTAAGTGGACTATAGGATTTGCATGCAATAAAATACTTGTAGCACAACCTCCACTCCAGCCTTCATTTCCAGGTGGAACAACACCTTTCATTTTCTTTGCTTTTCTGTTTGCTGGTATCACACATCATTTCATATCCTAAGACCCCCCCAAGCTCACACGCATAGTAAAAAAAAATATGTTTTTTCACAAATGTCAGCAGATTAACAACTTTCTTTAACCACCTATACAAAGCTATACATATATAAAAATATGCAGCTCACAAATACGATACAGAATTCCATCTTTAATAAATCAATTCCAGGAGTTTGCACGTATTTGGAAACTGACTGGCATCTTAACACATTAAGAATGTGTTAAAAAAAACATCCCCTAAACTATCCTTAAATGAAGAGTATCTTGGAACATGGCTCTGTTCTTTTTCAGGTAGTCATGTTCTCTCCATAACAGGAACATATAATGAGAATCAAAACCTTTAAAATTGCCTTTTCTGCATGACCAATTTATGTTTAACAATTTCAGTCTTTGAAAAATGTACTTGAATGAGTGAGAGTGATTAATTATGAGAATCAAAGCAAACGCATGGAAGATTTGCTGAAGGAACTGATCGCAACTATGAAGTTCAGAGACGAGGAATACTGTCAGAAATACTCCCACAAGCACTTGTGCCTGATGAGATTTTGAAAGCAAATACAATCCTGCAGAATTCATGTGCAAAACGCGCAAAAACAAATTAAGGCCTCACAGTCAAAGGGAAGGTACCACATGCCACTTCCTTCCCCTCCGCTTCCCTCCGTGTGCTGTTGTGTGTTGCCACGGAGCGCCTCTTCTCCTTCCCCATCCTCTTTATTTCCCATTCACTTTCCTATTGAACCCGTTGCCAGTGGGCTACCAAGTATATTTCTCTTTGGATCCGCCTCTTTAACTTGTCCTTAGCATCACACAGAAATACAAATTCAACCATCGTATCAGTCCATTTCACAGACTTCCCTCTCCAATTTTTTCTTCCCGGCTCTGTTTCTGTTCAAAGTAAAACTTTTTCTATCAAAATCCACTCATGAATTGTAATGTAAGAAATAGTTTTAAACAATAGTGATCACAGTACCTGGTTCAGTACGTGCATATATATCAGTCGTGCCCAGAATCTGAATTGGCAATAACTCCCAACTTTCTGCAAGGAATGAGTAAGTGGATTTTTCATTTTTAAATAAACTGTTTCCTTGCTCTACAGATATGATTCCAAAAAGCAGAGCTCTGGGCTGTTCTGCCTACCTGAGTTAGTAAAATAGCTGTACTTTGACCATGTATTTTTTATATCATGATTATAAAGGCAAATTATTCATGGGTAAACAAGGTGGTGGGGAATACCACCACAATTTACTGTTATCCCCAGAATATAACGTTAGAATAATTTTGCTGATGCAATACTTTTCACATCACATGGGTTCAGGTTATAATCATAATATGCTACCATGTTAAAACTTGTTTTGGTGTTTCTCTCCTAAAATTTGGATTTATTCGTTGTTACTAAAACCACAGTTAACATAAAAAATGTCCACAAATAAAATTCGTGCCTGTTGGCCATGTGCAGGCCAGGAGGGGAGATTAAAGTAGCAGTAAACAGATCAGTTAGCCCTGCGGTGCCACACACTATGTGCTTGCACAGACCTGATGCAGACTGAGGTTGCATTTGCCTTTGTGTTCCACACTTCTAGGTAGCAATGGATTATTTCACACACTATTCTGAAACTGTCTCCTTTGGATCAAAACCTCCACTTTTTCCTTTTGGTAATAAAAAGAGAGCATTTATACCTTTTTTTTTTTTTAAATTAAGCTTTTTTACAAAGTTCATGTGTCTGTTTAAAACATAAAAAGTCAAAACTTTGGCACTATTTCACATTAGTTTTACATTTGGATTTGATTATGCTGATTATTTTTCAGCGTTATTCGACAGGATGAAAAAGCTATTGGCAATGCTAGATGTCTCTGCTCCGAAGTTGGTGGAGTAATTACGAAATAATGGCATTAAAATTTACCGTGCTAATGAAAAAATTAATTTTCCACTCCCCAAATACAGTATCATACTTTTTATCTTACAAGTCAATATCATGGTAAATGGCAGATGAGCGATGTTTTGCTTGGAGCTAGCTTATTTTCATGGCAATTTTGTCAGGCTTCAGTCTAGCAGACTGTCATTTTTTATTCCTGTATTCTGGAGTGCATTTTGACTTTTCTGTCTACAGCAGCATGACAAAGACAGTGCCTTTTTAACACATTCTGCCACTGCTACTGCTTTTTTCTTGTTTTGTTCTTCATCTATATTCTTCCTAAAGTGCTGATGATTGAGAAATAAAAATACAACTGTATTGCTGCATGCTATTAGTACTCCTCCCTCCTTCAAAAGTGAGGAAAATAATGTAATAAACCTCTCATTCCTAACGCCTTCATTTGATGTCCTATCCAAATTCTGACCAATCTGTTACCCTCTTATACTCCACAGCACAACATTGTTCTCCACACATTATCAAACTACTGAGTAAGGAGGGAAGAGCCATTATTTGACCTAAGTAAAGATATTTTGCACTGGAGTGGTTAAGGGTGTTTTAAGGTTAGATTCCTGACATTCTGTGAAGTTCAGAAACACGTATGCATGCATGCCAAGTTGGCCAGCCTGGAGCTCCTGAGCTGCTGGTTAGGGGGGACATCCCTGCCTGGGCCACTCCACACCATTGCAAGTGGGCTGCAGGGCTTGGAAGATCCCTTTTGACAAAGGATGGGAACTTACTGGTTCTAAGTGTCATAGTCTCAGGGACTAAGTACAGAGAGGTCATAAAATTAGTTTGTAAACAAGATCCTGGTGCTGTAAAAATTTAAGCAAAGCTGCTATAGGAACCCACACACTGAAGTTACAAAGATTACTTTAGTTACTCTTTGTTTTGCTCCTGCAGATATTGCTGGACTTTGACTGTATTCCTCTACTTTCACTTACCTCTTCAGAAGAAAGGTGGTGTGCCTTGTGCATTTGCTCCTCAATACTTTGTTCCTTCACAAAGACTGAAGGGAGTCCCCTTCCCAAAGATAAAAAGTCACTTGCATATTAGTTTAACTATTGAGCAAATAACTAAAATCTCCCAAAACAAGCAGTCCAGGAAAGAAAATTCTGGGCAAAGAAAGAAGTCCTAGCCCTACTAAAATCCAACAGAGTTTTGACATAGACTTTGGTAAAACCAGCAGCAGCGCTTAGGAAAAGCTGCAATCATATTCTCATATGAAGAGATGATTCCTGAAATACAGATAAAACAAAACTTACGCCTGACAAGGTGAAAAAGTACTCCCAATAGAGGCTGACAGAAAACACACTGAAAGGAGGCTAAATCATTAATTCAAGAAGCCCACACTCAGTGATACCTGTTTTGGAGTAACTGTCACATAAAACTACAGTTTGGAATTGAAGAAGCAGAATATTAAGATAATTAAAACAAAACAAAGCAAAAAAGTAAGACTGTGTGTGAAGCTACCGAGTATTTAGTATCAGGTTACCTTTATAATCTTTGTAATATATCTTTATGTTTATCTTTATAATCTTTATAATACATCTTTATAATAAGAGCAACACAAATTAAATACAAAGTCCCTGCAAGGACCAGGGAAACAATATAGGTGAAGGACCTCTAGTAACCTAGTCAGTGCAAACCAGCCTGAGTCAGCTACTCCTGTGACTGTGCAAGGAGAAAGATCAGTTGATGAGATTGTTCTATCTAATAGGAAACAACCAAAAAAAAAAGTCAAGGAAAGAGAGTCTCTCCCCCGAATGCTGTGCACGTGAAACAGGCTAACTGTCTGCAGAGGTAAAGGACTCCTTGTAGGATGGGTGCAGAGGGGAGAGGATTTTGAGACTGTGTCAAATTATTTGAGATGTGGGGGCTACGGAGGTCTCGAAAACTTGTGGCATGTTTAAGGAAGGGAAAGGGAAGGGACTGATGCAGTTGTTAGTCACTCAGGAACACATAATCAAAGATAGGTGATAAACGTGTCATGTTCGTTTTTGAGTTTAGTATTAACTAAGCTTCTATCAAATGACTATAAAATTCTTAGCAAGGGAGGTTGGATTCCAGTTTTATTTTGGGGATTGATGGCAATGAGGAGGGAATTCATATTAGGTGAAAATAAAAAAATATCTAAGAAAGTCTTTTAAGTCTACCTATCAGCATTCCACCAAATAGCCACCTCCTCAGTCATGGTTTTATCTATGTAACTGCAAAAGAATACTTCTTTAGTTCGCACATCTGCCCACATGACAGTTCTGCAGCAAGCTGAATGCAGATGTACCCCGGTCCTCCTAGCACATTCTGCATCCTGCTTTCTCTGAAAATCAAATACACTATTAGTTCTATGTCTTTTATTGCTTCTCTCTTTTAGTTGATACAAAGCTCCTCTGAAAATTGCTGTCTAAGTCCTGAATCAACATAATGTCCTCAATGAATGAGAATATAATGGTGTTAATCACAAAGGAAAGTTGTTCTCATTTATTTTAACTGTTCACTGAAATAATCTTGCCAAAATGTTTTTGGTCTTGTTAAAGTTTCATTTTAAGCACTTACTTCATATTTATATACTGCTTAAATTGATGTTTGTGTTGTTTTTCACACAAGACATTTGAAGACGTAGGAAAACTCACTGGTGGAGGTCAGCAGTGTACAATTGATAGATCCTTCATGTCAGGTATATACCATTCATCTGAACTTAATTTCCTTAAACTTTACGATATTTGGAACACCTCTTGCATTTTGATGAGCATCCCCTGTATTTCTTGAAAAGCAGCCCAATTAAAAAATAATGAACCTATTTTTTTCTGAAACTGACTCATTATTCTGGTGGTTTCCAACAGCAACTTAGAGCTCAGTTTTGTATCAAATTATTTTGTGCCTGTTGGCCAGCGATACCTTTGCAACCTTCTAAGGTGCTTCTGAAGTCAAGCAATTTCCCCAGGAGAAAATTTTAAAGCTGCTGTTTTTCCCACTGCTAAGTTTGTGTCTAGGCTCAGAAAGCAAATAAAATTTCTAGTAGAAACAGACAGACCCCATGAGATGTTCAAGACCTCTCTCTTCTACCTTAACCTTAGTGGAACACCTTAAAAGGATAATAACTTCATCGCTTCATCTTAGCAGAAAACACTAAGATTTCTGCTACTGACTCTCCATGGAATAATTTTTATTTGTTTTTATATTATTATTCTTAAAAAACCACATATTTATAGGATGCAAAATGTTAAACCCTATATCAGGGGTCCAGAAGGAACAGCTCTGTACCACCATCCACTGCCACTAACAGGAAAATAAAAACATCTTCCAAGAATGCTCTCTGTTAGTGCATGTGTGAGGAAGAATCAAACCATTTTTGGAACGACAACCCCCCAAAACTCACCTTTAACATTACTCATGTGCACTTCCAGGTGTTAAACCTACTGCTCTTTCACAAAAAACTCACTCTTGAAGAAAACAGCAAATATTTCTGCGTAGGCTCTTACACTGACTCGGCATCACTTTTTGAGGATCCTGCTCAGTGGGAGCAGGCAACATGCCCTTTCTGAGGCCGTGCGCTTGCTTGGAGCAAAACTGATATATCAAAAGGGGTTGGGTCACCTGGGAATCCATAAGCCAAAGAGCCGGCAGCCACCTACACTGGGAACCATGTTAAACCGAACTGTTAAACCAAACTGGCCCCTACAGAACCTCACAGTTCAAGGCATAGATGCTTCTTTTCACTGTGGTTTGTTCCTTTGGAGTACATAAAGGAAAAAGACCTGCTACCACTGACAAATCATAACGAGGAGACAGGAACACGCAATTCACTGTACTTTGCCTAATTTAGGATAAAATGGCCCAAGCAATGAGACTCCCATTAAATCCCTTAGAAGATTATGGAAAAAAACAAAGCATTTGTCAAACATCTTTTAGATTATCGCTGACTGCTTGCAATCTAGTATTTCCTTACTAATAATTCAAGTAACATTATCAGTATGGGAAGAAAATTGGAATTGTTTAAATATTCCTCAAGAGGGAAAAAATAAGGGGGAAAAAAACCTTCTATGCTTACCAATTTTCAAGTTGATTAAGTTTTGTATTAAGAGCAGCTTCAAGACCAAATAGCAACGCCAGCCTACTTCAAAGCTACCTAATATTTAAATAGATTTTCTATAGACAGGGTTCTCCTTGGTAAAGAAAAACAATTTTGACAACCTGCTCTCACTCTGTTCTATTAAAATTATTGCATGCAATAATTACTTCTTGGGCAGAAATAGAGTGAAGGAACTACCTACTTGAGTGCAGCCTGCCCTCACCTAGCAGCAGTGTTCCAGATCCAGGATGCTGGCTTCAGTCTGTTTCCCAATAGCTACCTTGCGCAAAAATACTTGCACATTTGTTAGACTGGATACGGAGAGACTGTTTCAGCTTTTTCAAAACAGCATCCTCCTATGCGCTAACAAACAGGTTCAAAACCAAACACCCTCCCTGGCTTAGGGAACGTGCTATTATGTATGCACAGTGGAATCGCTTCAAAAGGAAAGATGGCACACATCCCTCTGGAAAGGGCCTTGAAGATGTTCTCCCAAAAGGTGAGGAGTGAAACCTCAAATCTCTCGCTCATCAGCCTCACTTGCAGGACTTTTCCCCGAGGTTATATTCAATGGCTGATTACTCAGTTGTTGTGACTAATCCTCCTCGTGGATTGTGCCCTGGAGCCTTAAACACCTATATGAAAACTTTATCCTGCAAAGCGGGAAGCTGCCAAAAAACCAGGGGCTGTACCAGTAAATACAGCAATGGCCAAACTCTTTGTGGAAGCAATAAGCCTTCCAGCAAATGCAAATAAAGTTAAAAAACTAATTATTTGTTATTTTTTCTTCTTCTGAAATATGGAGGTGTGCATGTGTCTGTGTAGTGTAAACATGAAATAATCTTGGCAGAATAGAAAAGAATGACTTAGAAAGAAAAGGAAGGAGTCCTACCCCATATGCAACTGAGAAAATATTCAGATTATATTCTTCAGCTTGCCTTTGCAAACTAGCTCCTCACTGTTGAAAGGCATGCATGCAGCTCTCTCGTAAAATTAGACCAAGACATTTTTTCAACAAAAATTGATTTGACTTTTGAGATCCTGTTTTATCTAACACACCTTAGTAAGTACCTTTGCTCCAAAGGGGTTCAAATGATTAGCACTTGCAGATCACAGCAGGGTGAAATAAAAATTAGACAAATATTTGTGGAATAAATATTAGTAATGTTTACAAATTTGCCTCTCATATGAGAGTGTGAAAAAAAATAAATATCAATTAATCAGAAAACGTGGCTGCTAGCTGTTACTATCATCTTCCCAAGATGCTTATTGTTGAAACTTGTGAATAACTCATCTCATTTTGCTGATTTAAGCTAATTAAGATTGTATCTCTGTATCTCTAACTGAATAAACACAAAGGTATAGAAACTCTAAGTAGTGGTTTGAGAAGTTTTATTCTGCTACATCAGTCCTTTCCGCACGACTCATCTCAAGAGTCATTGCATGCAACAGGTTGATCATCTCCAGACATCAGGCAAGCCACGGAATGGAACAAAAGGACTGGCACTTATGTATCAGCCATTTAAATTATGATGATGATCCTAATTTGCAAACTCCATTAGTCTTTCTAGAAAGGTTTATTGTCTATGCTGTACAATAACTGAAACAACGACGCTGAAAGGACTATAAAAAATAACCTAAAAGTATATAAATCAATAGTGAATTTACATGTGTGATTCTTTAGTCCAACTGGAGTTCGTGGACCTGCAGTGGATTTGTTCAGCATTGCAGACTTAATCTGGATGAATCTGCTCTTAATTAGATAATTTTCTTCATCCTGAGTTTGATTTTTGCTGGTGTTTCAGCAAAAAAGGACAGGGAAATTCCGTAGTGTTTCCTCTTCTGTCAATAGCTTGAGAGGTCCATGAGGCATGAAGGCAATGGCAATGACCATCCTGCCACCAGAGAAACGGAAATTAGTCTGGAATACTCAAAGAAGCAAAAACTAACAAGGAAAGGACGACTATGCATATATTGAAAGGAAAATAGGACTTCACTTATAATCCCCAAGTTATCTACAGTTTTATTATATATCTTGAAAAAAAGCACAGGTATTATGTGCATGTATTATGTCCACGTATGTGGACATAATAATTCTGTGCATTCTTCTCAGTTGAAGAGAAGGCGTTAGTCTCTTGGGCAAATCATGAGAGAAGAGAAATTTAAATCCAGTCATCAGATATGGAAAAGCTCCGCTTAAGCAACGAGCTGTATTTACATGTTCAAGTACTTGTCGGCAACCAGATTTTGGTACGCAAGGTGCAAAGATTTTGTGGTTTGGCCAGTTTCTGTACTGAGCATAGACTGTGCTCTAGACAATGACTTACATTGTCCAGCTGGATCTACTTTATAAAGCAAACTCAGACTCTAAATTACTAATTAACAAGGTACAAAGATGCTTCCACAAAGGATCCCTCAATTATTGTATTAATCTCAGGGGATATGAAGCTGGTGCCCTTTAAAAGGACAATTAAAAAACTAAGCAGGATATTTATTTGTATTAAATTTGTTACATATGTAACAGAAAAAGATTTACATAGTATGTACATAACTATGACATAATGATTGTGTAAGTCTCATGATGAAATACTGGCGTAAATATAAAATAGAAGCTCTTTGCAAACAGGACTGTCACTTCTTTATACTTCTTCAGTGGTTCAGGCAATTAAATTGTAATTTTGAATTTGGATCATTTACTGCTTTACTTACTTTTGTAAAATAACCTGCAATTAATTCTCAATCAAATTCTGCCCTCAGCTGCATTCAATGAAGATAGGCAGAAACCAGGTTTGGGGGTCTTTAACTCAAAAAACTCATAACAGAAGTGTGCGTGTGCCCCACAACCAATCTGATTACAGTCAATTTATACATGCCTTTTAGTATGCTGTCTCAGTAATTAAAGAAGAAAGAGGCTTTGGAGTTCTCCTTCAAAGAGTGGTATGGGACTTCTGAAGATCAGCTTTAAGAACAAGCTAATCACTGTTCCAGCATTCAATTTCAGGAAGCTGTTTCTGGGAGTTCTTTCACTTCATCAGCCATGCTACATTGCAAAGACAGGTGTTTGTATTTAATCAATTCATTTTAGTTAAGTTCCAGGTATTCAATTAACAGTGCTCATTGCCAGCCCATAGCCAGCATGATGGACCATCTTGGAACAGCAGCAGTCAAGGAATATTGCTCCTGGCTGTTCACCAATTCAATAAATAAACCTCCCCTGCACCATTCTTTTAAATACCTTCCTTTTTAAATTAGATTTTGATTCTCTGGTTAGAAACACCAATAGCTCTGTTGAGCCAACAAAACCTATTTTTTAATTTTGATCAGCATGATCTGTCTTTCTTGGGGTTTTTTTTGCAGCTAGACCGCTAGCAGAGGAGACTACTTCACAAAATAAAAAAAAAAAAAAAAGAAGATTTTATTAAGGAAGCTTTTACTGTGGGCCAGCTTTGGTATGTTCTTTTACCTTTTTGAAACTGCTTTTAATACATGCCTGTAATGCAAAGTTTAGACGAGATAAGAATTCTGTAAACTGCAATGACTGTAACTGGTTAAAGAGAATATGGTCCGAGTCTGAAACTTTTCAAAAGGTATCTTCCGTATTTCTCTACAACACAGATAATACTGACAGACAAAATGATGTAAAGCTAGTTTCATCCAAGGAATCTAAATTGCTGATGCACAGTATCATCTTATATGTTAAAGTTGTAAAACCAAAACCTAATATCAAATAAATAAATATTATGTGTTTACACTGTGAATAAATTTTGTGTAACTAAATAAAATGCAGTCACTGTTTGTACTTACAGCTCCTTTCTCTGTGAAACATTATGTCAGTTTAAGAGAAACGATGGAAAACACTTCAGGTTTATCCACTGGACATAGGGTGTCATCATCCCTTGCCTTTGATTTGTCACTGCATTGTTTAAACTTCTTAGGGACTAGCACACCTTTAAAAACAAGGGTACCCAAAAATTAAAAGACGCTTTGTGCAACAGCTTCCAAAGCCTGATGACTGATGCCTGGATACTTATGACATGCAAAGAAGCGTCCTGCCACTGCTTTTAACAATTTATATTCCAGCACTACTATGTGCACAAATTTATTTTATATGTCAAAGCTGCATATAGCTGGGAATGGGTACCCTCAGGTGCAGAAAAGATTGAGAACATGAAAACAACAATAAATAGCAGTATATAAAACTGTGGTCTAATAATCCGATCCATTTGCCTCATAAACCCCAAATTTCAATGTGCAATAAAATCAGCAGACACTCACTAAACTGACCACATTAACTATCATACATCGCCATGATAACACGCAGAGAGTTTCCCTAAGGTAGTAAAGCACTTCACTAGTACGATCCTTCATCCCAGGCCGATGTTCAGCTCCTTCAGCTTTGGAGAACAGATGACTTTGGTAGTATGGCTTTGTCCCGGTTTGAAGTACAACAGAACCCATTTTCCGTTCTGTAATTTTACATTTTAGCTAGTTAGCTAAATTTAGTTAGTTAGCTCCTCTAACTCTCTGAAATTAACGGCATATTGTGGAGAAAACTGCTCATTCTCAGAGTGATAAGACCAATGTTTGTGCTA
>JAOXNO010000001.1:157453725-157463938 GCA_028565335.1 Limnodromus scolopaceus
TCATTTAAAGGAGGGAGAAGGGAGGATGTTTCTGTGCATCAGGCAGAGAAGAATGAGGAGGAAGCAAGAAGGGCTCTCCTTGACCCCGCCAATTCATGCCACCCTAGGAGAGGAGAGCAAGGGACAAAACCGTAAATTCCCTCCTGCAAATGAGCATCTGCAAAGAACTGAATGGGGGAAGTGAAGAAAATTCTTGCAAGGTGAATTCAGTCTCTGCTTAGGCAGAAAGAAAAATACTCTGTTCCTAAGTATTTGATAGTAAAATCTAAAGTTACAGTTTTAAAGGATTTATTGCAGTGCTTTTTATGAGTACTGTAGAAAAGTGTGATATTTTGTCAAAAGTACACAGACAGAGATGTCAGGCCCAGGATGAAGTGAAAAAGGCCAACAAGAAGAGATAAAAGCCCATCAACTTGGAGACTCACTTATCAGAGAGGAGCCATAGAGCAATATCATGACACAATCATAATTCAAGATGCATTCAAATTAGACTGAAATTATTAGGTGCCAATACTGCTGCAGTGTCACATTAACTGCAGTGTTAGTCTTGGTTGTGGGCCAGCGTACACAGCCTGGTCCCACCTGACGTTGCGTTTTCCCTTACTGTTTTCCCTCTCCCACATTCTCATTCCTTTTCCTTCCCTCCCCTTTCCCCCACCAACCGAGTGATGATGCTCTGACGCTTCGTACACAGCAGAGAAACAGCAGTTGTGTGTGCAGTGGTTGTCCTCCTTCTTCCTCACAAAATGGGCAGGGCAAAGAGGGCAGGAAGGAGAGGGTGAGACGTGAATTTTATTAGAGTCCTGCAATCTGGTCAGAAATGTGGGGTTAGCACCTGTCCCTGCAACCTCCCCCTAAGGTGAAATGTCTCTAGGGAGCAGGTGCCAGACCCTAGTTGGGTCAGGTTGGAAGGCAAAGGGGTTTGGGAGGGGGGGTAAGCAAAAGAGAGAGATTTCCTTCCTTCCTCCCAGTCCACAAGCCATTTGGAAGCTCCATGGACTTGCTAACTTGAAAGGTTTAATTGTAACAGTGTCAAGGCTATCAATCACCCAGCCTCATCTCCTGGAGGGCGGGATGGAAGTCACTGCTTTAGCAACCCAGAAATAGAGAACTCCACGTGTCACCAGCCCACTACAGATAATAAGCTGTTACTACATGATAGTGACCCCATATTAATGAAAAGTTAGGCAAGGTCTGTATATTTACTGTGTGGAAAAGTTTTGAAAGATCTGTGGGTAAGATCTCACTGTATGTCAGAAACACACAGTTCACCCCGAGGTAGGATCAGGAGGGTGTTACAAATGTTACACATATCTCATTTCTTCTGGATTGTTCCAACTTTCCTCTACATTGTGGTCAAAGCAGAGGATTAGTTTGCCACACATCAAGCATGACAGACTCCCCCACAATCCAATCTTCTTCAACATTTCTTCAACCCACAGGAAAGTTATTTGACACAAATTCAAAGATGCAAATGAGAAAAATCAGCAAACTGGTTTGAAGTGCAGAACTCATCATAAAATAGCAAAAGAGATTCTACGATTAACTCGGGAGTGCATCTAGGTAATTGTTTTTTAAGGAAATCGAAAATTTGCTAGAAGAAATGGGGCTTAGTCACCCATGCATTTTTTGCAAATAGCAGTTGAACTCATACCATTGGTAATATGATGGCACTTTTACATCAGGCGATGACAGCGTGATGTAACCTTTGTATAACATGGGAAACCTGCTATGGGAAAATCAGGCTCATTTCCAGCCTTGAATCTTGCCTCAAACATAAATGGCCTTAGGCAGCTGGTTGCATTGCAGTCGGGCGTGCTGAAGGAACACCTTACTCTCCTAAGAGCTCACGTTTAAACACAGGTATTTCTACCACTTCAGCAAATCTCCTACTCATCACATGGGAGAACCATTGTGTGTCCTCGGTACGTATGTAATTAATTTTGTACAAAGTGGAAGAGATCCAAAGAAAGCCCAGGTCGGGACGTGCTCTAAGCCAGTGGCTTTTGCAATCCCTTAGAAACACAACACCTGCCAGGCACATCGTAGGCGGGACCTAGAAGTTCTCCTATGTCAGGACCCGCACTCTTAGGTTTTTTGAGGCGGCCACACCATACCCATCCTTTTTCAGCTGTACCTTATCAAAAAAACACGTGACTGGTGATTTTCACAACTCATGAAAATACCTCTTTAAGTTTTTCTCTCAGAAGGAGGTGCAAGCAACCACTCGTTGCTGAATTAGAAATGATTTAATGTATACAGGGTGGTGAATAAAGTCCTCCTTCCTCCTCCTTGACATGGTGATTAGCGTCTTCCAGGTTAAAGTGTTCTGTGGTAGAGATGGACTTGATTCCGAGTTGCCACGTGTCAGTGAGTGCACAAACCCCTAAATTGTTGGGTAAAAGGCTGGCTTTTCCTATATTAATTTTGGGAAGCAGCACATTCAATTCATTTGCATAAGCACCAAAATGAAACATTTTATTTTAGTTAAATTGAACATTTTAATCACTGGGGAACGTTTTTGCTTCTTTTGCATTTCTGTGGAAAGAAATAATAGCACTTAAAAAAAATTATTTTTAATATTTTTGCTTGCTTGGCAGTCAGACTGAAAATCAATCATTTACCCTCTTGGAGAGCCCCCCTCCACCAAACACATTCAATGTAGTAACATAGATGATTGCTTAGAATGAAGATTTTGCAATGCGTCTACTGGCCAAGTTTACCACAAGTGGGCCTTTTTTTTTTAAGTTATCCCAAATAGAAGGTGTTCATTTGTATCAAGTTCTACTGATTGATTATTTTGTTTTGCAAACTTTTTCCTAAAGTTTTGCCAAAACTATGGAGGACAAATGATTTTTAACCTTTGTTTCCAAATACTTCTATTAAAAAATGGATTAAAAGTAATCATTCACACCCCATCATAATAAAAACATCAATACCAAGTAGAACGGCAGCCAGTGTTAATTCCTCCAACCACTGGAACACTCTGCGCCACATGGCTGAGACAGTTTTATAGTGTGCAGTAAAGGAGCTATGGAATCTCTAAACAATACGGACAAAAATAAATATTGAGTTGCTGCGTCATTTGCCAAGCAACCATCATCTCGAGCTCTGAACAATTCAAGGACATGGTGGAAAAACACATGATTATGGATTTAAAACATTATAACGTGTAGTACACAGATGTGAGATTGAGATTGTACAAGGAAGTTTTGCTCATTTTTTTCATGGTTGTGAGTTATCTCACTTTAGAAACAGGATAAATGATGTTATGTTGAAAGATACGCTGATTTATTTTCAGGTGTTATCAAAAACCTCTCATTGATGTCATGGGTATTAAGGGGACTGCATAGACAAAAGCATCTTTCATCTGACTTGACAATAAAGCTTTGGCAAATGTCAAAATGCTCTATAACTCAAGTTTACACAAAAAAAAATAAGCTGACTTCTATATTCACCGTTAAACCTGTGTGCTCCATAGATTTGCAGCTTTCACATAATGGATTTCTAGCTAGAAGGTTTCATGAGTTGAGGCAATGATTGGTGAGATTCTCAGATGTCCAATAGGATTATTAGTGGTGAAGCGGCTCTGATGTTTCAGTTATTTCTGCAGGTGGAGAACTGCTTCTCTGCAATTAACCCCTGTCTGCCTCACCAGGCCCTGAAGCTTCTCAGGGGAGGGAAGGCTGGTAGGATCCTGCCTTCGTCTTAGCGGGAGATCCATCCCCACACAGATTTCCAATGCATTTTTTTAGAGTACAGAACACATCCTTGATATTGAGGATCAAGTCACCCACACTCCGGGCTGTACACCCCAACAGAGAAATCTGAATTCACTTCTTTTGCTATAAAACTGTGTGGACAAACATGAAGAAATTACATGAAGAAAATGTTCTTATTTTAGGTCTTACAGTGTCTACTCCAGATGGATGTGCTTCTTTAAAAGGTCAGAAATCATTAATTGTAAGGCGATGAGGTCATACTCTGTGAATGAAATTGAGCTATGAGTTTATCCCAATAAAACTTTCCAAAGACCAGTCCAATGGAGGAGTACATTGCAGCATTAAAAGGTCCCTTTTAACTGGTTTTTCATGTTGTGTCCAGAGCCTTCATAGAAAAACATCCTCCATACAGCACAAACTGCTCTTCCTTATCACTCTATGCTAGAAGGGGAAACTTTTTTTTTTACTTTGCACTGTATGGTATTTGCTGCAAAATTAATGCAAAGCCCAGTTCTTTCCAAAAAGTAAGCTCTAGAGGCACAGGTGTGAAGAACTCGTCTTGCTCTTGAAGTTGCACTCAAAAATAGAATTGTCAACACAGCTGCTACATAAGTCCTCTTAGAAAAGGTTTTTAGACTCGTGGCCAAGAAAACAGACCTGCTAAATATACAGAATAATGAAATACAACTAGCTTTCTTTCCTCTGAAAATTTTCAGAGACAGAAGGTAAAAAAATGATCTAAGATTCCATATGCTCAGTTACGCATAATATAGGAGGCTTAAGCTCCCATAAAAAAGGTTTATAAGTGGTAATCAGTGATATCATATTAATTATAAGCAGTCATGGTTGCTCTTGAAATCTGCAGGCTATGCTATTTTGGGCAAATAGCAGCATTTTATTTGAGCTGTTCATTTTATGAAACCTTTTGCGAACAAATGCTAGAAGTTTATGCATAGCAACTGAATGGGTAAGTTGAAATGCCTGGACTTTACAGCAACAGTACGTGAAGGCTGGACAGAACCATTGCTGCATTTAGGTGAGGATTACAGGAAACAATCCAGGGCTGCTGTTTATGATCATAATTTTTTTTAAAAAAACCCCACCCTATATTTTTCTATCTATTTATTTAAGGTAGCGTCATTTAATCTGCCCATTTTTAATAAAAACGATGGACAACAGTGTCATTCTTTCTTAAATAAAATGCCTATGGTTTGTATTTCCTTAGAAAAGGCCAGTTCCAAAAAAAAGGGGGAAAGTGAAATGGTTTTTAAACCCATAACTTTTCATTACAATAAACGGTGAAACCATCAGACTGAAGTGCTTGTATATAGATGAATTCTGTTCTAATGCTCAATTTCACTGAAGTTCAAAACATTTCCAAAGCTTGAATACATGTTGGCAAAGTTCCAAAATCCCAACTATTTATATATTTGTGTAGATCTTCCACTGACCAGGGAATAGCATTTTAAATATTACGTACTTCTTCTTTTGTGCTGTTGTGATACTTTCCTTCTAAGTGACTGGTCTCCAGCTCAGGCAGGATTTTGACATTATACTAGATCTTTCAAAAGCAAATGCCATTTTTCATAAGAACAAATATATACAAAATCAGGTTCATTTTCAAACATATACTTTTATGGATCTACTCTCTAGTTAATCCATGGATAAGAAGCAACATCTGTTCTGATTCTCAACTGTACAAGAAGATTACCTTAAAGATTCCTAAAAATGGCTAAGCATCTTTTATTGTTGCTTTCCTGCATCATCTTACTACTATTAGAAAGTAACAACACAAAAAATGATTTGATATACAAAGTCAAAGAAAAATGTTAATTTCCAAACAGCATTTAGACCATAGATTAATATTTTTGAGAAATAGTACTTATTTTTAGACATGTGTATACCAGATACCGAACTACACGGTGAATTGTAGCAATATTACAGTCTTATAAATATTCAATATGCAATAGATTATCACTAGAAAGACTAGTATTTTTTAGATCATGGGCTTGAATAATGCCAAAGCCAACAGGTGTCCATTGGTGAAAATTTTCATTCATATCTTGTCAATTTGCATTGTCTTTTTTTTTTTTTTTTTCTGTTCAGCTGAAAGTTGAGGCAAAGTTATGCAATAGACAGAACACGGACATTATTTTTGGTAGAAAAGTGGAGTCAAATATATGCATTAAAGCTGTGAATGTAAGGTTTATAGTTTTTAAATTACAATTTCCAAGCAATGTGTTTAAAAGTATATGATATGTTCTCTGACAAAGATCAAAGGGCTTAATATATTTTGTAAATTACAGCTGTAATGATTCCATTTGCAAAAGATGTAATTTACCGGTCTATTTTCATAATGAATGGGAGCCTAACGAATCATGCAAGCTTATACATTCTGCAAAAATATAGAACATCTTACACTTGACTTGGAATATGCATTATGATAATAGTTGAAATTTTATTGGAGAGTAAATTTTCTTAACATTTCTTGGCATGCTCACCTTGTCAGATTTCTTGGGTGCTTTAGTTTACCAAAACAAAATACCTTTGAGGAATATTATCAAATGAAGTGCAGGAGGAGGTTGCAATGGTGCATTCATTCCGGTGCACATGCACATGTACTGGAAGGCGTTGAGAAAAGGAAGGCCAGGTTCTTAGATAAAGGAAGATACACAAGATACAAGCAAGAAACCTCTTGTGAGGATTAAAGGAAAATACACTTCAGGCACAGTTATATAATTTCATTTTTCTTGGCACTTTTAATAGAATGATGTCATCGCCTTCTTGTCATGGGCATGACCATGCCTAATAATCAAAATACAATATTTTTTATAGAATGTAAAAGAATGGATAATTTAGTCTCCCGTGGATATTTAATACAGATTTACGTGGGCTCATGGAGAGACTAGACGAGCTAATGGAGAAGAAGTTAGCTGAGAATTGCTAAATACTGTCGGTTTTTGGCTCAGGAATAAGTTGAGCAACGAGTTGCTCAAGATGACAGATTATCTCCATAAATTTGTCCTTTTCTGTACTTTCTATCAGCTCATGCTTTGGAAAAACATAACAGTTTCAAAAGTGTGTTCAATGAATTCAAACCTCCATCAGGAAGGAGTGCAGATCCCTCATAAACATGCATGCCTTGTAAATCCCTCATAACATTCTCGTTTACTAACCACACCCTGCAAATGTTACAGAGATTGTCAAAACCTGAGGTTTTTTTCCTCCTTCTGAAAGTATGTTCTACTTCACAGGAAAGTACAGTCCTTCCCTCCCGTCTTTCCCTTCCAGTAAGTCCCCCTGATTTTCTACTGGGTGGTATTCCATGGGAGGGAACTTTTTTTCAGTCCCAGCAGTAATTTCTGGTTTGATTCAACACAGCTCATGTCCATTTGACCTTTAAATGACAAAACTGCTATGATTTTATTAATATCAATGTAAAAGTCTTAGGTTTTTTATCCTCAGGACACCAAATTCCACATATTTAATTGAATAAAAGGATCACTCCTCCAAGGGAAAGGAAATCTCACAGAACCTCTCCTATATTTACCTGCCTACTGTTCAGATAAATACCTGTCTGCTACAGCCTTATGTTCATGTTAGCAAGCTACAAATCCAAGCTTGGGGGAGGGAAGAAAAAGATTCTTTTCATAAGAAGTTTCCCTCACTTCTTTTAGGACTGTTTTTGCAGATATTACATAAGAAAAGACTCTGACAATTCTCATGCTCAGGGAGTTCTGTTGATTTACAATTTTGATACAGAAAAATCAGTTGTGAGTATTGATCTGTCCTTACTCAGTCCTTTGTTGGTTAATTTAGTGGCAGCTAGCTTTTCCTGTACTGCTTCTGTACCACTTTGTAGTTCCCAGCATTACCTTTAACTCTTCTGTGAAAGTTAGCTATCGTTCAGCCTCCCTCCAATCTTCAGACAGTAACTGGCTTTAATTATAAAATGTGTATTTGTTAAGTAGCTTAGATGCTTTATTTTTATTTCCAGGCTCACAGGTTTCAGGAGAATGCCTCTTTCTCCTGGAGATTGTTTTCATTACCCCCTTATGAACCCTTCATCAGGATGCTTCGGTGTGTCTTCCTTTGATACTTTTTACTTCTGTCAGCAAAATTATCATTAGTGTAAGCATATCACCATCCTTCTTTCTTTGCAAAGCTCAGTCCTAATGTTAGGATTTCAAAACATGCTAGGAGGAGGAATGGCAGGAGTTTATTTGCAGAAAGCGAGAAAATAATAAGCCGGGCACTTTCTTTTCCCCCTGCAAGTACTTTCTTAGTTTCCTCTGCAGCAGCTACAAAATTGTGAGCCTTAAAAATAAATCAGGTCCAAAGCAGATAAAACCCAGGAGAGAGAGTGTGGGGACCCAGAAGAGAGACTGTGGGGACCCACAAGATAAAGGTGTGCATATTTGTACAGGATCCAGCAGTCTACTTGGACCTTCTGCATGGCTTGTTCCCCAGCGATACCAAAGGAGCCTATGACCCCAAGGGCACGTGAGGCAACATGGCAGGTGGCAAGTTGCCTCCAGGCAGCCTTTGAAAGATCATTTGCCTAACCTGACAAGCTGCAGATAATTGGCTAAAATATTCTGATGAAGTCTTATGGTGCTGTCTTTGTGAGGACAGCAGGCTTGTGCCCTGCCTTCCCTAGAAGAGAGAAGGTGCTGAGATAAGAGAAAGCCTGGAAAATGAGTGGTTGGGGAGTGACTTTCAGCCTCAAGTCTTTGAAGGTAAGTTTCCCTGCAGAATCAGAATATCAATTCAGATATCCTTCAGAATAAACAGAAGAAACGTAAAAGACATTTTTCTGTGTCATCTGCAATTCCAGTTTTTTATATGAAGATCACTGAATAAGCAGAAGGTCATTTATAAGCCTATTTGTACTGTTCTCTGTGATTACTAGAAAAAAACTTGGAATTCTTACACATTAGTATCACTATTTTCAGCAGTGGTGGGACCAGATGACTTTCTGAGGTCCCTTCTAACATAAATTATTCTGTGACTCTGTGACCTCTATGTGATATGCTGATTTTTGGGTGAGAAATAAAGTTATACAAAGAAAAAATAAAAATATCTCTGAAAAGAACTTGGTGTCAAGCTCCATCCTTCCTTGTGATTCCATAGGACACATCTCAGCTACGGGAGTAATGAGCATGACTATTAACAGCAATGACTCCTTTCTTGCTGCTTGTCAAAATGGAACAACAAAGCTGGCTTGGGAGGACTGAAACTGAGACACAGTTCTTAGAGGCTGAGTAGAACAGCAACTCTGCAGTGTCTATGCCTAGAATGCAATCTTCTTTATTCTTTGCTTCCTGGACATTTTAATTGGCTCCTGTTGTCTTTCATTGCATGTGTAGCAACTGGGCTGATCTCAGCTCAAGAATAAGCATTAGCTCATTCCCCTCCTGTGTTTCTTTAATTAGCACGTTCTTGTGTCCAGCTAAAATGGCTTCCTGCTGCTTGTTTTCAAGATAAAACATGTATAAATCCTATCACAATAAATATTTACAAAACACACATCTGAAAAAAAGTCTCAATTCCTAGAGTGCCTTTAGAGACCTTCTTAAAAACCACAGGTACCTTAATGTCAATTTAAGTGAGCACTGGTGTCTTGGCATATACACTATGCAGATCCTTTTGTAAATCCAATTTCCCTGTGTTACAGGGAAGAGCTACAAAAACAGTTAAACAGTTTCTTGATGCTTTTCCTCCCTCATGTACTTATTTTTGAATGCAAAGCTCAACAAAACAAAAAAAAAAAAAAAAAGCCAAACTCTTCCAAAGACCATGAGTTAAAAAAAAAAAAAGGCATTAAATTGATCTGATCTCAGTAGAACTATTGCGATTGATTTCTCCACACACACTGTCCCTGCTTGTATCTTTCTAGATGTACGCAGATTGCATAGGTTTAAATGGGTATGTGAAACGTTTTATAGTCTGTCTAACCATGTTCAGTAGGCTACATTTAGACACACACAGTCCATCCACATGCAGAGTCTTTTTGACTGGATTTCAGGTTAGATGTACTGTAGTCTCATTACTCTAGCTGTTGAAAGATTCCAGATGAATAGCCAGAAAAATCAACTCAGGTCATTGATAAGACAGAAAAATATATTGCCAAACAATAAATACTAACAACCAGAACAATTGACAGATATAGAATGGACTAATGCACCTTAGATATATAGCCAGACAGTAGAATAAAATATGTGAAGAAAAAAGTGAAGGGAGCCCCTGAAGTTGTTCACGTCCTAGAGATTCCTCTCTCCGCATCTACCAAGGGCTTAATCTGCATGCAAGCTTGAAAACTTCATACAGTCTTGTCAGAGAAGTTTGAGGCAGAGCTTTGCTGCATCATATCTGTAATCTGCAAGTCTGAACACCAGTTGAATACTAAACCACACACATCTTGCAAAAATGCAAGGATTAAGCAGGAGACTCAATAATCTAAGTCTTAACGCAGGGGACATGTAAGGCAC
>JAOXNO010000001.1:157478529-157498066 GCA_028565335.1 Limnodromus scolopaceus
CCATTCCAATGCCTGACAACCCTTTCAGTAAAGAAATATTTCCTAATATCTAGCCTGAACCTCCCCTGGTGCAACTTAAAGCCATATATACATATATGACTATACACTGAAATACTCAAATGAGCTGATGGAGGATTAGGAGAACATGGCAATGACACACTTTTCACTTTTCAGGACTTGTTTAGAAAATTAGTAAAGCATTCAACCATAAAATAAAAAGCCTGGATTCTATTCCCTGCTCAGCTAGAATGAAATCAAAGCCTCATCTCCCAGTGGATGCATTGATTTTCTTGTTTTCTGGGCCCTGGAACTTTATATTCTTCAACACGTGTTGCCGCAGTTTCATTGCATAGAAAGGAAACTAGTTTATATCTTGATGCTTTAATAGTAACCTTAAGGTGTGGATTTACAGCTCCTTAGTCTTAAGAGGGACAGGAATCTAAACCATCTACATCTGTGTTCGGTTTTGGGCCCCTACTACAAGAAAAACATTGAGGTGCTGAAGCAATGAAGGGCGATGAAGCTGGTCAAGGGTCTTGAGCACAAGTTTTATGAGGAGTGGTTGAGAGAACTGGGATTGTTTAGCCTGAAGAAAAGGCCTTCAGAGGAGGCCTTATCACTCTGTACACCTGTTGGAAAGGAGGTTGTAGTGAGGTGGGGGTCCATCTCTTCTCCCAAGTAACAAGTGATAAGACAGAAGGAAACAGCCTCAAGTTGCCTCAAAGGAAGTTTAGATTGGATATTAGGAAAAATTTCTTCACTGAAGGGTTTATCAAGCATTGGAACAGGCTGCTGAAGTAAACGATTGAGTCACCATTCCAGGAGGTACTTAAAAGACATGTAGATGTGGTGCTTAGGGATATGGTATAGTGGTGAACTTTGCAGTGGTAGATTAATGGTTGGACTTGATGATTTTAATGGTCTTTTCCAACCTAACCAATTCTATGATTCTGTTTGGTAAGATAGTGGGCATATTCATCCTCAGTATTTTAAAAAAGAAAATAATTTGCCCTTAGTGTGTGCTAGGTAAGTTTAAAGCACACCTACTTTATCAGGCTTGCAGGGATCTGAAGTGCTGCTCCTGCAAAGCAAACTTGATGGTGAAACCATCTGATGTAGACAAAGAAGTGCCCAACTGTAAATGCTTGTAGGGATGGCCATCTGTTAATTTTGCACCTGAGCATTTAAAATTTGCCTTATACGACTTAAGAAGCATAAGCCTTTCCTGAAGCTGGTCCAGATTTGTCTTTTTACTCAACTGTTTCTAGTCTAGCACCTCAGATTTTTTTCAAAGACAAACACAGATTGAACAAACAGGTCAATGCTTTGTTTAACCATCACAAGATCACTTTACACTGTTCGAGTTGTGCCAATGGAGCAGTAAAAAGGCAGGTTTTCTGGGCTATGTAAATTCTGATTTAAAAGCTTACTGGAATTGCAGATAAAATCCAGTGAGATTGTTTCAAATGTGCAGAAGCAAGCAGAGTTAGCATGCTTTGAAAATTCTACTGTTTCTTTGAGAATAATCTGCATAGAAAGAAGGTATTAAAATCTGAAAAGAGCATTCATAATGGAATTTCTAGGCAATTAAGTCAGACTAGGGGCAGTGGTGAGAAGAGCTGGGTAGTCTTTGGTAGTCTCTTACTGATAGTCATTTGTTTTCTCAGTTTCATGACAAGTAAGACATCTAATGAAAAGGAAAAGATTCTCAGTCTTTGAGAATTTTGATTCTGATGGAGGGGTGTTTTTATTTGAAAAGTAACTGCAGAAGCATCTATCAATAACATAAGGAATCATACATATGAAGTTGAAAAAAGAGTTGAAGACATAATGAAGGGAATTTCTAATGAATTTTACAAAATTTATTAGAAATATAGCTCCAGCTTTGATGGAAGTTGAGACCACACTCCAAATCAAGAACTTGTACCTTCCAGTGTTTTTTTTTTTCTTCTGAATTAATTAATTAACTGGCATCAGGAAGAGTGTTTTTGATGATCTAGTACATATTCCGCCACTGACAAGCTAGTTGTCTTCTGAGCCCTTAGCCACCTGGAATAGTGAACTTTCACGACAAAGTTGCATGTGTACCTGAAATTCACAAATACTGTAAGGTTCTTGCAAAAAAACCCGCTGTGTAAATGCAAAAATAATTTTATTTTTTTAATCACAATTCCTTTCCTACCATTCCTTTGCCCAAAAGAGAAAAGTAAAGAACCTTCCTATAGATCTAATTTTACCAGACTTCCTCAAGGCTGTCCAGTTCTTGCTAGCTGAAGGTTTCAGTGGTCTCACTGTCGGATTCAGAGTCTCTAGTAAGTAAAAGAGAAACAAGTGATTATTATACTATTATAACAAATTATTATAATAATTAAAGAGGACCTCAAAGCCAAGTGGTGCAGACTGTCTTGCCTCCAGACTACTTGGTTCTATCTGTCTCTACAACAGTTTTGCCTTGGAAACAGCTGGCTGGAACAGTCCATAGCTGCATCTGTAGGCAGTATGAGAAATGTAGAAATAGACAGAGTATGACTATGGCCATTACTGGGTCTCTGTACATCTCAGGTCCTTGAAGCACTGTCTGAAGGGGTCTTTGGAGCTCAAACTCCCCCTTCTCCCCTACACACCATGTTTTCAATATGAGACAAATTTAAGCTCAAGTGCAGGAGGCTAAAAAGTGGAGTAGCCATAGCAACAGAATGAGAATTAAACTGTGGTTTCTTGGCAGGTTAAGGCCACACAAATCATGTCTGGGACTATCTTCCTAATTGTGTTCTTGAGCCCTTGTGCTTGTGTGGCCAGACAATGAATTGATTCAGGGAGCTGATTTGACTTAAAACCTACATTTTTACCAGGTTAGCTTGTGAGGGTGGTGAGACACTGTAACAGGTTTCCCAGAGAAGTTGTGGATGCCCCTTCCCTGAAAGTGTTCAAGGCCAGGCTGGATGTGGCTTTGAGCAACCTGGTCTAGTGGGTCATGTCCCTGCCCATGGCAGGGGGGGTGGAACTTGATCTTTTAGGTCCTTTCCAACTCCAATTCTATGAATCACGATTTTAGATGGCAAGAATCCCAAAGATGCACTTCATTTCACTGTGATGACTAACAAAAGGATATAACGTTTCTCTGTAATGTACACGCCGTCTGTGGACAGAAAGACCTGGTTATTGCATTGAACTTTTTGAAAGCTAATTTTGAGGTAACAGACCTAGGAAAATGAAAGGACCAGTTTTGACATCTGAAGGTAAATTGTTAAAATACCAATATATGGAACACTATGCAGCTAATTAACTTTTACAGCCAATATATAGCCAATTAACTTTTTCACATTTACCATATGTTTATCTTCCTGCAGGGAGTATTTCCAGGAGGAAATCATAATGGGAGGTAGTTCTACCTTTTATATGGGAATAAGATCTGTTGATGATAGCTACAAATTCTTACATAGTGCATGGTAGCTTCAAAAGATGGTGCTGTTGAAATCTGAGAAGTGAAATGTAGGAATGCAGCAACTGATTTCATGTTTTCACAATGCTCATTTCTGTAACTGGTTAACTATAAATGATTATTTTTCTTTTTGCAACCCAAAGCAGTCAGTATCAGCAATACTCAAAAAAGAACAGGGCATAAAGTCAGACAAGAGAGTAGCTGAATGAATTATTGTCACACAATGGTACAGTGTGTCTCCAAGTCCCCTGACTGCTCCTCTTGGGATTAACCATGTATTACTGTCTATAATACAGTAACTGCACAGTCCAAGGTCAAGTCTCAGCCTATGTTGTAGCAACGATGGCCTTCGCTCAAGCTTTTATGTGAGGACTTGTCCTCTAAAATCTTGGTAAACTTTTGCTCTTGTAAACAAATTGTGGTAAATTTTTCAGTTCTAGACAATAGTGGCAGTACTGGCTGGTCCTTCTACAGCTTTCCTCTCTTCACTGTCACCAGAGAGAAACATTGCAATCATCTTGCAAACATCTGAAACCTATTACATGTAGACAAACTTGGCTGAAATTTCAAAATGCTGTCTTGAAACTTTAAACTAAAATACATAAATGAATGCATTGACCAACTCCAAAGTCTGCAACTGTTTTTGAGCTGTTTGGTAGCATAGCTCCCCAGTTCCTTTTGCAGTCCTGGTACCTCTCAAAAAGAACTTTTATAGCACTCTGAAATCTCTTTTTTTGCACCTGTGGTTGCAAAAGATAATCCTCCAGCGGCAATAGTGAGGACCAGGGACTATGAACTCACTTAACTCTTGCCCAGAGTTTTGCAATCTTGCAATTGGAAGATGCTGGACTCTGGGTCTCACAGTGGGATGGTAACCTACGCACCTGGGTCACTGATGTGACTGTGCTTAGGTGAGGGAAAAGCACCTTTGTCATTTGTCAGCCAAAAGAGCCCTCACTGCTCTAACACTAATAGTGGAAAGAGAAATAGTTGCTTGGGTGTTCACGCAGTTAAGTTCTCAGATCAGAGGAAATGGAATGAAAGGGACTAATGAGAAGGAATTAACTACTGCTGTGGTGAATTGGTTGTTGTTTATCACTGTCCAGAGTTGAATAGTCAGTCCATAATTACATAAGACTTGCCAGAAAAGGTGCAGCAGCGTTTGCACACTGGGTTGATTTTATTATATATTTTCAGTTTATTCCAATACAATTGTTTATACATTTATTTGATTAACAGTGACATTTACCCTGGAGTAGCAGTGGTGGAATATTTATTGGGAGGGCTGAGGAGAAGAATATGAAGGATTAGCTTAATTATGCATGGCTTAATCTTTGATCCTAGAATTGAACTGTATTATTTAAAATGTTATTTAAAGTATCCGGCACGGTTTTTAACATAAGTATATAAATAACTATTAAAAGACTGATTTGAAAATTATAAGTATTTTTAAAATGTGAAAGGAAATATTCTGATTTCAACAGTAAGATCTGACAATGAAAGTACAATATCTAACATGAACAATACAGGAAAAAAATATTTTTCTGTTTAATACAAAATATTTCCCCAAAAATAGCTGTGGGAAATATATTTGATGTGGGCCAAACTATCATAACCCCTCCCTTTCCTTTTGACACATGAAAACTCTGACAATGTGACTAATGTTAAACACTTTCTTTTTGTTGTATGAAAATATTTGCTTCATTTTCAAGTTATTGAGCCCTTTCTTGTTTTAATGGAGATAAATATCCAAAAGAAACAATACATTAAAAAGTTTAATTTAAAAATATAAAACAGAAATAATTTTTCATTTTGAAGACAGAGCAACTCATTCTCAAAATATATCTTTCAATATTTTTATTTAAACTCTTCACTAAATTTGCAAATTATTTTGATTACTCCAAAATGTCACTTCTTGCTGAACTAAGTATTTTTGGAAAAAATGTCATCTAGCACTGACATTAATAATACATTAACACATTAATCCATTAGTTCAGCAAAGTACTTTTTAATTAATTTCTACCTCTGTTACTGAGAATCTTCTCTTAATATCTCATTTTGGAAAAATATACTTTCAACCTTAAGTGTTTAAATCTGAATGCCTTGAAAGACTTGATGATAGAAGGGAATACATCTTTATCACATAGTAGGTTCTCCAAGCACACTGTTGGATAAAATTAAAATTAAAACATGTTTTGATAAACTGGATAAATAATCTGAAAAAAGATCCTCAATCCGAACAGCATGTAATTCTCCAAATACACTGCAAAGTTCTGCACTAATTCACAAAGACAAAAATGATAGGCAGCAGTATGCAAAAAGGATAGGGATCAAAGCTAAACAACAGTGATTAATGTCATGAAATTGCAAAAAAAAAAAAATTTCATTATTATCAGGATATATACATAGGAACACCATCTCAAAGACACAAGATATATCGCTTTCTACTTTGTTTGGTAGAGTTCTTTCTTGTATGGTCTTGTGTAAAATGCTTTCACCTGCAATATAGTGTAGATAAGTACCAGTTAGCGTCCAGAAGGTTGCAGTTATAATGCTCTTGTAATGAAATGCTTCTGTAATGCAATGAAAACATGGTAAATTACAATTGTGAATGCTAGATGTGAAGAAAAAATTCATGTTTGTTGTCCACAGAATATGTGGGGTTTAATTCCAGAAAGGGAATATTTATTTTATATATTGTGAAAATGTGTCAATTTAAACACTAAGGAGACTAAAGGATCTCCATTCTGGGAATTTCAAAGGACATACGTAGGTCAGGAAATATTTGTAGAGTTCATAGAAACTACCATTTATTTTAATGAAAATCCATAACAAAACCTGAAAGATTTCTGGTTATTTGTAACCAAATTTATTGCCACACTTTTATTCTGTGAATATCTTTTCAAAGGTAGCACATTCATCACATTAACAAAAAGCAGGTATTTAAAACTGCCTTGAGACACACTGAGAATCATTTTTGACATTTAAGTATGTGCTTACCCTTTTGTTCCATAACATTTACAATAAACTTATGATTTTATCCTGAAATCTTGTACCTACAGTCACATAAAAGCCAGTGCATTTTTAGACGTGTTTGTTAATTAATCTTCAAAATAAAATGGTAAAGAAACTTGTATGTCTGCAATAAGGAAGTTTGCAAATCAGAATTGGAGCCATCAGAGAACAACTATCCGTATGACAGTCAAAAGCATTCTTTTTTTTTTTTTTTTTTCAGTTTTCTGAGTGGATTTCAATGTCTGTGTTGGAATAAAGCCTATTGAACTGTCAAAAGTGCTTGTAAGAGGACTGAATTAGTCTTTTGTTCTGACTTTTCTGAAATGAACTCAATGAGCACTCAGCAGTCATGGATGTTAAGGCCCAGACAGCAGCTACAATGCTTGAGTTCCAAGTTCAGGAGTTGACTGCTGTTCACTTGTCAAATAACTTGGTGCAAATCTTTCTTTAATTCTTCATACACTTTTTCATAAAGGGATTAAACTCTCTTGCAGTTCTATGTTGTGGTAATTTTTTTGGCTCAAAGGTTCTTGATGTCTGTTGTCTCAAATGGCAATGCAAGCCCTTGCAGTAATAAAATAAAATCATTTAAAAGGTTATATTTTTCCATTTGTGTTTTATGCAAAAAAAAAATAAATACAGAAGACAGTAATGTAGCTGCAGATGACCAGTCATTTTATTTTGACTCATGTAATCTTCAGTCTTTAAGCACAAAGTCATCTGCTCTCCAGGATGTGAGACAAGTGAAGATTCGTTTTAACTATATATTTAGCAAGAGTCCTCATACATGCTGTCAAAATGTTGTTAATGGACACTTACTTTCCTGAAATAATTCTTCCAGTTCACTTGTAGATGATGTCCAACCCTGGGCATTCAGTGGCATCAACAGTTTTGGTTCTGGAAGCATTATTCCTTTGTTCATCAGTTTCAAACCAACTAATACTGGCATTAGTTGCTTACCTTAATCACTGGCAGCCTTTCTCATTACGTTGCGTTAGTAACAAATGCATAAAACCAATCACTGAAAAAAAAGGTTTGTTGTTAATAATAATCAAACACAACGGGAAAGTGCCTCTGTTTTCTGTTGTATGGAAGATACACAGAGCATGTGTACAACTTTAGTTAGGAGAGCAAATGGCTAACTTGACCTTGGAATGAAATTAAATAGAATCCTTGAAGGTCATAGTACATGCTAAACCACAAGGAAATCCTGCTGCTAGATTTCTTTTTTGATGCATGAAGCTGAAGTATGTATCTATCATGGTTGGCGTTTTTCTCATTAGCACTTGGCTTGACGAAACTAGGACTTTTTAAGTGTTGTTGCACATCTTGTTTTCTTTGACCCCCAACATCATAAGCTTTGAAGATTTTGAGTACTGCCGCTCTTCTTTACATTTATTTCTCAAATACTTCCATTGAGATGCCACACTCTTCATATGACTTATGCTTACAACACTTCTCAAACTAATACCTTTATTTTATATTACCTTCTGTTGACTCATTCATCACAATGATGTTGCAGATTAGCTGGTACAGCAGAGAGGAATCATTGAAAAAGGTTAGAGGTACATACTTCTTGCACCCAGGTTTTGCTGACTATTTTTTGTTTTATTGGGGAAAAAATATTGTTTCAAATCCATGAATATTATATTTGTCAATTTAATTTAAAAACTAACAAGCCTAGATGTAATATATCTAATCCTTTTTTTGTCTTGATTTCCTCTCTCTCAAATTCTAACATACTTCATGGTTTGGGGTCAAGCAGAGCTAACTTTGAGAGACTCTCGAGTGAGAGGCTCTTGCCTATACTTACTGCTGCGGCAACCAGCCTCAGCTGACTTGGTTGTTTAACCCATGGAGTGGTTGCACCTGTGGGGAGGAGTGGACAGGTCAGGTGACCCAAAATAGGCTATTCCATTCCATCTGCCATGCTCAGTGTAAAAGCTGAGGGATCAAAGAGTCTGGGTTTTTTTCTTTAGAGTCTTGGCTTCTTGAATGGCTCTCTTTCTTCAATGACTGATGTCTGAGGAGGACCCTGTCAGTTTGTCTACCTTTGATCCTGATCTGTGGGTTCCTGAATCAAGATCCGGAATCCAGTTCCCATTTGTCACTGAGTCCAGTCTGGAACTTCCCCAGTGCTTGCCAGTGACATCTCCCTGGGAGCTTCATTATTTATTTTCTTACTTGATTATTAATTTAGTATTTTTAAATATTATATTATTTTATTTATAAATTTTTATTTATTAATATTTATTAATAATAATAATTCCTCGAGGTAAGCCATTTAAAGGCAGCCTGGGAAGAGATATGGCTTAGAGTAGAAGTGAAACCTAAATCTGACCCAGGCTGTGGATTAATGTGAGGCGGAATGCATTGCTTCAAGGCTGACTGGACTGTCCCAGGGATCGAACGCCAGTCAGGGCTGTAGTTAGGCGGCTGAAGCTACATCTACAATGCTCAAGAGAGAGATTAAAGATAAGTAAAGTCTGATTTATGGTTTCAGTTAGGGACATGGTTATTTATAATACAACATTCTTGTTTGATGTTCCTGTCTACATTTAATTTTATTTCTGATAGTGATATCTCTTGTTGCTGTTATTCTTCCAAGCCCTGCTCATTTTTCCTTTCCTAGTCATATATAATATATTTTTGTGAGGTTCTTCTTACACATAAATACTTTCATTTGGTTGCTGTCCATTTTACTTAAAGCAATAGCTGCAGAAATTTTCTATGGAGGTAGCACTAGAACAGTATTATATTTGAAAAATAGTTCTTGATATTGTATGAGGAAATAGTTAGAATAATACATATTTAAAATAGTTAACTTAGTGCTTATTGACATCTTATAATACTATAGATATGATGGGAAAATTCCAAATTTCTTTGGGTAGTTCATAGATGCCAGTTTAAGATTATTGCAGAAAAATGCCCTTTTCAAATAGGTTATGAAGACAGATTGTATTTCAATTAAGGGATGATAAGAGGGTGCTATATATTGAAAAGTATTTCAGATTTATTTATTTGGTAAACTGGTAGGAAAAAAAAGACTGCATTTATGGAGCAAGAAAGGGAAGCTGTAGAAATTAGTCTAAAATATAACTGGGAGGCTTATCTAAATAATTATGAAAAAAAAACAGGCTAGTAAAAGCACAGGGAGCCTATACATTACAGAATGCTTACAAAGGGGAGTGGTTCTTACTTGGTTGCATTAATTTCAGCAGCATGAAATTAATCAGTTCAGTAAGAATAGTTCTAAAGGCAACACTTGCTTGTTTCATAGTTTAGATGTGTGAAAGTTAGATATCTAAGTAAGACATAGTCACCTTAAATTCTTTTTGGTGATCTTGGAAAGAAGTGGGCATCTTCAGATTAATCTGACCTGTTTTAGACACATATGTTAGGGTGAGCTGAATTGTTCTTTGGAGCTTGCTTTCTCTCTACCATCAACAAAAATTGATGATGACAGACTTAAATAACATTTTGGATGTCTGTAGTCAGGTGAGAATAATAATCCTCCCTCCACATCTCCCACCTATATTCATAAAATAAAGACTTGTATGTACATCTGTCTTATTCTTCAAAGTGGGATGTTTCCCCTCACCAATTACATTTCTGCCTTCAGCCATTCCAAAGTTGGTTGCGCCATGAAGGACGGAGGAGCAGAACTGTGAATAAAGAACTTTAGTGAGACTCAGAAAGGGCAGTTTCTAGTTCTTCCATTAACCAGATAAAAGGAGTAGAACTTGAAAAAATAGGTAAGTCATCTCTGAAAATGAGACAAACTGAGCAGGAGAAGTTATTTTGAGGGAATATAAAAAAAAAAAAGAAATGTGTATAAAATATTGAACACAAATAAAATGAGGGGAATTGGGTTAATTTGGAAAAAATGGGGGGTGATTATTTTGTTTAACTTATTATTATTGTTTTCAGTCATTTTTGACAAAAAGCTATGGAGGGATCAGAAGGAAAGTGTTCTCAACAGATCAGTCAGCCAGACAATGATTAAGAACTGATGTGTCCTTGAAGACAGCTTCATAAGGTGAAGGAGTTCTAACAGTGTTAGAGACCACTGCTCTTACTAGGCTACCTCTTGGTTTGGTAAAATATATGTAGTAGATGCATCTGGATTTGTTTCACTTTCTTTTGAATGTTTCACTGTGTAGTAAGGCTTGATTATGTTCTTCAGATACAAAGAAAATCATGTGATCATGTTAATTTTTCTTTTCAATAGTGTAGGTTAAATTGATGTGCAGCTTTTCAAATCTGGATTGGCTTTCCTACCAGTCTGGCCGTGATGTGTCAGTGTTGTGCATTAGCCTCAAAGTTAGGTGTCAGCCAGAGAGTTTAAATACATGAAAAAGTTCCCACAGGGTAAGGAGTTAATGAAAGAAGGCTAAGCTAGCTCAAATTACTTTACCACAAGCTAAGAGCATGTATACAGGCAGCTGCCACAAATCAGCTGAGATGTGCGAAGCTGATGCACCACGGTGACTTGTTCATTTGTATAAGCCCTTGACTGTGCTTTGAAATTTACTGTATTTTGATATAGTAAACATCTTAGGTTGTAAATGTGTAGTTAATAGACTATTTCTCTGCTTACTTTTTACTGTTCAATTTTCTCTGGCTGAGCTGCATTAAACTGAAAAAACACACTCATGATTGAGTTATGTTGATTTCATTTAAAGTTCTTAACTGATTTATATTATTGATTTTGTTTAGTATTAGATTACTAATGTGTATGTAGAATGATACATAGTAGTGATTCAACATTAATTATTAATAATGACTCAGGTTAGAAGTTAATTTAATACTCTTTAGATTGTACACAACCTGCATTTTCAATTTATTCTTTCTTTAGTGCACAGACTGATAATTTTCCATGTACAAGTTGCACATAGCAGGCCACTAGTGGTAGAATGAACTATTCCTTAATTTCAAGCTTGCCGCCAGAGCAAAGTTTAATTCTTCAGGACATGTCTTCCTCGCGCTGCTCTGACCCTGTTTACCCAGTGACTGGCAGAGCCACTTGTGCCTTTTGTGCTGCCTGGCTGTGCTAGGCTTCGTGTGAATGTGTTTTAAGCCTGCCAGTTTTACCCTACCAGAGACTGACGTACAGCTTAGGAGCCTCCACTTCCACCACTGAACTGCAACTTAGCTCAAACAAGCCAATTTGCCTAAAGCACAGCATGACAGCATGCCTAAGTGCTACAGACATGGGCAGTGTTATGAAAGAGAAGGCTGGAATGTCCTATGAGATATGGTCCAACAGTCTGTACGTACAGTCTGCACTGCTCCCGCTTCTGCTTCCACTGGGAGTGCCTGAAGTGATGTAAGGCTGCATCGCAGCTCACCACAGCGGTGTCCTACTGTGAAAATAAGGGTATTAGTTGCATACCTTGGGGAAGGGATAAGGGTCTTCAGATATGTTTGAGACTGCAAGATGTCCTTGGATTGTGTTGGAGGATGTGGAGAGCGGAGGAAAGCAGGCCTGGTACTGTCTTGTCCTTATGCTTTCGGGAATTGGCTATATCCCTTGTCCAGCTCAGGTTTGATCTTGGAAAAAGCTGACTGGGAGAGTTGAATAGTGAGCTAGTGGGGGAGTTACAGTTAGGTGGTGTGATAATCAAGGGCCAGTGGTCAGTTTTTACTCTCTAGTCTCTTTTGCTTTGTAATGTAGACCCAACATGCAGCTTTCCTTTAGGATTCAGGAGAATGTGGGTGGCCTGAATTATGCTATTAAGCTACTACCCATTTGTAAAAAGGTCTGCAGTCCTTTTAGGCCAACACAGTGATTACTTGAGAGCTTCAGCATACGCTTTCATGCTACCGCAGGGATTATTACCATTCAGTCCTCTGAGGGTGCGAGACATGATGCACAGGGAGTGCTCAGAGGATTCGGTGCAGCAAATGGCTACTGCCATGAACAAAAAATAACCTGTCCCAAGGAAGAGTTGCCACAGTTTTTTTTTCCAATTTGGAAAAACTCTTCAATGTTTAGGCAAATATTATTGAAGATGCTCAGGATCCTACTCTGTTGCCAGAGTTGGTCATTAAATCACAAAGCCTGTCTCTTCCTCTTTCTCTTCCTCCTTTCCCCTCTCTCTATCTGTTTGCCTCTGTGAGGTTTCTGGAAGACATCGTTAACAACTTAATTACTTTGTCAAAGCCTGAGAGACTTTCACCAAACTGCCACACCTGCAAAGAAGCTGGAGGAAGCTGTTCAAGCAGAATAGGGTATTATTAAAATGTGACTGGCATTGTCCTTGTCAGATAAATGCAACACTGACAGCCTATGGTGGATTACACTGTGCTCCTCCTCCTTCCCTTGTGAAACAGATTGTCTTCATTTGGTGTTTGAAAGCTTAGCCTTTCAAAGGCAGATTCCCTTTGCAACACAGTGTGTGTTGCCCTTGTTACCCTCTCTGGTATCACTTCACTGAGGTATGTATATATTTAAATTACAGTACACAATTATTTCAAAATTTTAATTATGAGCTATAGGTTATACCAATAAATTCAACAGACTCTGGGAACTCTCAGGGGAGACTGAGGTCAGCTGTAGTGTACAGCATTAGGAAGGATGAATCACTCCCATCCTCCCATTTATCAAGCCTGAAATCCATGACAGGCTGAAGGAGAACCAACAGAGTTGTAGAAGAATACTTAGCAAACATTCAAAATGCTCTTTGAATTCAGTGCTATCAGTGCCTAAACCTATCCAAAACTCCCTTTCGCCTGTTCTGTCTCTTGTTAAATACTGAAGAAGCAACACCCCAGGCCTGTAACACCTGTCTAGGTTTGTTTTTATATAACATTAGTATTACTAACATGCTCTTGGTTTAGGCATTTGAGACTTTTTCAGTTAATCTCAGAATTATGTGTCTGAATTATGACTGTAAATCTTAGACTTTATAAGTGAGGAAGACTGGAGCTTAAATACTATAATGAAAGAAATTTTGGTTCATCCTATCCAGGTGCAAACAGTGATTAAATTCTCAAATGCAGATACACTTGATCTTTACGCAGCATAGAATCATAAATACTGCTGCTAATTGAAGGCAGCTGAAATCTCTGTAAGCATTCAACCACAGGGCGAGGAAATACTTTGTAGCATTAAAACTAAAGAGTCGTGCTACGTATGGACCTTAAAAAAAAATAAAATCAACAGAGTAGGAAAAGTATTTCAGATTTGAATTCCTAAATCCTTTTGAAAGAAAGGCTGTGTTGAATATTGTACAGTTGCAGATGAATAAGACGACAGACAAATCATTAACAGATTCTTTGTTTCTCTTGACTTCAGTTTCCCCATTGCAGATTAGGGGAAACAGGTCAAGAGTTATCAAATGAAAAAAATACTATAGGCAAACATGGCATAATTATTATGTTACCAGTCCCACAGTAACCCTGTCTCAAAGGAGAATACATTGCAGTATTCATTTGCAAGATCTTTTAACAGTTTTGTATGATAAATGTCATTTTGATTTGGTCTGATGTTCTGTTTTGTTTTGAGATGATACTTCTTTGCAGTTTAATTTTATTAGCGTAGCAAGTTAGAGAATGATGTTCTGGATCCACATAGTGAATTATTCATTACATCTCAAATACTAAGTTGCCATCAAATGCTTTTTGATCTGCATTACATAAAGTCGTGCTGAATCTCTAACGTCTGGACTGCTTGTGTAATGAAGAACCTCTCAGACAGTGTTCAATCAAAATACACTTGAGAGAAAGCAGACACAGTGTTTTGATAAGCATCATGAGTACCCCATAGTTTTTGTTTGTTTGGTTTTTTGTTTCCTAAGCAGGAAGAATTCTCAGATATCACCATATCTCCTCTTCTTAGAGGTGTCTGCTCAAGCACAAAATTTCTGATTTTAAAGTTATTATAATTACATCACTTAGGAAGTTTCTAGGGCTGCTGTCACTTGTAAAGCTGTTAAAATAATGTCTTATAGATCTCTATTTTCTGAGACAAAGACCATACTTTACAAGAAATGTGATGCTGTGTTCAAAAATTGAAGCATCTTTGCACCGTGGCTTTAGCTCGCAGTCAGAAAGAGGCACTCACTTCCACTTCCTATGTTCCTTTAGAAAGTAAAAAAATCTAAAAACCCAGAACTCATACGAATGAAAGAATAACTTTTAAAATGTTGAAAATATGCAAAGGTAAATAAGGAAATAAAGTAAAATCTTCAAGAAGTCTGAGTCAGAAGAAGGGAATGTTTGTTTTTTGTCTACATTAACTGATTTACTAATTGATCTTTTACCAAACATTCCATCTTAAAATATTATTTTTTATATTAACATCTGAATTATCTGATCTCTGTTTTAGTATTGCAGTTTCATGGGGACAAATAATAGAAGGCAAAATTTGGATCATTCAGATACATCTGGGGTTTTTTTGGTTGTTTTTTTTCTTTTTCTTCTTTGTCCTTGGAGGTCTGCAAGAGAAATTGCACTCAGAAGTGAATCTATACTTCATGCTTTGCCTTTAGCTGCTTTCATTGTGAGTTTTACCTCCTTAAACATTCAGAAACAAGACTACTTGTTATGCGCTGTAGCTCCCAGTCACTAATAGCTTTTAAGTTGTGATTCAGCGTTAAGTCACTAGGTGGCATGTGGCAATGAAGGAGAAGGAAGTTAATATTGGGAAGTTCTGGTGAGCGCAGCTGGCACTGGGTGCCTTGGAATAAACACGTTAGAGTTAATGTATTGCCATCTGCCTCTATTTTATTCACTTGTTGGACAGCAGACCATAGTTGTCTATTGCTCAACATGCTTTTACTCATAAATGATACTAAAATGTGTTCAAATATTTGCTTTTGGTAACTTCATGAAAAATGATTCTGCGTGCCTGATTGTTGTAGAAATTGAGTCTTTTCTGCCTCTCCCACCCTCTGCCTACTAAAAGCAGACAGTCTGCTTCTTGGTAACGACATAACTCATGTATACAGAAATAAAGGGATAAATTAGGCATGTTGCGGGCAGGGAGAGGAGGGAGAGAGAGATGTCAGTATTCTCGGGCATATATGGTGACATTATTCTGTGACTCTGGGATGATTCAAGTAAGATATTGCTATGCCAAGCATTAAACTTACAAAAGAAAGGTTCTGTCCCAGCTGTATTTGAGATTGAAAGGAAATGGGTCCATCAGTTAACACAGCTCTGTATCATGGAAATGTGTGTAAAGGTACCCCTGAACGCTCTCCCTTTGCAAAGGTTTACAGGCATGAGAATCTCAGATGATGTCTGGATGGCACCACAGAGACACCTCTCATGATTTTAATTTTTTCATTTGCTACTGCATCTAATCGCAGATATAGAAGTTGCAAGGCTTTGAGGTACACAGGAGATGAGAATTTGAGGAAATTAAATTTGGCATTACTGAATACAGAGTAATGATGAATTCCAAAATACAATCAGAGAAAGCTCCTGTAATAGATATAATGCTTTGTCTCACACAAAATGCCAAAAAAAAAAAAAATGACAAAAGACCAATCACCTTTCTGGCCTTTTGAAAATCTCAAGTTCTGTGGAACAGCAGAAAAATCATGTGCCATCAGACAGTGCTGGTGGACCGCAGCACTGACACAATCCATTTCATATTTCTGTAACTTGTGTCCCTGTCAGCAGTACTTCCAGCTATATGGCTCTGAAATGCCCACATTCTGATGTTATTACACTGAGATGAAATAATCATCTCCCCACTGAGGTGCATGTAAGTACTCTGAACATGCAGCAAGAAAGGTCACAAGGGTGTTTTCATCAAAAAAGGCTCTTACTGTGAGCAAAATTACTAAGGTAGATGCACCCCAACAGTGTAGACATGCGAAGAACACATGGATAGTACTGCATTTCTTCATCTACATTCACTTGCATACTCAATTGTGCACATAAATGTCATCATTAATCCCAGGAAATGGGAGAGGTGATGCTTTAACCCTCCGCCTGTGAAGCCCATCCCTCCTCTAGAATTCTGTCTGATTTGGGCTCAGCCAAGAACTCCCCAGTGAGCCAATCTGGCTCCCTGCTCTGCCTTCCTTTCTGTTGAAAATGCAGGTGAACCATTCTTGTGCTTTGGAGAAGCCGTCTTGAAGACTAACCAACATTCTGAGACTCCTTTGACTTTCAAGATATCCTCCAATTGCTACCACTGCCTACCAGTAAACTAAACAAGTCAGTCAGGTCACCCAAAGTCCATTTTTTTTAAACAGCTACTTGGTTTCCTTCCTTTTCCCAGTGTCTCCATTTCATGGTGACCACAGCCAAGGCTGAGTGACTACCACATACCCAGATAAGTCTTCCTCATTTGTGAGAACCAGGGCCTGTGATGGGACACTTCTCCCAGTGGTTTAAGAAGACATGATCTGCTTTTTCTTGATTTGCTTAGACTATATGAGATGCCCACAACAGTGTCTTACCTTTTGGCTCTGTGGTGGATTAACCTTGGTTGGCTGCCAGATGTCCACAAGCCACTCTACCACTGATCTTCTTCGGTGGGACAGGAGGAGAAAATAAGATGAAAGACTCATGGGTTAAGATAAAGATAGTTTAATAAAGAAAAGCAAAAGCTGCACAGCAAAGCAAAAAATGCAAAAAGATTTATTCTGTACTTCCCACCAGCAGGCAGTGTCCAGCCAATTCCTGGGAAGCAGGGCCTCAGTACATATAGCAGTTGCTCTGGAAGACAAACAGCTTAATAATGAATGTGTTGTCCCCTCTCCAGCCCCTGCCTTTCTCTTAGCTTTTATTGCTGAACATAACATCATATGTTATGTGTCCTGGTTTGAGGTATCCAAATCATGACAGTAAGGAATGCCATGTGGGTCCTGCACATGGGTCTGGGCAATCCCATGCACAAATACAGGCTGGGCAGAGAATGGGTTGAGACCAGCTCTGAGGCGAAGGACTTGGGGGCGTTTGTTGATGAGAAGCTCAACGTGAGCCAGCAATGTGTGTTCACAGCCCAGAAAGCCAACCATGTCCTGGGCTGCATCAAAAGAAGTATGGCCTGCAGGTAGAGGGAGCCCAGATAGCCCCTGGAGCCACCCTTTATCTGCTCAAGGTCTCATTCAGTAGTATTATTAAAGCCCAAAATGATTATGAGCAAAAAAAAAATTCAGTTTTTGTTCAGTTTCATGGTGTGCCAATTCTTACCCATCATTTGGTTTGTGCTTTTTAAATACAGATTAGGGATCATTTAAAAAATTTCTTCTGAAGCCACCTGTACATCACAGGTGGAAAAACATCCTACCAATTTGGCATCATTAAAGAAATACATCAGATGATACATAAAATCATAAAAATGGAAGACAATTGGAGCCTCCATTAGTTAGAAGGGAAGAAAATGCTTGGAATTTAAGCAGATAGCTGATTATTTCTCAGTACAGGCCTTATCATTAACATAGCCAAAAAAATCCCTCTTGTAATGAAGTAAATGTTCTTTCTTTCTGGATAATTTAAGTGCAGAGTCAGGAAGTCATTTAAGGTTAAGCAAGAGATTCATAAAACAGTCCTGCTCTGCCTATGTTAAGCCATAAATTACCCCTATATCTGTGATTTTTACTTTTACTTTGACTGTTTACGTGTAGTTATTTCTCCTCTTGCTTGATCTGATACATTTCTTTCTGAACCTGACCTTGATGAACTATCCTGAGTTTTTATTATATACTATGTCCCAATTTTTGGAGATGGCTAAAATTAAATTTCACTTTAATAAGGTGATCTGTCTTAGCAGACATTGATTATCTACTTAAACTAGTATTTAATCACTCTTAATAGGACTGCAAAGTATCTTCATAATATAGTGAGGAATAAGAATTGTGAAGGGAGAGAAAAGGGAAGAAGAGAGATGTGTTTGGTTGTTCACTGAAAATGTTGTGTCTAGGATTAGCAATGTATTTTAGGCTTCAAATAAGTGAATTAGGATGTCTACATTTGATTAGTTGTCCAGACTGTCTTCATAGACAATGAGTCTGATTCAAGATGCCCATTTATCTCTATTAACTCTAAAGGGAGCATAGCAAACTAGTTCAATTGTAGTTGTCTAAAGTTAAGTGAGATGTATCCTGCCCATGAGGACAAAATGTATCACTACTGAGGAAAAGTTCCTTGTTGGTAGATGCTCAGCAGCAGGAACAACCTGAACAGAACTTGTTTCAAAATCACATAGGATAAGAAATATCTTTCCTAATTTTGGATGTCTAAATCCAAGCTGAACACTTTTAGAAAGAATTCATTTCACCTGTTTTTGACATTTGTGGAGATGTGAACCGAGAGATTCATCCCATTATTGTCTTCCCTTACAAGAACACTGTTGCTTGATGTGTGTGTGAATGCTTGTTTGCAAATGGTTTGTCTTTGTATCGGCAATAGTCCTGATTGTTTTCACTCCAGTTTTATGAGAACTGGTACCCTACAGTAATATCAACAAGAGCATTTCTGCCATTATCAAAGGTAGATCAGTAGAGATGGAAATATGTCTGAAGTATTTCTCATCTGTATTTTTAAGTGCTTCCAATATGCGACCACTTGAATTTTTACTTAGTTCAATGTAATCTTTGTTGCATTAGCTTAGCTTTTCTTCATCTCCACTGATATATGCTCAGTTTTTATATTTATTTTCTTTTTTTTTGTGCTCACAAATTCTTAAAAAGTGGCTTGTGGTTGCTGTGATGAGAGAAGATAGTCCAGAAAGAGTTTTGATATAGTCTTTTTAAAGTTTGTTAAAGATACACTGTAAAACATTTAATATTTAGAAATAAAGTGATTTTCTGTAATGCAAACGTTAACATAGGAATTTACAAATAGGATGGACAGCTTCTTTTAATATGGTCATTGTCACAGTTCTTACTTTGGCTTAGGGATATATCTGATAAACAGCCAAGATACTACATTATATTCCAATATTACATTATATTCCTCCTTTTATGTACATTATTTATTATGTACATACATGACTCGGGAGGTGATTGTCCCCCTGTACTCGGCACTGGTGAGGCCACACCTCGAGTACTGTGTCCAGTTTTGGGCCCCTTACCACAAAAAAGACATTGAGGTGCTGGAGTGGGTCCAGAGAAG
>JAOXNO010000001.1:157498166-157524550 GCA_028565335.1 Limnodromus scolopaceus
AGACCTTATCGCTCTCTACAACTACCTGAAAGGAGGCTGTAGAGAGGCGGGGGTCGATCTCTTCTCCCAAGTCACAGACGATAGGACAAGAGTAAATGGCCTCAACTTGTGCCAGGGGAGGTTCAGATTGGATATTAGGAAAAATTTTTACAAAGGGTTATTAAGCTTTGGAATGGGCTGCCCAGAGAAGTGGTTGAGGCACCATCCCTGGAGGTATTTAAAAGACAGGTTGACATAGTGCTTAGTGACATGGTTTAGTGAGGGTTTTTATCAGAGTTAGGTTGATGGTTGGACTAGATGATCAGAGAGGACCCTTCCAACCTAGGCAATTCTATGATTCTATTTCTAACGTTATTGTCTTCTTTTTTCCCAGTTTCACTTATAGAAACATATCCAGATTTAATGAATATCTTCTGTTGTCAGGGAAATGGGAATTTAGCCCACTGTTTTCTATCTCACAGTCTAAAAATTACTTCCTTTGTTCAAATACTGTTTAATTACTTAAAAACTGAGTGGTCATTAGATGTTTGACATAGATAAGCAAATCAATCTCCACAAATAAACTCAGAAAAAGTCATTGTGCTAAATTTTAGTGAATTGATCTTAGTTAATCAGTTAATCATGAGCATTATCTCTTAAGAGGAGGACTATATTTTGATGTGCAAGGCTTCCCAGTTTCATCCTTGCTTAGACACAGATTAACTGATTAGCTCCAGTCAAATTGAGACATTAATGGGGAAATGTCACAACACTGCCATAAGAAGTATACGTATTATTAATATTGAAATTTTCACTTGAGATTTTTTGTAGGAGTATGTTTACTGTTGGCGAAGTAACACACACAGACACACACACACACACACCCCATTTTAAAAACAGTTTTAGAACAGAATGATGTCTGGTTTTAAATTCCAGCCACAACTTTCATTTAAAGATCATAATTTTCTGGTTTGCTACAATGTTTCTCCTACTGGTGAAGGTGCAAACATCCTACTATAAAAAATTAGGAATGTATTGAGGAACATAAAGAGCTGCATAATATAAAAAGTCCCACACCAATGAAATAATTGTAATTAAGTTTTAGCACCATTAGTTATATCCTTTACATATTTTGAGACTGAAGTGTGATTTACTTGCTCTTTTGTTAGTTAATTAATAAGTACACAAATCATCATTTTGTAGTGTATATATCTCCTGTACAATGTAGAGTTTAAATAGGTATAAATGTGTTCTAAATAGCTGTGAATGCAACTAACATTGTGAGAGTTTATTTTCTTGGCACTAAATTACATTGCTAATAGGGCTGAGCAGAAAAGAGCAATAGGAGCACTTCAGGATGTCAAAATGCAACCCTGTTCCCAGTCAGAAAGGGAAGCTCACTTCTGGGAAGTGGGGAGTCCCAGCTGATGCAGCACCATGAGTCTAAAACAGTATCCTTGAGTGCTGCGGGCTTGACATTTTGCTTCTGCTTCCCACAGCAGGTGGCTAGAAGCCATAGCCTGATATTTGGGTATCTGTTTGGCAAGCAAAACTTTCTGAATTATGCTAGTAATGATACAGTTCCACAGGACGTTTTGGTTGGTGAATCACAGATACAGTGATCTGGTGAACTGGTTTTAATTTAAAGCTTGCCTACAGTATCATTGATTAACCAAAAACTAATAACTCTATGCAAGTGCCCTTGCTATTGGTGAAATGCCTGTTTTCTGAAAGTAAGTAATCAGTGAGTGTCTTGACAGGATATACTAACAGAGAAAAATATGTATAAAAAACTTTGTATCGATCTCAGAGGTGCAGATGATTAAGGAGTCTGGTTATAGACATCAAGCGTTTACCCCTGTATTACATATGAATGCAGAATCAAGTGCCACTGGTGAAAAATTGCTTCCATCTGAAAGCAGCTTTCACCTCTCTGTGCAATGCCTGGCATGTTCAGTTCATTTCCAAATATCTGTATCACTGACTAGAAATACATCTGATTCCAGCTGTCTCAGAAGAAAACAACCTCTAGAGCCGAGCTTTTTAAACTCACATTTAACACAAATTTAAGATTATTAGCTATCTTGAAAATATTCAGCATAAGCCTATGCAATTAATTTATATTTGATTGGAAGAATTTGAGTATTTCTTCAGTACAATACTGGTTATTTAGGAAAAATATCTTCACAGTCTTGCTTCTCTCTACACAGCTGGAATAAAATGGCAGAAAGGCTTGACAATCTGGAGCAAGAAAATTTCTGTGTTTCTAAATGAGTCCTGTGTTCCAAAGAACTCTTGCTTTCCTCACTCTGAAATATTCTAGGTTTTTCCCTTGCTTTCTATCCATGGTATAACTTTTCAACCATGCGCTTTGCCCCCCGCCGTTGCAGCTCTGTCCCTAGAGCCAGCTATTGTGCAGGACTGTCTGCATTAAGGAACCATTGAAGAAGCCTCCTGTGATGGGACATCGTCTAGAGGCATGATTCAATTAAGTGAAAGATCTTCTTAAGGATTAATTTGTGCTTAGAGAGGCTAATCTTCATTTGGTTCCTTAATAGTCAATGGAGAGAGACAAAGGCTTCTCAGCTGCTAATTTAGTCCATAAAGTTAGGTTCTTTCAGAGGATGATTCAAAGCAGGATCCTGCCTTTTTCTCAATCAATTATACAGGGGACAGGACTTTGTTAGTACTATTGAGATACTCCCTGAAGACTTGCCTTTTAACAAAAGCAAACACACAGTAAAATATGTAAAAGTCTTGTCCAAAACCTTCCCCCGATTCCAGTATTTATATATACTTCAAGCTTTTCTCTTTTCATCTTTTACTCTGTGAGATGTTACCTCAGTGTAGACAGTAACACTGTCACTTGTATCATCATTGTACATAAGCATCCTTTTGGTACAAAAAGGCACCTATTCTTCATTGGGGTATCATTTAAAGTTATGGAAAACAAGGGGAGAAAAACCCCAAAACATTTAAGGGAAAAAAAGAATAAGTGTATACAGAGAAATTTCAGTCAGATGCCTTAGCCCTGACAACCCCTTCTTCATTATATTTGCTAAAGGATTCTTATACAACAGGGTCAGCTAATGATGTAAGCAAGCTTACATTACAAAACTTTCTTAGTTTCACCTCCTTGACAATTTCTTTATCTGCTTTCTTTTTTTGGTCATACCTAAAGTTAACAGAGGGAAGTTTTTTATCTTTTTACTGATTCCATACTTTGTGGAAATACAAATATACAATTTATATTGTCAAAACAGGTAGACAGAACTAAGATGCCAGGCAAAGTGAAAATTTAAACACTAAACCACAATGTCAGTACAGAATGTTTATATAAGGTTTCTCTTTAGAAATTACTGTGGAGTCAAAACCTAAACTTTTAGTTTAAACCACATGTCAATTCGCTAGCCCCTGAGTACCTCACCACTGTTCTTTATTTCTGGTCTTACCAATAAACAGACAAATACAATTTTGTTACAAAAGGTCAGAAGTTTATAACATGCTGCCTCTACGATTGATGAAAATACCTAACTCTTCTTAATCTAAAAATGAATTTTGCTTTTAAAAGGTCAAATTACATTAGATTATTTTTATTTTTCAGTCTGGCAGTAGCATCTGAATCACTTAGAGCAACAGAAGTTATAGTATACATAGAGAGTTAAAAATTAGAGGAATGGAGAGTTAAGAGTTCTGATTTCAAGGAAACACATTAGATTCTTCATAGCAAGGCACAGATTTTCAGAAATGAGTAACATATATTTTAAATGTCCATAATACTCTTTAGAAATAAAGTATCTCATCATGACTCAATATCAAAAAAAATCACTTCTGAAATGGACTTTCTTTCACAGTTATAACTCTGTGCGTCTCTTGTTACCAGTGTTATGAACAGTGTGAAAAAAACTGACAGTTTTTCATTATTCTGTCGTTTAAGTCTTGTTAAGATAGCAAGGTGATAAATTCAAAGGTGCCCTAAGTGAACAGCTAGTTGCAGATCAACTGCTTTGTGTGCCAGCAAAGACTAAGTAAACTGAGCTCAAAGGGAAAAATAGATGATCTAAAGGTCCAGTGGAAAAGTTCATTAAGTAATTTGTTACTGGAAAGAAGGAAGCACACTTATGCTGATATCACCCAGCTGGCATATCATACCAGATGAGATATATAATATAATTTTAAAAAACCCACCTTATTAATACTATGATGTTTAATTAAATTAATAGATTTTTTTTGCATTAAGAAAAAATAATTTCCATCAAAATTGTCAGAACTGAGTGACTGAATAATTTATTGTGCATTGGAAATAGAACAAACTTCAGGACTTTGAATTAACCTTTAAAAAACCTGCTATCTAAAACCCTGAGGTTAATCACTAAATTAAAAAGTAAAGATTTAGGTATTCAACTTCTGAAGAGGTAACCACCCAAAGGAAATAATCTCTTTGAAGAGTCTAGTACAGTGCTGTCACAATCACTGAGTGTCAGCAGAAGCTTTAGAAGGGAAACGGGTTAGATAATTTAATGAAAAAAAAAAAAGTAACATTTATTTTGTGAGTCATTCATGATAGGAAAAAAAATGGGTCAAGTTAAAAATACGTGGAAAGTGACTGTTAAAAGGACATAATTTTAGAATTATACTAAGGATTGAAAAAGATTTAAAATCTGAAGGTAAAGAGGAAATCTAGCAGGTTACATCTACTAATCTCATCGTGCCCATACATTTGCTCAGATAAAACAGTTCAAGTCTCTGTTCATGCAGAAAGGAAAACCTTTCAGTTTCCCAGATGAGTGTATTTTCAGGTTAAGAAAATGGGTGTAAACTTGCTCTTCTGAAACATAATCTTGGGCTTTTTTTGTTTTAGATTTATTTGTTGGTTTTGTGTTTGTTTTTTGGTTTTTTTTTTTGTTTTGTTTTGTTTCTTTTTTTTTAGTGCCTCTGCACAGTTTGAATATTGTTTTTAATAAATAAGGGAGTTATAGGTTAAATTGAAAATAACCCTTTACAGATGGCATCATTTGACTCTAAATTTTCTTCGAAAGAAACAAATCAAGATATATTGTTTTAGGCATCTTGAAAAATGTTAATGGAAATGTAAAAGGAAAGCTGGCAAAATTTGCAAATATCAAATTAATCAGTAGAGGTGCAATCCATCTCACTCATTTTTAACTCCCTGAAAATGATGCATTTATTTTAAACTATATATGAAGGCTTACTTTCATAAGTGATGCCAAAGAAGAAGTCATCCACAGTGATGTATCCCACTTGTGGATCTAGAAATCTGAATTCTTCATGAGGATTTTCACCTATGTTATTAATAGAATTTGGACTGCCTTTAATAAATATGAAGGACAAGAAAACTACTTAAAGGCAAAAGATAATTAAAATGAAAAAATAATATTTACATTTTCCTAAACAGTTCATTCCAGTGGCTTTGTTGCCTAACATAAGATGGTCTAGACAATTAAAAAGAAATGGATAGCTTAATTTATATTTAGGGCCTAAACATCTACTGTATTTACAGACATTCTGTTTTCTAAAATATATTTTCAGTCTTAAAAAGCATCAGAAGCCTTGTTGAGACTGTTGGCTGGAATTTATCTTAGCTTAGTGCAATAAAATTGCACTAATTTCTGTCTTCCAGCCAGATGTCTCCACCAGACTATGGAATCCTTAAATATTTTCTCTCATAGCTGACTTCAAAACTTGAGGTAATTGCTTTATCACAGCAGGTTGGGAAATCTATGTCTGACACAGAGGTTGAGTCCTGAAATAAGTACAGGCTTATGTTTATGCATTTCTTGAAGATAAATTAGCTTGCTTCAGGAATTTTGATCTTGAAAGATTTAGCTCTGGAAAATACGGGCACTCCTTTATCATCCATTCTGACTGATGTCTCTGTTAAATATTTATTTTCCTTTTGTCAGAAACCCTCTTGTAGTAACCCTACTTACCTCGGAAACATCAGGGCACAGGTGAGGAAAGTGGACAATCTTTTGGAGTCAAAAGAGAAAAAAATAATGAAGGAGATTTTTTGGGAGTTTTCTCCCGTCTCTTGACCCAGGTCTGTATATGATGACCAACATGACAATCATGCGCACCACAGTCATTTTGATATTTTCTTTTCTTTTTTTTGCCTGTCACAGCAGCAGTCAAAACCCTCCACAACTTAGACATTTGCGAGTTCCCACCCCAAAATAAGCCTTTGCAGGTGTATGCAGATAGGCCAGATCTCTAGAACCTGCCTTTCTCATGAAAGCCTGCAAGCACATAAAGAAATTAATTAGGAAAAGACTCTTGAACAGTGTGTCTGTCCTCTACTGGAGAACGGGTTCACTGCTTACCCAACCACCTTTCTTCATTTATCCAGTTACTGTTGCCAGATCTCCCCAAAATGGATCTCTGCCTGACAGGGATTAAAGCTGAAAAATAACATTATGTGAAGGAAAACATTACAAAAGAAACCTTACGGCAAGAAAATTTAAACACAGATCATCCTTAAAGTACTTCCTGAAATGCCCCAGTGTCTCTTAGCTAGTTTAGGAAGCTGGCTGTCTCTTTTCCATTCTAACTACCTAAGCTAAAGTCTTCACCTTGCTGTTATAAGAATTTTATTCCTAGTTCTCTATGATCAGGCTTTTGGATAATCCTACTGCATTTCTTGGTTTTTTTAGGCTGAGCCTTTTAGCTTTTTTCACCATTTCCCAATTTACATTTTTTGCTGTGCTCTTTAATTTATTTACAATCTTCTTAAAGGTTTTAGGCTGTTTTCTCACTCTTATCTTTCTGAAGACACATTTGTGAAACTGTATAACTGATGTCTCAAGAAACAGTAATTTTTTAATCAGCATAGAAGACTTCAATATTAATTTGCTCTAAGTGTTGTATAAAGACCAATCATCATTCAACAGATGGTGAATTGGGAATGGTATCATTACAGAAGTATTTAACTTCTTAAATACAGTGTTGGAGAACAAATGTGGCTAATAATGGTATCAGTACTGAATAGCCTTGGCTATTCAGATTTGTGACAGCTGGCAGATTTCTCTGCTAAATCATTATGAATCAACAAGAAGTGGTGCTAAGCTGATAGTGATCTTGATATCCTTGTAAAGATCTAATAGAAAATAACCTTAAACCATTCAATTTAAATTAATTAAAAATAAAGGAGTGCTGTAACAAATATTCTTGGTTTGAAGCAGTCAGATTTCAGTAAGCGCAGGGAATTAGTGATGCTGCACTGAGGAGCTAAGGATTCATAAAAATTCCAGGACTCCTTCACATTCAAAAGAATGATGACTATACTGGAAAAATCTTGTGGAAAGACACGGTAACCATTCCTGACTGAAAAATCAACTGTAAGTTTATCAGGAGTAAATTTGGAAGGAGGAAGACAGAAAATGCTAGTTAGGAAAGAAAAGTTGTAAGTGCAGGTATAAATTTCCTGAGGTAAGTCTGAGTTAGACTGCTGCAAGAGAAATGAGAACAGAACCCAAAAGCCGTTTCGGCTTTATAAATACCTGTGAATCAAGAAAAAATACAGCTTGAAAGAGCTACTTCATACACCAGAAGCAGTCTAACTGCATTAGCACAGCACTCTGCCAAAGCCAATATACTGTCCTCCATTTTCTCTCAGGAAGAGAGTGTAAAACATGTAGGGAACAGCATACAGAAATGTGAGCATGTCCATACAGAAAGGGAAAGTAAAAGTCAAAGATTTGACGGCTGAAGTCAGAAACACTTGATCAGTTCTGTCACGAGATCCTGGAAAACCCCAGATCTGGAAACAGATATCTTACATGGATCTACAGAGTTAGGAGGGAAATTTCTGAAAAAACTTTTAAAAAAAAATCTAAAAAAAAAAAAAACCAAAAACAAAAACCAAAAAAAACCAAACAAACCCCTCAAAACTCCCTTGTCAAGTCTGTTCAACTGACTTAAGTAGCATGGCAGGAAATGGAGAAGTATAAATAGAGCCATCCAGATGATTACTATTTGCAGCAATGAACATTATTACTTCTGCTGTACATGTTTCGATGTGTGTCGTTACTGATTTTGACTGTTTTCTCATTACCCTTTTATATAAAAGCAGGTTTTTTTAGGGCAAAGTGGAAGCACATTGAAATTATACAATTCTGCCTGAATTTAGACATGAAGATTTTTGAAAGATAAATCTTTGCTATTAACTTGTACAAATGGGACAGCTGCTTCTTATTTTGTTGTATCCAAACTACAGTCAGAATAATTTTCAAAGATTTTTGTCTTGACCAGTATATTTAAGTAACTTCCTGGATACAGTCCAAACTCAGCATGCACTATACATAGATTAATGATTTTAATTTTTATCTGCTGTCATCGACTGATTTGTAAGGAAGTAAATCGAGTCATTCGTTAAAGATTTCCAGGTAAAATAAGAGATTAAATTACTCCTGAACTTTTTTATTACTTCAAAGCAACCTCTCTGGTAATAAATATAAATTTAAGAGATCAAAAAACCGTAAAAGTAGTGGTCATACTGATTACTTTTTTAAAAGTCATAGGGCCACAAACTTTCCAGTTCATATTTAAATCAGATTTACATTCATTAGGAGCCTTACCATGGGTTTGTATTAAGAAAAAAAGAGTTCAAACACTGGTCATGAGAAAGGATTGGAATATTTATTTCATAATTGTGCTATTGTACTTCCACATAAATATTATATTTCTTTTATGTAAATTCTACCAAAAAAAAGAAATTAAGTTTAAAATACAGTATAAAACATTCCTATAGAAAAATGGAAAATTCTCCATAAGTAACCCTGATATTCGGCTATTTTGGATCATTCAAAAAAGTACCCTAAGTAACAGAACAACCTTGCCGTCCCCAAAACTTCCCTCCCGCAAATCAAAATGTCCCATAAAGATTCAAAAATAAAATAAATAAAATAAAACCAAAGCAGTTTCCACAGTTGCAACTTTTTGCTGGAACACCTTTTGCACCTCAGAAAAAGGTGCATAGGCAGCCAGCTAGGAGAACTCTATTTCTCATTTAAAAGAACCACCCAGACCACTCTGGTCAGGAAATTCAGAAATCTGGAGCAGTTTGTGGAAATTTGGTATTGCCTGGAGAGGACTGCAGTGATAAAAAAATCATGTAAAGAATACATGGCAATCTAAATACTTTATTTTAAATCATGACACATTGTTTTCATCCATATAATTTGCACACATGAATATGTAATGCTTTACTTTTTAGGATTACAGCTACTGATTCTTTTTTTTTTTGTTTGTTTTCTGCATGCGTCTCAATGAAGGGTCCTTTGGGACTTGCTATATGGCTTCAATTTCTGGTATTCAATAGTCTGTAGGCAGATATAGCCTTGACCTAAATACAGGGGGGAGAATGGGAGAATGGCCACAGGCCATAATGATGTTGTAGAAAATGGGTGCACCAGTGGATTGTAATGGGAAGCTCCTCTCTTCCTCACTGAGCAGTGACTGGACTGAGAGAATTGGTGTGGAACTCCGTGTGTCCTGTGTGGCTTGAACATTTGAACCCATCTCTCCCAAAGCAGTCCAGGATGCTGAATTACTGTTGCTGGTAAAAAAAATAATACCCACAAGTGAGCAAAGTTGATGTTGCTTTTGCTGGGCATTTTTAGGATAAGGGAGAAGTTTCTAGAAGTTGTGGGACACATTCTGGCTTACCTACTATTGTTTCTAGTTCTTCATGATCAAATAAAAGTTTATTTTTCATAAAAAATAAACATAAAAACAGAATTAGGAAAACATGAACCTATGTGTTGTATGTATGTCTTTATTGTAAAAAAAACAGAAAAGAGGGGCGAATGCTTTGTTCAGGGTGACAAGTTCATTATGGATAACAATAGTGTTCACGAAGTTGAGTATAATTATATCGACAGTGTTTGTCTCAGTTTTAAAACCATTTTACGTTTTCTTTTTATACTGCTCCACGGAGATAAAACTGATACATTGTATACTTAAAGAAATGTAATAGAAGCTATTTAACGTCTCATTTCCATGTGTATCTTTTTATGCTTACAGAAAGACATTTTTAAGGCTACTTTTGTTGTAAAAACTGCTAGTTTTACACTCCTTTCCAAAACATTTGTATTGGCTGGCAGAGCTGCTGCAACCTCATGTATGAGGTGAGGTTGAAAGGAAAAATATGTTCCCTTGTACCAACATCATCAGCTGGTGTACAAAATTATGGGCTACTCAACTGATTTGGCTTTAAACTAAATTGCAGAGACATAAGGAATCATTTGCAATACCAGCCATTGTGCATAGGAAAGCCAAGCACTTAAAAGAAAATATTTGAAGGCTTCTCATGTTTTCATTATGAATGAAAACAATGTTAACAATACGACATAGAGCAGATGGGGAAGCATTGTACAACTGTGGGTATAGGATTTTTCCGAACTCGCTATACTACTAACCTTGGTTCAGATGACAGTCCACGAAGCCATTGTTCAGTCACTACATTTCACAAAAGGAATTATTTTCCTCTTCTATGTCCTAACTTCTGTATCATTACCTGAGAATGTGAGTTTTTAATTAAAAAGAGGCAAACAAACATGAAATTATAAAATTATTAGATAGAAAAGCTTGAATAGATAAATTGAGAAGACTGAAGGCAAAAGGAGAACTAACAGAGCTGGCTTTAAACTTCTGTGATTCAGAATGTTTTTTGAGTGCTAGTGGATGACAAACCCCTATCAACAATGATAACTGATTCTTTCACCCTGAGCTGAGAAAACAAGCACAAATCTTCAATAAAGGGTTAAAAGAAAAAGTAGTAGCTCTAGTAAGTCATTATGGAGAGAGAAGGCGATCCCCAGTTTTGGACAGTGAATAAGCTACATGCCGATAGCCCACCAGGGCCTTTCTTTGCTCAGGAGTTGCATTTGGACCCTTCCTTGCCCTTGTTCTTTGTCCGTGCAATGTTGCAGTTGTGCCTGTACCCAGCCTTCAGCTGAGGAGGTCCTTTGCTCCAGGAGAGGAGTCCTGATCTAGCCCATGCTGCCCTGCCTGAAGAAGCTCAGCTGCAGTGGTGGCTCCCTCTGAACATCACTGTCTCCACTCTCCCCACGTGGTGCTGAAGGTGACAACAAGGTGGACAGAACAGTGGGCTCTTGTTGGGAAGGGCATCGCCCAGCAGCATGTGAGCAAAAAGAGCAGAGCAGGACCAGTGACAGTCACCATTTTCTGCCAAGAGCCCTGCAATCACTGGGCAAGTCTGCAGAAGCCAGTAAGTCTGAGGTGAATCCAAGAAATCAAGTCAGCAGGTTGGGATCAGGTTGAGCGTGGCCATACCTACAGCATAGTTAAGGTAAGGGCCAGACCTCTGGGTCTGAGCATAACTGCAGCCTCGAAGCAACAGGGCAGAGGCCTCTATCAGGGCCTCCATGAGGTCTTCTACCATCTAAGCTGTTTTTCCAGTGGTTTGTTGCAAGGTTCAGTGGTGGTGCAACATCAGCCCTGGCTTTGAGCACAGGCAGTCTGAACTCCAGGAGGGAGGAAAGCTGTAAAACCTGCCCATGGTGCCAACCTTGGCCTTTCTCTGATAATGCCATTAATGAAACAATGGGGAAATGGGCTTAGGGTATCATTAAAGAACAGGAAGGGCACTTAACACCAGTAGATGGCCAGCAGATATCTTCTGGCCCTTGTCCTATGAGATCTCCAGCAAAAACCAAGCAAAGAAACTCAGGAAAAATATGTTGATTAAAAATGCTATGATTTTATAAAAAGATCTTGAAAAATTGAACTTTATAATAGAAATTAGACATGTCAAGCCAGAAGTTGAACTGTTTGGTACATTCATTATGCCTACAGTTATACCTATAGGTTGGTTCAAAATGACTATAAATCCCATGTACTGAGAGGTATAAGAATAATTCAAAAATTATTCTCTGTATCAGCAAATAGAACAGCTGAGATAATGCTACCAAATCAGATAGCAAATTCAAGCTTATGTTCACCTCTATGTTGAAATTTTTAGGTCAGAAGTGGCTATATACGTAGGACAAGATAGACAAAGTTCACCTTTGCTGTTAGGAATGTAAATTACTGCATTGTTTTTACAGTAAGTTCTCAAATGGCTGCTAAACTTTATTAATCTTCACAATCCAAACCGATTAATTTACAAACCCTTTAATTTACAATTGTTTCCATGTGTTTATTTTAGTGTTGGTTAATAACTCTTTTTGCTGTAGTGAAGAGTATTAATTACTCTCCTGAACCTTTCTGTAAAGGCACATAATAGAGATAGCAGAATAGTTTAATTACAGATAGTTGTTGCAGTTATAAATGGTGTTCATTTCAGAAGTGCTGTGACCCATAAGTTTAATTCTGTGCAATACTGGGACAACAAGATCAAATACTGAATTTATTATGGCAAGGAATTTCTTCTTGTTGGAGCTGAGACTTGTACTTTGCCAGCAAAGGCAAAACAAAAATCCCCACCTTAACTTTTTGTTTTGTTATGTTCTGGAGGCTTCTTTTTAATTGATTGAAAAATTTAAGTATAATTATTAAATCCGTAATGCACTTCATCACCTTCTGACTAATATTCACAGGAAATATTTTATTCTTAGTTGTTCCTGTACAAGTACAGTTGCACAGACCTAAATGTTTACTAAGTTTGATATATTATTTTTATCTCTTAATTTCAAAGGTACCTCACTCCTGAGTCCTTTCAGGTGTAATATTTTTTCTTCAAAAATAGTAGTCTGTGCATGTTTTTTCATGAAGTGGCTAACACATACTCACAGAAGACCCTACCACACATTGTCCTGCTTATTTGAATAAAATCTGTAGGAAAAGTAAGTGTTAAATGCATAAAAAAATGTCCATAAAGTTTCTTTTATGGTAATGCTTTTGAATGTATAAGACTGTGAGAGATTTAAACTTTTAAATCTTATTTGGAAACTAAAGTTATCAAAATATTTTATATGCATGGCAGAACTTGAAGTAGGGACTTTTTCAGGTGCTTAAGGATAGGTATCTGGAGCCATTTTTATAATCCTAAAGCATGTTGCTCAGCCTGTTGTTGCCACTCCAGAGATGCACAGGTCTGGTGTATATCCTCTGCCTTCCCATCCTTCTGTCTGCCAGCTCGGTGCGAATGTTTTACCTAGTCTTAAATGGTAGTAGTTGTAGAAGTTTTGATACAATGAAAGAGATTCAGCTTCCTGAAAAACATTACTTTAAAGAATGGTACTGCGTGGCATTCTAAGAAAACATTGGGAAGCTTTTATAAAGGTTTTAGTAGCTGCTAAGCTATTTATGGTCTGAAGTTATGCATACAAAATCCAGTGCATGATCATCAATATCACATTCTTAGATTATATGTAGAATTTCCAGCTGCTGGAGCTAAAAGCTTTGAAATATGTTTCCAATACTAATGGAACAAGAGATACCACAGATAACAGATAACCACAGATAACTCTAGAAACTGAATATTAAATTTGTTTAAGTTATTTTTATAAGAAATGCTGCCTGACAGAGAGTATTGAAAGTGAACTATCTGAAATTTTTATTGTTGTAATTCAAGACAATACTGACTGTCTCATATACAGAGACAGTAGCAAGGATACCATCCAGGAAACTGTGATTAGAAGTAACAAATCAAAATCCTCTTGCAATACTGAGATTTTAACTTGCCAGAACAGAGAGATAGCTGAGTCTAATATAGTCATAAAATTTAAGAAATAGAAAAAGATATTGATAGAACGGACACCACAGAGCTGCAAGCACATGAAAAAGAGGAGACAACCTATGTATTCTTAAGAAATTACTAAAATGGATTTAAAAATATGCCTCATCTTAGTCATAGGGAAGCTATTAGGTGGGCTTTGCTTTTCAAATCCTTGTTGTACAGTCTGGAAAACACTCTTGCATTGACAGTCCTTGATTTTGAAGAATTATCTTAATGTAGCATGTATTCCTTTGGAAACCAAAGAACAATGTCCATCCACAGAACTGCCACTTCTGCTTTCTAGGAAGAAATTGCATTCAGCAATATCATAACCACTATAGCATAACATTATCATTGTAGCCAATAGATGCGTCAAGTATCTCAGATGAATTGATTTCTGTCCAAGCTCTTAGGCTTTAAGGACATGCTTAGAAGAAGTAATACAACAGTCTGTTAGAAACACCTCAGCTGGATCTAAATGATGCAATGTAGCTGCACAGTGCAGTACCATACTACAATTGCAAATTTATGCTCCATTAGACTTTGGAAGTGACATAAGCACACTAAAGTAACCCCTGGCAGGTACAGGCACAGCATGAGGGTGCCTCCAGTTTCAGACCTATCTGGGACGCAGCTTCTGCCTGGCACTATCCTGCTCTGTTCAAATAAAAATTACAAATTCTCATGTATGGGGAGCTCTTCAGAATGACCAGCTCTGTTTCAGAATGTTCAGCTCTGTTTCAGGGGATGAGTAATATATAATATGTGCCCTTTGTGCTCATGTACTTAAAAGCTTTAGCAGCAGTGTCCACAGCCTTCAAATACCAGGAGCCCCTGACCTAAGGACAGCCCTTCCCAATTCTTTCTGTCCCCAAATTCTGAAAAGACTAATTCAACCCTTCTCTTCTTTTTCTATAACTTCAAAACTGGACTTGAAATGCAGGCCACAGCAACTTAGTGTTAGTCTTGGTGCACTTCAGATTTTATTGATGAACCTAATAAAAAGAAAACACCTATACACTGCTACACCAATTAATTATAGATGCAAACTAAAAAAAGAAGTCACATCTTTGAATCTAGGAATACAACATGAAAAAAATTTAAGGAAAGTTACAAATTGAATAGTTGCTACAGTAAAATAAAAATTTTACCCAAGACTTCTAGGTGTTGTATTTAACACTGTATATTTTTCCTGAAAAGCAGTAATTTCTTGACAATGATATATTAATTTAACTGCATGAATACTATAGTTAAGTCTCATTATATGGCACTATAGAGTATATTCTGTCAGTCAAAGGTGAGATTCATTTATCTGACCAGACACAGGTGTTTGCGGTTGGACTCGATGATCTCAAGGGTCCCTTCCAACCATGAAGATTCTGTGATTCTGTGAGGAACATGTCACTAGGTGACGATTCAGACCTCAGTGGTTCAGTATTTAGGCTCCCATCTACAGGCAAGGAGGAAACCAGGGAGCCTTCCCCAGAGGATGCTAGAACTCCTCCAGCTGAGGAAGGACCTCTCACACCCAACAGAAAGGACTAGCATAGCACAGGCTTGTCCCAGATTCAGTATCCAAGCTGGAGATGTCTATTAAGCATCATTCATGCTCTAGAGAATTAGGCCTGCCCATCAGAGTAAGCATCTAAAATAACTCTCACAAAGATTGTAAGTTCCCTTTCCCTAAAGGAGTCTGAGTCTCTTCTTTCACCTCCTAAGGCAGTTCCCTAAGTATTAGAGTATTTTGGAGAAAGAACTTTCCTTTTCCACTTCTGAAAACTTGTCTTTCCCTCTCTATCCAGCGATACAAAAGACATTGAGCCAGAGGGACAGATGGCGAAGAGAGAAAACCTGGTTATAAGGTCTTACTGGGGTATTCAAACAGAGCTAATGAAAAAGACTTCTATACAACTGGGTACTGTCCAGAGTGAGGTGTGCTTAGTGAACAGGAATCAGAAGCCAGGTCTGCCTGTGAATGAACCAGAAGACTCTTAAGAGAGTAGCAATGAAGATAACGACAACACAGGCAACAAATATGCAGTCCAGAAGAAAAAATTCTAAGAAAAAAAACATTCAAGCTGGAAAATCTCAGTTACTTACTGTCCACATGATAAGTTCAAGTTCGTAAGTTCAGTTACCTACTTGCAGTAATAAAGTGTATGTGAATTGCACATAAAGCAGCCATGCCAAATCAAATAAATACAAATAGTTAATACGAGGCACCTGAAGTCAAAAGTAAACACTGGAGAGAATTAGAATTTGGAATGAATGCTATAAATAAAGCAATGCCTTATAATAGCACTATTAATTATGAACTATAATTGCAAACAATGAGGGCAAAATGCTTGAACTTTGCTAGAATTATTCCAGTGATACTTTAGAGATTTAAAATTAAACAGTTAGATGAGAAGATGCTGGTCTGAGCTGAGGCCTTCATACAGAAATTCTGCTATGTTAAATATGTACAAGACTGTATATCTGTGTATAATGGTAATGATAAGCAAACGTTTTACTAATTGGCATGTACAAATTTTGTGGATCAGACCTTACAGTATCTCTAATGGCCACAAAATCTTGCACTAGAGGGAGTGGACTATCAGGGCTTTTCCAGTAAAATTGCATTTTATGCATCACTAAAAAAGCCTAAACAATCAGCTAAAACTTGGAATCTCAAGACATGGATTAGTTACGATATGAATATATATATATCTCTCTGTTTACAAATACTGTATGTATCATAGCAGTATATACTAGATCTAGGTATGTATGTATCTGTATGCATGGTATATAATGCACATTATTTGTCTATATTGTTATGTATCCATTAGAGTAACACATATTTGGTAACTTAGAAGGGAAAGATATGAAATATTATAATTTATGAAATTATTCATAACAAATTCAGTTTATACTACAGAGCGCTATCACTGACATTGGACTAACAGCAATGGCAACAGGCCCAGTAGCATCCCATAGAAAGCAAAGGAAAACAGCCTCCATGATATGGACTATTTCCTACAAACATTTTTTCTGTTTCTGTACAGAAAGTGGCGCCTTGATAACTACATCATAGATTAACATCATTGCAGTCCTCAAACGCTACTTGGTTGTCCCCAAACTCTTTGGCATCATCTTTGAAGGAGGGTGACATGAACACTTAATTTTACAGCCCCAAATCACACTCATCCTGGTGTTATCCTTCTGTGGCTCACAAGTCCTGCTTCTGCCATCTCAGTTTTTCCTCCACACAGACATAAAGGGAGAGGGCTTTTAGGGATTTTAATGTTGATTTCTTAGTCTTGCAGTCTTAGTCTAAATGACACTTAAAATTTTTATCAGTGGAGCTTTCATAGCTGAGGGTGTGAAAAAAATCTCCCCCCTTGCTGACATTGTTATACCAGAAAAATACCTTATGCAGAGACATTTATGCTGATAGAGGAGAGTCTTTGTCAGCCTTGGTTTATGTCATTCAGAGGATTAGTGAGACTACGATGGCAGAAAAACACTTTCTGCTGCCACGCTCTGCATAAACGCTAGGGGCTCTGCTGACAAAGCACTTGGCATACCCAAACCGGTGATGAAGATACCAGCTCAGGTTTGTTGATGTCTGTCGTCTGCTCATATTTGATGCATTGCTACTGCCACACCAAGTTTTTACCCCGCTGTGGGTGCTGAGGGGTAGTCTCACGCAGCTAAGGTGACGTACAGAAACTTACAGGGTGTGAAAACTGATACAAGAGAGGTAAGACATAGTCCTGGACTAGCTTGCCATCTTAAATCCCTTTATCCTTTCAAGGATTTCTTCATTCTCTTAATCTGATAATTGTCCAGAACTTGGCAATTTATTTATGACTGTGTCTATATAAAAGGACAGGAAAAAGGAAAGGATGCAAGATACCTTTAGGTGTCTAAAACATGTTTGTGGTACACATTATTTAAGGGGAAAGTTGTCTTTTTTCTATAATTCATTTACTCACTGAGAAAACAATGACTCTGACAGCCTTTATTGAAGCAGTGAATTTGCAGATGTGTTATAATACATCATATAATACCTCATATAATACATCATATAATACCTAAACACATTCTACTTTGACGACTGCCAGGATTTTGGGTTAGCACCTTCATCACCTTCATTTATTTGTGATAAAAACATGCCCTCAAAATTCCTGCAGACACCTTATTTACTTCCTAAACTTGTGGCTTGTATGTCAATTTCTGTGATTTTTTTTTTTTTTTTTTACTTAAATGGAAACTATTCATGGGATTCAGTACTTGGGTTCTTCAGGCATATCAGAAAACTATGCCAATTATCCCCTGAAGTTAAACACATCATTATTTGCCTTTGAGAATTCATTTGAAGGCAATGGTTTTAATAAACTGATTTATTTGAATACTTCAGGTTTGACATCTAAGCATCGGATCATCTGCACCTTTCCCAAAGTGACACAACTGAAATGCCTGTTAAGGTAAATAGACATTACCTTTCTCTTCAAAATTTCATGTGTCCTCTTCCCTAGCCATTTCTCCCCTGAAAATCCTCCATGATTTTTCTTTTTTGATAGGAAACTTTGATAAAATCAGAAGAATATACATTCAGGACATATATAAGATTACATTCCATACATTTGTACATATGTATATTTATTTATTAATCTGATGAGCTCCACAACTCCAAATCACTGTAAGTCTAGTCCTACATTTATGAAATGAAGATATCAATTCTTCTGAACATTTAATTTACGTTTGTGTCAAAAAGTCTTACATAAGGATTAACTGATTGAAATTAGTTTCTAGTAAAGCATTAACTGTACATTTGAACATCTCAAGTCCCTAAATCATCTCAAAACAAAGTTAGATGATGAACTTTGAAGAAGAGAACACAAAAGATCCCATGTAAGAAGAGTGCATTTTGATTCTGAACCTGTCAATATGTCCTGTTACTCCTCTTAAGTTCATACACACTAGCATATACAGGCTTCATGAAGAGTTGTCTCTGGAGACCACTCAGGAGGTAAATAAATGTCCGTTGAACTGCCTTGCAACTAATTCCTCTCTGAATACAACTGAGCAGTAGGGACCAACGAAAGTTTGAGGAAAAAAGGGACCTAGGAGAACAGGCATGAACCAGTTAAAAAGCTAGGATTCCTTTTATGTACAACAGCAGTTTAGAGCCTATCCTGACAGATCATGACTTACTTACTTGACTGATCTGAATAAAGTCAGTGAAGAACCTTACAGGAACGTGCCAATAATTCCAGTCAGTCCATGTAGGTGTGGTCACAAAGTGAGTGAAGCACAAAAGTCTTCTCTTTAGGCACAGAGTATCAATAATAAGCAATATAAGCTCCACTCGTCTTTGTAGTGTTTCACCTCTCAACAGGCAGAACATTGCTCAGATTTCAGAGAACTGGTTACATTACCACTTAAGCAATGAAGGTACACCCACATATGCAGGAAAATTGCGAATACACTGCAAATGGGAATTTTGTGATATACTTGCTTATTCACGAGACTCTGTCTTAAAACCACACATTCACCTCACTTCTGTCAGTGGCAGTGTATAATCACTAGAAAGGAGATAACACTGGTGGTGATCATAGGACTGTCTAGTAGAGATATTTTTTGGTTTTATGCTTTCTGTGTTCTACTCAATTGTCCAAATCACCTATACATCATAGAAATGTTGTGAGGAAAGGTTAAAAATAGTACTTCTTAGGTGCAGGTATTTAAGGGAAATGCAGTTTCACAGAGAGTTACCAGCACACTTATTTTTGAGGCTCTGGGCTGTGTTGCTTAAATGAGATGAGAGGAGGATTTAGATCACATGCCAGTCCTAAAAACTGGTTGTTATTGCTACATAGCAAAGGTAAACACCTGTGAGCCAGCTCAATGCACAGATGCAAATCAGACTACATATGAATTTCTGTATTATCACGGGTCTCAAAGGGGATCCATTAGAGCTCAATTAAGAAACAGCTTGATGTAAATTTTCTTCTTCCATTTACTTGTTTATGTTTTCCACACATGCTGCAAAGGAGAAAAAGAGGTAACTGTGAATTTTAGAAGCAATCACAGTCTCCGTTTGACCATTTCATTTTTATAGAGCTTTCTGTTTATTTTTCTTTTGCACATTTTGCTTACAAGGTAGTACTTTGCCTACTAGGTCTTTCTGGGAGTTTGTTAAAAAAAAACAACCAAAACCAAAACCACAAACCAAAACACAAAACACAATCACCAACTCATTCCTAATCTCAGACCTTGTGAGTATTACACAGTAAGCAAAAGTAAATGATATGGAGACTTCCTGGAACAGGAAGGCTAGGAACAAAAGAATAGAAATTAAATGCATTTTTTGGGTCTAAACAATGTTAAAGGTGAACCACAAGCAATATTTGAGGATAAAGAAAAGAATTCTCAAAGTGAAGTGCTATTCCAATGTTTTAGAAGTGTGATCTCCTTTTCATTCATTTATCTTTTGCGACCTCTTAAGAAAGCAGCAGCTCAGTGCCTTCAAGGCAGGGTGGTGAAAACTGACTGTAATTACTGGTGACAAGCGTTATTTTCTTTACCTTGTCCTTAAGTATTTGAACTGTAGCTTGCAATTAAAGGTACTGAATAGTAATTAACTTCTATCTTGACTGTTGGTGTTAAACCCAAAGTCAATATACTTCAACAAAAGAGTTTAATAAGCCAACAAAAACCTCTCTTTCTTATTACCAAAGCCAAATTCATTCTAAAAAAAAACCCAACAAACAAAAAACCAAAACAGGTCTGCAAGACTTCTATAAAATAGTAAACTGCCAACATCAGATATACTTGTTTCTTTTAAAGTTCATAAATTGAGTTTTTCTTCACAAGAGTTAATTTAATTTATATGCACATCAGGTGGGATATTATGCAAGGTAAACCCAAGACACTAAGTTTCAAAGAGAGTTTATGCATCTGAGGTTAAGGGAAATGATTGAGTCACACTTTTGTACTGGACACAGAACCAGCACAATCTTTTTTCTTTTCAGCAACAAGGCTTTTCATCTGACCACTGATTTATTGTAGTTACAGGCTGGTCAAATATCCTAACTGGAAATTTTGAGTTTTATACACAAACATGTAACAGCAACACAAGAATGGTCCTTGTGGTTTGCAGAAAATTAATCTTATCAAACAAAGCAAAAAACCCTTAAACCCAATCTGCCACAAATAAGCAATTTAAATGGAGGGTGAATGCATAGGTGTACTGTAGGGTGAGTGCAGGAGACCAACAGAGAGGAGGCAGACCAGCAACTGTGATGTCTCCTGGGCATTCAATTAATCCTGCCTGCTTCATCATTTTCCAGTTCTTATTTAAGCTGCCATAAAAACCTGAACTTTCCATTAGTGTTGTGGAAGACAGTAGTAATAGAAAAAGATTTATATCCTTAATTTAATATGCTGTATTACTTTCTATATTCTGTTCATTATTAGAGTGTAGGTAGGTCATCCAATCAGTTATCACTCAAGCACCCATAACAATTTCAGAGAAGCATGTTCAACAGTCTGTTCCTACAGAATGAGATTATTTGGTGCACTCTTAAGTAGACAGTGACGGGGAGATACAATGCAAGCAGACCAATGTGGTTTAGTGCTGTTGTGCAAGATAGTAAACTACGTCCTTTTCATTAGAACAGCATAAATACAATAGGTACTTTAAAGAAAAAAATATTTCTATTACATTCATCACGTTTTGAAATTCCAAGGGAAAATTAAAACCTAAGCTTAGGCCTTACTTTCTGGGTCTAAAGGATTTTTGAGCTGTCTACTTTTGATTAAAGGAGACAAAAGAAAGGTATGAAGAGAAGGGAAAATCTCCCTTTACTGTGCTCAGTTTCTAACCCACAAAAGATTAAAGAAAAAACCTGTATCAAGGACAGCCAGTGCAGTGATGTCTACCAGGATAGTTACATATTTGGAAGCAGTAGTCTTGTATACAGGTGGATTTGTCAGTGAAATAACAATCCTGACAACTCTGAGGAGTCCTGTCACAAAATGTTGCAGTGAAGTCTGTCCTTCTTTCAACTATGCATAAGCCCTGAATTAAGTGGGAGGCAGATATTGACATAATTTTCCAGTTGGACAAATTAGTTTTATAGCTCACTCTCCTTGTAACCATTTCTCCTGATTTGTGTGAGGATCATTGCATGACATAATAGTATGATAGATTGTCCTGTTTTGCTTTGATCTTTACTTTCTTTCCAGGATGGGCTATTGTGATCTGTCTTCAATTAAGCCACAAACCCCTTGAAAGATAAAACAGGCTTTAGAATCACAGATTCATAGGATTATTTACTTGAGAGGGACCTGTAGAGATCATCTTCTCCAAAACCCCACTCAAAGCAGGGCCAATCTTTCCCAAGTGATAGCATGACAACTGTCTTTTAAAGTAGCTCTTCCAAAATTATGTTACAGGAGCTTTCATAATAGAGTCCTGATCTTGATTTCTCGATATGTTAGGTCAGTTCATCTTCTGGGCGGGAGGGGGAAGTAATAATTCAATTCTCTAAACAACTTTAAATTGGCTATAAAAGATGCTGTTGAAACTAGAGAGACATAATTAAGATACCTTGGGTTTCATCTATCAAGTTATTACTCTATTTAAGAGTCTGCATGGGAGAATTGGTATTAAAGCAAGCATGTCATCTGAAACTTTATTTAGTATGGTTTATAGATCTTATAACTTCCTCTGTTTTACAATTTTCGTCCACTTTTAATTCTGTTTATCAGACCTTCTACTTCTGTATGCTGCAAACCAGAATAAAACAGCTGTAGAATTTTCATTTGGAGTTGCTCCCTTTGTTGTCCTGGCTCATGACTCTAACACTAGCTTAGACTGCATTAGAACAAGTTGTAAAAGTAAAGTATAAATGGAAAAGGGAAAACACTGTTTGCAAGAGTGGCAACAATAAGCCTAAGGCTGCCTAATATATCTGCCAGTCAACCTGCAAAGTATGAGTGGTTTCTAAGATATTTCTTAGACACTTCTTAGATAATTCTCAATTTATCCTAGAATGAATTATTAGAGAATCAAGTGGACACCCAATTAACTTAACTCTGATTAACAGAAACTATATGTTAATCAGATGTCCAGGAAGACTTCACTGATACGTCTCTTTGGGATATACCGACTTTGCTCTTATGAGGTTCCTAAAATTTACAAAGGTAGAACTTAGCTTTTCAGAAGTAGTTGTCTTCGTTTACTTGATATGATTCCTGAATGCAAAGCCTCCAACAGTTCCTTCTTCAGTGCAGTGCAGAAATTACTGACCTTCAGCAAACCTTTAGAAATTCAAGGTGCCAGACCTGCACAGTTTTTTCCATGAAGAGCCTATATAACCTGAATAAAGAACAGTAAAGGAACTTCAATTAAAAGATACTTCTCTATAGCTTTAACATAAAAAATCAGGGTCATTATGAGGTAGAAATTCATAAATACAGTCTAGTGGGAGGTATTTTCCAGTTAAAGATTCTTAATGACTTGCATATGTGTGCATAGATATATACACCTTTATAGACGGTTGGGCATTGAACCTCATGGGGGAAAAAATGCAATTATGAGGACAATATTGTTCTGATCTGCTTTAAATGTCATTACTGGTCAGCAATGGACTACAGACTATAGATTAAGAAACATGTAGAGCAACCCCTCATAATGCCTGCATCGCTCCTCCCTTCCAAGAGGAATAGGCTAGAAGCGGTTGAAGCTTGGACTAATTTGTCTCATTTTCTGGCATTTTAGACCAGGTGGTTAGTTTTTAGGTTTATAGTGTGCTTGGAAAAATCTCACCTGATTATTACCATCCTGATTACAAGATTCAAATGTTTGTCAGTTTTTTGAAGCTGTGAAATGAAGTCTTAAGACTATCAGCATAAGTTTCCTTCAGAGGAGAGAATCTCTGCAGGGCATTCAATGACAATATAATGCTAATTCAAAAACTATCAAGTAGGAATCTTGAAAAATACCAAACCCAAAAAATCTTAACTAAGCTGAGGAAATAGTATGATGTAGCTATATGGCAATTATAAGGTAAAAGGAGAGAAAAGACAAATTGTATCTTCTAAAACACTGGGGTTTGCTTTTTGGGTTTTTTTTTTTTTTTATTTTTTTATTGGGCCATTCAATCAAGTGCTCTGCACTCAACAGCACTAAAAAAAATTCAGATGCTGACTATAGCCATCTGCTACAAAACAGCTGCAAGTACTTACTATACTTAAGCTTTTGTGGTGTGTATAAAGTGGTGACTGTCTAGCATAATGAATGAAAGAATTCAGATTCCTATCTACTTCCAATTACACAAGAAATTTAATATGTGAATTGATGAATTTTATATTTCAGTTATTTAAAATAAAAAAGAAAGCAGAATTTTTGCTTTTAATCCAGTAGATACAAAATACTGTTAAGCACAAACAACATAAGCTACAAATATGGTCTCCAAGAGTAATTGAGAAAGTCTCTATGTTTAATGCTTCTTGTAATATTTGATCTGTAATCAACAGTATCTCAATTTAGATTGTATCACAATGAAGCTTTCTTCTGTGAAAGAGATAGTTTCCTTACAGCTTTGATGATCTTTCAGGTTTGATACTACTATAATTTTTGTCATGTAGATAATTTTGTGCAATGTCAGCTGATGCTCTGTTTTCAGTTCATAGAGTCTTGGTGGCCAATGACTGCACAAAAGTAGCTCAAACACCATACAATGTAGTGAAATTAAATGTAATACCCTCAATTTTAAAATAGCTGTTGTGTGCGCTCTCTATAGTGAAACCAAGACAGTTGCCAATGTGGACAAGTTGCAGATCAGATTTAGACACCTACATTTATGTGTCCACTTGTTAGCTACTATCCAAGATGCCACTGAATTTGTGGAAGATATTAGACTTGATTCAGGTGCCCGTTCAAAGGCTTTTGGTGCCCTTTGAGGTGTCACACATGGCAAATGTTGCACAAGATCTATGGAAGTCCTGTGTCCTTCTGGAAGAGTATGGGCTGAATCAAAAAACTTACTGTATTTCAAATCGTGCAAGTCACCAACGTCTTATGAACTGCTTTGTAGCCAACAGAGTCTACAGAATGGTGCAACTGATGAAATGATGCCAGGTCTCATTTGACTGCAATGGAAAGGTAGGCACTTAGGAAAATAACTTTGGAGTAAGATTTGAGTGCCTATACATGGGTACAAAGTGCCATTGTGGATACTCTTGGACATTTAAGCTACCTACGTAGGGCTAGTTGATATGGATGGATAGCCCATGCATTTTTAAAGAAGTGTCTATGGACCAGGAGGAATCTCCCAGAGCAGCTCAAATGGCTCTTGAGGTCTATGTTTGGTCAACGGAATCTGACCCTAAGAGCTTGCATTTTACACTTAGATAAAGTCTTTTAATACCTGGATTTAGAACAAGAGTTAATACTCTACTACATTAAACAGAGTACATTCTTTGTATGTTAGTATGAAATGATCTTATTTATCATTGGTTCCCTTAGTGATTATAAGAAATTGATTTTTATAGGAAATAGAAAGGAAAAAGTACAGTTAGACATGGCTAAGCATATTAAAATCTTCATTCATAACCAAGTAACTATAATGCAATGTAATAAATACAATTTATAAATACAATTTATAAATATATCATACTTATAAATATTTATAAATAAATCATAAATTTATAGATAAATCCTTTAAAATTAAGCAAAATGTTCCCATAGCTGATTTGAGAAAGTAATCTTCATAAGAAGAAAACTCATCTTTTAATGGTTTTTTTACTTTTTTTCTCACATATTGATTAAATGCTTGTAAATATTTTGAATGTAAATATTCCCCATCACATTAGTTTGAGAAATCATGTTAACAACAGCAACACAGTGTGTGGATTGGTTGAGCCTACAAAAGTTGACAACAGTTTAGAGGAAGAGAGATGAGGGTTATGTTTGCCTTACAGAGGTCATATAGATGCATTGTAAGATTGTTTTTCATCTCTCCTACATTGCTGTAACTCAGGAATCTCTTTATGTAAAATTATTATAAGGGTTTGAGGCAAAAGAATGGGTCAGGGAGATTCTGGCATTCACAAACCATTTCACTTTGCTGAACAATACTTCCCTACTCCACCCGAGTGAAAACACTTTGTCCTCCACCCAACTCCATCTCTTATGGAGCTGAAAGGCATCTTCAAAATAAGCTCAGCTACTCTGCCTGGGTACTCACTTTTTTTCTAATGAAACAAAGTGAATGAGACAAATCTGATTTTCCTCTGAACTTACAGTTAACTTGAAGAGAAACATTTTTTTATTTTATTATTCTGTAGTTCATTGACTTGTGCCAAACACCGATGGTACAGTTTTTAACCACAGAATCACAGGATAGCTGTCCAGTTGGAAGGGACCTCTAAAGGTCATCTGGTCCAACCCTTCTGCTCAAGCAGAGTCACCTACAGCCAGTTGCCCAAGACTTCATAACCAAAGTTACAAACAGAAAAAAAAGCTTATAAGTACTTCACCCTTATCACCTGAGAGATTTGCTAAGAAAATTCTGTAGGACCTTTAATTTCTTTGACTCATTTTTTCCTCATATTTTGACATTGTGGCTGTGATAAGGACCATATTTTGTAGAATTACCAGATGAAAATTTTGCTGAAGAGCAACAAGGCCATAATTCCGCCCCCCCCCCCC
>JAOXNO010000001.1:157533636-157544859 GCA_028565335.1 Limnodromus scolopaceus
CAGGCATCCAAATTGTTACCGATGCTTTTATTCCAGAAGTCCATTAGAAAAATAACTTGTAGGAGAAGACTGTCTTTCCTTAAAAACAACTTTTGCTTGTTTGGTTTTTTTTAATTTTTTATTAGCTGTGCCATATTATAATGGACAGAATTTAATTGTGTTGTGTTCTGTTCATGTGTTCCAAAGTTTTCAGAAAGGGCTCATTCACAGAACTTTCTGAAACACTGGTTTTGTTCTTGTGGTAGCTCTGAAGATCAGAAAAAATGTGTCAGGAATACCTGCTGTATTGAAACCTATAGACCACAGACTCTAATGCTGAAATCAAGAGTTTAATGATGTTCATTGCTAAGAATTATCTCCATTTTTAATTCTGGTTCAAATCCATGTTTAATCTTGGAAGATGAGGAAAGGGATTTTCTTCTGCACTTTTCCACAAAATGTTTCTGCATGAAAGGGTTTTATCAGGAGCAGCATATAGTAAGAGATTTTGTAACATCAGGCAGACAAAAGAGAAGCTTTCCTTTCACCTTTACTATCCACTGCAGGAAATAAGAAAGGGAAATCAAGCTTTTTTATTTTATGACTTTTTACCTTGGAAAGTTTTTGATAGGGCTTTGTTGTTGCAGAATCTGAATGGCTTCTGAACTTTTAGAAGGTTTTAATAAAGGAGACTTTATACCATTAGTGCAGTGATCAATACAGGGCACTGGGGGCTTCCAATACACATTCCTAGATAGCTAAAATACGACCTCTGTGATTACAGGGTCTTGTAAACCAGAAATATAAGCTTGCAAATCAAATTTCTATTTTATCTTTTTTACTTCAGTATAAGCCACTTGAATGACTGGACTCCTTACTCGATCAGAAGCATTTTTCGTCCTTATTCGGCCTTTTATATTCACAGGTTTCCTACCTACTAGTCACAGCATCTTTAAGTAGAACTGAAAACCGCATATTTTCTGGACATCTGATAGCCCTGATTGCTGCAGAGAGAAGACAGAATAAATTGCACAAAACAATGGTTTGTGCTATGATAGCTACGGTGTTACCGTGTGGTTGCCCACAGCAGAGGATGATCCAGTTAGAGACCATTACAGCAAATCAGTGGACTGGAAGGGATGGAGCTGAGGGTGCTTAGGGACCTGGCTGCCATCTCAAGGTAGCTGTCATCATACCCTTCAAGGGTAACGGGTAGCTGGGGGAGGTGTCTGGTGATTGGAAAAAGACAGACATCACTCACACTTGTTTTCAAGATGGGTGAGAAGGAGGCCACCGGCCTCACCTCAGTCCCTGGAAAGGTTACAGGCTAAATTCTCTGAGGAATCTTATCCAGGCACATGACGGACAAGAAGGTGTCAGGAACAGCCCATACAGCTTTACCAAGGGGTAAACCACGCCTGCCCCGCTGTTTGGCAGGGCCAGGACCAGTCACAACCCTCTACCTCCAACCACTGCCCTGTAAGGGAGCTAAAAATGACGGCCTGAGTGCCTTCCCAGGGGTGGGCAGTGAGTAGCCATGGTGACAGCCAATCACCAGGCGCTGCAGGGCCCTGAGCCAATCACAGAGTCCTGCCCACGGCGCTGAGGCACCAGGGTTTGCTTGTCTCAGTTGAAGACCAGGGAAAGGGTCTTCAAGCATCCTGGCATGGCTGCTACAGCCTCTTCATGCAGATTACGGTTCCTCTGAAATTCTGTGGGAAAAAGGTCTCATGCTCAGTAGACCTAATTAAAGAAAATTAATCAAAGCCCAGGCTAAAAGTTTTGTTTTGTTTTTTAATGCTGCATATAAAACTCCTTAACTTGCATGATAAAATATATAATTCTATATATGATTATATTTATAATTATGTGAACTAGATGATGATAGAATAAAAATTTATTGAACATAAACCATCCTGTATAAAGATAGTTAGTAACTTATGTTGGCCTCTGCAAATATATTTTGTAATATTTTTGAAGCCCATTCTTTTTAGACTTGGACATTAGTACCAGTTCTGCTTCCTAACCGAAGACTTCTGCAATGATTATTTAATTTATTTCTTAGTTGGGGATCTGTATAGTTGTAAATGTCTTCTTTAGGAAATGGAATTGCAAATTAGGGAACATTTTAAAATACATTCTACTTTTAAAACTGCTTTAAGTTACTGTGTTTTTTTTTCTTTAAATATGATTTCCTTGCTATTTCAGCCAGTTATCAGTTATTTGTCATATTTTATCTCATTTCCTCTATTCTTCACCTTGTTGATCCTATACAAAATATAAATAATATAAAAATGCGTGACATGCCACTTAGAAACCACAGATTACTCCTGCTACTGAACGCCTTAGATTTTTAAAGCTTTGCTCTTTTAAACAATACATCAGTGTCTTAGGCAACTTTTGCATGAAAAATTTTTTTATATACAAGATATAACAATATCTTGTAAGAAGAGTAATCGGAGCTATGATTAAAAGTTCAGATCACTCATTTCAACAAACACTGTTTTTTAATAATTGAAGAGACAGAAACTTGCGAGAAGAAGATAGATAAATATAATAATAATGTTTTAAAATATTGGGTTGAATGATGAGTTTTCTTTAATGGTTACAGTATGGAAACTGAGAAAATGCATGAGGAACACATTCTGCATTTTTATTTTTTAAATAATTTAATCAAACTCCTGTTGTCTATTGACCTCTTGTCTCCTTATCTCCGAGTCATCTTCATACATATTTCCTGGAAACAGGTGTGAGTAGGAAAATTTTATGGAAGAAAACTTTTCAATTAAACTTGTAACTGAATTTATGTGTAAAAAAAATAATGTTGCTGCATGTATTTACTCATACTTAAATTACATGCTGTAAATAGAACAAGTTGCAATCATTAGGACTAATATCGGCATGTACAGGTGTACATAAGGATAGAATAATAATGATTGAACAATTCATCTTAGAAGAGACCTCAGGAGTATATTTAGTCCAAATTCCCGCTCCAAGCAAGGTCAACAGTAAATAATCATAAAACTGTGATTAGTATGGGTCTTACAATGGATGAAAGGAAGAAATATTATATTAATTACTTGTGTTCATTTGAGGGGGAAAAAATATTCTCTTAGTGAGTATCTCCTGTCAAAACTTAGTCAGTGGGGCTCAAATTCTTAAAAAAGCCTGTTCAAATGAAATCTACAGACTAGTACCTATTTACACGAATTAGCCTAAAAGTAATTTGAATTAATTTAATTTGAAATTATGAACTTTCACTTGATACTGTGTTAAGTTACAGAGAGATTTATTTTGCAAGTTTTCAGTATTCAAGTAAGAAACCCTTATGTGCTCAGGGAGTCTCACACAGATCCTGAAAATGGGAAGATGCTACATTTATATGATACTTATGGAAGATGCCTTCTTGTTCCTCCCACAAAACTGATTTTAACTAGTGTTATTTTCAGTCTGCAATAAGTCCCATGATAGCCACCTTATAGATAAGATTTCAGTCCTATGTGTTTACTTCACTACAAGACTGAGCAAAACAAAAGCAAGCAGGTAGTGCAGTAAGATAGAATGCTCTGAAAAAACATAGATATTTCTAGAAACAGAAATGGGAATAAAAACTAAAAAGCTAGTTGCTTTGTCTAATCACTTTTTAGAAATTTCATTCTTAGTGCTAATCTCTCTTTATTTACGTTTTCCTCAAAATTGTAAGATGACAATTTCTGTAGAAAAATAAAAGTGATTTAACACAGAGAAACAATTTTTCATTAAATAAATCAGACACAATTGTATTAAAATCAAATTAACATTCCATAAAATGCCAGTCATCTTAAACGCTTTTCTTTATTTTTTCCTTTTTTCCTTTTATTTCTCAAAATCTGTCAATAAAACAAAAAGCATTGAAATTACATGAAATCTCTGAAATAGGGTTACAGAAGAAATGGCACAAAGATTTTATTCATAAACAGTATTATTAATTTAGATCTTTTTGCCATCTTTTATCAGCAATTAGATATATAAATAATCATTTCAGTATGAATATTAATTATTTCAGCCACTTTATAGCAACAGTTATCACAGTTTAAATAGGTATAATATACAGTGTACAGTATTTATTTAATTAGATACATATTCTCAACCATGACTCAGTAACCTAATATTTAGCTATATCAAGCATTCAAGTTCCTTATTGAATTCAATTAGCTGAGGTCTTCAAGATTAAATACTGGGCTTTAGTACTATGCAACTATCTTTAGATATTTCCCTGTTGGGAGTAGCTGCGATATAATGTCTTCCTTCTGTACTCAATGACCTGTCCTTTCTAAACCTGAGATGAAGAAACAGGTGATAAAAAGAATGGAAGATTTGTTTCTCTCAAACGGATTTCTGACTCATGTCTGAGAATTATTGCTTTGAAACTGCTGTGTATCCAAATTATTCCACTATTTATTATCATGGTTTCTTTCATTTCTTGATCTCATGAAATGTCATGCTTGTCTTTGAATTTGAGATTTTTCATTTTGACCTTAAGAGCAAGTAGAACATTTGAAGATTCATGCTTTTATTATAGGAACTATAATCTTGAAAAAAATTTTTGAAGAAAAGTTGAGTTGAGATGTCCTTTGATATCCAGGACCATCAAGTTCTTGTGCCAGGTCCCTATACTTGTATTACATTTAATTTTTCTTTTCATATTGTTTTTCTGAATTAATTTCCTAGAAACTGAGCACTCTTGAGCACTCTTTGCCAAGTCTTATTTACAAATCATACTGTTGTGGGTTTAGTGTTCTGGGCTCCACCTCTCTGACTAGACCACTGAAGAGAAGCCAAATGTAGTTAACATTTTCTGCTAGCATCAGATTTGTGCTCCTTTCATGTATAGTCATGAAAAGAATCGGCATCCACTGTAGAGGGAGCACCTTGGTTATCTGCCCAAAATTAGATGGGATGTGTCGCAGCCTAACCATCTGGAATGACTGGATACATATTTCGTTTGCACAAAATGATCAAGGTATCACTTGGCAGTACTTTGGGTTTCTGTCCAGTGAAGAATATAACATATGAAAAGAAGAACGTTGCCACTACAGATTATTCACAGCTTCACCAAGCAGGAAGACAGAACTGTTATTCGCAGCCGGTAAACAATGTTTTCAACATTGTTAATTTTTATTTTTTTTTAATATTTCATTCTGCTGATGAATCGCGTTCCCTGTTACTGAAAGTTAAAACCTTAACCCTAATATTAAGATCTAATTTAAACTTTTGGATTTTCTACAGTTGTCTGATCTCTTTGAAGATCTTCTGTTATGATAGATGATACATTTAGTATTATCAATACAATATTTTATTTATAGTCAATACTTAGAGGTTTACATTATAGCCAGTGATTAAACAGGAATATCATCTAGGATACAGAACTGCAATGAAAGTCTCATGGGGTGATGATACTACTTCATTGCCTGATACAGTGTCTAATACATAGAAAGCAAGCTAAGAGATTTTAACAAAATCCTTTTTTTTTAAACTTTCATGCAGATAACAATTACAAAAATAGTCAGTTATAAATAAATATAAACTATAATAAAAAGACATAAACAGACTTGAAAATTCAGAACAAATTTTAGACATCACTTTAGAAAAAATAACACATTGATCACAAGAGATCGTAGATAAAAGCTTCAACAGAAACCATACAATAGAAGTAAAATAATGTATTATGAATATGAGGGTTTAAAGTCTAGGTATGTTTTTACAAAAAACAGCAATAAATGTATTTTATATAAACCAATTTCCTGCCACATTTTACTGGAGTAGTGAATAACTGTGATATTGTTCATACGAAAGTTACACGAATTCTACAGGAGGACCATATGACAGGACTCTGTTTAGGGGTGTGTGTGTAAGTATATGGCTCAGTTACATCGCCACAAGAACAACAGATGATGAGAACAAGGGGTGAATAAAGAGATGTGTCAAAGACAGAAACACAGGAGTCAGATTTGTTGCATTTACTGTAAGGTCTTTAATGGAAACAGCTGTATTAGAAGCCTGTAACACTGCATGTGTTAAACATCTGAGTGACTTTTAATGCAATTTACATTATTACTTAAGCTGCCCTGCATTATGATAATAAATTTCCAATTTTTTATGTACTCAAAGAAGACATAAAATATCTAAAAGAGACCAAAGTATAAAACAAGCCTGGGAATGAGTTTTAGTCATTTAGGCATCTCCTGTTATTTTAGAGGCTGTGAGGCACCCCACCTGGTCTCCAGCAGCTCTTCCAGCAAGGCCTAGATATTTGGGAAGTCTAGGAACCTGACTGTCAGTCCTACTCATATAACTTGAATACCTGTGGCACCTAAGATGGCACTTAGGTGCTTTTAAGCAACGGAATCCAACCCAGAATAGCTACTAGAGTAGAAATACAATGTTTTTTGCAAACCAAACCCTTAGGCATAAAAATTATATTTTAACATGAGTTTACCACACTCTTTTTTTTTTTTTCTTTTTCTTCAAAAAAATCTTGTGAATACCTAGAGCGATTTTTATGGAACTTTTGGCCTTATAAGAACTATAAAAAAAATCCTCTTGGTTCCTAGCATTATACCTATAAACAGATTGAAATACAATAAATTTAAGCATAATCTCCTGAGCTTGATGCAATCTTTTTCCTTCATTTAATACTCTGCTGCATAAAAATTAAGAGCATTTTGGGCATACTTCCTGTTTTGATATTCAAAATCATAGTCCCACAGATGACTGTATTAATTGTATTGGTGAATCTTTTTTGTTAAACTCCTTTTCCTATGAGCTTTCTTCCTCTGGATAACAGCTGGTTACAAAATAACATATATATTTATCATCAAGTAAGGAAGGCAGGAAACCTGCATGGCTGAATAAGGACTTCTTGCTGAAACTAAAGCATAAAAAGGAAATGCATAGGCAGTGGAACCAGGGACATATACCCTGGGAAGAACACAGAGATACTGCCCAGATGTGTACGGATGGGATCAGGAAAGGTAAGGCAGAGCTGGGACTGAATTTATCAAGGAATGTGAAGTATAATAATAAGGGCTTCTAAAGGTACATTTCTCAGAAAAGAAAGATTAAAGAAAATATACCCCCCCACACACCCCCTCGATAAATAAGACAGGAAAACTAGTGAAAATGGACATGGAGAAGGCTGAAGTGCTCAACAAATTTTGCCTCAGTTTTCACTGATAATCACTCTTCCTACGTCTCTCAAGTCCCTGAACCTCAGAGTAGGGACTAGGAGAATGAAGTCCCTCCCATCGCAGGAGAAGATCAGGTTCAAGATCTGAACGTATATAGGTCCATGGGACCCAATAAGACAGATCCCAGGATACTGAGGGAATTGCCAAGCAACTCTCCCTCTTAATTCAAAAGGCATGGCAGTCAGGAGAAGTCCCCAATGACTGGAGAAAATGAAATATCACACCCATTTTTTTTAAGGGTAAAAAGGAAGACCCAGGAACTACCAACCAGTCAGATTCCCCACTGTGCCCAGTAAGATCATGGAGAAGATGCTCCTGGAAGGCATATGGAAACATGTGGAAGACAGGAAGGTGATTATAATCAGACAGGTGCTGACTAATGTGGTGGCTTTTTACAATGGAATAACAGCATCAGTGGACAAAGAAAGAGCTACAGGTGTCCTCTACTTGGTCTCTGCGAGGCCTTTGATACTGTTCCACAAAACATTCTTGCCATTAAGTTGGGGAGACATGGATGGGCTGTTGGGTGCATAAAAAATTGTCAGGGTGGCCATGGCCAAAGAGTTACGGTTAATGGCTCAATGTCCAAGTGGAAACCAGTAATGGTGTCCCTCAAGGGTCCATACTGGGACCAATACTGTTTAATATCTTCATCAATGGCATAGATAATGGTATTAAGCACACCCTCAGCAAGTTTACAGATCACACCAAGCTGAATCACATGAAGCTGAGTGGTGCAGCTGACATGCTTGAGGGGAAAGATGCCATCCAGAGTGGCCCTGAAAGGTTTGACGAGTGGGGCCATCTGAACATCATGAAGTTCAACAAGGCCAAGTGCAAGGTCTGGGCAAACCCCAATATCAGTAGAGGCTGGACAGAGAACTGGTTGAGAACAACCCTGTGGAGAAGGACTTGGGGATAGTGGTGGACAAAATATTGGATATGAGTCAGCAACGTGTGCTTACAGCCCAGAAAACCAATCATGTCCTGTGCTGCATAAAAAGAAGCACGGTCAGTCCTCCCCTCCCTCTACTCATGAGACCCCATCTGGAGTACTGAATCCAGCTCTGGGACCCCCAGTACAAGAAGGACATGGACCTGTTGGAGTGGGTCCAAGGGAAAGCCATAAAATGATCACAGGGATGGAACACCTTTCCTATGAGGATAAGCTAAGAGAGTTGGGGTTGTTCAGCCTGGAGAAGAGAAGGCTCTGGGGAGACCTAATCACGGAATCACAAAATCATGGAATTGTCAGAGTTGGAAGGGACCTCTAGAGATCATCTAGTCCAACTCCATTGCTAAAGCAGGAACACCTAGAGCACATCACTCAGGACTGCATCCAGGCGGGTCTTAAAGATCTCCAGAGAAGGGGACTCCACGACCTCCCTGGGCAGCCTGTTCCAGGGCTCTGTCACCCTCACCGTAAAGAAGATTTTCCTCATATTTGAATGGAACTTCCTATGTTCCAGCTTGTTCCCATTGCCCCTTGTCCTATCGCTGGAAACCACTGAGTCCTTTCAATATATAAGAAAGACAGAGAGAGACTTTTTACCAGGACCTGTAGTAGCCACACAAGAGGCAATGGTTTTAAACTGGAATAAGGTAGATTTAGATTGGATATAAGGAAGAAATTTTACAATGAGGGTGGTGAGACACTGGAACAGGTTGCCCAGAGAAGTTGTGGATGCCCCATCCCTGGAAGTGTTCAAGGTTAAGTTGGACTAGGTTTTGACCAACCTGATCTAATGAAAAATGTCCCTGCCCATGGCAGATGGTGTGGAACTAGATGATCTTTAGGGTCCCTTCCAACCCAAATCATTCTGTGATTGTATGACTCCATTCTATAATTTATGAAGTCTCATTAAATATGCCAAGCATTCACAATACAAAAATCTTTCAAAATGGGAGCAGAGTTTTGATTTAAAGAAATATGGTCATTACAATAAATTCTGACTTGTAAAAAGGAGACTTTTTTAGTTGTTCTTTGTTTTGCATTCTGAATAGACTGGTACAAATAATTTATTTTGTAAGAGTTAAGAAGTGATGTTATAAAAAAAACATTGCTTCAGTGTTTAGTTTAATACCAAGGCTAAATTTAGAATTAATGAACAAAGTAGCCTAAGCTATAGACCTTCATTAAACTCTGGCTCCAAGGAGTCTGAGCTATTCTGGCTTACTTGTACTGGAAATAAAGGAAAATGCAAATTAAATGTATGTATGTATGTAGGGAATAATATATTCTGCTCTATATACCTAGCAACAGGAAGATTAAAAGTATACAATATTAGGAGAAGTTACTGATTCATCACAATTTGTTCAAAATACTTTGTGAGGAGATAGTTCTAAGAGCTTTCTGTGGCATTTGTTGATTGTATAATAATCAAGTATGTGTGACCTTTTTTCTGTTAGAGGGAGTGGTAAGCAGAGTATCTTTCTGGTAAACAATCGAGTATGCATATAAAAAAATCAGCAGGTGGATCAGCAGGGGGATACCAAGATCATTGAGGGGGCAGTTTCATATGCCCTGTGGGGAAACGTTGAAAGAATGGGGCTTGTTTAGCCTGGAGAAGAGAGGATAAGGGGGATCTTACTGCTACCTACAAGCACCTAATGTGAGAAAGTAGAGAAGACAGAGCCAAACTTCTCAGAGGTGCAGCGTGGAGAGTGAGAACTAACAGACATAAGTTGGAATATACGATAAGGAAATGAAATAAAATCCTTCTATTTAAGAAAAAACAAAAAAAACATAAAAAATGTGGTCAAACACTGTAATGGGCTGCACAGAGAGGCTGTAGAACCTGCATCTTCAGAGATATTTAAAAATTAACTAGACATGGCCTTGAGCAACCTGCTGGATGTGCTCTGAGCAGGAGGTTGGACTAGATGACCTATGGAGGCCTTCTCTGACCTATATGGGTCTGCGATTCTATCTTCTGTATAAGAAGAATCCTTCAGAGACATGAGAGATTTTATTTCCTTTCCTGTTGCACTGGATAAGTAAGGAAAACATTCTATTGTAGAAATACCAGGCCAAAATGAGGTACTGACTACTCTTTTGTCATCTTTCCAATTTCTCAGGAGATAAATAATACAAATCAGATTCCCTGTAAATTGCTAGATATCTTAAAAAAGGTTCAGAACAACTACAGGTTGGCAGAATTCTCAATTATCAATTGCTTCAGCATAAAATGGATTAATTACAGTAGGTAATTCAGGCAATTTAATTCTGACTGCACTGAGGTCAAATGTAGAAGGTTAAGCCCTAAGGAACAACACAGACTCTTCAGAGTCTCAGACGTAGCCTGGTCTGCCTGAAAATTCCCTTGTCACTGCAGGGCATTCTAAGAAGTGCTCAAGTCAACTACAGTGTAGGTTTTCTCAAGTGATGACATGACTAGCAGTCTGCAGAGCAACAGAATCAATAGAGTATCCCTTACAAGTCACGCGTTGGAGAAGCATAACAGTGTATCTCAAAATATAAAACTTTCAGTGTCAGGAAGAGAGCAAGATGCAGTTCTTTGATGAAGGAATATCGTGTCCCTCACTGATACATTAACTATAGAGTAATATGAAAGAATTCTTTTCCAACTAGAAAGAAGTAAGCAAATCATTGTTATTAAAACACATTATTTCAGTTTGTGATTTTAATAATCTTTATGATTTCTATTTTTTAATTTATTAGAGGTGTTTACCCAGGTCATTCCATTTGAGCAATCTAACTTAGGTGCTTAGGCTTCCCAAAACAATGAAGGATCAAAGCTGTATTTTCTGCATATTGATTCTATGGGGAACCAAGGTAGCAGAGTTAGATTGTCAGAATCACCATGGCTCACCCTAATGTCAATTTTTCAAGTATGGTAGTACCTAACTCCGGAATATAAAATGGGCTGCATTAAGTTTTTATGACCTTAGCCCATACTAATAAGCAGAAAGAAAGCTTTTAAATGAGGAACATTTTTATCAATCACCTGCATTGAAATTTACAGGAGCCAGAGTGCTAAATGTGTAGCCCAAA
>JAOXNO010000001.1:157544959-157556232 GCA_028565335.1 Limnodromus scolopaceus
TTTTAAATGAGGAACATTTTTATCAATCACCTGCATTGAAATTTACAGGAGCCAGAGTGCTAAATGTGTAGCCCAAATTAATTAATAGGAAATATTGATAGAATAGTATGTCTTAAACCCTTCTCTTTTCAGGGCTGTGAATGCTCTCAGAATTCTTCTCATGGCGTGGAGGACAAGACAAACAGGATAGAACAGGGAAAAATGCAATTCAGTTGTGAACCACTTAAGTCTTGATTTTGAGGTCAAAACCAAATTTTGCTCAGGAACCTGAATTATATAATTTTGACCTAGACATTTACATGCTTTCTGTAGTTGATAGACTGATTTAAGTACTTTCAGAAGATAGTTCTCCAGACTTGTCCTGAGCTTTGGTTTCACAACTAGCTTATGCTGAACTAGGACAGTGTTCCTACTGACAGGAGTGATTCAGCCACCTTCTTCTTTCTGTAGCCCCATTTCCTTCTGTCTGCTAGTACCAGTTATTGTAATGCTTTGCAAGGCATGGGAACAGTACACCCATTGAATCCAAATGCACTCAGAAAAAACTGAAGATATGTTTGTAGTGATTTTTGGCAACCTCAGCTGCTTTTGAATCTATTCCCTAAAACATGTGTCTTAGAATATAACAACTTCAGTCCCATTAAAGCTTTTCAACAGCCAAATCTAAATGAGATTGGTAACATGATTAACATTATGGCCTCAAGTTTACTTTGATGTTTATTTCTGTGTTTCCTAAATTACTGTTCAATCTCAGATTACCCAGAAGTTTGTATCCAGGCCAAACTTCTGCAGCAGGATTACATAGGAATAGCAGTTTTGGCTCTTTTGTTTGTAAATTATTTCCTCATTGCTAATAAACTATTTCTTTCTCTTTTTCTTCTGCATTCCTGAGCAACATCTGGAGAAAACAGGAGTCTGGATGACCTGTAATTCTCTTTTTTCCACATGCTTGCCATGCTTTTTTCTTTATAGCATAAGTAAATGCAAACAAAATGGAACAAAAATTTCTATATTGGGTCAGATTCTCAGGTACTGTAAATCAACAAAATTGCCCAAAGAGATCTTATCTCTTTTGCTTTAGTCATATTGCCCTTTCAAATGGAACACTTTCTCAATACCTGTCCCTCATTTAAGTATTTTAAATGACATTTATTTCTGGGAGATAAAATTTAATATAAAAACAATATTACTGAAGAACAGCAAAGTACACAGTATACAGCAAAATTGTTTTATTTTTCAGGAACCTTGACTAATTTACAGAAATTAATAGCCTGAACTACAGTAATTACATCTTGAAGTTCTTTCCAGAAGAAAAATTTGAAACTCTTCTTTCAGCATCTTGAAACTGTCCATACGAGTGTTTGATAAAGACAAGCTTGGAAAAGATAGGGAGAGAAAAAGGAATTTTGGCATAAAAAGAAAGGGGGTTGTAGAGCGGTAGGTGTCAGTCTCTTTTCCTAAGTAACAAGAGATAGGACAAGAGGAATGGCTTCAAGTTGCACACGGAGAGGTTTAGATTGGATATTAGGAAAAAAATCTTCATCAAAACAGTTATTGAACACTGCAATAAGCTGTCCAGGGAAGTAGTTGAGTCAGCATCACTGGAGGTAATTAAAACACATGTACATATAGTGGTGGGGCACATGGTTTAGTGGTGGACTTGGCAGTGTTAGGTTAATGGTTGGACTCAATGATATTAAAGGTCCTTTTCAACATAAATGATTCTATGATTCTATGAAAATAAGCAGTTGGGATGTCACTTATTCTCTTTACCATTAACATATTCAGTTCAGTTGCTATTTCATTGCTTATTTCATTCTGCAGTGTATTTCTGAGATGCACATACCTTGTCATGTTTTCCTTCTGTACCGTTACTTTCATTGTCATTGTCATGTTTAGTGATGTATGTATCTTCCACATGACAACCTGCATTTTCACTAATATATGCATTGTATTACTTCTGTCATTATTTAAAAAGACATACGTATTTATACATAATAATTAGTCACCATCTCTACCTTACTTATCGGGACATGCAATGATTCATAAAACAGGATTCAGAATCCTGGATTCATGCACATCCACTGCAGTGTATAGATGATTACTTAGAAATTAAAGTGCAAATGAAGTATTTAGGTTCAGCTTCTTTCTTTCCCTTTTTAATTGTAACTGGCATACTTTACTTTCCATTTGGTTATAATATCTACAGTTTTAATTATATTGCTAAAATGATATTCCATCCATGTTATGCTGTATAGCAACTGCCACAGTTTTCTTCAACCTTGTAATTCACCACACAGATGTCTAATTCATGATTTTTCCTCTCTAATGAGGTCAGGGTGTCTTGTATCATCTCAAATAGTACATGAAATGACTTTATTAGATGTACCTTGTTATTTGCAGTATTCAGTCCAAGTAGAATTAGAAAGCAATAGGTGTTCTCACTTAGAAAAGACATCTTGCCTTGCCTTGCCTTGCCTTGCCTTGCCTTGCCTTGCCTTCCCTTCCCTTCCCTTCTCTTCCCTTCCCTTCCCCCTCCTCTCTGTCTCCTCTCCCTCTCCCTCTCTTTTCCTCTTCCCCTTCCCCTTCCACTTCCACTTTCCTTTTCCCCCTTTCCCTTTCCCTCCTTTGCCCCACCTCACCTCCTTTGCTTTTATCACATTGCCCTTTCAAATGGAACAGTTTCTCATTACCCGTCCCTCATTTCAGTATTTTGAATGAGATTTATTTCTTGGAGACAAAATTTAATATAAAAACAACATTCCTGAAGAACAGCAAAGTACACTGCTTTTTGACACGCTGCCTCTTTTCTCCTGTCTGCCCCTGGCTCTAGCCCTATTTCTCTTTATTGTTTTGATATGCACAAACCTTCTTAAAGGTAAGCTAGGTTGTTCTACAAATTATTGGTTTCATCAGTTTTAGCCTCAGGTTTGAAAAGTCTGCACAGAATGTGATGGGAAGATGAGATCAGGAATTGATTTTAATTTAATTTAAACTCCATGGCAAGGAGTGAAGGATGTTTTGAATCAACCTCGTCCAACTGGTTTGTTTTTTTACTATTGTATTAAACTTCTCCAAAGAAAGACTTCAAATTTTGTCTTTGTTGAAGGTTATTGGTTAGGGGATAGTTTGCATGTGTGCTTATTTTGCTCAGTTGATAGTTCCAAAATATTTGGGTATAGATGACCTGTGACTTTCACTCCTTTACACTTCTGGAGGACTTTTTTCTCTGTAATTAAGCCTGGACTTTGTCATTCAGTCTTTAGCAAAAATAATAAAAACAGTGTGGCACATTTCAGCTTTTGATAGCACTTGGAGTGATCTGCACTGAGCAAATTGTACTTGAAAAGATTAAATGAGCATTTTTTTCCAACTGATATAATAATGAATGTTGCTCTTGAAATGACCCATTTACTTGCAAAAAATAGCTTAAAGAGAAGATTTTAAGACAACCATTGTCAATCAGTGTGCATTGTACCTAAAACTAGGCATATAGTTTAAGGTGATTCATTGATAAAGGCTCCATAAATGGTAATGTAACCTGAAATGTGGGATTGTGTTCTGTTTATCCTACAATCCCCAAAATCACAAAGGCGTAAAGCCCAACAGCAAGAAAACCTGACTTGCAGGTTATTTCCCATGGCAAGTAACCTGCTACAGACCTGTGAAAGAATGGCTGCACATTTAATATCTTGCTACCTTCCACAGCCGTTACAAATCAGTGATTTTGAAGTTCTGGGATTTCTGGGTACTGCTGTACTTACCAGGTGTTTTTGCTGTCATTTCATGACTCCCTCTTGGAGTTGTCATGTTTATTAGCTGACACTCATCATCCTGCACTGCATGTTCTTGAAGGCAGAGAATATAAACAGCACTGGAAAGCAATTTCCAATATTATTTTAGACACTCAACTCTGCTACTTCCAGAGTTCATCCTTTCTAAACTGTTTCCCTAATCTACTCCTCCTGCAAAGACAAATTGTCTGTTTCTTTTCAAATAACCTTCAGTTTCCAGGGTGAGGAAACCAGTAAACTACTGAAGCAGAAAGATTGTTAGACTGGAAAGATTTTGCAAGTAATGAGGCATTGTTTAATTGCAGCTTTGCTATGGTAGATTTTAAACAGTAGACAACATCAGTCTGTGTTGTGGTTCTGTCTGCAAATCTTTAATACTTGCATAGAGGTCTTGGCTGCTTAAAAGACTATTTCAACTATATTGCCTGTTAATTGAATAACTGTAAATTGAAAAGGGTCTTTCAAAGATTACAAATTCTGGCACCCTTAGTAAGGAAACAGGAAAGTCTCTTGCATTTTTTTTAATAAAATACAAAACCTCAGCTTCAAACTCCTTGGTTGTATACTTTTCTTAGTTGGCTATGAGATGAGTTATCTGTTCATTTTTGATGTTGATCATAAACCAGCATTCCCAGATTTGGATGACTTCCCAGAATTGCATTATACTGAGCCAGTGTAGCTCAGTTTTCATATACTTATGTGGGCCAAAAAATTGGTTGATGTGCTCGACAGAAAAAACTTACACATTGAGATATTAAGATTGCTGGGTATAATTTCTATTATTATTTCAACAAAAGCCAAGAATTAAAAAAAATCAACTTCATTAATTTTGGTTGTAAAATTCATGTCAGGATTATCTAAATACTTCTATATATGTTAATGACATGAAAAAACTCCCTTACGTTATCAGTTGTATAGCAGCAAAAAGGATGTCTACTCATAGCAGAAAATAAGACTATATGTTTTGTTGGGAGACCCTCCATATAAAAAGTTTGATATTATGGTTATATGAAAAATAAATTTCTGTTATGATGATTCTTGTACCATTTCAGTAAGATTCTCTCAACACTTACCTTGCCAAGAGTTTTTGACATAATCTTTTAAAATAGTTTGAAATAAATGGTCACCTCCCCCTTTTAATTTTTTTCATTACCTATTTGTTTTTTCAAACAAGATTTAAACTTTCTTTGTGTTCACAATCCTTCTACATGCCGTTTTCAAAGATCAGGCTCAATTTTAAGTGATTTATAACTACTTGCTTGTTTTCATCTTCCTCTTTCACCTTTCCTAGCACCACAATGCAGCATCGAAACACACAATAACTCTTTCATAACAGCTCTGTGGACTGCAGCAGAGCAATGCAATGTTTCGTTGTAAACATTTATTCTAACCAGGTCTGTAGATGGGCCAAGAAGTCAATAAGTTGTATATAGTCTGAAATACTTAACTCCTGGTAGACTGTAGCAACTGTCCCTATCCATGGCCTAGATTGCAAAAATTATATTCTGCTAATGCAGCATTTTAATGGTTCCTAGTGAAGACTAAGGGCTTACAATTAACAGTAGTGTACTGGTATTGGTTGATAGAGCTTGGCTAGAGTTAATTTTCTTCATAGTAGCTTGTATGGTGCTATGTTTGGGATTTGTGATGAAAACAGTGTTGATAACACACCAATGTTTTAGCTATTATTGAGCAGTTCTTACACGTTATTGAGTCCTTTTCTGCTCTTCACACCACGCTGCCAGCGTGTAGGGTCAGGGTGCACAAGAAGTTGGGAGCGTCACAACTGGAACAGCTGACCTCAACTGATCAAAGGGATGTCCATTAATGACATTATGCCCAGCAAAAAAAAGGTGGGGGAAGAAGAAGGAAGGGGAATGTCTGGAGTTATGGCATTTTTCCTCCCAAGAAACTGCTACATGTGATGAAGCCCTTCCTGCTTTCCTGCCTCAAAATGGCTAAACACGTTCCTGCCGATGGGCAGAAGTAAATAAATTCTTTCTTTTGCATGGCTTATGCACAGAGGTTTTGCTTGCCCTGTTAAACTGTCTTTATCTCAACCCATGAGTTTTCTCACTTTTACCCTTTTGATTCTCTCCTCCATCCTGCTGTAGGTACGTGGATCTGTGGGGCTTAGCTGCCTATCGGACTTAAACCACACAAGTGGTGTTTGGAATACCATGATTATTTTTAAGTATAAAAAGAGAGTCCCCAGATAATCTAGAATAAGTTAGGCACAAGCAGGAACTTTCTTCCATGATTCCTGCAGTGGTGGGAAATTATGATTTTTTTTCTATGTAAATACTATAAAATCCAAGGAATATGAGAACAAAAAAGTAACAGCAGAGTTTTGGCAGCTGATGTTTGTTAAAGAGCTGATAAATATTAGGTTAACAAGGATGACTACTGTACGACATTGAATAGGACAAATTTGGACTAGGATACAATTATTTTTCAGCTCACCACATTAGAGCAAAATTAATGGTATAGGTATGACATTCATACAGTGACTTGTCTCTGAGATGGTTTCTTACTTGACAAAAACCATCTGAATATTTTCATCTTTCACACATCCGGGAGACCTTCACTAGAGAAATCTGCACTGCAGACATGCCACAGAAAGTCTTGACACAGTCTGTCTAAATTATGAGCTTATTAACTAGAGAACCTTTGGCCCACAGTTGTTGAGTGCATTGTAATGTAGATTAACTTTTGCTCTTTGTCACCCTATATCCATTCCTTGTTTGTTTTCAGACTGAAGTTAATTAAACCTAGAGTTTTGAAGAGCTCCTATTCTCACTCTGTGTTACAATAGACTCAAAGAGTCTATGTAGAAATCCTGAAAAAAGAGAAAGCTTTGTGTTTTTCAGCATTGGCTCTTGTCTTTAGCTTTCTATGGCTGTCACTAGCCTTGTTGCTGTCTTCCTGAACCTCATATCCTAGACAGCCAGACTTCTACTTATTTAACAAAACTGATGGCTCCAATGCTCCAAAGGTCCAATCTTGTGTAACTGGGAGTACAGGAAAGGGCTATTAGATAATGATAACTTGTCCTAATGTGTGGCCGAGATGTGACTTGGGCATTCACCAAGACATAGGAACCACAGAAAAGCTATATTTTGTACAGCAGTGTACACATGGCCTCTATTTGCTTGACATAGATGGAATTTGGTGATGAAATAAATGAAAAATTTGTAGTTCAGGATCTTTATCACTGTAACATGGGTAGAGGTATTTACAATACAAATAACAAGGGGCATTTGCCAGATTATCTCAACCTTGAACCAGAGAAGCATACTTACCATAATATTCCATCATTCTGTTTAGTTTTTAGCTTTTCTTGTGTGATTATCATCAATAGTGTCAACTGTGATTGTTATTTTATAACACATATTCTTTCTGGGTTTTGTGGAACATCGTTACATATCATACAGGTCACATCTCCATTGACTCACAACTACTGCTTCTTTACAGTTTTTCCCATCTAATGTCTGCTACAACCTTCTACTATGTTTCAGTAGAAGAGGACTAACTACATTGTGTGCATCCCACTCAAGGATTCTTTATCTTCAGCACATTCTACATGACACTGACCATTTTATTTTAGGAAATTGCCTAAAGGATTTAACAAATGAAGGAAAACAAATAAGTAGTTTTCAGAAACATATGGCATCAAACAGGAGACACTGATTCTTCATGTACAGACTTGTCAAAGTTCTGTGGGGTAAAGCTGGCTTAAATACAAAAAATGAAGATGTATCACAGAATCACAGAATGATATGGGGTTGGAAAGGACCTCTGGAGATCATCTAGTCCAACCCCCCTGCAAAAGCAGGTCCACATAGAGCAGGTTGCACAGGAACTGGTCCAGGAGGGTCTCTGAATGTCTCCAGAGATGGAGACTCCACCACCTCTCTGGGCAGCCTATTCCAGTGCTCTGCCACCCTCAAAGTAAAGAAGTTCCTCCTCATGTTTAGATGGAACTTCTTATACTCAAATTTGTGCCCATTTCCTCTTGTCCTATCCCTGGGCACCACTGAAAAAAGACTGGCCCCATCCTCTTGACACCCACCATTTAAGTATTCATAGGTATTGATCAGATCCCCCCTAAGCCTTCTCTTCTCCAGACTGGAAATACCGAAGTCCCTCAGCCTCTCCTCGTAAGAGAGATGCTCCAGGCCCCTAATCATCTTTGTAGCTCTCTGCTGTACCCTCTCCAGCAGTTCCCTGTCCTTCTTGAACTGGGGAGCCCAGAATTGGACACAGTACTCCAGATGGGGTCTTACCAGGGCAGAGTAGAGTGGGAGGATAACCTCCCTCGACCTGCTGGTCACACTTTTCCTGATGCACCCCAGGATGCCATTGGCCTTCTTGGCCACAAGGGCACATTCTTGGCTCATGGTCATCCTAGTGTCCACTAGAATTCAGAGGTCTTTCTCCTCAGAGCTGCTCTCAGCAGGTCAGCCCCCAACCTGCATAGGGTTATTTCTCCCCAGGTGCAACACCCTACACTTGCCTTTGTTGAAGTTCATCAGGTTCCTCTCTCCCCAACTCTCCAGCCTGTCCATGTCTCACTGTATGATGGCACAGCCCTCTGGCATGTCAACGACCCCTCCTAGTTTTGTATCATCAGCAAACTTGCAGAGGGTACATTCCATCCCTTCCTCCAGGTCATTGATGAATATATTGAAGAGGACTGGACCCAGTACTGACACCTGGGGTACTCCACTTGTTACAGACCTCCAATTAGATTCTGTGCCCCTAATTGCAACCCTCTGAGCTCTGTCTTTCAGCCAGTTTTCAATCCACCTCACTGTCCATTCCTCTAATCCACACTTCCTAAACTTACCTATGAGGATGCTGTGGGAGATGATTGTGTCAAAAGCCTTGCTGAAGTGAATGTAGACAACATCCACCACCCTGCCCTCATCTGTCCAACCAGTCCTGCCATCATAAAAGGCTATCAGGTTAGCCAGACATGACTTCCCCTTGGTGAATCCATGTTGACTACTTCTATCTATCTATGGAGCAACAAAATCCAAGGTGAAAAACATTGTCCAAAACTGTCCTTAATATTTATTTTTTATTTATTTTCTAACTGGATAACTTATTTTAGAAATAGGACAATGTTAGTAATGGAAAGTGGTTGAAAAAAAGGCATGCCAGGTGAAATTGCACCAGCATTTCTACAAAATAAATAAATAAATATTTGTGCTTTGTACTAGGAAAACTGTCTTCTCACCTTTCTGTCCCCAAATGCGGTGTTTCACAGGTCGTCTTGATCATCCTAGATATAATCAGTTTTCAAGGTGATTTACAGAGTTCACAAGTATTTTTCAAATGCTCTTTGCTGTGCAATATGAATTATTGATACGCCCAAGGCCCACCATGCTGGATATTTCATTCAGACTAAATAGGCGATGATGTGCCTATGTGTATAGAGAGCAGACTGGCAGAAATGGGAACAAAAGGATGAGGACAGTGAGAGTGTGGTGAAAAATATCAAAAAGGAAAATGAAATGAGAGAAGAAAGACTGTCAGACATGGTAAATGAAAAAACAATGTTGTAAACCAAACATTAAATGGAATCTTTTTTAAAAGTATGTTCTAATTTAAAGTATGTTCTAATCTAAAGAAGCAAAAATATTTTGAAATTTTCAACCTCACATAGTTTCAATATGAATTCTGAAATATGGGGCATATCTATCCTATTTTTTCTCATTTTCCTGATGTCCATTATTATTTTCCAGAGAGATTATAGAAACTCTTGTAGTCCACAGCAGAACTAATAGAGCTTGTCTCCGTGTCTGTTTTTTCCGCCTTTCTGTATGATGTTATATTTAAGAGTTTAGTTCATTATTTTCATAATTCTCTGGAGTATCTCCCAGCTCTGAAATACCACTTTGGAAGGACAAGAGTCTCCAGTGTATCTTTTGTCGTAACTGTTAGACCCATATAGAAGTCTCAGATACCTTTAGGGCAAAAGGTGATGTGTTTCTTTCCAGGAAAATCTATTTCCTATGCAGTCTTTGTTTTCATATTTAAGTCTGTGTTGTGTTTCTTTCCTGGGGTGAGTTTCTTTCAGAGTAACTCTTCAGTGTCTTCCAGATGCCAGGTTTCTCAGACATGGAAGCTAGCAAATAAAGAGGCTCTCCCTCAGGTTTGGGTCCAGAGAGGTTATTGAGTTCCAGGCAAAATACAGTCTGTAGGTATGAAGCCTTATAAGACTTTTTCCTCATTTTCTTCTGTGGTTGCATATAATGACCAAGTTACGTGCCATTCACTTTGGTTGGTGTACCACTATTTTCAGCCATTCCCTCTGATACTAAACTAAGCTATTATAATTGAAATTGAAATACATCTCTTAATGCAATTGGTCTTGTATATTGATCCCTCCTCCCTTTCCCTGTCAGTCATGCACACTAATTATGGGGAACTTTACTGTTTCAGCAACAGAAAACACAACAAAACACTATAACCATCTTATTTCATAAGGAACAAGTTTGAGTGCTCTAATTTTACATCTTATATGTGTTTTGGAGACTGTTACCCTTCCAGTGATTGCCCAGCATGGCAGATGTTTAAAATGCACTTTGCTATTTTCATTTTCAATTGCGTGCCAAAAGAGCTAGTGTGTCTTTATTGAAACAACACACACAAAAATGCAAAGCTCTATTTGGCAAATACTATGTCATCATAATTCAGTTCTTTAGACATTTCTCAGTGCTGCTCATTAAGTTTATTATCACAAATGAAGTTTGTACAAACCCTGTTTTGAATGCTGGGTTGACTCACACATAATAGAGTAAGAAATATCTAATAGTGATGTAATCCCACAGGAAGCATCTTTTTACTTTTGAAGTAATGCAAATAATATTCTGTGTTGCATTAAATTAGCATGAAGCTGATAAAGGGTAAAACTGTATCAGCTGTATTGTTCTCAATTTTGCTGTTCACTGGTAGGGCTAGCAGTTGCAGCATCAAGTGCAGAACGATAAACCTGATGAAAAAGTCCTTTAATAGAAGCTCTATATCTAACAATAGTCACGTCATGCCAGAAGACCAAGGAAACATAAGTAGTCCAAGAAGCCATTTATGTATTCATCTAGGTTAAATGAAATGTTAAACGTGGAAAGACTGTCAGTCTTTAAACAATATATGTTATGAGCCATGTCTGTCTTTGGTTGGCTTCTGTATAACTACTTTTTTGGGGCTATTTTTGCATAGGTTATATAAACTTGTTTTGGTTTGGTTTTTGTTTTGTTTTATTTTAAGATAAGTTGTAGGGGATGAGGTATACTAAGGGACATCCTTAGATGAAAAAAATAAATTATCTGTATGGGTCATAACCAGTGGTCGATGTTGGGAGAAGACAGCATCTATATCACAAACAAATAAAATCAGTCACAGAATCACAGAATCACAGAATCTTCTAGGTTGGAAGGGACCTTAAAGATCATCTTGTCCAACCGTCAACCT
>JAOXNO010000001.1:157556332-157570859 GCA_028565335.1 Limnodromus scolopaceus
GGTGTCGTCTGCGAACTTACTGAGGGTGCACTCGATCCCCTTGTCCAGATCATTGATAAAGATGTTAAAGAGAATTGACCCCAGTACCGAGCCCTGCGGGACACCACTCGTGACTGGACGCCAGCTGGATTTAATTCCATTCACCACCACTCTCTGGGTCCGGCCCTCCAGCCAGTCATTTAGTTATTCTTGACTAATTGTCAACTAATTGTTCAAGTAGTCCTTTGTTTATAGATTTTCATCTTTACGGTCTGCCTAGAATAAAGTACTGTGTATTGTTCTTTCCAGTTTTCTCACATGTTTTGGGTAGGGCTAAATGAGGTTGTCCTTTCCTGAACTAGTTGGCTTCCTCTGAACATTGCACCAGCTCCACCTTCTAGCATTTATAAAGTTGGTTCCTGGCCACTTCCCATCCACTCCCTGTCAAACCCACATCATGTTCCTCACAGTGGAAACAGTAGATTTTTCTCAATATTCCAGACCAAGCAAGGGAGCATAAATTAGCCCCCCTTTCCCTAAATATCGATGAGAAAGTGTACGTTTATTCCTTCATGCTTTCATAAATTTAACTTCTGGCACTAATTTTTCCTGTAAGTAATTTCTACTAGACATTTTCACTTTAAGCCCTCTTATAAGGTCTAAATCCTTTCCTTCTTTTTGCCATCCTCAGTGTTCGCTATATCTCTCTGCTTCATTGAGTACACTTTCCCTAATCTTTGTGAAGAAATAGCCTGTTTAGGGAGTTTCCTTTTGAACCACCATGCTAGCAAATTGCCTGCAATAGCAGAGGACTGGAATACCCCTGTCTTATATTCGTATCTAATGAAAGGACTGATAATATGATGAGTGGATAAAAGAGACTCATCTTTTATTAATAAAATGAGATTATCTAATAAATCCCTCTTAGATGTAGGTCCTGTAATGATTTTGTGGTTTTTTTTTTTGTTTGTTTGTTTTTGGTTTTGTTTTTTTTTTAAAGTCTAGTAATTTGATTACTCAAAAATAAATATTTTGAATATTTTACATTTTTGTGTTAAAAGAATGCTGAAGTTACAAAACCAAGAAGCCAAGAAGATATAAATGGTTTGAATTCAAGCTGCCTAGAGGTCATCATTTGGTCCTCAAAACTGAGGTATATAATTAACTACTGGATTATACAGGGAGTCTTCTATTCAGAAAATTTACTGCTAACAAAGATGTTTACAGTGAAATATAGGAATATAAAAGTGGAATTTAATGCCTAAATTCCAATCCAAAATCCCACTAAAAATCCCCAAAGCCTCATGTTCAGGTAGTAGATCTTGAAATTATTTGGAGAAATGTGCTTACAGGCTTGAACATGCATGGCAGGTAGAGGTTTGGTCTTTGCTTCTGAGGCATAACTGTATTGTATTCAGTGACAGTCTACTATAAAATATGTAGCAACCTTAGGGGCAGACCAAGATATTCAGTGAGAATCAGTTGCTTTCTGGATCTGAATTTTATTCTGTGCTCATGAATTTTGCACCCCTAACTCCACCATGGCTTGACTTCAGTAGTAGAGATGGCAGGTGACATGGAATAAAGCTGAAGTTCGAGAGAAAGAGTAAACTCCTCAAATTTCTTTAATGTCTTCTCCAGTCTTATAAAGTTCATCACTATCCTTTAATCCTTCTTTATTGACCACATTTTCAGACAAAATTAATGAGTTAGGCCAGAAAATTCATTTTTACAAAGGTGCTTATGGGCACTGTGGACAAGCACCGACAAAGGCTTCTCCGCGCTTGTCACTTCCTCTCAGCTGTCACAGTCATAATAGTGTATGATTCCAACAGCAACAAATGTTCCACAGAACTCTAAGGACTATTTAATAATTTATCTTACCCTTACTGTTCTTCAGGGTGTACCCTATACCTCATTCACTACTTATTTAAACCTTGTTCTGAAAACAGGATAATTACTTTCCAGTAGAATTTATTTTGATAATTGTTTCATTGTTAGTCTGTCAGTTGGGATATTATAATCTCTGTCTCAAAATGCAGAACTAAAAAATACTACCTGAAGGTGAACATTTATGTGGAATATCCATGATGAACCCTAAAGACATGAAAGAAGTGAGATTGTATTCTGGCTGCCTTTTACTGTGTGGCAATATCAGTTACTGATGCACAAAAGCAAAAGCTAGGTAATCTGATAAAAAGGTTCAAATATTGTGCTTGCCATGGGTGGATGAAAGCTTGGGACCAAATCTCACATTGATCTATAAAGGTGTTCTTTTTCTTCAGAAACTGGCTCTGGTGATAACCTGGTTTAGCTCATTGATTGCAAGCTTCTTAGAGTTTGAATAGTGCTCTCTTTCACACATAGCTAAGGATAGAGTCAATATGTAGCAAATGATAATGTTTTACTTACATTTTACCCTTTGGACTTAAAACTAAAGTTTTAAACACAGTTCAGGAAACGCATGTGCAGGTGCCACACAGGTGAAGTTTTCTCACTGACATCGCCATGTTTTAACCTTGTTTTAAATGCTATAAATGAAAATTAGACTGTTGTGAAGCTTGACAAAGCATTATATATCTGAGAATACATCTGTTTTTCTTACTGATGAATCTGAAGAAGATACGAAAAAAAATTTTGTAAAAGCATATTTGTAAGTTCAACTGTCTGTAATTTCAGTGTTTCAGGAGATCAGAAATTTCCTCTTCATATCCAAAAACAAATTACATGACATGTTAAGTGTCTTGACAGTTGTCTAATAAAGTAATGGAAAGAATTAGAGTTGTTTACAAGTAGTGGGAGTGGAGTATTTCTCACCTGGTTGGTCTGACAATAAATACTCCATCTGCTTCCAAAAGTGTGTGAACATTTTGGCAGAAGGTATATCTAATTTATCTGATATCAACACTATTTCAAATAAAATCAACTGAAATGTGTCCTTCCTTCCATGTAACTTGCAAGATTTAAAAGTTGTCCTTCTTTTTTATTGTTTCATTCTCTCTGCTCATACGGCCTGACAATCATTGAGTTATTTATCATGCACTTACTACTTCTCAGCTGCTGGAACCAGTCTGCTTTTTGTAACAAAATGGAAAAGTGTATTAGATTGGTTTAGATGAGATAGATGGCATGCACCTGACTGTATACAGAATACTCAAGCGGTGATATTTGGTTCTGGCTTTGCTTGATCTAAATGAAGTGAATACTTTCTTTGATCAATCAGACTGAATACCAATGATGCACTTCACAGTGACTAAAATCAGTGTTCTCAGGACAACACCATGTGATTTTATCCTCCAGACCAGACTAGCAAAATGCTCCACTGCTCTTACACCTGACAGCTTTATTTTTACATGTTCAATTTGGCAAAGCTCAAAAGGAATTCTGAAAGTTGTCTGTCTCATAAAATGTTAACTAGATCTCTCTCCAGGAAAATTGTTCCACTGTAGTGTTCCAAAAGAATGTAAAATAAAATGGACAAGGAAAACAAAGTGATTTGGATAAAAAATCATATTCACTAGAGATTGCTTATCGGCATACATGGTACAAAAAACTTTGCTTTACACTCAATTATATAAATGATTGTTGTTGTAAATTTGGAACAAACTGTGTTATTGTATTGACCTAGCGCTTAAGCCTGATCTTAAATTGTTCTGAAGTTAAGTACAGTTTACTTAGGGGCTTACTTTAAATTGTATTCTGACAAAACATCAAATAAAATCACTTATTCTAGTAAGAAAGGTTTCAAGGAAGGAAGTTTTACCAGGTTCCAGTCCAAGCCTTGTCAAAATGTGTGTATGAAAACAAGCAAAACCATAATATAAAATAAATCTTTCCCAAAAATGCACTTAATAGAATTTATAAATAGTAAAAATTGATGGGCATATGCTAGGAATAGACACCAGGCACAACTCCTCTGTATTTTGTAGACAATTCTAGATGATGTATGCAGAAATTGTTGTAGCTAAAATCATGATGACAATTAAATCAGTCATTTAAGCAATTGTTTAGTTACTGAATATTTATTAACATTGTCACTAAATAACTATTCTTTCTCCTTCCTGTGTTTTTCTCCTTTCAGTCTCCTCCTGATGAACACCACACTTTTGCATAGTGTAATGTTACAAACAGTAACACTTACAGGAATGCCATCAGTACCAACACCTAAAATAATAGCATCACTTCAATGAGCAGCTGAAAAGACCCAGTGGTATTGGGCTAGTATATTGACAAGATGCTTAATTTTTACAGAAACTGTTCTCTTCTAAAGTGGCTGCTGTTAACTTTTCTGATATTAAATTTTATCATCAATCATTCTTACTAACCGTGCAGCACTTTTTCATATTCTAAGACCTTTACAAACCTCCCGTAAGTTCAGCCATGTCTTTAAAAGGGTTTCATTCAAAACATGGAGAGAATCATTCCCTTTCCTTCTCTTCTATTGAAATGATCTACCACATTGGTGACGTGCCCAGCGTTTAAAAGTACTTTGAGTGCAAATGTCATATCCAAAAGACAAAGTTGCTGTTCATGAAAACTCAATATAGGGTCCTAATTCAAAGCCCATTGAAGCACTGAAACCCCTGGAGAAAAAAAGAAAAACAGCAAAAAAAAAGAAGAAAAAGTCCTGACTTCAGTGACCATGGAGAAAGCCAAGAAATGCAAAAAATGTGTTCATTACAGTACTGTTGTGTAGAACATTAAGGTACATTCATTGCAATGAATGCAAGTAATGGACAATGGAAACCCATAACAATGTACGTAGCGGCAAGAACAGTTCTCACAGTGTAAGTGGGGTTGAGGGAGCAATTTGACAAAGAAGAAGGTCATATAGCAGATGATTATCAGCTTGCACTTACAACACAGTGGGTTATTTAATAGAAAGCACATGGCAGATTGTGTCAGGAGAAAGATTTCCTACTATTAACAGAAAGAAACAAAATGAGAGATAGAAAAGAAGGTGGAGCCATAAAGTAATTTAAAGAGAGTGAATGCAAAATTAAATTAGGGGAATCAGTGACCAGAGTGCAAAAAGATAGAAAAAAAGTTCTGAATGATAAAGGTAATTTTAGTGGCAACATGTCAGACTTCAAAAGATAGACACTGATGAAAAGATCACAATTCTTAAGACAGAAAATAGCTACAGCATTGAAAGCTTTAGCTGTGATGCATTTTCTTCCCTCAGGTATTAAAGGAACTCTAAAAGAAAATTGAATCACATTCTAGTAAGGGACTGTTATGAAGAATAATAAATGAAACAAGTCAAAGAATACACCAATTTCTTGAGTCTGGGAGTAAAATATTCAATTAAGGACTTAAAAGTTCTTGATAAGGCCTGGCATTTAAGACTGCAGGTTTTGTTGAGTAGCTAGCTTCCCCATCCAATATACATGAAGACCTCAGATCCCACACACTGTGCAGGGAACCACCTGGTAAGAATGATGAGGGTAGAGATATATCAGAAATCCCAGTACCCTGGAGGGCTGTAGGTATACATATTTGTGTGTGTGCACAATTTTATCTCTTCATGAGCCACAGATTATAGATGCATTTTGGGCACCACCTGGCTAAACAGGCTGTGCTGATGGTAGACCTGTTCACTCTTATGTAACAGGGACGTGGTTAGAATGATTGATCAGTGAAGGATCCCGGCCCAAGAGGGTTCATTTTCAATTCTTTTAAGATCTGCAAAAGTGTCCTCATCACCCTAATTTTCAAGCTACAGTCACTTCTAAGATGGGGATCATATGCATTTCTTGATCTGAAGTGATGCTGCTGCAAGCAGTTGCTGCTAGAGCAAGCAGCACCGAGACTGAAACCAAATGTTGATTTTTAGTGGATAAATTTCCAGCAGGATCGACAAATTGATCTGCCTCACTGCATAGATAGCTGAAATGCAGGAGGCAGTGGGAATGTGCAGTTACAGACATGGTGGGAGGTTGGCACTCTCAGCATAGCACTGTCCCACATGGACTTGGGACAAGTCCATGTGGGACATGGGAGACCATGTCCCACACCAAGACACCAAGGAAGCCTCATTGCCAGTTGGGACAGGGAGAGGTCACATCACATTTAATTATGTTGAACAACTAGGGAAAGGAAATGAGAAAAGAACAACTGAAGTAAGTAGTAAACCAGAAATAAAACAACAAAGCAAATGCTAGAAGTTGGTGTATTTTTAACAATATATTTAACAAAAATATTTTGTGTTGTGCTTTATTGAAGAGTAACATAACTACATGAGGGAGCATGTGGGATGAATGCATAGTTACCAGGAACAACTGGTATGGCTGCAAATAGAGGCAAGTATAAAAGATAGTGTCACATAGCTTGAAGTGTTTCAGTAAGGAATCCATACAAGAAAAAAATCTAGAGGTTTTTATATTTGTGCACCAGAAATTGAGAAATATTGGCAGAAATATATACCTTGCTGCATTCTGATATGTGACTAAAAGCCAGAGAATAGAGATTCTTTTTCACAGTGTAACAGAGACACCTGGATTCAAAGTGTATGGAAATCTATAAATGTGAAGATATGCAAGTATGTGACAGTATTTGTACCAGACTCATGAACTCTTATTATCTGAGACCCTTGTGTTTCATTATTGCTTAAGAATCATTTTTATTTGATTTACTGTGCTTGATTTGTGTCTTTTATTGAAGAATAAAATCACATAGTGTTCATTTTGCATATAGTATTGACAGCATTTATTTTTTAAATCACAATGAAATATAAGTTTACTTGTAAAACCAAAGATGTTGAGCTATACTTTCTCCACATAAGATGGACATTATATGACTGCCTAGAGGCCATTTAGTTTTTATGAAACAGGTGCATGCACATCATTTAAATATATGACAAATTAGAAGTCATATAAAAAAAGGATTTTTCAGATCTTGTATGAAAGGGCAGCTGTTTTGGAAATCCTAAGTATGATATCTTTTTAGTTTTGATGGAACACTTAGTGTACATCCTGTCTAATAATCCTTTTCTTTTTAATTTACCACTTGCTTTTAACTTCTGGCTTTATAATCAGATTGCAAATTTTCCCTCTGAATAACATTTGAAAGAGAAAAGAATTAAAACAAAAAAGGAAGAAAAACAAACAAACACTACATACCTTCATTGCTTGCCAATACCGCATTTTGGTTTATGTTTCATTTTTTTCAGGATCTCATAAAGACAGATATGTATCAGCAGAAAAATACAGCTCCTAACACTGCAAGTCAGTGATGCAGGTAACAGAGATTCAGAATCTCTTTGCAAAACGTACACTGCCCTCATTGTCAGACCCAGATGTTTGCAAAACCAGGAAACTGTATTATAAAAACAAACAAACAAACAGCTTAAAGGAAAGGTCTCCTTAGCTCAATTTATTAAGTGAGATTTTTAATATGCCATATGGCAGCTTGGCTCTTCCAAGAAGCACAGATCCATGGATGAATATAATGAAGTGTGCTGACCAGCACTAGTGGAAAAATTGATACCACCCAGGGGAAAGAAGTACTTTCAGTAGTATTTTTCACTAGTGTCACTTGTGATGCATTTCCAGGTAGTCCATTTTCCCCCAGTACACTTTCAATCAAACCAGTGATCTCCATTTAGCCTGCTGTTTTAGAGTAATCTCTAGACATCTTGGTTTAACAAAGTTGAGGGCGTTTATAAGATTCATCTTGTTGTCTAACACAGCTTGCTTGTATCAAAATATTTCATACAGGAAATTCAAACAAAAGGATTTACAAAGATTTTAAAAGCCATTATTCAAGTAAATGGAAAATAGGCAAGACACACACTATTTAAAGTCTTAGGCAAATCAGCAGAAACTTTTCTTTTACCTGAAAATAAGTGAATATAGTTGTTTTTTGCCTGTTAAAATTTTTTGTCAACCAGGGATATGTGCTTTTATTGCAGTGACTTCTGGCAGAGCTTTGTGCTTCCCTTTCATTAGGAAACCATAGGATTTTATAGTTGTTTTTTACTAAGAACAGGAGTTTAGAAAATGAAATGTAATACACATGATAGATTCATCCCCAAAAATACTGAATATAGTCTTACCCTCTCTCTACAAGCTGCTAGAACTTATTTTGTGTTATTTAAATACCTTGTCTATGATGACATTTCCCCTCAATGCTATATTACTTGACATCTTGTAACATTAGCATGTACTTGGTCAAGAGAAATGTCTGTCTGTTCTTTCTCTCTCTTTTTTCTTCTTTTTCTCTTTCTTTTTCTTCTCCTTTTTCTTTTTCTCTTTCTTTTTCTTCTCCTTTTTCTTTTTCTCTTTCTTTTTCTTCTCCTTTTTCTTTTTCTCTTTTTCTTTTTCTTTTTTTCTTTTTTCTTTTAATTTTAAAATTTGATTCTTATTTTTATTTTTTCTTTCTCTTTTTTCCTTTCTCTTTTCCTCCCTTCGCACCTCCCTTCCCTCCAACCCTCCTTTTCTCTCTTTCCTTTTTATCCAAGCTGATATTGTCTGTTTTCAGAAAAAAGTTTTTGGAGATAAAACTCAAGATCATGCAAAGAACTACAAGGCTCCCTTCGCTCACTTTTACTCCATCATAGTAAAACAACAATTGTTCAATGTAGTCAAAACTTCCTGCCATTAACTTCTATATTCATTTTTAAAAGGGCTTCTACATCAATAAAGATAATAACAGTTGACAAAAATACATCCCACAGAAATAAATATTTTATTTACCCTTTAAGCATTATTAGAGGATATTTGTATAGCAGTACTTTCAGGAGAACTCTTGTGTTTACAAGTTGGCAAGCCATTAGCTCTTCTTCCTCTCAAGGAACTAAACCAGAAATCACTTGAAGATATTACAACAATCTTGGGTTGTTTATTGCCATTTAGTCGTCTTTACTGTTCATTTTTAAATCCAAGAAAATGCATTTCCTTGACCCCATATTTTAGAAAAAGTTTAACTTTCATATCTTTAGTGATATATGTGAATTGCAAATATTAATAATCCTGTTACAAAAGCACTTAGAGTTATGACATATTTACATGCTTTTTCCATAGCAATTGATATTTCCCTAGAAGCGACACTGTTTGAATTTATGAACCAGTGAATGAAGAAAAATAGCCAGCCAATTAGTGGTAATATAGACTTATTGTTATTTTTGCCACTGGCAAACAGTGTTTTCAGTACCAGCAACAGGCTCATTAGCCTTTGTATAAAGCATCTGTGATACTGAGTCATATCCTGAAGCAGCATTACTCTGTAGTTTTGCCTTCAAGCAGAGGTTTAGTACCAAAAGCCTTTTCTTGTTGCTGTTTTGTTGTTGTTGTTGTTTGGTACTTCTTATATGGCATTTTGGTAAGCAAAATCAGAGATGTTCAGATCTTCAGAATGCTAGTCAGTCATATTTGTCAGTTTTAAATATCATCTGAAATAAGCAAGGAACCCATCAGTCCTTTGGAAATGGACTGCTAATGTAATATTTAATCCATTAGACATTATGGCTTTGTTCATTAATTTCTTTAGCAAAGATCTAAAATGCACCAACCTTCCCTTTTAGGTCCAGAACATCTCCATTAATATCCCTTGGAAATGACTTCGTTGTTTTTGAAGTTTACAGCTAGTAGCAGACAGCTGAATTTATGTGTGCTCCTGCCAAATTGAATTTGTAACAATGCTAATTATTAGATGGAAGACCAGGTTATGGTACCTTCTGCTGTCTAAGAAAATTTTTCTTTTCCTGGTGCAATCATGGCCCTATGAATATAACCAACACAAAGTCCTATTGCCAGTTCTTCCCTGCCATGGGGCAGTGTTTGTTGGTTGGATGAACATATTGGAAAAAAAACTGCATTGATGCAGTTAAGGGTATGCCTTTTATTTAGTCTCCAGATCTTGGAAAGCATCACATTTTTTAATCTGAGTATTTCAAATCACTTTAATTTCCTTTTAATTTCCTTAATAATAATCAACCTTCTAATAAAGATTTTCATAATCATAGGCAATGTTACTTCTCTCACTACTGCTGGACATCTGAGGTGCGCATGTCTGTTATTTGCTACCTAAAAACTTCGGTTCCTGATGTAATTTAGTCACTAGAGTTGTTCCAAATCACCTCTTTTTTTGTTGTTTGTTTTTTTTTTTTTTTGTTTGATATTTGGTGGAAAAAATATGACTTTTCCTTTTAGAATTTTTTCTCAAAGGTTTCCTTCAATAGCTCAAAGTTTTTTGTCCAAGGAATGCTACTTGTCTTCCAGGATACTATTAGATTTTCATACACTACTTAGTTTTTTTGATTAAAACCTCCTAAAATTTAGTAAGCTTTGTTTTCTAGCAGATTTTTTTTTGACAGAACAGATGACAAAGGCTTGAATCTCTACACTAGAAGTTCCTTGCCGGAGAAGCAGCGACTGCTGTTACTTCTAGAATTAATGACAAAATATATAATTTGATCTCAAATGATGCTACTTTTCCTGTGTAGTCTTGGGGAAGAAGTGTCACTGAAAACAAATCTTCATTTCCTTTATGTGGGAACTTACAGCTATCAGTATTTGCAGAACTGCAACAGGTGAGTCCTTAAGGTTACAGTAGAATATCAGTATCTGTCTGTGTCTTATTAGATAATTCCTTTTGTATTACTATTGCTTCTTTAAATTAAGATTTAGCAACTGGAGAAAACACATTAGAAGAATGCCCAGACCTATGCTTACCTCATTCTGATATAGTCTTAGGGATTTGCCTGTGGATGTGATATGCTCCAGTCTCCTACTGCATGGCGTTGGAGATACATAGGCTTTCTTTCATTCATGTCCATTTCCAGTTTTTTACGATGAAGATTACCCAGAAGAATTAAAAGCTCTTACCTAATTAGCCCTGCCCCATCTTTTTTGAGCTTAGTATTCTAGAATGAGGCATTTCCTCAAAGCTAGAGGTTGAGGTTTTTTTTTCCTAGGAATTCAAAATTAAGAGTCGTCTTAACTTCAATTTTAAGTAAGGCATTACTCTTTCTTTGAGAAAAAGGAGAGAAAACAGAAAAAACATATAATTTAAGTTGACATTTCTTATTTGTCTATAGATCTTTTCACTCATTCATTTTTCAGATGTTTTGGTGAAAACTCATATGCCTTTGATAATTCATACATACTGCTGATAGAACAGACAGAAGGTTCAGAGTGATCTGGGCTGCAACTTGTGCATTGGAGAAAAGCCTAGCTTTAATAATATCCAGAAAGATTTAGAGTATGATCTAGTCCACATGGGCCTGGAAACCAGAAAATTTTTACATTGATTCTGTTATTGTAAGTTATTTATAAGGTTATTTTCAAAAGAAATAGTGGGTAAAAGTTTTTAAAAATTATTTTTATTTAAAAAAAACAAAAACTTTAATTGTATCTGGGAGTATGGGAATAATCTGATATTCTAAACTGGGCATTCATTCACAATGTCCTAACAAAAATGTAAATTAATATGCAAAGGTAGAGAGAATCATTAGCATACTTTCAAAATTTTAATTAAAAAATGAAATCTAAAGCAGATCAGGATGTATGGTAAAAATCCTGAACACAGACTACTTGCACTCTGTGTTAAGGATTAAATACGGTCTCCACCTCAGAGGCACAAATAACACATTACCAATCTTTCCATGTGAGGAAACACCAAGCATTGCATACTTATGTCTAAAGACTAAATCAGTGAAGTAAAATCCCAGATGCCACATGTAACATTTCAGTAATTTCATACTTCCTGAAATTAATAGGTCCTTATTTAAGGCATTGCAAGTTTTTGGTACAACCATTTTCAATCTGTGGAAAAAAAAAATCTGCTGTAACATTCTGTGTGGCCTCCTGGATGCTTTATTGGGTTAATTTCTTAAATAAGTCTTTTTACCAGGACCATCGACCTGTATTACATCAAAGAGTGAACAACTGATAGCTTTTTCTCTCAGACGGGTATAAGATTGAGGTTTTGAGGAATTTTTATCTACTAGAGGTTCTCTGCACAAGAAACTGGCCCTTGCTCACACTGTGCGGTGGATTTTCTATTTTGAGTTGTTTGATTCTTGCTATGAAAGAAAGAATATAAGATCTCACAATGTACTTATTGTGTCATAAATGGTAGGACAACATTTAGATGGGATATTTGAATTTGGCAAATTCAATTTCATTCAGAGGCTTACTGTTTTGAAGCTTTTTGAATAAGTGAGATACAGCCTGAAGGGTAGAGTAATAAAGGGCAGAGCTAGATCTGCAAGCAAGAGTTTTGTTTTTAACCTCACAATTTGAGAGACTCTCCATGCATATACATCATGTAGCAAAGATATAATTTGGTGAAAAGCCAGTGTCAGGCTTTGATGTAAAGCTATTTCAATACAATGCACCATAGATCACAAATCCTCAAGAACAGTTTATTTAAACTAGCTAGCAATGTTTGAGAAATGATAATTACTAACCTTCACGAAATGTAGATTTAATTTTACCTTCACATTTGATAGCTTTATGGGTCTTTCCTGCAAGCCACTTTAGTGTTTCTGAAATGTATCAGAGTGACACTGCAAGAATCTAATGTCTTTTACCTAGACACTGAACAAATAACATCCACAGCAGCACTGCAGACTTCCTGACATTGCCTTGTCAAAGCATTGTCTTCAGCTCCATTTTGGAAGAATCAGTGATAGAGGCTGGTGCAGTTCAGCTTCTGCTTGTTCAAACCTCATCCTCTTTGCTGAAACTGCCAATCAAATGTACTCATTACAACATGTCTAAACCTACAGTGTTCTCCAATGTAGTCCTGGAAAACTAGCAAATAAAGCAAATGATGTTTCTGCTAATTTGCCTAAAATTATACAAGTAGTCTAAAACTGAAGTATCTCATAAGCACCTTATCAGTTGCTTGGTTTTTCCAGCTCCTGTGACAATTAGGCTAAATTCCCTGGAAAAGGCTGGCATACCACAGAAATAAATTTGTCCTTCTGGATGGTAGGATCTCTAATAAGATACGTCTTATCACCCATAATAATTAAAGTAGAGGGAAAGTAGAAAAGATGACAGTGAGGAATAAGATAGAGTACATAAACAGAAATTTGAAACCTTACTGCCTACAAAGATAAGTATGACGGATATGTGGACAGTGTAACCTATCTAGCCACTTAGCAGTGGGTGAATAAAGGTTCTTCTCCTTCTGAGACTGAAAAGTGTCTGAACTCATTGGAATTCCTCAACCTTATTTGACCTGCCCTCGAGAGTTCGATACCTATTTAATCATGGGGGTTTTAGCACTTAAGAATAACAGAATTTCTTATGACAGTCATCGTAGGAAAATCAGAAATTGCAAAATGGATGCTGCATCATGGAGTGAAAAGCAGTTGTTAATACAGGACTGGGAGGGACTTCTTGATTCATGAAATGCAGTTACCCTCTATTTCAGGCAATGCAATCACATAATTACTTCCCTAAACACATCCAGGACTATCTGAAAAGCAAGAAGTTTGGGGTTTGGGTTTTGGTTTTTTTCCCCACTTGCCTCATCAGGAAATTTGCTGAAGAAATTCACAGTCTTCTGAATGTAGAGGATTCTTCTAATTTCTGAAGTTTGTTAAAATTACCAACAGATATCAAATGAAAAGTATGTGTCTGAAAGCAAAGGATGACTTTGCATACCAGCAATAATATCCTGTACCTGATATCTTGATTGGCTTTCCCTCATATTAATATTATTTTAAGCACAAATTTTTAAGGAGGCTCTACAAACCTGAGTAACATTGGGATTCCTGATTCCCCTTCAGTAGGCCATGAACAAACCTAGAGAAGCAGATCTGCTCTGCAAATCAACAGTCAGATTAGAAATTAAATGCTGAAATTGGCAAATATACAAAATACTAAATAAAATTAGCATGTAAAAGGAGTGATAGGGTGTAGTGTCAGACAACAAAATGATTATGCAGTTGTGGAGATGAACTATATCTGTGCTAGTCAGCAGTTACATGCCTGTGTTTTGATCTGTATTGCCAGAGAACTAGACAGAGTTTACGGTTATGCAGGGATTTAGAAAACATTTACGCTAAAGTTATTTTGCATGTTAATTACTACTGTGGCCCAGTGTGGTTTAAGTTTAACTGGGAAAAATAAAAACAATGGATATTGATAACACTGGATCTTTTTCAGAGTCAGATTAAAGTCTTTGAAACCAGATGTTTTAGGGCACAGATAACCAACGTTTCTCATTGAAGACTGGTACATGAGCACCTGATAGAGATAGCTATGAAGAAGGCTTATTTCTTTAGAGAAAATGAAAAAGTGAATGTTTACTTTGTCATCCTTTCCTGAGTGTACGTTGCCATTTTTTTTTTTAATTCAGAAAGATGCTCTTCCAAAACCCTCTTAAGACTTAAAGGAAGAAACCACATCTGTTAAAATAAATAAATAAATAAAAGGAGAAAAGACAGTGCTGGTGATTCTTTGCTGATATCAAGGTCATCAGTGCTGGTGATCCTTTGCTGATATTTCAAGGTTGTCTTGGGCAGAGTGATCACGAGATCATAGAGTTTTCAATTCTTGCAGAAGCAAGACAAGGAGCCAGCAGAACTGCC
>JAOXNO010000001.1:157570959-157592985 GCA_028565335.1 Limnodromus scolopaceus
CAAGAGGGCCAATGGAATCCTGGGCTGCACAGGGAGAAGTGTGGCCAGCAGGTCAAGGGAGGTCATTCTCCCCCTCTCCTCTGCACTGGTGAGGCCACAACTGGAATACTGCGTCCATTTCTGGGCTCCCCAGTTCAAGAGAGACAGGAAACTACTGGAGAGAGTCCAACGTAGGGCAACCAAGATGATTAAGGCATTAGAGCACCTCTCTTATGAGGAAAGGCTCAAACAGCTGGGGCTCTTTAGCCTCAAGAAGAGAGGACTGAGGGGAGACCCTATCTTGTTTACAAGTTCCTAAAGGGTGGGTTGAAAGACGATGGAGCCGGACTCTTTTCAGTGGTTTCCAGCGAAACGATGAGGGGCAACGGGCATAAGCTGGAACATAGGAAGTTCCACTCAAATATGAGGAAAAACTTATTTACGGTGAGGGTGACGGAGCACTGGAACAGGCTGCCCAGGGAGGTCGTGGAGTCCCCTTCTCTGGAGATTTTCAAGACCTGCCTGGATGCAGTCCTGAGTAATGTTCTCTAGTCAATCCTGCTTTAGCAGGGGAGTTGGACTAGATGATCTCTAGAGGTCACTTCCAATTCTGTCAAATCCACGAATCCGTGAATCCATGAATACATTAGTATATGCCTGTTTATGTACAGATGCATGTTTATATATATTTATGTAAGTTAGCACAAAAATTTTCTTTTCTCATTTCTGCTGAAAGTGGTCCTTGGCTAGAGTTTCAGCACTCAGAATTCTGATTCCCATTAGCAGACAGTTCCACTAGAACCAGGGAAACTATTACTGATCTTGGCTTTTCTCTCCTGGAGATTACTGTCTTTTCAGCAATGATAGGAATGTTTGCCCTTGCTGCAGCAATTGAGACCCTAATGTGTTTCTGCAAATTGCTAGGCTGTATGTGGCAACTCAGGAACAGACACGATACCTTCTAGGTGGACAACAGAAGCACATAACAAAAAAGCTGCTTAATCATCAGAGCTCACAGACAGTGAGGTTTTCTGGGAGACAGTCTGAAATCTTACTGTGTTCTCTCTGGTCTGTGTCAGTATTTTATCTGGGAACAATTACAGTTAAAATGTATAAACCACTTAGGAAACAGGAATGAAATTTCTCGGGACTTCTATTACAGATTTCTAACTATTGGACTAATGTCATATTTTCCTTTTTTTTTTTTTTTTAGTCGTTTTTTGTTGTTTTGGCTTTGATTTCATTGAGTGTCATAGAGGGTAGGCTTTGGCTTCAAGATTTTGTATTAAATTAACAGAAATCTGAAGAGAAAATCTCAGTAGACACAATTAAAGTTTCATCTGCATTTCCTTGGTAAGCCACAGAATTTGATATGGTCTATTTTCTTTGTTATTACACTATCTAAATTTGAAACAGGAATGACCATTGCTCAAATTAGCAAGTATGTTCATTGGGTTATAAACTCTCAAATAATATGATCTGAAATTCCAGCAAGTTTCCAGAAACATAAAAGTAGGTTGCTTTTGTCTGATTTACAGCTTTGTCACAAAAACCTTGTACAACTTTGTTATTGGAGGAGCATTTTTGTCACATTAAATTTTTCTCAAAAACTGTAAAGATTTTGAAGAGTTAAACTACAGTTTTCTCAATATGTATGTTTATTTTTCCAAACTTTTCTTATCTTCATTTTAATCATAAAATTTGGAGTAAATTCAGAGTAAAAATAATCGGGAATTCTTTCTCTTGCTTTTTATAGGTAGGGTTGTTAGCCTTTCTACCTCCTGCTGTCATGCATGTGGTGTCTGAAAAGCTTCATTCTTAAGGCAGTAAATCCCTGGGATTAGATGTGTTTTATCTCTGTATGTGTAGCGTCCATCATTGCTGGAAGGAGAAAAAGATGTCTAAGAAAATCAGATCACAAAGCATTTGTGTGAGTACTGAACTGTGATTTGTATACCAAAAGCTGTCACATATGAAGTTTTGTGAGCAAAAGATGCAAAACTAGTTGAGGAGGATACTTAGGAAACTGAGGTGAGGATGAAATTTAGTGGTGAAATAGGAGGAAATTTTTTTAGCACTCATGTTGTTTATGATAATATTAATCCTGGCAGAAGTAGATTCCAAGCAAAAAGGTCCAGATTCAATTTATAGCACTCTTCCTTAAACTCATAGGCAAATGTGGCTAAAAACCCACCCAGGAGAATTGTAAACTCATTTGCACTGTCTGTGTGTGCAGTGAACAACGTTTATCTGCTAGAGAGCAGTACGTTACACAAAAGAGTTTACTTAAGAAGGACTTTAACAAGGTCGAGGTAGAAGTGAAGACTAAATAACTTATCAGTTTGGCATACCTTGGAAATCTTTGAAAGACAAAGTTACTGATCTTCAAGTTATGCTTGCAAAGTCATGCATGGTGGATAAGGAAGGCAGCCACTACTCTCTCAATCCATTTCAGTCTTACTCACAGTTGATTGCCTAATGCTCCAACAATTCCTCTTAGCAAAGTCCATCCACTAAGGAAAAGAGTCCAATCGCTGCCAGTAAAAGAGGTGGTTTGCAGGGCTCTCTAGGATTCTTAGCTTCTAGTGTGCCCATCTTCCCACTGAGCAGAGATCTCATGGGTGGTAACAGCATGAACAGAACCCCCTTTTGCTGGCATGATCCGTGTTCACTGTTCATTAGATATGAGACACTGTCAGTAAGTAAGTCTTTCCACCTAACTCGCTCAGTTCCCCTCTGGCCCAGGACTCTCCAAGACCACGTTTGGCTAGCTAGGCCTGTGCTGCCTTCACCTCTGCTTGCTCCCACAGCAACTTCTCTGCTTATTTCTTCCAGTGCTGCTCAGCCCTCTCAATACTGTGCATGTTCCGTTTCTTTTAAAAAGGGTTAACTGACATACAGGCTTTATTCACCAAAAATGGTGTCTCTCCTTGGCTTTCCCCCCAAAAGGAAAAAGAAATAAACTCTCCCATAACTCCTTTTATTCAGCTTCAAAGCTACAGTTATATAGTTTTAGTAGAGGCCCTTCACATCATACCTGTTGTGTGCTACTGTGGAAGTAGAAGACTAGATGGTAAATCCAGTTGGTGCCTGAATATCAGGTGGTATAGAAGACCAGTCCTGCTACAGTAAGTATCCAAATTCCCTGTGCAGCTAATGAAGAGAGTGGCTTGGTTTTTTTTCTAGGAGAAGCTGGAAGGAATTAACTGGATTGAATCCTGTGCTAAAAGTGAGATTTACCTCTTGTAACTTCTTGTAACTAATATTATATATTAGATATCCTTGATTTGATCTCTTCACTGACAGAAGGGACCTATGTGACCCGACTTACCTTTCTTCAGGTGAGAGGAATCACTCTGTCAGGGTGCTCCATTGATCCAGAGGGCTCAGTTCAGCTGACCTCACAGAGGCTGTTTATCCCTTTTGAGAGGGCCTAAGGCATCTGCCAGGAGCTGCCAGAAAGGACACAGGACATGGCTGAGAAGGCTTCCCTGCAGCGCCAGAAAGGGGTGAGTGTCTCAGACTGTCCTGGTGTGACTGCGTAGCCTTGCAACATGCAGCACCATGGCTAATAAATGGCCATCAGCTTTGTACTGGGTTTTCAAGTCCTCCCAACTGAGGCTCGTTAGAGCTGACCAATCTGAACTTTTCTTGACCTGCACGCAGCTGTGTTTTGCTAGATTTAGCTGTGACAGCATGTAGGTTTTTTTCTAGTTGACCAGGTGGCTACAACATATTTGCTTTACTTTCACTTACCTTTGCGTGAGACAACCCTAGTTTTATACAGATAGCAGTTTTTCTATGTAGAATGAGACATTTATGACTTTAACACAACAATGCAATGTAGAGAAATACAGGCTTAGTGCAATAGCAGAGGCCTTGAGAAGTGCAGACACAGGGTGTGATGCAGAGGAACACAGGCATGGGATGGTAAAAGACAGGGCACAGGGTTGGTACTAAGGACCCCATGGGTGGTACCGGAGACCTCATGGCTCTAAACAGCTGACCCATGGTAAGTTAAAGACATGCAGACCTGGATCTAGACAAAACTGGTTTTAAGGGTAAGAAAGAGAACCAAGAGACAGTATCTAACTAATGTAAATGGCTCTATGTATAGTGAATTCAGATGTAATTTGGAGCAACAGATGAATGAATGAAGAGCAAAGGTACAAAAGTGTGATAGCAAATGTATAAAAATGACATAAAGCGAATCCTGGGGTGTGAAAGAATAAACTGTCAACATCATATTCCTCCCTGTGAAGGACCCCAGATGCTGATGACCCAACATAATTCCTCTTCTGCAGTCTGAAACTATCAGTTTTAAGATCCAGACAAACCATGGAAGCCTGAGCATAAAAATGAAACAGACATAGAAACTGCTGCCTGAAAATGAGCCAGAAGTGTGCCCAGGTGGCCAAGAAGGCCAGCATCCTCCTGACTTGTATCAAAAATAGCGTGGCCCGTAGGACTAGGGAATTGATCATCCCCCTGTACTCAGCTGCACCTCAAGTACTGTGTTCAGTTTTGGGCCCCTCACTACAGGAAAGACATTGAGGTGCTGGAGCATGTCCAGAGAAGGGCAACAAAGCTGGTGAGGAGTCTTGAGCACAAATCTTATGAGGAGCAGCTGAGGGAACTTGGATTGTTTAGCCTGGAAAAAAGGAGGCTGAGAGGAGACCTTGTCAGTCAGTGAGAGTTTAAGTTCTAAATGCATAAGTTCAGACTACTTTTCCTCTTTGCCTAAAGAAACAGAATCAGTCTAAAGCAATTTTGCTTTATGTTGTTTCTTTTCATCAGTGGGTTTGCAGTGTTTCCTAGGATTTGAAATTGCATGGATACTTACAGTCTTCCATAAAGCTGATCTTTTGCGGTTTTTTATTCACAGAACACCATAACTAATATGATATAGTTTAGGCCCCTTTTTGCCTGTCGAGAGTATAGCTCAACATTTCCCATAGAAATTCCATTGTCAAGAGCTGTCCTTGGTCTTAGTGGTTTTCTAAAGTGCTAGAGAGAAACAGGATTTTCAGGGCAAAATATTGAAATCAAATTAAGATAATATTTAAAAATACTCATTTAACCATGGACTAGTGTGCAAGTCTACTTACATATTTGAGCACAAGTAGCTTCCTCTTACTCTTGCGGCTTAGGTTACTAAAATGCTGAAAATTTTAACATCAAGTTATATATTTCATAGGAAAATACATGATTTTTTTCATTAGATTCATATAGGTAAGATTTCACAATATAATTTTTTATTTGCTAAATTAAATTTTTATTTGTCATGGTATACATATAACCAGTATAGAGCAGAGAAATACAAATTGCTATTACCTGTAATGTAGTGGTGCTTTCTAGAAACAATCTTACTGTATTAAAGGTATCAGTTCAGTTTTGCATGTAGATAATATAAAGCCAAGCTATGCTTGTAGTTATATCCATTGAATTCCGTAGCATAACAAATGTTTAAAAGAACAACCTGGATCATGCTTTGAAATTACAAGCACAGCATTTTTTATAGCTTACTAAAAATATACATGACAAGCAACATTTATTCTTCAGGATCATGTTGCTTTTTACCTTTTTGAAGGCCTGTTATCCCATATTTTGTTTTACTTGACAAACTTTTCATAATTTAAAAAATAATAAGGCGAAAGACAAGGATTTCACAAACACCTCTGTCTGCCAAAAACCAGGAATATGAACAGACATGAAAAATATTTTTAACAGCCAGCACAAAGGTGTTAGCTATACATATAAATAAACTAAAAGTAAACAGGAAAGCATATTCTCCTACTATACAATACCAATCCCCTACAGACACAGCTATAGGGGACAAAGAAAGGGAAATGGCTCAGGGTAAGGTATACCGATGTATGTGTTAGACAGTATGTTTTTGTGCAACAGCAAAGAGATCTGTTACAGTCTTTCATGTGTGGCATGTGAATGAATAAAATGAGACTTTGCCATGATTTTTTTAACGGCCAAATCCTGCTTTACACACTGAAGTATGAATCCATGCACAAGGTGCAACTGTGAAAACAATTTTTTTGCGTGATGTGTTTATGCTATTAAAATGTTTTATTGTACTTAACATTGTGTCCACTTGCTGTAAGCGTGTGACTAAACTGCCATGAGCACTGTGGCCACCCTGTCTGTTGTACCAATGTCATCATCTGTGATGCAAGGTGGACTGGATCAAGGAGTTCCTTTGGGTCAGAAATACCCAAGGAGTTTCACAGTGTGGTCCTGTAAACTCTTGTACTAGCACAAATGAGAGAGACAGTGACATTGAGAGAAGCAGGAAAATCAGAAACTGCCACTGAGAAAATCCTCCATGTCACTTAAATTCAGGAGACTAACAATTGATTTAGACTGCCTGAGAAACCTGGAGAGACATAGTTGTGACACCTAAATTAGGGACGCACAGCAGGTGATCTTTGCACAGCCCTCTGCACTGTAAGAGGTGATGAGATGCATCGACTGAGTCCTCCCATCCAAGAGAAGCTCAGCATGTTATTCCTCTTCAATGTGAGCTGGTAAAAGATCTTCATGGGGTACCAGGTATATTATCTCTAGCATTTCACATTTAGAAGTTCCAAAATAAAGTAAAAGGTAAAGTATCCAACTGCCAGACATACAAATTTTGTCTGACAAAATCTGTCAAGCCAGATTTTTTGTTCCTGCATTACCAGGAAGAAAGAATTAGGAGTTAGAACTTTACTAATAACTTGCTGAGAGTAGAATCTGCATTTTACTAGAGCTACATTAGCTTTTTAATCTGATGTAGTTAGAAACAACTTTTTTTTTTTAATTCCTATTATAATCAGTTGTAACTCAGAGCACGTAGAAAAAGGCAACATTTAGTAAACAAGATTCATGTTTACATGAGTGTTTCAGAGTAGAACTGAACTTAAATAAGCAGAGATATCTTCAACCCCTTATATTATTTCACGCTCCTGAGATGATGATATGGAAACTTTAAGGTTAATCTGAAATCTTTGATAAATTAGTGTAAACCCTGTTATAATCTGAACAAGAATATTATCTTAGTAAACATAAAAATACAGGTATAAACAGAAATAAACAATGTATATATGTATCTACCTATCTATAGAATGAAAGACAAAGATAACCTGTTACATGGCTATAGTTATGCTTCATCTTTTGTTAGTCATGAAAGGAACAATGAGATTTGCTTCTGAAGGAAATAAATGCTTTTTGTTCTCTTTCACCAGCTACGCTCAGGAAAGTTGTCACTTTAAAGTATTTATTTGAAGTCCTAGTACATTAGTTATGAGAAAAAGTACTTCAGGACTTTTTTTCCTAGGAGATACAAGGTACATTTAAGCATAAGTGTATGTCTAAAGAAAATAAGAAATGGACATTCAAGAAGAATAGCTCAATCTTACCAAATAAAAATATAATGGATTTTTGAAATGTTGTATTTTGAGAATTATTCTTTTTCTAAAATATTGTTTTACAAGTAACAGCACTGTCCTCTAATAAATTATTCCCTACAAATCTTTCTCAGCTTATGCTTGCTGCTTTTATAAATTGTACTGAGACTAGGTACACAGCTTCAATAGCGATATCCATTGCAATTTTACTATAAACAGCATTGAATGAGTGTCTGAAAAATTGTACTTGTTGAGTAAAGCATCCCTACTTTAAACTGTATCAGCTATTTTTCATAAAAAGTCTATTTAAAAGAAAGCAAACCAAACCAAACCAAAAGTCTTATTCAACAAAGGTTTTGTGAGATACAGAGAAGTTTTAGGCTGTTAAAAATGAGTAAAACCAAATGAAAGAACTCAGAGCAACCTTGACCCAGGTGCCATTTTTCAGGTCATGTGGGGAGCTCAGTGTCAGCCCTGTGCTGCCTGCATGACCTGCTGTTAGGAAAAGCCTCTGTGTCCCAAGGCAATTGACCCAGAGTGGCTCACATACATACTGCATACAGTCCACCCTTTCATATAGATACAGATATTTTTCCACTGTATTGTCATGATCCCCAGTTTAGGCTCTTTTCTCTTTTTCTCCTCCTGGCTTCTCTAATTTACTCTGCATTTTTCTGCTCAGTGCTATTCCTCATTTAATTGCTGTATTTAATATAGGCAATGTTTAAGGGCTTTTTTTTTTCTAGTTGCCAAACTTGGAGCTACACTTCAACATCCTGCTATGTTCCAACAGTTTCTTGCAAGGGTATCTCTCTTGCAAAGAGCCCTTGAGACAAATTGCAAACCAGCCTTGGCTTCCTATGAGGCAAGTGTCCTCTCCTTGCTCTGAAACATTTTAATGATATTTTTTTTTTCGGTAGTTCTGTAAGAAACAAAACTTTTTCTTTATAATATGTTAGATATGAGAAAGGAATCATGATGCAACCTGGCAGACATTTGAGTCTAGGCAATGATGTAGAGTGTGTGGTGGTGCATTGAGGTGGATGGGACAGGAGGGTGAATGAGGTCTTGTGGCTGAGCGACAAGTGAGGGAAGTCCAGACCTGCCACTCTTGTGTTTGTATTGTCTGTAGGAGCAGCCCCAAAACCTAGATTGTTCATATGTGTCTGGGAGGAAAAGACCTGATTTTCCACTCTAGAAGGAATCTTAGAAATTATTTTACATAGGTGCAGTGTAGAAAATAGGGGGAGCAGGCCATGAAAAAACTGCGGGGTAACATACACTAATTAACATATATCTGAAGAAGCGTTAGAACCTAATTACTATCATTATTTGAAAATGGGGATTGTATTTCCAAGGTGCTATAGAATAAAATGTTATCTCCTTGACTACCTGGGGCCATCAGTAAGGTCTTGAACTACACACAAAAGTGAGGAATGAAAATAAAGTGTTTTAGAATATTAATCAAATTCTTAGTAATGGCTATGGATAGATTTTTTTCTCCATTTCTGAATCTCCTATTCAAAGCTATATTCTGTTTTTCATGAAGTGATTGGTACTAGTCATTATTTAAAAAAACATAGCTAGACTTGATTAATTTCTGGTTTGAGCTGGTATGAAAATGAAAAATACCCAAATCAGACTTTACTCCCCTGAATTACCAATGTCGTAATTTCAGTGTATGTTGAGACAAGAAGACAAGTGAATTTGAAGGACTGGTTTACAAAACTTACAAAAGAAAAAAGAGGTCAGGTAAAATGTGCACACTTACACACACACCTGCTAATGATGTTTATCTGGGCATGGAATTGCTCTTAGGAATCTTTACTTGCTTTTAAAAATATTATATCTGTTTCCCTCTATGTTATACTGTACACACTGACTAATGCATGCATCCGGGAATAGAAATATTTACATACTTTTCTTTATATTAGTCTCATATAAAATTAATTTCTTTAAAGTCTAGGAAGAGCTCTAGGTACAGTATGAGTGCATACAGTAGTGTACATTTTTTTTTCTCTTCTAAAGGAGAAATAAAATTTCTCCTCTGTGAAGGAGAAATAAATACAAAGTATTCTTAAATACTTTCTGATTAAAATGACATGGGACTTAGTCATGGCAGGATAATAAAATCTTATAACAGTAATATATAATGTACCTTTAGTACTGTGTAACACTTTAACCTACGTTATCGTATAACGCATAAGAACTCAAGCTGTGATTCACGTTGTGATTCAGATTTGCATTTGTGTGTCACCACGTCAACTAGGTATCTAAGCTCCCAATATTAATGATGGAGACCTGGTGTATGATTCATGGGCCCACATATGCATGTCTAGATCTATTTGAGATACACAAGAATATCCCACTTAGCTATGAGCTGCCACTCCGGATGTCTCCCATTTAAGTAAGCCTCTGGAATTTCCCATAAGGCCTGTGTCATATGTCATATGTGCCAGTCCCATGAGGATGTCTTGGATACTCCAAGAAATCTTAGGTGGCACCAGACACTTACTTTTGGGCAACTGAGTTGCTTCCTTAGGTGTCTGTCTTCATATGAGGTGAATAACTCACTGGGCTTCATTAACTGTATTGACAAAGGGCTCAGGTCACTTCCCCACAGAAAGACCCAAGCTCCTTCAGGAGCTGGACACTAAGTGGGTTTTCTTACAACATCTCAACTGGCACTCATTGCTGGTATTTTAGCAATTGAATGTTTCCCTGTATTTCCATGGACTGCAATAATGGCTTAGATGTATAACACATATGTAATAGACATATAGCACATATGTAAATATATGTATGAAGACATACAGATTGAGATATCTTAATCCAACATTGAATCCTAACCTTGCTGTTATCTCTAGATAAAATGCAGTTGTATGTATATCTGCATATACAAACACAGTATTTAATATGTAGTTTTTCTGAGCTATGACAAGTAATTCCTACTAAAATTGTCTGAGTTTACACTGAGAATATTTTTTTTTCCTTTTTGGAGAAAGAGAGAAGGGAAAATTCAAAGTATTCTGTTTTATAGGGATCACAACTCAGAAGACAGGACTTCAAATAAAAAACTCATAAAGTGCTGAGCAACTGTTTCATCAGTGGCTATTATTTGTATGTAGGGTTGTGAACAGCAGAACAAAGTCTGCATGGAGACCATTTACTCTTAGGTTTACCCCACGGGTTGATACTGTTTGACTTCTTTATTAATTACCTGGATGATGCCACAGAATGCACTCTCAGCAAGTTCTCACAGAGGATACAAAAATGGGAGGAGTGGCTGATACACTAGATAGTTGTTCTGCCATTCAGAGGGACCCTGACAGGTTGAAGAAATTGCTTGGCAGGAACCTCATGGTGTTTAAGAAAGGGAAATGCCAAATCCTGCATCTGGGGAGGAATAACCTCATGCACCAGTACATGCTGGTGCGAACTAGGTGGAAAGCAGTTTTGCAGAGAAGGACCTGGGAGACCTTGATGGACACCAAGTTGAACACAAGCCAAAAATGTGCCCTGGCAGCAAACACAACTAACAGCTTCTTGGGCTGAATTAGGAAAAACTTTGCCAGTGCGTCAAAGGAGGTCATCCTCCCTGTCTGCTCAGCACTGGTGAGACCATATCTACAGTGCTGTGTCCAGGTCTGGACTCCTAAGGACAAGAGAGACATGGACATACTGGATGGAGTCCTGTTAAGCATCATGAAGATTTTTAAGGGATACATACATAGGAGAGGCTGAGAATGTTGAGGCTGTTCAGCTGGAGAACAGAAGATGCAGGGAGGTGTCTTATCAATGTGTATAAATACCTGATAAGGGGAATAAAGAAGATGGAGCCAAACTCTTCTCAGTGGTGCCCAGTGACAGGACAACAGGGCACAAACTGAAATACAATAGATAACATTAAAATGTAAGAAAAAAAAAAAATCTGTGTTTATTCAATCACTGGAACATGTTGCCCAAAGACGTGTAGAGTCCCCATTGTTGGAGACAGTCAAATACTGACTGGACTTGGCCTTGGGCAGCTTGCTCTGGCTGACTCTGCTCTGCACAGGATTGGTCTAGATCATCTCCGGGGCCCTTTTTCAGGACTTGGTGATTCTGTGATATCTAGTCACCTTATTTTTTACATAAAATATTATAAAAAACCCACATGATTTTGCATGACTACTCAGGTGTAAAAAAAAAAAAAACCCACAGGAAAAATATTACGAAAACAACTTTGTTAATATTCAGGCCTAAGATCAGAAAGAGGCTGATATAGCACAAGCTATCATAAATATAGCTGTACCCACCAGATCCCTTATTCCAGGCTTGTGAGTGGGGATAAACAGATGACAATGAGACACATATATCAAGCCAGAGCTAAACAGTTACCAAAGACTGAGAAATAGTGTTACCAAAGTAATCAGCATAAATGTCATATAATCAGCCACTGTTGTACATCCTGCTCCAGTTGCATCTAAAGTGCTGCCATCCTCGGTTTGATGGATTTGCTTTACGTCACTGAGGTTCGTCTTGTCTGGCATCCCTGCTGAGACAAATAAGAAAATATAGTGTGATGCATGCCTTGTCACTACTGGCAACGTTATAGCGTGAACTAATTTAAATATCCTCAGCACACAGACTGTCACAGTTTGGTTTCTAATTCTCATGTTACTGCCAAATTCAAAATCCTTTATAATTGCATCTAGAAATCCACACTATACTATATGGCTATTCATCGCTGAAAGTTGGTCAGAGGTCTGCCAGCTCTGAACAAAGTTGTTCTTGTAAAAATATAGCTCAACAAACATTTTCAGACTGAAGTGAACAGTTTTGCAAGTCCCAGTAGCACCTAAAAGTCCACTGCTCACATCATTCTTGGATTTGAAGGAAAAGGGAAATAATTTAATGTGAAATTGCTTGTGTCTGAGTCCCAATATTATTCTAAAATAACGTATACCTGATGGAAGGTATGCAGCAAAGTATACTTGTTGCTGTATAAAACCTCCATTTTGGCACAACTTAAACAGACTTTACAACACTGTAAAGCAAAATTATAAAGCTAACTTTAAACAGGAACCCTTTTACTGACTTCCTGGCTAACTATTTGTACTTTTTTAAACCAGAGTAAATATTTCTCCACCTCAAAACTGGTTTGTATGGAACAGGGATGTAATCACCCATTATATTTCCTCTGCCTGGTTAAACAATCGGAAAGAGAAGGTCTTGGAGACACATTCAGATTTGGTAGCATTGTCAGCTGCTCATATTTGCTATGAATACTTCTAGATTGTCTTAGCCCATATAATAACTTGTAGCATGCCACTATCAATCAAAATTAACAAGTCTAAATTCAGTGTTATTACATGCAACAAATATTGACATTGTAATTACACTGAGACTGAAAAAGGCTTCATATAAAGCAAAGTCAATATTTATGTAATAAGGTCAATACATATATAATTCAGAAGGTAAGCTCTACTGTTGGAACAGCAGCATGAGAAAGCAGCTTAGCTCTACTGAGCTGACATTGATTTTACAGTCTGAGCTTCCGCATTATTATTCATTTTTTAAGCTATTCTTTCTGTATCATTAGGAACAATGAATAAACTAGTGATAATTTCTTTCTTGTAATTCAACGGGTCTGTGATAAAGTATAAGCATTTGAGTCACGGTGTTACCCTCTTTGTTAGGCTGGTTTAACGGAAGCTACAGAGAACCCCCATTTTTAAAGGAACAACTTTCTTGGTGCCTGTGTTAAAAATGCTCTTTTCTCTAAAAGCAGCTTGAAAGCTGCTCTTTGTGAACTTGCTGTATGTACTCAAATCTTCTTCCTGTAGCTTTGAAAAAATGCATTAAGGGAAGAGCCAGCTAAAGTCAATCATGTTGTCTGAAAAACCTGCTAGAATGAATTTGTCTTCTTTGCTGCTATACTTAGACAGCAGACTATACTGTTATTTTGTGTGGATTTATCGATCTGGTGCTCTTGCCCGGAATTTGTGAAAATTAGCTCTATGAGTACAATGCAAGTGGGCATACAAGGAGGAAGAGTGACAATAGAGGTTGAGAAGGAGGTCTCCTTATCATACACGTTCAGTAACCTGTCTAGAAAAAGATCAGTCACTCAACACTTCACTGAATGGATGTTTGGTAGATCATCAAACAGGGTATGTCAATGTGTTTTTCTTGCAGAAGTTTTGGAAGCAGAGCAACAACAAAAAAAATTATGGTTTGAGTCATTTCACCAGAGCATTAGTGAGGATTTTCCATATTTAAAAAGACTAATTCCAGCAGAGAGTGAAAAATTCAACTTTTATCTATGCAACAAAGCATTTGCTATAGGTATAATGAAGCAGTGTATTTACAGATACACTATCACAGCAGTGAAAGATGTGGCCTTATCTTAAATATCCAGGATATCACTTATTATAAAAGATAAATATAATAAAAAGAACAATATTCTTAGATCTTACAGTTCAAGAAATAACTGGCTTCAGAAAAAGTATGTGATCTGAATCTGAAGGCAATGTAACTAGGTATCAGTTACTGAGGGGAAACTCAGGTTTAATTTCTAGTGAAAATGTCATTGATGATATTATGGAAAATAGGCACAGAATAGATTTAATTTTATGGGAAATGTTATCCCAGTGTTTCCTTTTCTTTTCTCTCCAATCTTAAATAAATCCTGCAGACTTTGGAAGTTTCCATGAAAAGAGTGTTTTAAAAAAATACCCAAACCTACCACTGAATTTTCCTTTGATCAATAAGAATGCCATAAAGTATTGAATATAATCTCTGATGTTACATCTGTATGCTGTTAGTATTGCAGTGTAATCATAAAGCAAGCTTTTCACCTGTTCAGTCAACCCCATAGGTCTATACCACAGCTTTGACTTTATTGAAATGAGAAGTTCAAAAAATATACTTAGACATGCTCCTGGGAAAAAAAAAAATCCCTGAACAGAAGACCATTCCTAAAAATAGTCTATTTTAACAGAACTGTGAGTTGGGTTTTTTTTAAGCTATAAATATGTAAGTATTTTATGTATATATAATATATTTTTTTTTTTTATGTAACTATATATATTTAATTCATACACCTAGACTATACTTTCTATTACAATAAGTAGACTCTGTTGTCCATTATGCATCAGGATTTAAATGTATGTGTCACCTTTCATATATCATAATCATTAACGGAAGTGAACCTTTCCTCTAAATGAAATTAACTTTCGTAGTTCACAGCAAACTTGCAATGAGAACTATCCAAACATTTATAGCAGAAGACACTAAACCCAAAAGCAAACTTGTTTGATTTTAGTTTCCTTACATACTAGAAGATGAAATTATGTTATAGAAGAGACATTTAAGTTTCTCAAATATAAATGTCTAATTTATAATCAAAATCATACTAGAGCTAATATTTTGACTGGAAAATTGTAAAATTCAGATATTTCAGCTGAGATTCAGAGTTGTTTTCTGAAGAAAAGCTAAAACCGCAGCAGAGCAGAAGATAAATCTCTTGGGAATTTAGATCCAAATATAACATTTGCATGAACCTGGATAAAGAAATGCTGCCAAGTATCACATACCTGTCCCCAGCAGTACCTGTGAAACTCAGTGTCTGCAATTTAAACTGTTGTCTTGCTCTGGTTCAGAAAAAATTAATCAGTAAAAAAATTTCACCAAACATTGTGATAAATATTACAGTATTCATTACAATATAAACCTTTTTTTTTTTTTGATTGGCCAGTCTTTTGTCATTTGGAACTTTAAAGCTTCTAACAGATATCTCCTCCCTGTGTTTCACTGATTTTTTGCTAGGCTTTATTACTAACTACGTAACATCAGGAAAATGTTTCAAAACACAGTTATACTAATTATATCACAGAGCTGTGTTTAAATACCTCAGACATGCTTCAGTTTATATGTAACAGTTGCTGTGAAAACTTGCATTTCCTACTTTAAATAATATATAGATTTCTTTACTGAACAGTAGCTACATATGAGAAAAAAATATTCAGTACAGCTCAGAATATTCTCCAGCTAGTGTGTTTAAGCCGTTAATCTTAAAAGCATCACAAAATACTTATGACTATCCAGTGCTTAGAAAGTAGAGTAGAAACAATGGACAACCTCTACTGTTATTCAAAGATGACTCCATGTGGAGTTTGCGGGATGTTGGCCGTGAAGTCTCAATGAGGGGAGAAAAACATGTCTGACAAGAATTATATTATGAAGGGTACCTGGCAAAGGAATAATTTCTTGAGGCCATTTTCATTTTTTTATGATTCCATCTATACTTGGAAAAGCTAAGGGATGTCCCTAAAAGGAAAGCATATGCTATATTATGCTTGAACATATGTCTTATAGCACACATATATCAGTGTATGTATTCACTGTGTTCAGAAAATGATGTAGTGCAACTTTCGCTCTCTCCATTGCTCAGTTAGTGAAATGGAAAAGAGGAGGGGGATTGGAATGGATGATCTCAGAGGTCCCTTCCAACCTCAACAATTCTGTGATTCTCTGATTCTCTAAGTATTAAATGTTTCATGATTCAGCACTAGTCATGAACAAACAAACAGAAAAACCCCACTGGATTTCACTAGCAAGTAGTACAAAGGGAAGGAACCTACATTGCTTTACCATTCTTTGACTATATCACTTTTGAAGATGTGAACAGTGATATAAGAGATATGTCTGCTGAGAATTAAGTCAGGAGTCAACCCAGTGAAAAAATATCTCTCTGCTTTATTTTGTTTAACTTCCATTTAATGAAGGAGAAATTGACAGCTGATCCACAGCTGAAATGTCAAAATTTTCAAGCATTTCTCCAATGAAGCTATAGGGATTTTTGGCTTTAATTTTAAAGAAAAATAATTTGTTTAGCATTGCACGTTAGCTTGCCATATCTGAATTACAAATCAGTTTACTCAACTGAACTTTTTAATACTTCAAACTTACTGTCTTTCACTGAAACTCCATTTAATACAAGGTTCATGAGGAAAGAACAGAAGTCAACATTATTCATTTAGAATGAATGAAGGCTTTTGCATTATGGAATCTATTGTTACATAAACATGTAACTGCTTCCCAATCAATGAGACTAACGAATTAGCACAGAAACCAATGTGCTTCATTGGTACTAAAATAGTGTATTGTAAAATGGCTTTGATTCCTATCCCCTTGGGTATTTCTGTGAGGTCTAAAATCTTAATTTGGGTGCAATAAATTATTGTATCTGACTGTGTCAATTCTAATAGCTTGTCAATAAAGGTGAGATGAAAGAGAAAAGAGGATTCAAAATCAAAATGAACAGATATTGTCAAAACAGTAATGTCTCTGTTTCACTATTTGAGCCTGCCTGGGACCATTGCCTGATGCTTTTGAGGTGGGAGAAGCAATAAGATATAGTGAAAAAGTTAAATAATTGATCCATTGGGACCCCTAACTTCTGGCATTCAACGATTAATGTGTGCCTTGGAGCATAGGGCTACGTATTTACTATCCTTGTAAAGTAGAGTGAATGATTCTCATAATTCTTATAAATTCTTGCTACTTTTCCTTCAGCCACTTTACCTTATGCAAGAAGACACCAAACGAAAAGCAATGAAAAGCCAAAATAAAAAACCAACAAATTGAAATGTGCTTACACCTTCTCAGTTGTATGAGATCATTTTTAACCATGAAGGTCAGAGTCCTTATAATACATCCATTAAAAACAATTCACTGCAGCTTTTTTTTGAAATCACAGATGAGTTCATATTTTGGCAGAGCAGAATTTCATTTGCTTTGCTATAGTGGTTGTATGGGTCAGTTTGTGTCAGAAATTATAAACTTAAGTGAGAGCACCATCCTGAATGCACCATAAAGTAGCATGATGCTGATGCTGAAGTGGTGAGCTTAAAAAGATAATAACAGATGATATGTAAGGCGTGATTAATTCCACTTAGTTTTTCATATCTGTACAGTCTACATCTACAACTAGGGTTCACTCGGTTAAACACAGGCGTCTACAGACATTTTAGATGCAGGAGAGGGGAAGTATTGCAGTTGGCATACAGCTGCCCATCCAAAAGAGGTCTGATTCTTATAAAACCCTTTAAGGATCTCTTGGACATCCTAGAGGCATTTCTGCTTAGCCAACTGAATCCTGCCCTGCATCAAAGTTACTACAGCTCCCATTATAGCGAATGTAGGGAAATAAATAAATGCAGAAAAAAAGAGAAAAAAAAGAAGGAGATGGAGCACTCAGATGTACATATTTAGCCTGAAGTTGGACAGATAAACCCTACACTTACTCACATAACAGGTTCACTACTGAATGACCAGTCAATATTTTCTGACATATTCCCTGTCATTATGCTTTATATCTTTGGTGGAAAACCAAAACTAAATACTGAATCATGTAGCTCATGTAATTCTGGCAAATGTATTACATTTTAGAAATTTTAGCTAGGAAAACAAAAAAAAGAAAAAAAAAAGAGTGGGGTATTGAGTTCATATTTGTTTCACCTGCAGTCTTATATTTTCACTTATACATAAATCCCTGCCTTTAAATATTTTCGGTTTCAGCATCTGGTGTTGAAGTGCAGCATGAAGGGCTGCCATATTGCCATGAAAATAGTGAACGTCCAATGTGTGCAAACATCTCTGAGAAGCCAGTACTTTATGGAAGTGTTTCCTGCTAAAATACAGAAAGAGTCACTGCAGCTATATTTACATACCTAAATACACATCCCAGAAGGAGATCCTTCAGGCAAAGTGGTGTTGAGTGTCTTACGGCTACCATGCTCAGAGACAGCTATACCTAGAAGAAACTGCTAAACAAATTGCCACTATACAGTACAATGCCCCAAATCTCTTTTAAGCTGCACACAGTGATCTTGCTGGCTCAAAGACCCAGTTATCAGTTTGTTTGCTTGTTTTGAGTTCAGAGTGCCTGAAAAAAACCATGAGGTCTGTGCTGCAACACACCAGGTGGTGTTTTTATAACATGAAACTGAAGAAGCACATTACAGGCTATGGGATATGATATCCAGGCATGGGAAAGTGTTTTGAAAGTAAAAAACCTGCTGTTGAGGGACTTTGTAGGGCAGAGAAACCTAAGCCTTCAGCCGTCTGGTTTGTGTTGCTTTTTGGAAGCACTCCTTGGAATGAATTATCCACAGAACTTGAGGTTTGTTTTGGAAGGACGGAGATGGTTTTCCTAACGTGGAGCCATGGACTGAACTCACATTTATGCAATGTGGACAACGGGATCTGAAACCAGGAGACAACTCACAAGCCTATTACTTGACAGCATGGACATAGCCAGTGAAATCACTGAAATTTGGAGACTTGCTAAGTATGTTTAGAAGGTTCTGTACTGTGATATAAATTCTAGCAGCAAATTCTTAACTTCCTCATGAGTCTCACCTCTGTAACTGGCCAGTCATTTCTTTCATTGAGATGCAATCATGGGGATTTTCATGGCTGCTTCTAAGAAAAGTCGCTTAGCAAACCTATATGAGATCCCAGACAGGACTTCAAGTAGTAGTACCAAAATGAATGAACCTGATCTATATGCTACAAGACAATGTTGAACAGGGAGATGACGCTCACTTAGGAGTCAAGCCAACTGAAAATTTATGTTTAGCTTGCCTCCACAAAGGGAGCTCATCAATGACTGGGATTTTTGTGTCTGTAGGTGAAGTGTAGTAATAATCAAGCTATCATTAGATTTCTTTATCTTTCAGAGTAACTTTCTCATGCTTTATCCACTCTGTTCTTAAGTGACAGAACTTTTACCGGTTTCCCCAGGGAAAACTGTGTCACTGTCCATATAATGTAATATGCTGTAGCGTGATGCAGGTAAGAACGCTTTGCAAAGCAGTGTACTGAGCTGTTTTCAGTTTTTGCTCTCTGTCTATGCACTAAATATAGATACTGTTATAAAGAAAGTTTCTGGAATAGGTAATTGGTACTTATTTGGAGGATATAATTTGATCTGAGGGCCTCCTTTTTGACTTTAAATATTCTAACGATAATTATAATATACAAATCAACACAAACAGCAATTATAAATGCACAGGGAATATCATGATGCAAGTAATCTCACCTACAAACAAAGGAATAGTATTACTGTTATTTGTTAGAAAGCAATTATGAAGTCTGCCTAATGGCATTAGCTAAGAAAATTCTGCATGGTTAACCATATATTAGGAAATGAATCCAACATATCATGTTTAACTGCACATATTTTATGAAATCTGTATATATGAGAAATAGAGTGTAACCAATGATCTTAACATAAGTCTGGCAAGTCATTTTAACTACAAGAGTAGCAGACATTAAGTCTCTAGTCTAGTATTTGAAAGTTTTCTTTCAAAGTTGACAGTGGCATTTGTTTCACATTATACATTAATGAACTCAGTATTTCCATTTATAAAACAAAGCTTTTATGAGTTAATGTACCAACAACAAATGGTGTCACAAAACAAAACATTTCTATTTATTTCTTATTCTTAAGAGTCAGAAAGCAGTAACAGTATTTGTTGACATGGTTCTTGTATACTTTTTTACTTGCAGGTGAGTTTTAGCATATAGTAAAATATTGGAAGCCTAACTGACTTGGGTTTATTTTGCATATAGAGACTAAAACATAACTGTATTTTTCATCTGAAGTAGAGGGAACCACAGTAACCTTCATTAGATAGATTCCTATTGTTTTCTCATGCAATAGCTTCCAAATCTGTGTTCATTATAACTTTAATGCTCTAGGGTGCTGGAATCAGCATTGTCAATAATGCCTGTTTTAAATGAAGAAATCCATCTTTTCAATCCTTTTCACTATGTGGGAACTTTTAACCTTTATCATTAACCTATGCAAAGGTTTTCTAATCAATATAAAATTATAATAGGGCTAAAGTCCCATAAATCAGACCAGGGAAAAGTAAGCAAATTCTTAATTCTTTGAATTTTCAATAGATCAGTACTAATTTCCTTCCTATGAGACAAATGTCCCATATAAATTACTGTCCTTTGAAACAATTTGCCCACGTGATTTTTTTTAATCTTTTTTTTTTTTTTCAATTTGCTGTAGGAGGTTTATAATCAACAATTTTGGTTTATACAAAACTAGCATCTGGAAGAGAGAGTTGAATTACAATTGAAACTCCTGAATGTAATGTGTGCACTTGGGTTGAAGCAGAGCGGTAGCAATTAGGCATATTAAGGAAATGAAATATTTTTCAATTTTTTAAAAAATCATTCAGATTCCCAAGATTTATGGCCCAATTTTACTGATGTGTTCATTATTTTCTGTTTGTCTGGATAATGTTTTTAAAATGAAGGTATTAAATCAGTCTTTTATGGAAGAGAAATAATTTCCATTGTTGGAAGGAAGGAAGTTTAGCACTTTTTTCAGGTCAGTCCACCTAGAATTCCCGTCATTCCACTTCTGTTAAAAGAAACATAGCCTGTAGATCAGATTAATGCCACAAAACACTGGTACATTAAACTGCCCTTCTCAATTTTAGCTGTAAAGCATATTTAATGACATATTCCCACAATTTAAGTTGATTAAAGACTGATTAAGCAGGTCTGCTTGCAGTTACTTCCTCATCATGTCTGCCAGGTGGGGGCTATAAACCCACCTGTTGCCATGTACTGGCACGTGCAAGAGCCCTGTAGTGAACCTGTTCCCAGAGGTGAGTCATCAAATCTGTGATTTTTCTTGCAGAGTTAGTTTTACTACAGCTTGAGCTTGCTTTTAGAACCACCCCACGGTGGGATCAGATAAGTGCTGGCAAGAGGAAGAAGGATCCTGCTGTTATAATCTGGGAAAGGACTTAAGCTGTCAGCTAACCATAACATTGTAAAGCACCCAAAAACAGACTGAGAAAAAACATATAATCCACTGTTGATATCTGACCTGAACCACATCAAAGACTGGATTACTGACAAAGAAAGTGTGGAACAGTAAAGAGGTAGACATCCTTGTTTCCATTCCTTCACTGTAAACAAAAGCACAGCTTTTCTCCTTACAAATAAGAATGCAACACAGATATTATCTTTGCTTGCTGCTTTCTCTTCCTTTCTGGGAAAGCTTTTGGTTCCTTAAGTTTTAGTTGAGCTATTATGTTGAAAATGTATCAAAAGCATATGACTCAAAATAATCTAGTTCCTGGTGTCTTCTTCAAAATGCATTTTCTAATCAGATTATGAGGTTTAAAAAATACAGTTTTTCATAGAAACTTTTGCTCTCTGATTTTCATTTCAGAGGCAGTCCTTTCTGGCACAGTATTCCAATTTCTTTCAGACTAGATGAATGTCTGTGTTAAATTCTATGGTGCTTGCTGATGTATATTGACCTGCATCCCTCATTGTGTTTAGTGTTACAAAATGTCACAGGAAGTCTTGTATGTCAGTGCATCCCACAAGTACAAGATCTTTGATATGAAGTCACTAAAAATGGAGACTTAAAAATCAAAATAAGTGCATTCTTTAAGTTTGGATTCATGGATTTGACAGAATTGGAAGTGACCTCTAGAGATCATCTAGTCCAACTCCCCTGCTAAAGCAGGATTGCCTAGAGAACATTACTCAGGACTGCATCCAGGCAGGTCTTGAAAATCTCCAGAGAAGGGGACTCCACAACCTCCCTGGGCAGCCT
>JAOXNO010000001.1:157593085-157633107 GCA_028565335.1 Limnodromus scolopaceus
GGCTCGCTCACCAGCTGTGTTAGGAAGTTGTCTTCCACACACTCTAGGAACCTCCGGGACTGTTCCCTCTCTGCTGTATTATATTTCCAGCAGATGTCTGGGAAGTTGAAGTCCCCTACAAGAACAAGGGAGAGTGATTGCGAGAGCTCTTTCAGTTGTTGGTATAATGTTTCATCTACTTCTACGTCCTGGTTTGGAGGTCTGTAATAAACTCCTGCCATGATATCTGCCTTCTTGGCCTTCCCCTTGAGTCTGACCCATAAGCATTCTACACTGTCATTCCCATTATTAACTTCTACACATTCAAATCTGTCTCTAACATAGAGGGCCACCCCACCACCTCTCCTTCCTTGTCTATCCTTTCTGAAAAGTTGGTAGCCACTGAGTGCAGCACTCCAGTTGTGTGAGTCATCCCACCACATTTCTGTGATGGCAACTATATCGTAGTTTTCCTGCTGTACAATGGCCTCCAGCTCCTCCTGTTTGTGTCCCATACTGTGTGCATTTGTGTAGATGCACTTGTGCTGGGCTCCCAATTTCACGCCCATCCTTGTTCCTTTTCCCCCAGGCTCGTTACCATTGGGTCTTGTTTTATGCCCTTTTCCCTTCACTTCTAGTTTAAAGCCCTGTGCAAGAGCTTTGCTAACTCTTGGTCTAATCCAATTTTCCCCTTTTCGGGATAGGGTTTTCCCATCATTCTCAAGCAGTCCCAGTGTCCTTTAAATCAAACTATGGTCTGAGTACCCAAAGCCTTGCTGGTAGCACCAGTTACAGAGCCATGTATTGAACTGCCTGATCTTCTTGTTTGTCCCTTCATTGGTCCCCAAAACTGGAGGGGCAGAAGAGAACACGATTTGTGCTCCTGAACCCTTGACTAGCTGTCCTAGAGCCCTGAAATCTTTTTTCATTGCCCTCAGACTTCTCCTCACCAGTTCATCATTGTCTACCTGTAAGACCAAGAGAGGGTAATAATCTGAGGGCTGTATCAGGCCAGGAAGCTTCCTGGTAATATCCTTAGCACAGGCCCCTGGGAGGTAGCAGCCCTCCCTTTGGGAAGGGTCTGGCCTGCATATGGGACCTTCAATTCCCCTCAGAAGGGATCTACCTATGACTATTGCCCTCCTTTTTTTCTTCACGGGGGCAGTCTTAATACATGGAGCTGGCTGCTTCAGCAGCTCCCTGGATGAGCCACTATCAGTATCTTTGATCCCCTCCTCCTCTGTCTCCAAGGGCTCATACCTGCTCTGTACCGGCTCCTGGGAAGGCGGAGGAGGTCTGGAGGGGACTCCCCTGCTGCTTCGAGCAGGTACCTGTTTCCACTCCCCCTCATCCTCTCTTACTTCCCCTCCTCCTGCCTGGCGGGATGAGGGCAAGGGGTCTTTTTCCCCTTGTGGGGCCTTCCCCTGCTCCTTTTTTCCTAGGGATGGCATGGTGTTGCAAATGGTCCTTAGTCTTTCTACTTCCTCTTTAAGCTCAGCCACGAGGCTGAGCAGATCGTGGACCTGCTCACAGCACACACAGGCACTGTCTCTGCTTTCCTCCTGTAAGAGTGACAGACATTCCAAGCAGCCCGTCGCCTGGACGGCTGCATGTTGCTGTGGCAGGTCGGTTTGGCATGCCCTGTTCCTTTTGACTGCGGCTGCAGAACGAGTGGTGACCATCTTGAATGTTTTCATTCTCTTCAGCCCGGTCCGCCTGAACTCCTCTTGCACCCACCTGCCGCGTGCCGCGCTCTGGAGAAGCTGCCGCCGCCTTGCGGACGGACTCAGGGCCTGCGCCTGCTGCGTTTAAATCTCCGCGCGGCTCCTGGCCACGCCCCCTCCGCGCCTGATTGGCTGTCACGGACTTCCGGGTTCCCGCTGGGGCTGGGGCTGTGAGCTGGGGGTCCCTGAGCTGGGGAGCCCCTCTGTGCAGCTCGGTCCAACCCTCTCCAACCATCAGGCAATTCGAAGGCTAAACCTGGTACCTGTAGCAGTTTTACTTCACGCTAGGAAAGCTGGCCTTACAGAATTCATATCACTATACAGGTTTCACACAAATACACGGTTCCCATTCATCAGCACACAAGTAGGGCTGTTTCTTTTTGGCTCCCAAGCACCTGTGCCTGAACAGAAAAAAACTGCTCTCCCCTTCGTGCTCCCACAGCCTAATAAGGCTGACCATTGACTCGATTGGCTCTGGTCCGACTGACTGGGGAAAGTAGTTTCTAACAAAAGCAAGATATCAGTCTCCAGGCTTGTAGCAAAAAAAAAGTGAGTAATGTAACAACAAGTCTCAAAACAACGTGGAAAAACAGGAAAAGAAAGATTGATGAAAAAAGATGATATCTTTGTTTTCCAGATTGGGAGTATGGATATGAGGAAAGCCAAAATAAAAAGAAAACCTCTACGGTTTCAAGAGTTTCTTCTTAAAAATACATAAGCTGTGTCTGTTCCTTACTTCTAACTGAATGAGAATGCACATCTACTTGACTTACATAATTAACTTAAGCATGAAGAAACGGAACTGCTATGTCTGATTAATTTGATAATTTAGATATATTTTCAAAACAGGTATTTAGTCACAATGAAGCTCTTCAAAGAGAACAGGAGTAGAGATGTATGAGAAACAGCTGAACTTCCACAGATTAGGTTTTTAGCCTGAAGATATTGATCCAAGAGAGAAAGAACTGAGTAAACAAAGAATGTGAATTGAAAAGCAAAGAGAAAAGAAGAGTGAAAGGTGACCTCTATTTAAAGAAAGACCGTATGTTTGTGCTTTTCTTTTTGTTGGGAGGCACTAATTTTGTCTTTAGAACTACTCCCAGTGGGATGTGGCAGGTTGAGCTGTACCATTGTCAGTGAAGAGGCATGTTAAAATGTTAAAGACACTAGTTTTCACGCATGGGTGAGTCACAGGAACTGAGGGGATACACTGTGGAATGATTCTCTGAGCTTTTTTTTCATTTTAAGCTACCAAGTTCTTATCCTTCCCACTCACTGTCCTTTAAGCATAAATCTTCTTCTTGAGTGTAACTCAGGAATTAGTCGAGAGGGGAATCCTTCCAGGGGAGTAGAGTATGGATATGGGACAGTTTGAAGCATATGATAGCTCTTGGTGCCCACTCTGAAACTCTTTTTGTTTTCAAGTAGTCCTCTTCCAGAAAATGACAGCTGAATAATGAGAGAGCTACTTCATGGAAAACCAAAGGTTTGTTTTTCAGTCTGACTCCAGGGATTTGTAATTTTATGCAGAAATTAGAAGCTATGGAGTCATTGGCATAGGTCTAAGTGATTGTTCAGGATGGGGAAAGCAAAATCTGATTAATTATATTAAATTATATCTATTTCTAGCAATACAGTCAGTCCTGAAGCAAGATACCTTCTCAGGACAATTAGGCCTTTCCCTTTTGAGGGAATCCAAATGAGAGCTCTGAAGGAAATTAACATGTTTGTAGGGTGAAGGATTAGAGTGGCTGGATCATAAAGTAAAAAAAAAAAAAAACCAAACCAAGAAAAGTTCGCTATACAGTGAAAAAAGCCTACATCTTAAGAAAAACCGGATTATTTACTTAGATTTTCCCTTATGCAGTAAATGTTAAAATAACTTCTTGTATACTTAAACGCATTTGATCTTGGGAACTATATCCAAGTTGGGTTTATTTTTATTTTACCACACATACATATTTTTTAAAGGCTTATGGAAAAATTAGCAGATGAGGTCACACCTTAAGGTAAGGCAGCAATGGAGACATTAAGAAAAGTATACTACTGAACTAGGACCATCAAAATCTATAACCAGTATAAGGAGACCAAGACTGAAGCTACACAAAGTAGAAATTGGACAAGAAAAGATGGAAATTCTTATACAACTAAAAAGGCAGAATTGGAGCAGAATGAATGAATGCATTCAAAAGCTAATGTAAGTTAAATTACAAAGGAAATTCTCCAAAAATAGCTCAGCAGAATAAGCAGATGAACTAAACTGCTGAAAAGACAGACTCTAGGTTTTTAATAAGTCAATAAAACTATAAGTCTGGGAATGTCATGTAAGCTTAAGTGGTAGTCATGACATCTCTTTTCTCCTTTGTGGTGTGCCCTCCTCCTGTGTGCCCTCTCTTTCCTACAGGCTCACGGATGAGTCATATCATGTCATGCTCCTCCTCCACACACTCTCAGGATATGGTCAGTACACTCTGGTCATGCTCCAGCAGTTTCTACAGTCAGCAGGGAATTAGGGCACAGCAGAGCTACTCAATGTGTGTAGCAGAAGAGTATCAAACTCCAACAGCCCCCTGGATACCAAATCAAGATGGCATCTCCTCACTTTGCTAAGAAAGCTGTCAAGAAACACAGCTGTGAGTTTGGGAGCAGGCTTACAGAGGGTTGAGAGGCAAGATGAATTCTACCAAGGGTTGCTGCTATGTCTATCTGGGCACTGAGGGTGACCATAGCACAGGCCATGCTTTTGCTGGTGGGGTTCAGTCCTACAGCACCTGAACAGGCCTGGTTGGTGACAGTCACAGTTTCTGTTGACTGCCCAGTGATGCCCAGGCAATATGAGGTGTTGAATTTGACCCAGGTCCATCCAGGAAGACGAGTCAGGAACAACAGCAGGAAATGGGGACAGAGACAGGACTGGAGAAGAGGTTTCCTTCCACATTGGTCTGAGGCCATCCAGGAGATAGGACTGGAAATAATTATGTCTACAGGATAACTCAGGGAAGGCCTAGGTGCTCAGGTACTGAGCTGAAATGGAACTCTTGGGTCCATGACCAAGAAGGCATAGGTGGAAGCCACAGGTGACACTGGTTAGGACCATTAAGGCTTAGGATAGGGGACATGGCTATATTTGTATAGCAACTGTCTGAAAATAGTCCTTAATTGTATAAATTTCCCAGAACCCCCAGCCCCCAGGCAGTACCCCAAGACCTCATCCACTTTCTGGAAGGATGTCTGAAGTTCCAAAAAGTTCTTGTTCCACTTGTTCCTCTGAGTATGGTTCAAGCGCACAGTTTGTACAAGTGCTGCATACAGTGTCCCTCACACAGAAAAAGACTCCCTTCATTCCTCCTGTTGTATGCACCCATATCAGCCCTCTCCTGCTGCAGTACCAGCTACAGGCTTTAGAAGAGACAGGCAAGTTATTAGAACCAACCCCAGCATGTTCCTGCTGACGTTTGGGGGACATGCCAGCAGCTGCTATGGCACTCTCTGGGGATTATCTGCAGCCCATTTTTCGAGAATACAATCTGCCTGTGAATGACTGTGGTCCACTCGTCTATATATATTGCTGTGAACTTTGTCCTCCAGATGAAGATACCAGGAGGACAATGAGAAAGCATCTGGGGACAGCAATACAGTCAGATGTTATGAAGGACTTATATGCTTGTTTTAATTTTTCAGATATATGTGAAGGAGAGACTCTGCATCCAGCTGTTCCTGGACTGCATCTATATTCCTAGCCAACATTCAATAGATGAGTCTGAGGAACACAGTCCTCTCAAAGAAAAAGAGGCCTTTGAGATACTTGTCTGCTGCCAATATGCAGTGAGTCGATGTCTTTTTCCGGAAAAGTCTGGGCATAGGAGGAGGGAAACTAAGAACTACTTCCAGACATTTTTCTGAAAGCTATTGTCTATGAACTCTTCCTAAGAATTTGTCAGTGGATCTCCCTCCCCTCTTCCTTGCCCCAAAATGGCTCTGGTCCATGTTCTCCTGAGGAAGTGAAACTTGAGCATTCTCTTTCACTGTTCTAGGTGTCAGCCTTGCAGCAGGTGGCTGTAAGGGACTATACAGCTATGAAACAGGAAAAGGGACTAGTCAAGGCCTTTCTCTTTGGTGGATGGCCAGGTTTTTTATTTTTAATTATAAATTATCCATTACATATATAAACCATGCTAGCAATTTCAGGGGTGCATAACTCTTTTCATAGAATCACAGAACCATTTTGGTTGGAAAAGGCCTTTAAGATTATCAAGTCCAAACTAACCTAGGACTGCCAAGTTACCACTAAACCATGTCCCTCAGCACTACATCTACATGTTTTAATCACCTCCAGGGATGGTGACTCAACCACTTCCCTCGGCAGCCTGTTCCAATGCTTGAAAACCCTTTGGTGAAGGTATTTTTCCTCATATCCAATCTAATCCTCCCTTGGCACAACTTGAGGCAGTTTCCTCTTGTCCTATTGCCTGTGACTTGGTAGAAAAGACTGACACTCACCCTTGCTATAGCCTCCTTTCAAGTTGTTTTAAAGAGAGATAAGGTCTCCCCTCAGCCTCCTTTTCTCCAGGCTAAACAAACACAGTTCCCTCAGCCACTCCTCATAAGACTTGTGCTCTAGACCCCTCACTAGCTTTGTTGCCCTTCTCTGGACACACTTCAGCACCTCAATGTCTTTCTTGTAGTGATTGTGTCTGAAGAAGACCTCAGTGTAGGAATGTAACAAGTGAATGCAGCCAACTCCTCTGACAGGGACCTGGACAGGACCCTCTGCCTTTTAGAGTCTTACACTGATTTGCTGATTCACCAAATGGGCAGGAGAACACAATCCTATGATGCTAATCCATTTGAGCAAATCCACTGAAATTCCTCAGATTTTGTATAACAAAAGATTATTTCAATAGCCTGGCAATTTATCCAAATGTGTGCTGATATTGTCACTGAGATGCACCCGCCACTTGATCCTATCATCCAATGCTGTCGTCTTTCTGTTCTGCAAGTCTCTCTTTAAACTACTCAGTCTAGATCTGATTTACAGTATAATATTTCTTTGGTGGAGATTAATGGCAGGTGAAAATACTGCAAATAATATGATGCTTTTTGCATGATTAATCCCAGTCTTTTCTATAGGAACCTATTCCTTTGTTCAATCTAAACCTTGAATTTCATATTTAAATATAAGGAATTGAGATCAGCCAAGACTATGTAGGCTTCTACCAACATTGTTTTATATATGCTACCATCAAGCAGAAAGTTGTTGTAAACGAAAGAAAACAAAAAAATCTCCCAATTTTCACAATAATCAAAAATTACATCACTGTTACAATTTTTGGTTTATCAAAAGAAAAGTTCTTAACAATATGATAGAACAGAATTATATACTAAATAGCTTTAAAAAGACTTTTTTTTGAAAAAATAAACTGCGAAACTGACTATTTTAAGCAAGTTGTATGTTTTCTGCATTCTTAGTGATGGTTTTTACTTCCCCTAAAACATTATCTGTGACAAATTTAGTAATAATATAGTCACTATTCAAGGGCAAAAAAGAAAGGTGTGACGTTCATAATGCTTGAAAACATTGAATGATGTACACATAAATAACAAAATAGATCCTCTGTATCACTAGGCATTACAGAAAGCAGAGAGATATCTTGCTGTTTAATCCTTTTATTGTCACAGTGATCAACCCTCCAGATGCAAACTATTTTTAGTGCCTTTCCCTGCATATGGACCATGAAAGCATAAATAAAGGAGATGATACAACAGTTTTCTACACACAGGTGGTCTGATTTATAAATAGGCAGTGGATAACGAATGCATTTTCTACCTTATATCAATCAAAATCCTAAGGAAATATGATTAAGCATTGTTAAAAAACTGGGCCTTTAAGGACAGATTTAATTCTACATGTCAGAAAAAAAATTCTTCCACTTCTACATTCAGTGAATTGCAACCTTAGCATTCTTTTAAAATGCATCACTAAAATAGATTTTTTAAAATCTCATGCATAGAAAATTCAAGATAAAAGCATTACAGATGCATTCTATTTTGACTTTTTGGTAGAAGACTATGTGGTATTTAAAAGGGCCTATTGTTTTGCACTTGAACTGTAATACTCGAAATAGTATGTTAGGGACAGTTAGTCAATCTCATCCAAATTTTTTTCTGGCATGAAAAGAAATTGTAAACAGGAAAATGAAGACACACAGACCTAAATAATTATACATCCCCAAGCATATTTTTAGATGACACATCCAGAATATGTGTGAATATCTTAATACAGTGTGAAGCTGGTGAGATTCAGTGGCCTGCATTATGCACAACATCAGACTAAAGGACCAAAACAGAATCCGTTTGGCTGCAGATCTATGTGCAGACTGAAATCCTCTTGAACTGGAATTAATAGTTATTAGCCAGACTTCCACATTATCTCTCCAACTGAAAACCTTCTAATTATATGAAATCAGATATAAGTGCTCACAAACAGGATAGCCTGACCTGATGAGCTTGTCTTGTGCTCATAGGGTTGATTTTTAATTCTTGGAGTACTTGAAACAGTTGTGAGTTTTGTTGGGGTTTTTTAAATTGAAATAAATGCAGACATTTCAAATACTCAACGTTTACCATAAAATACTGATGTTTACTTGGTTTGACATATTTTGTTGAACTTCTATAATTTGCAAATGACAATCATCTTTCAAAGCAATGCAAAATTAAAAATAAATTAAAATAATTCCTATAATGAGACACTATTTATGTCAGGAGCACTTCTGTGTCAAAATTAATTCATAAATTCTAAAGAGATAAAATTCCTGAAAATAAGCCTTTACTAGCTGAATGCTGACAGACACTTACCTGAAGCACTGCACTCAGCACTGCCATAGCCAAGTCCCCAAGCACAACTTAGCCACTAGAAATTCGGTACCTAACCTCTTCCCAGTGCTTTGTATTCAGACGACATTTTTCAAAGTGTTCCTCTGTGCAAATACTTTCCCCAGAAAGATACTGTACTTCTGGGAGTGTAGGTGATTTCTGCAGGTTCTTTATTGGTGCTAAGAACCTGAGAAACAGATGATTAAATATGAGTAGCCATTCTCCATGCCTATTGTGTAACTGTTCTATATCTATTTTTTAAAGAAGTATTTTAAAATAGTTCATGGTCTACAAGTTCAATAACCGTATTAAAACTACAGCTAGGCTGTGCTCAGCTTTTTTGCCCTGTGGAGTGAGTACGAAGCAAAAAAACCCATCTACCCAAATCTGCATCTCCTGGACCAAACTTCCAGCTTGTATAACAGAAGGTATGTGATTTATTTTATTTTTTTTTTATATTTTTCCCATTGTTTCCATTATACTATGGTCTCAGCATACCGGTGTGATTTACAGTCTGGCTCAGTTTTTCTGAAATATTTGGCTCGAATTGCAACTGAAGGTGATCATCTGGCTTAAAAAAGCCTACAGTTGTCAAGTTAGGCATGTTTATGTAAAGTCAATATTAATATTAAGGATGGTATACATTGAAAAGTTGCAAGATTTGCATTATTACCTTGTTTGCTTATGTTCATATCACTTGGTTTAATTATGGCTACCCCCTACAACACTGTCCCTATAGAGAAATGGTACAAGCATTTATGGACATACTGCCTCCAACATTTTTGCATAATGTTCAAGAGACTAAAAACCAAAAAAAAACTAGCCCAGTGGTCACTCTGCATCTACAGAAAGTCAAGGAAAGCAGAGCATGTGCCAGTAAGTCTGCCATAAGATTTGTTATATCCACTTTGCATCTACCAGTGATGGTAAGACTGGATTTACAAGGTCAGTGATATTCTGTTTTCCTCCAAGCATTAAGTGGGAAAAGGATGATAATTTAGCAAAGCTTCTTCTTAAAAGAAATATCTAATTACTCTCTGGTGAGGTGCACTGTCATTCCTTTCCTGAGCAAAATTGTAAATTTTCCATGGGGCAGAAATTTAGTACATTTAAAAAATTTTAATGCAGACATTTAGTGAAAGCCACATCAGTAGCAGATATATTTTTGTGCCAGGCTATATACTTTTAATATCTATCCTTCTGTAACTATTGAAATATTAATATTAACATTTAAAAGTCTTAATTATGAAGCCCTTTCTTTGCAGAGTACGGTTTTCTATGTATCTTTAGTTCTTGTATTAACTTTCTTATAAACTCTGTAAACAAAGGGAAGAAAACAAAGAAATATATAATCTTCTCTCTGTAAAAAAAAGCTAGAAAATCAACATCTAAGTATTCTTGTTATAAATTATTAAAGTATGACATATTTTACTATTTTGATTCTTTCTTTATCCATAGGAATAGTTCCTCTCCACTTTAAAAATACTGTACTGCAAAATGTTACAAGATATATTCTGATTTATGTTCTTCTAATACACATAACAATATGTGCACAGTGTTGTTATAGGTCTCCATACATATGTTGCCATATTTCAGTGTTACAGAAGTAATGTTCTGTTCCAGTTCTTAACAGACACCAACAAATTACTGAGATAAATAGTTCAATTAAAAAAAATAGATGTAAGATACCATAAAATATAATGAGATGGACATTTTTCTTGGATCATTTTTTGTTTTGGAAATAATTTTTAGTAAGCCAAAGTAGTGTTAAAACTAATACTTTTCATTGTGGATTCACTGTAATTAAGAAGTACCATAATGTAATGTATAACTCTCCATTCTATTAAATCTGAGTAATTTAAATCTATAAGGGATAGTGAATTTCTCACATTACCTGATGAAACTTGAACCAAGTTCTCCTTTCATGCCAAATTGTAAGACAAATACTGCTGATGGAAACTTTACAGCAGAAATATTTCGGTGTTATTTGTAAAGACTTTCTTTTTTTTAAATGACCCCTTCATCTACAGAATGAGATTAACATCAAGATCTAAACCTAGAGCAAACATGACACTTGAAGAATTCTCATCTAGAATTCTGATCTCGTCTAGAGAGCTGTCTCATCAGCTCTCTAGACAAACAGACTTGCAGTGAAGCTGCCAAAATACAGCTTGGTGAAAACTTTTTTTTCCAAGTAATTTTTTAAAAACTCTTTCTGTATTAACTAGATTTCGTAGTTTCCTGCCAAAATTTATTTTTGGTTTACACAGCAATGACTAGCTGATGTGCAAGAATTATTAACAGCTGGTCTCTATTTATTTATTTATTTATTTAGAGACTGATTGCTTTTTGTCTGATTTTTTTTTGTCTGTTTTTTTTTTTTGTCTGATTGCTTTTAGATTGAAATCTAAACAAGATGATTTCCTGACTACAATATTTCTGTTAGACGCCAATAGAAGTTGAAAAGTTACTTTTGCGAAAACTTTTATTTACATTTATGTAATTTTTTATGAATTGACAATGCTGAAAAGTAATGTATTAAAAAGAATTTTGCCCTGAATATCTCCTGTTCTTGAAATATTTTCAATTGCAGTACAAAGCTGACTTCTCTCCAAGACTGGAAATCTTTTTGTGGTCTTTTAAAAAATGTGAAGTGTAGTAAAAATCAGTAATATTTTGAGGTTTTCATAATCCACTTAGTTATTCAGAGAACCATTGTTTCAAAAATGTTTAGATTTTATCAAGTCTACAGTAATAACATCTAGCTTGAGACAGTACTTTGTCTCTCTCTTACTAATGCTATCCAAACCACCAGACTATCCCAGAGGGAGAAGAACTGGAAGAATAGAGAAGTGTCATGAAGCAATTATCACTGGGCAAACTGCTCCACATCCATGCGTTCAGCACATCTATTTCAATTTGTTTCTGGCACGGAATAATATAAAATCAAGGATTCACACAGAGGAAGAAACAGGAATAATATTCAATGATTTCAAAGTATGCAATAAACCAATTTAGCCAACAGAACAACTATAGATACTTCAGCTGAATGTAATTATGTCAGAGCATCTGGAGAAACATTCTGGGGGCAAGAGGGATTTCTAATATTTAATCCAGGTAGTTGTGTAAATCTATTTATACCTTGCCTTCTGGGAATATACATGTACATTAGACTAATTATATACCCGCTAAAAGGATAAATATATTTGGGGAAAGTTTTTTACATTTGTTTCAATACTAAGCGAAACTGGATGTAAAACCACCTCCAAATGAAATACAAAAGTCATAATTTTTCCAGTTAAAAAACTGCTTTTTTGATTTGGGTTTTTTGGTGGTGGTTTTGGTTTTTTTTTTTTGTGGTGGGTTTTTGGGTTTGGATTTGTGGGTTTTTTGTTTGTTTGTTTGTTTTAAGAAAATAGGCTTTCAAATACTTGGACATTGAAGACACCTTTACAATGAATAATAAAGTGATGTCTGCATGGTATATTTGCCTTGGAGCCTTCGCCACAGTCCACTGTTTTTTATAAACAATTTCTGAATAAACTGCAGACATTGCAGGCTAAGGTGGATAAGCTTCCAACAGAAGGTCCTCTAACAGACAAAAAATAAGCTGGAAGATGTGTTTAGCTGCAAAGAAGCCCAGTACTATCTACATCATTTCCAGAGAGCAAGAATGGACAGAACACATTCAGCCGGTACCAAACTTTCATAGAAAACTCACAGGTGCTGGATTGGGTGTGTTGTGCTGGAAATGCAGGAATTGCCTGTGTCATGGAAGAGACCTGTGGGCATGGGTGAGACTGTAGTCATATTTTTTTTTCGGGAGGGGTAACTGAATTTTCTTTCCCCAAGAATGAGGTGCCACAGACAGAGTTACATACAGGACTTGCTAAAGTTCAGACAGAAAATGAAGAAATTGCCTTGAAATCCTGAGCTGGTGCCACAGACAGAGTCACATACAGGACTTGCTAAAGTTCAGACAGAAAATGAGGAAATTGCCTTGAAATCCTGAGCTGGTGCCAAGATAGGAAGAGTAAAGGCTGGTGCTGCTCCCGAATACATCCTCCCAAGAAACAGGGGCCAGATCTTCACATTGGCCTCTCTCAAGTGGTGGTAGGCAGTAGACATGCTGGGATTCTTAGACTGTGGGCAGAGCAGGTAGTGAGCCATGACCAGCTGATTGCCCTCAGAAATCCACAGTCCCTCCACACTACCTATACGCTTGTGGCCTCCAGCCAGTCTTGACTTTCAAGGGTAATGTTTTGCTCCAAACACAGTGTGTCACAGCACTCTCTCTCACTATAAAAAATGTATTTCAGTTTGAGGCTTAATCTTCCAATTTTGGCCCACACATTTTGCATCTGATAATATTTGGTGGAGTTTTGCTTCCCAAAAAAGGGTGTGTGGATCAGGCAGATCTACCTCATAGGGTGACCAAGGGAAACCATGGCTGCTTGAGGTCTGCTGGGGCCTGGGCGTGTGCTAGCGCAGCTACTGGCATAGAGCAGTAAGTTGCCTTGGACTAAAGCTGGCTTCCACCAAACCTCCTGGGCGTGTCCAATGCTTTCATTTCTAGAACCAACGTTGAGCTGCCTAAGTGGCTCTGCAAGGGGTGAACTTACATCCAGCCGGCCTTATTAGCGCTGACTTGGTACAGGTCATAAGGCTCCAGAGCAGGCCGGCTCTGCTCCAAGTCATTCAAGCATCTGCACTAATGAGAGGCTGAGAGCATGTTTTTAAAGTTTTTTGGAATACACACCTCATCAAGATGTGTTTGGTATCAACGATATTTTGCATTAATGGTGCTGTATGAGCTACACCGCCTTCTGGCGTCTACTGAGCAATGGAGAATGGATTGAGAGTAGCCCTGAGGAGAAGGACTTGGGCATGTTGGTTCATGAGAAGCTCAACATGAGTTGGCAACGTGAACTCGCAGCCCAGTAGGCCAACCATATCCTGGGCTGCATCAGAAGAAGCATGGCCAGAATGTCGAGAGAGGTGATTCTGCCCCTTTACTCAGGTCTCGTGAGACCCACCTGGAATACCGTGTCCAGTTTTGGAGTCCTCAGCAGAAGAAGGACATGGGCCTGTTGGAGTGGGTCCAGAGGAGGGCCACAAAGAAGGTCAGAGGTCTGGAACAGCTCTCCTATGAAGACAAGCTGAGAGAGTTGAGGTCGTTCAGCCTGAAGAAGGGAGGGCTCCAGGGAGACCTTATAGAAACCTTCCAGTATTTGAAGGGAATCTGTGAGAAAGCTGAGGGACTTTTTACAAGAACATGCAGTGATAGGATGAGAGGTAATGCCTTCAAACTGGGTGAGGGGAGATTTAGATTAGATATCAGGAAGAAACTCTTTACTGTGAGGTGAGGCACTGGAACAGGTTGCCCAGAGATGTTGTGGATACCCATCCCTGGAAGTGTTCAAGGCCAGGCTGGATGGGGCTTTGAACAACCTGGTCTAGTGGGAGGTATCCCTGCCCGCAGCAGGGGATTGGAACTCAATTAAGGTCCCTTCCAACCAAAACCATTATATGATTCTACTGTTCAAATATTTAGCAATACTGATCTTTGAATTCAACTGCCTGGAAATGTTCCTGGTCACTGTTGAATTTACTGGTAGCCAAAGAATCTTGAAGCATTTTTTGTCAGTGCATAAGAGATTTTTGTTATCATCTCTCAGACTTGTAGAGGCAGCATGATCTTTCGATCATGCTGGTCATTCAATGTAATAAGAAGAAATGAAGTGTCAGCATATGCAGAAGTAAAGCAAAGTACCTAGATAAGAAGGAAACTCTCATTCAAAAACATACTTGGGAGCGCATCTGGGGCTGAACAACGGGAAATAGTGGTTCAGAGCAAAGGGTTGTTGCCAAGTGAAATTGGTTTGGGATAAGAATATTTTACATGAATAGGATCTTCAGAAATTATTTCAAGCTTTTGCTACTAGTCTGGCTCTTACGATACCTTGATGCCAAAGAGTATCATGTACCTTTCTGCCAGACGTCTTTAGCAGTGGAATTTTTCAGCTCTTGAAATTCCTGAACAAATATACTAATCTTAGTGCTTTTAAGCAATCCTCTTGGTGATTCATCCATTTGAACTTGGACATGATACATACTTTAGATTTATACATGCTTTTATATCTGCTCCAGCTGTACTTAATTTCCCTGTGATTCATTGCTAGGTGTTCTTTGGTTTGGTTTTTTTTTTCCCTTTTTTTTTCTAGTATATCTGCTTGTGCACTCACTCTCTGCCATTTCCCAAGTGAGTATTCCGATTTCATACGCAGCACCTTAAATTTTCTAAGCAGCCTGTTGCAGTTAGAACGAATGGTGATGGAGCTGATGGGACATGCATTCTGAATGGAGCTCAGAACAGTACTGAACAGAATATGGATTCCCACATTCCTCTCGTGCTTTTGCAATAGAGGCCTTGATGCATGGGCCAACAAGCTACAGAGGGAGGCCTTTCACGTAATACTGTAAAAAGTACCTGGCATGTAGAACTACACAGCAGGGGAGAAACTAGGGTAAGGGAAGAATCCCCCCAGGGAATGAACAAGTCCTTAGGGCCTTTCTGATGTTCTGTGTGTCCCAGCTGTGGAATCACTTGTCTGGTTAAATAGCAGCAGCACTCATCTCCTGAACGTAGACACACACTGTGTGAGTCAGTTGCCTAAGGGCTATTTCAGGAACTGTCCCGTATCCTGCTTAGCTACTTATTGTCAGTCTAGAAGAATGGTGACTTCTTATAAGATCTGTATTGTAACTATCAGCCTCATATCTTGGATACCCTGTATACTTTGGAAGATGCTATGTACCTAACAATATAGACATAGAATAGTCCCACTCTAGGTGTCTTCCACTCTGATGTTAACCAAAATTGATTTGAAGTGGCATCATGAAAATGCTTGTATTTAACGTGCATTTTCTGCATGGTCAGTCTCTGGTTATCAATGTTTATGGACATCATAGATAATCCTGCTCTTTGACATGATTATTTTATATTTGGGATTCCTCTTTGCCTGTGGACAAAGCAATTTCATCAAATGACAATTAAGTTGAAATGTCTCACGCAGGCGCATATCCAAATGAACATTGATCAGAAGCAAAATGTTTCTAAATTTCTTCTAATACTGACTATCAGGTCCAGTATCTGTCTCTGAGAATGTGCAGTTCTTTTGATTGTCTTCCTGCCTGCCATCCTGGCTTTCATAAATGGGATGGTGATGGATGCCGATAAAGCACCCACAAAGTAATGAGAGAAAATAATACACTGGTTGTCTGAAAGAGATGAGGTGGGTTCCTATTTTTCTTCATTTCACAGATTCCGTAATAATTTGAAGATGTTCACTTGTATCCATTTGGAAGTATGTACAAGAGGACTCTGAATTTCTAGTGTTTCATACATAACAAAGTTATTATCTTTCATATCTTTTTTAGCTCATAATTGTCTCATTCTTGGATTGTAATGTATTTATATATTATTTTTCTATGTCTATATTTTATGATCAGTTGCTGATCACACATCACACGGTTACAGTTATGATCATGTAAGTTTGGACAAACCACTGATATTAGTTAGAAACTCAGGTTTTGTTACATCTTCCTAAGTGATGTGTGATGATGATAAAATAAAAAATGACATTCTGATGTACATGTTACTGATACCTGGGCTTTATCCCAATACCCATAACCTGCAAAGTAAATAATTTTTTTTCTGGGCAGCTATATTGTATCTAGTTAGCACAGAAATACATGAGGGCATGTGTTTAGGCACAAAAATTAAGGACTGGCATATCCTTCCTTCTGTAATTGAAATTAATCCTACCCAAAAGGTCTGAAAAATAATGAGATGTCTGAAATGAGTCCTTTTTTTTTAGTGCTAATCAAAATACACTGGTATTTGATGGAGTTGGCACTGTTTTTACCAAAAGAAATTCCAAGACCATTCGAGGTCTTGGACCTTTGGACCGTATATCTTGGTCATAATGACCTTCAGTCAAAGTGACTTTCAGTTGTAGGGAACTGGATAATGGATGCTTATGAATCAGTCCAACTCTGCAGCTCATATGGCACATTAATGCTACTTTCACCCCCTTCTGCAGCTTGTACCTTTCAGAACATAAAGAGAACACTTCTTTTGCAGGTGCTTTCAATCTCCTTGTTTTCATGAGTACATTTCCTATCATGTGTGCATACAATCTTATCTCATGAAAGTTCAGAACATATGTTGTAACAACAGGACTGGGGTCTTTAATCTACACTTCATTACAGATTCTTTGGTAGTTTTATAATCCTTTTGAATTTTATACCTGCACAAGAAATATACGTTTCTTCTTTTTTTTTTTTTTTGAGCACATTGTGATGCATATATTACAGTAACTGATTTACTTCCCACTTTCTCCTTGAATAGTGCATGCAAAAATATTGTGTGTGTCAGGAACAGCAGATAGTAGCACTGTTAGAAGTACAGTGAGCATTAGAGGATCTCATTTTATTTCTGCTCCAACTGCTTCTACATACAGGTCAAACCTGTGTTTATAGTATTTTCTTCAATATTTCCTATAAATTTAATCTCTGCAGGGGGTAAAAGTTATTTCATTTTCCACTGTCTTGCACGCTATTTTTCTAGAACCATGTGCTGATTTTAGTGTATAAGACCTTTCAAGTTTAACAGAAGTCCTTTATTGAGATATCAAACATCACATAGTTATTAAAACTGAGTAAAAATATCTTTCTTGAATACATATTGAATAAGAGTGTGTATCCTGAATAATTCCTGAATAGTAACATGTCTTGAAAGGAGCTTAATATTTTCTGCTATCAGATGTTTACTGCTGTTGGCAATATACCCTGTAATTAAGGCTTTCTAGACCTTCCATTAATGATGACAAGTGTCATTCTTGCCAAAACTGAGTTATTTAGGCTCAAAAGTCCTAAGCTCTGGCTGTAGAACGAATCCCAATTCAATTATTTATTTGGAAATGTTCAGTTATAATGCTTCAACTATGTCTGAAAGAGAAACTGAAAAAAAAGCACATTCATTCCCAAACTTCTACATCTTTTGCATTTACATCTGCTCTTGTGGGATCATCAGTCAAGGTTTGCTAAGAAGAGGTTTTAATGGTTGAAAACCTGCAATTTTAGTGACTTGCAATGTCTTTTATTTCCCCACTGCAAATCTTTAACTATGACAAATAACATCATTTTGAGTATGCTTATTTATTCGAAAGTTGATTTTGTGACTTAAAATTTCTGAAGAATCCATTCTCTTCAGGTTCTCCTCATTATTGCTAAACTCTGCCTGCACCATTACAGGAGATAACTGACCACGCTTCCTGCTTAATATGGGTGAGAGTTCAAACATTTCCTCTAGACTTTTTTCCAAAACTACTATTCTTAGATGTCCTGGGCTGAGCTGGAATTCATACCATAGTCTGAATACCAGCAGTGAAAACAAGGGTGGTCTTCCCTCTATGACAGTGGTTGCATCAGAGAGTGCAGAGAAGGGAACTCACTGGTTGAAGGCGTTAACTGATACCAAGTCTGTGAAACTAGGGGAGGGAAGCAAGAACTTCCAACCTGAAGGAAATACAGGGAAGACTGAAGACTATTTGCCTGGAAAAAGGCATTCAGTTAAAAAGAAGAAAGTGACAAGGGAGGTGGTGGGACTGAGAGGAAAATCAGACTTGTGAATGAAGAAAGTAGCTGAACAAACAGTGATAGAGTGGAATCTGATGAAAGGGTGTAGATCAGCTGGTGGGGCGAATTGACTTTGACATGAAGCTAGAAAGGAAAAGTTGAAGGAGTGGAAACTGAAAGAGAGGTACATTAAAAGTGTTAATTTTTGAAACTGACTGGAAATGATTGAAAAGAGAGATCAAACAAAATCAATTACCATTGGGTTAAGTGAGTACCAAAACTTGCACTAGAAAGGAGAATTTTCTTCTGGAATTGGAGAGACAGTGTGATTGTCTAACTGCTGCTGGAGAGAATTTCTTGATTTTCTTCTCATGTTGTTATCTTTTAGTTCAAACAGCAGAGTTTTTGCAGTTAATCTGAAACTTCAAGACCTGCTGATAGTCAATGTAAGTAGCTGTATGAAAAATGAGGGAAAAAGGTATGGGATTTCTTTATATTCTGGGGTAGTTTCTTCCAGTTGTTTTTTTAGACAAAAATTTGCAAAAAGCATAAAAGCAAAAATGTTTTAGAACATTATTAACTTACTGAGAAGTCAAACAGTTTAAAAAAAATAAAATGTAAGAATCAAAGTTGCTTCTAGAGAATTGATTTGGAACTTTTATTACATCGTTGTTACTAATTAAACACTGTGAGGGAGTGTTCTGAGCTGCTGAAAAGCTATCATTTGCAATTCCTATATTGTCAGAATGGCCTCTGGTAATTTTTGCCTGAGCTCATCAGAACTCCCCAAACCCACTTCCAGTCACAGACTGTAATGTTGTATGAAGAAGAGACATGTAAATAAATAGTAATTTTGGATACAGCCACCCTGTCTTGGAGGGCAAAAGGGTTAAAATTTTCCTTGTCAGTGGGCTTTACTCCTATTTGAGAGTCCTGTACACATTTAGTTTATGGGTATAGACAATAACATTATTATCCAGCCAGAGTTTTTTAAGTTCAAGTTGACATACTACTTTTTTTTTTCTCTCTGCCCAAATTCAGTTACAATCATTCATTGTTGCAAGGATAAGTAATATTACCTATCCTAAATAAGTAACAGCTTACCACGAAAGTGCCTCTAGAGTTTACATTGTTAACAAACTAATTCAATTTTATTTTTAATAATGAAACATGCTCAGAAAAACAAGGAAGAGTATTATTTGCAGTAATATTGATCAGACTAGTTTGTCAGATGTGCCTGATAAGTATGAGGAATCCAAAAGACATATATGTCAGATCAGATTTGGGATTTGAAAGTTATTTTATAGCACTTAGAATAAATCTCCTCCTGTATTATATGCCTTTTGTAACAGTTCCCTGTATACCTTTAGAAGGTGACAATCAATGACACCAATCTGCCTGAAAAAATGCATCCCAGTTTGAATATGCCTGTAATAGTGACAGAAAGCATGGATTGGAAACTCTCTGCAAACTGAGAAATTGGACGAGAGCCTTTTTCTAAACTCAGCAAGGAGTAATTGCTCATAGCTGTCCAACTGAGTCTGTTACTTTAGAAGAAAAGAAATCTAAGAATAGGTTTATAAAGTACGCAATAACTCTCTCCCACAGGCATAACAGAGTTCAGGCATCTAAATGCCTTTAAAAACCTGGCTATACGCTCAAGGTGGACAAAAAAATGTAGAACAGTCTCTACAAGCAGAAAATTCTTTTGTTTAAAAAGAATTCCAAGCTTAACATTGTTTTGTTACTGTTCTGTGAAAGAAATAAAAAAGTCTTTGGGATCTGGATGGGTTGGATCCATGGGCCAAGGCCAATGGTATGAGGTTCAAAAAGGCCAAGTGCTGAGTCCTGCACTTGGGTCACAACAATCCCATACAGCGCTACAGGCTTGGGGAAGAGTGGCTGGAAAGCTGTCCAGTGGAAAAAGACCTAAAAGTGTTGCTTGACAGATGGCTGAATATAAGCCAGCAGTGTGCCTGCCCAGGTGGCCAAGAAGGCCAACAGCATCCCGGCCTGTATCAGGAAGAGTGTGGCCAGCAGGACTAGGGAAGTGATCGTCCCTCTGATCACGCCTCAAATACTGTGTTCAGTTTTGGGCCCCTCACTACAAGAAAGACATTGAGGTGCTGGAGCATGTCCAGAGAAGGGCAACGAAGCTGGTGAGGGGTCTAGAGCACAAGTCTTATGAGGAGTGGCTGAGGGAACCGTGTTTGTTTAGCCTGGCGAAAAGGAGGCTGAGGAGAGACCTTATCACTCTCTAAAACAACTTGAAAGGAGGCTGTAGCAAGGTGGGTGTCAGTCTCTTCTACCATGTCACAGGCGATAGGACAAGAGGAAACTGCCTTGAGTTGTGCCAAGGGAGGATTAGATTGGATATGAGGAAAAATACCTTCACCAAAGGGTTTTCAAGCATTGGAACAGGCTGCCGAGGGAAGTGGTTGAGTCACTGTCCTTGGAGATATTTAAATGGTGTGGTGCTTAGGGACATGGCTTAGTAGTGGATTGGGCTGTGTTAGGTTAATGGTTGAATTCTTAAGGGTCTTTTCCAACCTAAATGTTAATATGATTCTGTGCTTTCTGGTTTTATTCCACATAAAGTAGCAAAGGCATCAATGCCAGGATAAATATAGGTAGGTAGATTAGTTGAAAAGAGGAACACCCAAGTGTAATTATCTGTCCCAAATACAACAGAGACTTGAAGCTTAGCACCCATCAGCCCATACAGAGCTGTAATCAGGAGGCTGTTGTTCTGTGTCTCTTCTAAACCGTCATGAAAATACCAGTGATACAGTTTCTGTCATGTTTTCATTCATAAAAATAATATTTATCATGGAGAATAATTTTGTCACAAAGAAGGCGATATGGAAAATCTTAAACCACTTTTCTCAGAAAGCAATAAGGATGATTGGCCTAAATCTCCCATAAAATGATCACTGAGAACAGGTTTCAGTAAATAAATCACCTTGTTTCCGTTATTCATTACAGCTTACAGGAATACTTAATTCCTTAAATAATAAATAAAACAATTTAGATGCGTATGTTTCAGAAAACGAAGGAATTATTTTCATGCCCATTTTAATTGCTGTGTTGTTTTTACATTGGTTTTCAAAAGTCATGTTGTGATACCTGTGTTAATATAAAAAAAAGTAACTTCTCATGTGCAACCTATCCTTTCCCCTGTTATACTGAATGATATTGCTCCAGAAAGAGAAGTACTGTTTTTTCATCTTCCTAACTGGTCAGCCTATCTTGTAAGTAAGTCACAGGCTGAAATATCAGCATGTTCAGAAGAAACCAGTTTACAATTGCACTTCCCTCAGGAACAAAATGGTAAAACAGGCAATGGAGCAATACTGTTCTAGCTAAATCCCATAGAGCAACAGACTGCCAAGGCCATAGCATCTTAAAAATCATAATGAAATGACAGGGACAAATTCTTTTTGTCTCACTGTTTCTGAGCAGGTTCATAACCTGAAAACATGCCAGTAAAAACTGATGACTTTTTAAACTAAGCAGATATTAAATGTAAGTATATGGAATCTAAACCATATTTTAATGCAGAGATTGAATAAGAACCCCAACAAACCACACAGCAGCAATGGGTAGATATGATGACGACATTCACAAGCCTAGACACTCCACACAAAACCCAGAATCACAAAAGCATTTTCTTTCATTATTAGCCATTGAGGTAAGTTAATCAATGCAGCTTTCTTTTCCATTGCTTTTGGAATGATGGAGTCATACATTTCCCTGATCTCTAAGACTATAGGAATGAAAAAAGACAAATATTGTCCCAAATGGGGAATTGGAAAAAAATAATGCTGCAGAAAACTTCTTTCTCTACACTCTAGTCCACCTTCATGGAACAGTAATAATAAATGTTCAAAGATTTATTGTGGTTTGATGCATTGCTCACAATAATATAACTTCATCTCTGGTGAGAATGAAAAGTACACAACACTTTCATGAAAGTAAACTTGTGTACTTATAATGAAAGCGTGCTTAAGTTGGTGTGGGTTTTCTTATTATTATTGTTTTATTATTCTGGAGATAGGAGAAATAGGATACTGGAAGAACTCCCAAATTAAGCTTTTTATGTGCTCTGTGGCTAGAATACTTGGTTAGAGTTTTGGAAAAGTACATTATTTTTTGAATCAATCTTTTCTGTTCTGAGAGTCTCTATACTTCTCATTCTGTCCCAGTCATGTTCTTGAATGGAGGAACCTCTACTATTTATCAAATATTTCAAGCTGTTGCTGCCAACTTTCTATTCTCATTTACTGAAGGTACTCTTTAAAAATATGGCTAATCACATTTCTATGTTATCTAAGAAAAAAATATTCACAATGAACATAGGTTTTTTTATATATAGCAAGGGATTTTTTGCAGCTGTGCAAAGCTTCTATGATTTATTGTTTTTTAATCTTTTGTTAGACATATGAAAACTATTTTTACTCTCAATTAATGTTACACAACAGGAGGAATCCAGTTTGCTTGTGGAAATTTAAAACAAAATATTTACAGTTCAAGACAAGTACGGTTCTCCAGGTAAATTTAGACACTTATGTGAAAGAAAAGTGCTTCCATTGGTTTCAGTGCTACAACAAACAGAATGTTAGGTGAGAAGTATATTCATCATTGGTCAAAAGAATATCTCATTCCAAACTAGAGGACCTATTCATTACACTTTGATGTGCTTTTTTCTGAAATGTTTTGGTACAAAATGCCAACCAAGTTACATCTTTAAGGTATAGCTGTGTTTTCTGCCTCATGGTAAACACTACTGGGCTCCCCAGTTCAAGAAAGACAGGGAACTACTGAAGAGAATCCAGCGGATGGCTATGAAGATGATCAAGGGACTAGAGCACCTCTCTTATGAGGAAAGGCTGAGATACCTGGGTCTGTTTAGTCTGGAGAAAAGACTGAGAGGGGATCTTATCAATGCTTATAAATACCTACAGGGCAGGTGTCAGGGGGTTGGGATCAAACTCTTCTCAGTGGTGGCTGGTAAAAGGACAAAGGGCAATGGACACAAACTGCAACATGGGAAATTCCATCTCAACCTGAGGAAAAACATCCTTACTTTGAGGGTGGCAGAGTACTGGAACAGGCTGCCCAGAGAGGTGGTGGAATCTCCTTTGGAGGTATTCAAAACCCGCCTGGATGCGTTCCTGTCCAGCCTGCCCTAGGTGAACCTGCTCTGGCAGGGGAGGTTGGACTAGATGGTCTCCAAAGGTACCTTCGAGCCCCTACAATTCTGTGTTTCTGTGATTCTTTTGAAGGGCCTTTAAAATTCTTCAAATTTTTGTGCTACAGAGGAAGGTGAATTAAAAAATACTCAGATTTAATAAACAAAGGCTCTCTGTCTCTCTTGACAATGAGAATTTTTGTATCTACCTACCGATCTACCTGCCTACCTATGTATCTATCTATATGTATATAGATATATATAAGTACGTATGTATCCATGCATATGGATATCTATGTGATATATATGTATATATGTGTGTATGGGGATATGTATGTACATGTATATATGTATATATGTACATACATATATAATTATTAAATTATAATTATTAAAACAAATAAACTAATAGAATAAAATTATAAAAAGAAAACACGTTGGTTGAGAACACTAGAAATTTGGGCATCATTTCAGAAAAGCACTTAAATGTGTGCTTAAAAGGAAAGTTACTTCATTCAAGACAGACAGTAGACAGTGCATGAGACAATGTAGAAGACTGTCTCAAAAAGTAAAAGATCCCAAGACAGTTAGAATTTGGCAAGAGAATAAAGCCTCAAAAATCAAGCAAATGGAAATTGGCCAAGACTGAATGAACAGAGTTTTTGGGCAACTAAGTTGTTTGGAAAGTTGTAATTGAACTTGCAAGATGTGTTTCAAAGTTTATCGAAAAATTACATCTGTGAAAATCTAGATGACATTATCAGCATGGAGTCCTACTAGCTGGAAAGGTCACTAGATAATAAGGCAGTCTAACAAGTCATGATTAATTTAATAGAAAAAAATTATTCAATCTTCCTGCTAAAAAAAAGAATCCAAGAGAATGAAATTAAGAGCAATTGTTAGATGCAAAACATAGTAAGATGAAACAGAAACAAACAAACAAAAAAAATTAAGCATGTCCTCACACAAAACACACATGAGCCGTGTGGAATACTATGCCACAAGATGTTGTGGGCTTGATGTATTTATTACTGAAGTTCAAGAAGGAACTTAGTAAACCTGCTGCAGCAAAGTCCAGCAACTATTAAATACAAAAGGTTCAACTTATTTACTTTAACTTTGGTATTGAATGTCGTTTCAGACACCCTAGAAACTTGCAGGTGGATGTTGAACCTGAAAGAGGCCTTTCTTTTCTTGACCAGAGCTGGTGAGTCAGCTATAGTTATAGGTATAGTTAGTTATAGTTAATGAACTGACATATAGTTAACTGACATATAGTTAATACCAACTTTATACTTGGGTACTTCAGACAACACGGGGCATTCGTGCTCATGCATCTGAGCTCCGGATGTTTACTTTAGCATGAACTGAATCTCTCTTGAGGTTCTATTGAATGTCTCGACTAGACAGTTCATTAAATATATGTCAGTCCATTAACTATAATTAAAGTTTAGACATCTAGCTCACATCTAAGCAGTGGCATGGAGATGTCAAAATGAAAATGTATTAATGTTTTGCTAAATACCAAAAGCAACTACTTCTGGCTCAAGAAATCCCTGAGTTACAGACCGACAAGAACTAGGAAACTATTCCAGGAAATGATCAATGATCACTGTATTCTTCTTGTTTTTGTAAGTCCTTACCTAAGCAGCTACTACTAGCCAGTGGCGACAGATGACAGGTAAAGTGGATTAGATTGATGGACCCTGAACTGTCTTATTATAGCAACACAGATGCCCTTGTGTTGTTTTCTGGGAACATAGTGTGTTAGGACCTAAGATCAAGTTAGCATAGGAAAAAAAAAGAAAAGTAGGTAGTCCCTTGAATTGTTTGATCTACTTGATGTGAAACCATGAACACATGCAAAATACCAAGGTACTAATAAGCCACATATCTGAAACAGATTATTTTCCCCATTCGGTCTCATAAATTGCCCCTGTACTGGAAACCTTTCTACCTTTACCTCACAGCTATTTCCAACACTTTCTTCACGTGTTCTCTCAAGCTCCATTTATAGCAACAGTTTACACAGACCAAGAGCACAGGTTTGATCACTGACGTATGGCTGTCTTCAGTAATGGCTAGCACACACTGGCATGATTTTAATCCACTTTTCCAGATGGAGTCTAGGAGTGATTAGAAGAAGAGAATACACCACAGGCTGTTCTCAACAAGTAGGATGAACAATAACTTTTTTTTTTCTTGGAAGGAAATGGAGGAAGACCCACTTGACTTTAAAATACCTTGATATTCATATTCTAATCAGGACCTATAAGGCTTTATTTACTAATACAGATGTAACTGAGTGGAGGTTTTTTCCCAGGAATTGTTTAAACCACTCCTCAAGCAAAGCTCTGAGCTAGCCCAGGCTACCAGAACATATCACAGGTTTATTATCCTTTTCTCTCTTACCTTTGTGCTTCCCTTGTGCTTATTTTCATGTTTGTGTTTTAACTGTCCTCTATTACTAATCCTACCATGAGCTTCAGGTGATTAGGTCAATCTTAGTGTTCATACAAAACCTCACCGTGCGTTCTGTGAAGCCACTAGTTCAGATGAAGATCCTATGAATTCTGCTGCTGTAATCCTCTCTCCCCACACGGGCAGGTGTTTTTTAATAACAACTGCATCCCGATGCAGTACAAAGAAAAGGTATTTCCTGTAAATAATGCATGGATTCTCAGAAAAGTGTACACCACAAAAAGTTATAGCTTTATCTCTAGAAGTATAAAGAACAAACTCTTTGGGGAAACAACATATTTTTATTCTTTTCTCATAAATTGCCTAGCCCACTGATGTCCACTGGAATGGAGATGAAACAAATCAATGCAGTTACCATATTGCAACACCAATACATGCACTGGGTTCTACGTATACTAATGTATGCTGCAGTGATAAATCTGATTATTAACCTGATAAATAGAATGTCATTGCTTGTGAATAGTTACGTTTTTTCAATTATGGGTGTATTTGATAGCAACAAAGAAAACTTTATATTTCCAACAAGTTTTAAAGTGCAAAGAATGAGTTAAAATCTTAAAAACCTGACATAATGGAAGTAATTTCTCAGATTGCTACAAAGATCACTCTCATAAGCCACAAGTTGGTCACCTAAGAAACTTGGGAATTTGTGATCGGGAGATATAAGACAACTATATTTAAATTCACACTAAAGGACCCATAATGTGATCATTTCAGTTTTTCATAAATTGTTTTTCAAAAGTTCCTAACTATATACAATGTTTTCTATGGCTTTCTGCGCCCTAAAGGAAAAACGATAACAGGGTTTGTGACTGACCCTGCTTGACAAGTGATTCGAACTATGTCTCACATAATTGCATGTAGCAAATATTTTAGAAAATATTGTACAAAAAGGAAGTCACAATCCTTTTTTCACCTATTTTTGACAATGGTTATTTAAACTACATGCATTTTTTAATTCAACAAGCTCTACAAGCCCATGCAAAGAAAAAATTGCAAACAGATATAACTGTGAAATTCTGAGATAGAAAATCTTAGTGAATTGCAAGCTGACCTTCATTTACACTATAGGAATAATGATTTTATTTGAGAAATTATGTGGTTGGACTAATTAAGTGCACTTTTAGATCCACAGGGAACTTGAGTAAGTTTTGCTTTCAAGGAATCAAACATTCTCAGAGAAGCTTAACATTTCTTTCTTTGTGAAAGTCACGTTATAGAAAAAGAGATTTCAAAAAAGGGAGAAACAATGTAGAAAAGTAGCTAACTGGTATTTCCTCTAGGCAATATCAAGTCCAAGATAAAACAACAGGAAATTTAGAGTTAAGGAGCATTGCTCCTAACATTCAGTTGTATTATCGGTGTAGCTGACAGGCAGGCTACAGTACACAGTCTTTTTACCTTTAAAATAAGTGAGTTGCATTTAAGTAATGATATCTATCGATTTAATTCCTTTGTGTGCTGGTTCCTGGTAACAGACCCCCTATTAAGTCAACAGATGAGCAGACCTAAAATGAGCTAGAGATGAAATCCAAAGGAAATAGAAAGCTTTAATTTACGACAAGGCTTAGCAGAGTATATGCAAAAATTAATTTCATTTTTTTTCACTGTAAACTATAAATAGACAAAATACAGCAAGTTACAGATGAAATTACATTAATTAATCTGTCGTGTGTTATTAACATAAAGTTCTGAATGTTAATCATAGAAAACAGATTTTGGAGATGAAAGTAGTCAGTGAAAACTGGTGCCATGTACTTATGTGCCAAATTAATACAGAAGGTGGTAAACTTGTTCTTTGATATGTGTCAGAAATATTTAAATAGTGTAAATGTTCCAAATTTAAATATATATTTATTTAACTTGTTAAAGGAGGAAAGTTCTAACTTTAGATTGTACTGTATATTTTTTTTTCCTGCATACTGTATTGATTGTCCTATTCAGTATGTGGAGTTAGGACATTAAGAAACATTAACAGTGTGAATGTCTCTCATCAAACAGAATCATCTGAAAAAACAAAGTGCACAATGGATAAAATATTTAGAACAGATTTACATTTAATTCCTCTCAAAAAGGTACAAAAAAAGACTAAATAATAATAAAAAAAAAAGACACAAATAAGAATTGCGTAGTTATCATCTCATATCAGATGCATCAATGGGACTTCTTCTGCAGATGGGACTTCTCTGTCTGTAGACAGAGCTGCAGATATTCCATTAGAAGGGTTCTGGGCTGTGCTGTTTGCTTCTGTGTAAAGTTTTTCAGGAACGTATAAAATTACTTATGCTTTGTCTCCCATATCAGTGAAAAGCAATAGTTCACCACTGAAGAATTTGTCATACTACTAAGGTAAAGACTTTCCTTTTGTTAAAAGAACAAATAATCAACCCACCTAATTTTTATCAAGAGGACACAATATGGAAATCTCTGCTTCAATGTACTGTATTTATACGAGAACAGTTTTGGAGAAACTTTGAAGATGTGTCCATATAGATAAGTAAAAGGCCTAGTTGATGACTATTCATGCTGTTTAATTCCTAACATGGTTCCTGTTAATGATTTTGGTCTTTCCCATCTACTACAGTGCCAGATGATGCCTGGGCATAACTCCGGAGATAACTTATGCCAGGAATATTTCCCATAAGTTTGGATGCAGTCATCATCTTTTTTGGATGCAAGAGGGTTTATCTGTGAGCCAAGCTGTACCTGTGACTTTATGCCTTGCTTTTAGTCTGTTTCCATTTGCCGTCTAAGTGTACCCAGAGGGATGGTATCATCTATCTTTGCACCCCAAAGAAAGCACAGCTAAATGTAAAATATTTCCTGAATATGTTTGTGTAAACTGTTGTACCAGGTCTGGCTGGGATGAAGTTAACTTCCTTCATAGCAGCAAATATGTTGCTGGGCTTTATATTTTTGGCCAAAAGTGTTGATAACACACCAATGTTTTAGATATTGCTCAACAGTGCCTGCACAGTGTTAATACTTTCTCTGTTTATCACTCTGTCCCCCCAGTAAGTAGGCTGAGGGTGGGCAAGAGGCTGGTAGGTGACACAGTTGGGACAGCTGACCCCAACTGACCAAAGGCAAATCCACGACACCATATGGTGTCGTGCTCAGCAATAAAACTGCGTGGGTGCAGGGCAGGGAGTACTTCTGAGGTAGCCATTGCTCAGAGACTGGCTGGGTATGGATCTGCTGGTGGGAGGTGGTGAATGATTGCCGGTGCATCACTTGTTTTGTGAGGTAGGTTTGTTATTTTTTTTCCCATTCCTTTTCCTTCACTTATTAAACTGTCTTTACCTCGACTCACACATTATTCTCACTTTTGCCCTTTTTACTCTCTTCCCAATCCCACTGCAGGGGGAGTGAGTGAGAAATTGGGTTGGGGCTTAGGTACCAGACAGAGTCAACCCATAACAACTGGTTTTTAGACTCCCCACTGACAGAGTTGTACAACCTCACTAACTATCTAGATTAAGGCTGGCTTTTCAGAAAGGCATTGGGGTTTTTTTCCCGATGTGTAGTTTAACTCTTCATGCTGCATCTTAAAACCCATTAACTCTTGCCCTATCCACAGTGAGCTTAAATGCAATTTTGTTATTAACTGCTGTAGAGATTTTTGCAGAGAAATCTGGGGACTGACATGAAGGAAGTATGAATGGAAATATGTGCTTGAAAACACCAAAAAAACCTGCACACCACAGGGTTGTAAGTGTGGCCTGTATTGATAACGGATGTCTTGTTAGTGAAGAACTTACATAGAAACCTCAGAAGGGTGTAACCAGGGTTGCAGTGTATCATATATATCAGTCTTTTTAGCCCATCGGTATACCAGTGAAAGAAAAACCTACAATGGGCAGCAGTGGCCTAAGATTTAGGGAAGCTGAGTTAAGCAAGATTCTGGGAAAAACAACCACCCAGCTGCTGACTCCTAGACTGTATGAAAGATCTGTCAACACATTAGAGACAAGACAAGGACTTTTCCCTTGTTCTCTGTCTTGTACACAAGTGATCCTGAGCAGACCAGTTAGAGCATTGAGCACAAGTGAATGAAATCTATGAGAGTACAAGTGTGAAATATCAATCTATTTGCTTACTTTGTGGGGGAAAGAAAATCACCTTCCTTTTCTAGAAGACCTTGCTTCGGGTTTGATTACAGTGATTTCACTACAATTCCTCTGTGAGCTACCACAACATATTTGATGTTGTATATATGTTGATATAACAGCACCTTCCAGGCTTTCCTTCTCTGACTCTGCAGCCCAAATGTTTTAAATTTTTTCCATAGGTCATGTTTTCTATAGCTTGTTGTTGCATTTGGACAATTATCAATATGCCCATGCCCTGTTCGGGTCATGTCCATTCCTAAAATCTCACCGTATTGGACTCAGAATAGAGGAAGGCCAAGTGGATAAAAAACTCCATCTGGATCCCTTCCGATCTGAATTATTCTGTGTTTCTTTGGCTCTGTGCTCAAAGTAAATAATTGGAAGGGAAGAAATAGTGAAAAGGAAGGTGAAAGGAAGGAAGGTGAAAACGCTTTTAGAAAATAGTTCATATTGCACTGTGGCTTGTATGTTCCAACACAGAAACTGTTTCTTCACAATACTGCAATAAATGTTGGCAAATGTTCATTTTGCAGCCCATAATAACCCTCAGGTCCTTTTCTGCATTTCTATTTTACATTTTGCATCTGCATCATAGTTTGTCCCTGTCTAAATACAATCCTTTCTTCCTACTGAGTTATATTTTACTTAAGCATACTACTACAACAGGTCAATTTGTTTAGAAATTTTATCTTATCTTCCAAAGTATTTGCACACCTAGAGTTTCATAACATCTGAAAATTTAATAAAGAGGCTCTTTCTTCCACTGTCATGAGTGAAAATATTGCAGAGCCTTGGATAGACTTTTGTGATATCACACAATAAGCATCTTTTCACTCTGACAATAAGCCACAGCTAATTCTTTCCTAAAATAGTTTTCCATCAGTTTCATGTTCATATTACTCTTGTTTAATCTGGACAGTATTTCCCTTGATTGTTTATAAGAATGTCATGTGATAACTTCCAAAGCCCTTCTAAAATAAAGATGCACGACAACACTAGTCTTCCTCTATCCACAGGATGCATTAAAATGTAATGGGTGTTTAATTGGAGAGTTCGAGTTTCTGCCTATATCTATAATGTTGCTAATTACAGAGTGGCAGAGTTCAGTATTTCTGGAAATTCATGCTTTCTGGAGGTATAGAATAGAATTCTAAATTTCACCATTATTTGATATGGAAAAGATTAATTGAAAGTACTGCCTGTCTCTTTGAATTAAAACCAATTTACCAGTACAGAGTGCTGACATCACTTAAATTCACTTCCTATTCAGTTTTCACTTGCAACTAACTGGATTTTTTTCTAGAAAATAATTTCGATTTAACTGAATGAGTACTGAGATGTAACTCAAAGTAAGTGATATTTTTGTCACGATGTGTGTTTTTCTTAGCAGTGACAAAAGTTTGTTTGTGCAGAGTACTGGAGGTAAAGAATACCAATAGCTTCTACTGTCACTACGTTGATATCAGCATCCAAGAATAAACTACCATTTACATTAGATATACTCTCGGAAAAGTAAAAACATAAAAGACAGATTTCACATAAACTCATTTAACTGCAGAATCTTTGGCTAAAGGCCTGAAACCACTTCCTTCTGAACTATTTTATCATATAATGCAATGTCATATTCTGTCAATGATGAGGTCCTCTGTGTCATTTTTCCCAGTGGCATTAATATCCCTAAGATTCAAAGACATCACGTGTCATAGCACTTGATGCCTATATACATCATGAGCTGCAATGCTCGTTAGCCCTCAGAAGCAGCTGGAAGAAGGAGCAGGAGTGTGCCTTCAGTCTTTTACTTAACTATTCATGCAACACTCAAGGTACCATCAGTAGTAACAGAGAAAGGGAGGCCGTTTGCAATTCAAAGTAACATTTTGCTAAAAGAAATCCATAATCTTTAAAGAACACACAAAAGACTCTGTAAAGCTATGTGGTGACTCTAAGCAGAGCCGTAGGTAGTGAGTAAACTGCGTCATTACTGATGCATCTCTACTTCAGAAAGACTTTCCTGAGGCTTTCATTTTTCCATTCAAACTTTGTCACAAGGAAAGGCACAAGGAAGGCATTTGATGTTGGGTTAAAACAAAGGGTAGAAGGAACAAAGCCTGATTATTCCCTGGTTTACGTTCCTCTGATTCCATGGCCTGCTCCATGTCACTTTGGTAGGGATCTAAGGGCAGCGTGCCTACAGCCCAGCGCTACACGGCCCGATGGAGGTGCTACAATGAGCTGCCCCCTGTTGGCCAACAATGTTGCTAGTATGTTTTCCCAGAAGTCCAGCTCTGCTGAAATTGTCTGAAGCTTACCAGACGTGTGTCTTGCCCTATTTTGCTAGAGTTTCAAAAGCTGCACGGACTGGGAAAGAATACTGGCAGATGAGGTAAAATTCCTTCCCTTCGTGCCTAGACCTATCCAAATGAGAATTTAATGGTTTCCAAAATGCTTTCAGGAGAAAACTGCCATCATAGAAAGAACAGAATGAAAATGTTACACTTTGCAACTGCTGATAACCTGCCTTGTCTGATAACACACGATTTCCCAGACTTTGCATGGGGACTAGACTTGTCTCTGCGGTAATGAAAAAATGTGAGAAGCCGCACCCTAAACATAAGCCTGTTTTAGAAGAATGCTGGGAGTTCTGCTGCTGGTAGAAATCCCAAAATGAATGGCTTATTTTGGGAGATTGTTAAAAAACATGTGAGGAGAACAGTTTAATTTTGCTTCTTGTTTCCAGTCTGTTTCTATTTAAGAGTTGGCAAGTACAGAATGACAGTTATTTTTTGATTCAAAGAATGTAGATACCTCTGTGTTGTCTTCCTCTTAAGTAAAAGTAATCCCACAAGAAAGGAAAAAAGATGCTCCTTTCACTTCATTTTCAATGAATGACTTGCTTATGCTTTGCTAGGAAGAGGTCAACACCTGCCCCAGGGAGCCCAGTCTCACAGGGCAAGGAACATGAATCTGAACAAGGTGGGTAACAAGGGCAAAAGTACCTTAAAGAATGTACTTTTCTGGTGCTCATGGGATGCATTTTGCAGCTCAGCATTCACACATCACAGGGTGCTGACACCTACAGGAATTCAGTTAATGATGTGGGGTTTTGTAAATCTTCTCACTGGTAGAGACAATGATATCCTCAATAAACAAAGGGCCTATTAAAAGCCTGTTCAAAACGTAAAGTAAAAAAAAAAAAAATAAAAAATGAGCTACAGATATAGATCTACTTTGTTCTGTTCAGTTTCCCTACTAACAAGAAAATGGAGAATCCTGTCATTTCGTCTTTTTTAAGACTTTAGTCATCAGCTGGAATAGCTGTAAGAATTTGATAGTGTAACTTGGAAATAATCAGTCAGAACCATTTAATTTTTTCAGCAAACCTATTTGAGAAGGTGAGGACATAGAAAAAAGAACACCACTGAATTTTCCTTAGTTGTTTGGGGGATTGCAATGAATATCCTTATACCCTTATTCTCCTCCCATTGCAGTCCTTGCTCTATTTCTGACACATCATTAACTGGAAAATCTCTGCAAGCTGTGTCAAGATCTGAAGCCAGATCCATCCACCCTGTGGTCAAGTGCTTTTCTGCATTCCTTCCATAGAAGTTTCATTCACCTCTAAGGTTCATGGGCAAAATGCAGGCCCTGAGGGCTCTCTACTGTCTTCCTGCCCCATAAGACAGGGTAAGCAAGTCCCATAGCAGAAAAAAACTAAAGCTGTGGCGTTATATATCACCACAAAGTATTTTTGGTAACTTTTTAAATTCAGGCTTGAATTTTCAGAACCAGTTCATGCCATGTATTTGTGTCCTGACAACATTTAATGACAGAGCATTAGACAGTCCATCCTGTATCTCATTATCCGTACCAAAAGAGCTAATTGAGTCACACCATATATAGACAGTGCAACTGACGCAAAAGTAAGGTTTGAGCTTAAACGCTTACTGCATCCAGTACAGGAAAGACAAAGACTTTTTAAAATGGGTCCAGAGGAGGGCCACAAGAATGATCAGAGGGTTGGAGCACCTCTCCTATGAAGAAAGGCTGAGAGAGCTGAGGTTGTTCAGCCTGGAGAAGAGAAGGCTCCAGGGAGACCTTACTGCAGTCTTTCAATACTTAAAGGAGACTTATTAGAAAGAGGAAGAGAGGCTTTTTACCAAGGTCTGTAGAGACAGGACAAGAAGAAATGGTTTAAAACTGAAAGGGAGTAGATTTAAATTAGACATAAGAAATTTTTTTACGATGAGGGTGGTGAGAGGCTGGAACAGATTGCCCAGAGAAGTTGTGCATGCCCCATTCCTGGAAACATTCAAGATCTGGTGAAAGATGTCCCTTCCCATGGCAAGGGGGTTGGACTAGATGATCTTTAAAGGTTTCTGTCAATCCAGCTTAGTAGACAGAGGGACTGTTACTAATGCTTTTAACACCTTGCTATTGCCCATCTTTTAAAGAGAAGCCCCAAACCAGCTAAATGGTGAAAGCTTTTGGTAGTAAACACACATGTGACTCAATATCTGGTGCCTGTGCTAGGAACAACATTCCTCTGCTCATTGTTCTTGCTGCTGTCATTAACAATTCATCTTGCAGCAACATAGCTGCTACAAGTCTACTAGGAAATGTATAATTTCTCCCATTCCTCTTATTAGGAACCCTGGTGCCTAAAATGGGCCTAAGAGCAGGCAGATGCTAAGAGGCTTGATATTTAGAACAGTCTCCAGCTCACTTTCAGCTGGATAAAAGTTGCACATTTAAGTATGAGCCATGAGCATAACACAGGACCGACAAAAAATAAGGAAGCATCCTCAGATGGCACATTAGGTAACTGGCATGAATCACTGTAGCTCCATCTTGATTTTTTCTATATCGATGGCTTATCAGTGTATATGTTATACTGAGGTTACTAATGTTAGAAGACTGAAGGTCAGTGAGCTGAATCTCTTGACAGAGAGTGAATTTTTCTTTGTGGATGTCACTCTAACTGTTTATTGCTTTAACCATCCAATTGAAGTTGCTTTAAGTATTACGGACTTTTCCCTTTTTAAGACAATCACTTACAAAATCTGAATTGTTATTAATTTCTCTTTAAAGACATGCTTAACATGTCATGCACATAAAAGACATGCAAATACAGAAATACAGCAATATCCTTTTATCTCTCCAGAAGTTCCCTACCACCGGAGTTGTACTGTATTCACCCATATAATTTTAAGCTCACAGGAAAGAAACTGTTTTGAACAAACCTCTGATAAGGACCTAGGGAAGAACTATAAAGTGAAGAGTTTGCAGGTAACGCTTAATGGGGAAGACTGAAAAAGCTAATATGTATTATAATTGAATAGGAAAAAACCCCATATATATAGTGATAAAAAAACATTTTTATAAGAAAAAAAAAGGTTTTTTCATAAGAAACAAACCTGATAGATTTTTATATGCACCTCAACACTGAAGAAGGTTACTTAGTAATCTTCAAAGTCAAACCTTTGAAGTGCAAAGGCGTTGGATTATTGGCAATGACTTGTCAGGATAAATTGGCGTAACACCATGGAAAAGCTTCCTCACCTGTGGAAAGGTGGGAAGGACAGAACAATGGATATAATGTAAACATCACCCCCTAGTCACATTTAAAGAACAGATGTAACCTCCTTGTACGCAGATGTGGCAGAAAGATGCCAGGTGGGTTGTCTCGAGTGTTGCTAATACCCAGGATGCTGTAGCTGAGGTTTGATTCCTGCTCCCAATTACGCAAGCACAGGCACAGAATAATTCCAGAAAAGTTCAGAGCTGCTATTAACTCAATTTATCTGAATCAGGTTATACTTACTGAGACCTAAGGCAGCATTATTATACTGTTAGTTTTCCTACTCTGCTAGAATTTTGAGGGTTTTTTTCGCGTCTCTCAAAATCATAGAACTTTTTTTTGAGATAACAGAAAACTCTATAGGCACTGTCCAAGGAATTGATACTTGCTCCCACAAAATAAGTCATAAACCTTGCAAAAAGACTGACTCCTAAGAGGAAGTATTTTCCCCTTTGAAATTATTTGTCATTTCTCTATTGATTTCTTTGTATTTCAGTCCCAAGACTTACTTTCTACACTAGCAGAACCTTTGAAAGAGCTATTAAGTCAGATTTTATACAATCATTGATTTAATCTAGGATCATTAAACCTGGATATTGTAAAAGTGAGACCATAGATATTTTGGAAGCTGAGATTTTCCTTCAGTGACATAGTATTTCTGCTCCAGGAAATCGTTCAGAATGTGAAGACCTTTACCTCAATGTTCAGGAAAGCCTGCTTATATATTTTTAAGTAACAAATGATTCTTTGAAAAAATTGATATCCCTGAAACTTGTATTTATTATTTAACAGTCAAATGGCATCTGAAACATCCAAGAAAGATCTTTAACCTGTCTACTGAAGTTATTTTAAAATTATAGTTGTTTTCTTCAATCAAGATGAATTATCCTTTTTTTTAACCTTTCATCCTCTACTCATGTCTCGTCTGCTTAAAACTGTTTATTTTAAACTAAACCTTGACGTGATTACTCAAGATTCAGATCAATTACTTTTAATTTCAAAGCCTGCAAAAAGCTTCTTTCAGCACCGTGAGACAAAGCTGAGTTTTGCTTTCCCCAACATGAAGGCAAAATAAGCTTTTTTCTCCTCTTCTTGGAAATGAAATACAAATCTGTGGTGGCAGACGAGGCATAGAGTTGAAGGGAATGGGCAACGGCAAAGGCTGGCTGAAAGGAAACAGGCAGATTTTGAGAAGTGTTTGTCCAGGATGGAAAGCTGCTGTGAAAACTGAGGAGGTTCACAGCAGGAAATGAGAGTATTGGGTCCCTCAGGGCACCAAGCCTCCCCTGACATCTCTGTCATAGAATCATAGAATCATTAAGGTTGGAAAAGACCTTTAAGATCATTGGGTCCAACCATAACAACAGTCCATAGCCAAGCGGCTCCTTCAAGCTCACCACGGGCCCCTGGTCCTTCCAGTCCTCCAAGACACTTGTATATTACTCTTGGCAGGAGCAGCAAAAATGAAGGACCACACCAAGGGAAATTGAGATCAGTTCTTTAGGCAGCATGCAGTGCTAAAACATCTGATACATGAAGCTTCTGGCAAAGGCAAAAGGGCAGCACTTTGTGTGCTATTGACAGCACACAGGTCCCAGTATCAGTTAAATGAATGTGACTAGGGGAAAGTCAGCACTTGCAAAAGATTTCTGTTTCCAATATTCATATTTGAAATAGAGGTTGGCAGCGGGAAAGAGTGGACACAGAACTTCTAAAAAATTGTTAAACAGCTTATTTTTAGTGGTAACTCATTTATTTGATGGTAGAACACTTTTATGTATTCCACTTGTTTTCCTGAAGATACTTCCCTAAAGGCAGATTTATACCTAAATTCCCTGTAAACAGTGCTTTCTTAATTAGCCTCTTGCTGGGAGTAGGGGGTGGGGGAGGGTAGGCAATGCAGGGAGGGTGAAAATATTGCCTGCTGAAATGCAAACAGCAAAATTTTTGGAAGTACAAAAAAGAAATACCAGCAAAATCAATACTAGGAAAAAAAAAATCATGCCTAAAGTCAACAGAAGGAGTTAACTCTTCACAGTCTCAAAGTGAATCCAGTCATAGTATTCTTAATTGCACATTGTATCCTGGAGCTATTAATTCACAAAGAAAATGTGATGTTGAAGTAGGTATCTTATATAGCAAGTAATGCTGTTTGCCTAATTGATTTGCACGATATAGTCTTCAAATTGTACTGATAAAATACCACTTCTATAAACATACCACTTAGTAGGAAGCTTAGTCCTAGATATTATTGCCTTAGCATGGGACTTGAAGAGCTGCCTTTGATATTCACATCTACTGACTGCTGAGGATGGTGCTGAAAGGTTAGAGCATGCAATTGCTTGCCAGTCACTGCTGGCATCTCCCCTGAATGTTCGTGCCAGCTCCTTCCTGACTGCAGTTGTGAAGGAGTCCTCTGTTACGGATTGTGCTCCTACACTAATCATGGTCTTCTATCAATGTGGGCTGTGTGTCCTCTCAGAATTTGTAACTTCTGCTCACTTCAAAATGAACTAAAGTAATCATACTAAACATTTCCTCAGGTGTTCAGACACGTTCTGCAACATTTTGATATTTGCTTTTCTTCCTCCCATATTGACGTCAATCCTACCATTTTAATACTTGCTCTGGCACTGCAGCATTTGCTGGATAAATTCACTCTTGTGACACTTTCATCCTACTGCTCTGGTCTCTGCCTTATTCTCTATTCTTGTGAAAAGTTTGTATGACCCCAGTGGACTAATCTGCTTGCCTGTCTGCTTTTGATGCTCCCCGAAAGTGATGTATAAGTGCTTTATATATGTCATATTCTCTGAAATCTCAGCACATGCTACCTGTTTCATGTACTTGACTATTTTGATCTGAGTCATTCCACCTGCTTGTGGCACCTAACATAGACCCCTAAGGCAAGAATGTAGTTACCCACAGCTCCATTTATAGTTAATTGGAGGCAGTAAAGACCTCAACAGAGCAAATTAGGATGCTGTGAAAAAATGTTTCAGGATTGCAATCACATTAAGTTCTTGGATAGGCAATGGAGAAACAAAATGCACCGTTGCCTAAGTGAAATCCCTGTAGTAAAGTGGTATGAATGCATTAGTAACTGCTTGATTTGCATTTTCTTCTGATTTATCTTCATATGATGAGGAAAGGCCTTTATGTTCCCAAACCTAAGATATATCTATGAGGGAGGACTATGCTTATTTGGTTGTTAGGGATTTTCTTTGCAGATGTTATCCCATATGCCAAAAAGTACTGGAAGTATATCATGTCTTGTTTGAGCCCTCTCAAGGAGATTTCTGTAATCCGTCCAGATAATGCATCAGTACATGAATAATAAGAATACAGTATAACATGCATAACAGTATATTCACATACATATTACTTGTTCCTACTTTACTTGTATTAGTATTAGTATTTGTGTTCCTATTTGTCTTAGCATTAAAAATTAAAAAAACTACAAATAAAAATATGGGATTTTTAAATTGTTATATAATGGGAGAGAAATAAGCATCTATCATGCATTTATGTTATATTTTTGCACAGCAAATGTCTTTTAGCAGAAGCTTATTCAATCTGAAGTATAACATTTTCAGGTACATTAATGCCAGATATGAAAGTCACAATAGTTTATACAATATTCCTAGTAGAGATTTTGATGGAATTATATCTTCTTGAATACTGCTGGAATAATTTACCTGAATATATATTTCCTGAAGTAATCTCACCATATTACTATATTTTGATCATGTGTGAATACACTCAGACACTGAAGTGTCTGAAATGTATTTAATAATGTGTAATGCCATTGTTTTACAAAACAAGAAGGGTGGACAAATAGCAAAGGAAAATGAGTTCCCTGGTTCATATCCACAGAAAGATTTATTTTATATAATCTACACAAACCTATGAATAAATGCATATGTATGCACAGGGATATTCTTTCTTCATTTCCTTTTTTTAATTCCAACTGCATCCTGGGCTGCATCAAAAGAAGTGTGGCCAGCAGGTTGCAGGAGGTGATCCCACCCCTCTACTCTGCTCTCGTGAGACCCCACCTGGAGTACTGTGTTCAGCTTTGGAGTCCTCAACACAGGAAGGACATGGACCAGTTGGAAAGGGTCTAGCGGAGGGCCATGAAAATGATCGGAGGGCTGCAGCACCTCTCTTATGAAGACAGGCTGAGAGAGCTGGGGTTGTCTAGCCTGGAGAAGAGAAGGCTCTGGGGAGACCTTACAGCGACCTTCCAGTACCTGAAGGGGGCCTACAGGAGAGATGGGGAGGGACTCTTTATCAGCGAGTGGAGGAATAGGATGAGGGTAATGGTTTTAAACTGAAAGAGGGGAGATTAAGATTAGATACTATGAAGAAATTCTTTACTGTGAGGGTGGTGAGGCACTGGAACAGGTTGCCCAGGGAAGTCGTGGATGCCCCATCCCTGG
>JAOXNO010000001.1:157633207-157670324 GCA_028565335.1 Limnodromus scolopaceus
ACAGGTTGCCCAGGGAAGTCATGGATGCCCCATCCCTGGAGGTGTTCAAGGCCAGGCTGGATGGGGCTTTGAGCAACATGCTCGAGTGGGAGGTGTCCCTGCCCATAGCTACCATAAACTGTCAGGCTAAATGCAAAGTGTCATTGGACATCTGCTTTGTTTCATTGTCTGACTGCCAGTGTGTGTTGAAGTCCATCCTCTGTTTTCCAAAGCATTGATTTGTGTTAAGGAAGTACATGAATCATTTTAGGCTGCTAGACTTTGGAACTTAGCTCTTCCTTTCTTTTCTAAATAGGTGTTTAACAAGTTATAAGTAGCCTAGAAATATCTTGTTAGTAGAAAATAATTGGCAAATGTAGGTTCAGATCCCCAGCCAGAATGTCATTAATGCTGTTCAGTGAGAGTGGCAGAGACTCACAAAGAAATGATCAGTCCAGCAAAATGGGGAGCATATTCAGTTCCTTTTGAATGCCATGGAAAATGAAGTTACTCAGCAGATCACAGGAAACACTCAACACAAAACAGATAAAGGCCAAATGGAGGGATTTGCAATGGTTTGGTGACCCATTTTACTAATACTAAGATTGTTTGTTTTTTGGTACACCTCAAATGAGATTCCAAGAAAGTAGAGAATAATCCCAGTTTAATTAAGTCAGCACCACAAAGGAGTAAGCTTTTTAGAAAATGTATAAAACAAGTACTTCTGATCCTTTTGCCAATCTATTAATTCTCAAATTAAGAAAAAAAATGCCAGGGTGATACTTCATTAGAGCTTAAAAGCAGTGGAGAAAAAAACTGCAAAAGAAAAAAAAAACTTGCCTGGAAAATCAAAGTCAAAACATTAAAGTAGTTTTGTGAAATAACATTAATGTTCATGAAATATGCTTAAAGTGGAAATTGCTTTGGGAAGTTGGGAAATGTTCACATAGTGCTGAATGGCACACATGAGATGCAAAGCACAACATGGCTTAAAAAGACACAACGGATCAAGAACAGAGTCAAAGTGAGCACAGTATTAAAAGTGGGAGAAAAAAAAACCCTCTAAAAGGCCCTGAAAAGGATATTTTACTTGGTAACTGCAAGATCTTTTTCCATTTTCAGTACTGTTTTTGGTTACCAGCCCCTTCAACCTTTTTCAAAACAATCAACAAAAGAAGCATTTTAATCTGGGATTACTCATATTCGCTTTATTTCAAGACAGGTGTTTTCTGCTTTGTTTATTTTGGGAAAGGAGGGTGTTTCAGTAGGGTATTCAAACCAGAGAACATAATTTTAAAGCCTTTTTTTTGGTGAGGAAAAATTTTGAGAATTTCCCTTTTGCATTAGCTATAGTAACATGAAATTTAAATAATGGACAGTTGATATTGTTTGCACATCCAGATTCACTAGGATTCTGCAAAATAATTGAAATCTACTGATCAAGGGCAGCTTCTGCATTCCAGCTATTCTTTTCCAACTGTAGCAGCTGGCATAATAATAGATATTCCCCCTACAGCCTTTCTTGCATTTGTGTTTATATTATGACAGCTAAAACAATGCTATTATTAGAAAATATGATTTTGCCAAAGAAGTTATTCAGATCCTCCCTGTTGTATGCTATTAGGCAGCAAAAAACAACAGGCACTGTTGTAATATCACCAACTGAGCATCGCTTTTAGCTGTTAAGGGCCTGGGCAAACAGGGCACTCAAGCTTCCCCAGGGAGCACCTGACCTACCAGCCCCCGGTGAGCTGCATCAGCGCAGCAGTGGAGGTGCTGGGGCGCACACAAGAGGGCAATAAAGCCAGTGAGGGGTCTAAAGAACAAGTCTTATGAGGAGCAGGAAGAGGAAATGGCCTCAAGTTGTGCCAGAGGAGGTTTAGGTTGGATATTAGGAAAAATTTCTTCACCAAAATGGTTGTCAGGCATTGGAACAGGCTGCCCAGGGAAGTGGTTAAGTCACCATCTCTGGAGGTATTTAAAAGACGTGTAGATGTGGTACTTATGGTCATGGTTCAGTGTTGGACTTGACAGTGTTATGTTAACAGTTGAAGTTGATCATCCTAAAGGTCTCTTCAATGAAAATGATTTTATGATTCTATTTTATGATTCTATGGCCTCCTGGTCATGTCGGGTTTGCTGTGGCTCCTGGTCGTTTCAGAGCAGCCAGCCTGCTCCTACAGAACTGCAGTTTGCTCCTCCTGCCTTGTACCAGTGCCGAGAGCAGAACCGGTGCTTGGGCTTGAGTATGAAAGTGGGACCGTCCATAGTCATCGCTATTTACTGGTAAATCATTAATTGCTGGTAACTTGTAAATTATTGATAGATCTTCTGTTAATTAATGGTACCTTCCCTGGCATAGTTTTGCACCATGAAACTAGCTGTCCCTGAGGAGCAGTTAGATGCTTGCAAAGCTCAAGTTAGCTGTTCCTGATAGCAGTTTGGGTGCAGCCATCCTCTTCCGATAAAGAGCTATCATCTGGGATGTGAAACAACATAACACTTAACTCAGGTATGTTCCTGGTGTAGTCTAGGTGCAGCTGAAGCAAAGACAAGTCTAGCTAGGCCTGTAGCTAGATGAAGAGGCTCCAGATTTCCATAACAATAATAAAAACCCCATGCTTCCCACCAGAAAATCCATGCTGAATTAACACACGCTGTTTTTAGAATAACAATCTCTCTCTCATGCGTACAGCACACACTATGCTTCTGAAATGTATTTGTAGACGGCTACACTGTGCCACCTGGAGTTTTAATAAACCAAAACAAATTATTTTCTCTCCATCTCATATAATTTTATTTATGAATAAAGTATTCATATTTTGAGCAAGAGTTTACTTCCATGAATCATGGATAAGGAATCCATGAATAGATTTGCAAGTGTTCTAAGGAAGGCTCATCAGCTCTCCAGAAAGCACTATTAACTCTGTAATTTGTCTGTATATTTTGGATGCTGGAAAAAGGAGAAAAAATGAGGTTGAGACGGGTGAAAAAGCATTACAGAAGTGGGTCTTCCCGAATATTTTAGAATGCTAATATTGTTGGTAAGAGTCACAGGAACGACCATTGCAGAGATATACACAACAATGACATTCAGAGTTTTTTTAACTCACTTTCCTCTCCCTCACTTCTGCCTGCTTGAACAGCTATTTTGGATGTTACACAGCTTTACTTTAACTTCGGGATTCTGTCTAGCTTAAATACATTTAAACAGCTAGGTCTGAGGTGGAGGTATTGATGTACTGCTCCTGGTGCCATTGCCCCTCCTTAAGGAACACTTACTCTTGTTTGTCCGGCTTTTTTACCTGGGAAAATCATCAGCTGAGAAGTGAAGACTTCTGTTGTGAAAATGTGTCTATAGATTTTTATTTTATACAGAAAAAGCAAAGAGCTACAGCTATTTTGTCAGTTAAAATACTTGTGCTTTTACAACATAGAAATGTAGGAAGTACAAAAATGTCAATATAAATCACATTCATTTCCTTAATAACAAACAGAATATTGCCATTTTAGTCACTTGAAGAAAGATTCCTGCTTCAGCAATATGAACAGCTCTTGAAATTGATAAAGGCTTTCCAAGATAAGAAAGTTTCCAGCTGAACCTGGAAGAAATCCATCTATTCAGAAAATGAATATAGCTTTCAGCTTTGCCTATCTAGTAAACAAAGAAAAAGAACTACACAATCTGTGGGGATCTACAAGCATAAAGAAATATATTCTTGCCAATGCTGTGAGAATCAAAACCTCTTACTTGAACTGTCAGTTTACATATTTTATTCCTTTTCCTTGTTGTGGCAGCCAAATTACTGCTATCAGGAGTTTAAGAAGAAACTTTTTGAAAATCTCCACTAGGTTGATTTTCATTTCTTCCTACTAAAATAGTAGGTTAATTTCTGTGAAAGTAAAAGGGAACAAAGCTTACACACACAGACAAGATTTTAAAATATTGTTTTTTAAGTACAGCTACCATTAAATAGTCTAACCAAACCATGTATTGCTGTATGTGGACAAAAGTTTTGAACACCAACACCTGCTTGCAATATGCCTCAGTAATAAATGAGACCAGTGAGTCAGCTGTGTGGGTTGCCCAATGGAGTCTCACATGTTTACTGACATGGATATAAAAGAAGAAATACTACCATATCCGCTACACAACACCTTGATTCAAGTTGTTCTTTTAGTTCAACACTGTACAGCTTTAGTCCCTGGCCGTGAGTCTACCTCATCTTTCTTGGTCTGTGGTTCCAAATGAGTTGGGGTAGAAACGCAAAGGTACCCCATGGGGCAACAGTTTGTGTCCTATCCCAAGTACTGAAGCTTGGGGTATTTCTTCTCACAAGTCAACTGTAGTCTCCTTTCCTAATGGAAATACTTGCAAGAATGTATGGATAGGTGACTTAATAAAGTTTTTAAAATAAAAAAAATAATTAGTAAATATGAAGGTTTATTTTTTCTTTGGAATTTGTTTTTATTTCATTTGAATTACAACTTAAATGGAAATCATTAAAAGAAGTGTAGGTTGCATGAGGGAATAATTAGGCATAGGCCAGGAGAAGTGTCCTATGGCTCCTATCACCATCTTTGTAGATGACTATCTGCGAAATGTAAGAAGAAAGTCTACTTCACCTGTTAAAAGATATTAAATATCAATATTAAAAAATATTAAAGTGTACCAGGAAGGGGTATGAAACTTCACAGGTCATAAAAAAATGTGCCTGTATTCCAGACCACTCTGTAGAAAATGAAGAAGAGGTGCTGCTTCATCACCAGCTAGAAGATTTAGTCTCTGATCATATTTAGGACAAATGCTTATTAATGTTACATAGTAGAGGAGTTCCAACTTACATGAACAGCAAAGGAACAGCAAAGTCTATGGTATATGAAGGGAAATCAGCAAGTTACAAGGATGTCGAGCTGTCCTAACCAGTACACAAACATCTGATGTAACCCCTGAGCCAGCTAGCACATAATACTGTAGTGCAGAAAAGAGAAGCAAAAAGACGTATCTGAAAAAGCTAAGGAAACCATAAAAAATGATATACCTGCAGACACCATGAAGTGTCTTAGAAAGAAGTGTAAAAATAATCCTGAGCCAAAGTCAGTAGCCATTAGCACTTGAGTCAGTGATCTCCCATGCATGCTTGTCTTCAGCAGCTGAGGTGGCCATGCGCTGTGCTCATGGAAAAGGAGTGGCTCCCTCAGCCCTTCTATAGGCTCTGCATCTTAGGGAAGGCTGAATAAAAGCCCTTGGAAAACATCAGGATGATGCCACTGCTGAGGGTGCATGAGCTGCTCCAGCGCTTGTCACTGAGACTGAAGACCTATGGTCTCAGGGACAGAGGCCATGAAAGTCAGCGCTGGTGGCAAGCCATGCTATGTGTACCATCATTTCTTCCACAGCATTAAACTGCTGTCTCCACAGAACAAAGGGAAGGTTTGACAGTATGCCACGACAAATTCCCACCTCTGATACATGGCAGGCAACCCAGCAAAGTGTCTAGCAAACAGGAGTTCAGGGCTGGTCAAACTGCTGGGAGCAAGTGCCGCAAGAGATGAGGGATGATGGATGCGTACAAACAAGATCAGGCTTTGCTAAAAAGGTGCTGAGGAGAAATCTCATCAGATTTAAGAGGAGACAGCTGCATTCCAGGTGGCAGGCAGGCTGTTTCTAACAGCTGGCTGTGAGTGAGGTATTTTGGCATCTGCTAAGATTACAGGCACATGAGCTTTGGTTCATTTATATTTGAGAGGGGCAAGATGAGGAAGAAGAGTCCACACTGCGTGCAGCTACTACAAGCTTCTTCCAGTAGGTTCAGAGCACTTTTCATTTTGGAGCAGCACAGGCTGGACTCCTCCTTCCTTTGGTTTCTCCCCTAATTCTTATACCCTCATGCCTGGATCCTGCTGTACAACCCAGAGCCATCAGGGAGGGAGGACTCTCACTTGTCCTCACCTGGGACCACCAGTGCTGCTGATGCCACCGCTCAAGGCTGCTGTCTCTGCTGAGACCTGCCCCTCAGTGAGGCCTGGTCATCCTGATTTAGTCACTACTACTGCTATTTTCTAACAGTACTCCCCAAAACATTTTCTGTGTTTCCAAGAAAGTGTGCAGTTTTAAAATCTCCACCTGTAGACAAAAATACATGGAACAATCAACTTAATGGTTAGGCATCACGGGTGGAAAGCCACTTTTCATCACTGCCAACTGCTATTTTCTCCTGTCACAAAGTAGCAATAAAAATATTTTATTGCAAAGGGCTTCAATTAAATTCTTCAAATGAAAAAAAATTATTATTTTTGTCAGGTACATTTAACAGAAAACAATGTTTTTAACAATAGGTCAAGAAAGATATTGTCTTCTTTATTTTAAACACCAACTATTACCTGTAGGGGTTAGTGGTTTCACACATAAAATAAGAAATACCATTTAAGTTCTCATTGCCTCTCCATATTAATTTCATGTTATTTTGTCTGGTGTAGGATTGACAAACCATTTAGCAACTGGTAAAAGGGCTTGGTTTTACGTTAGAAGTAAAAGCAAGATCATGAATGTGAAAATATGGGAAGTCTCACCCATATTTTATTAATGAATGTGTTAATATACCTTCTTTAGGGAATTTCTCAATGCGAAAATATGCAAATGCCATTATTTTTGAAAGCACAAATTGAACCTGATTTACACTGATAAGAAAAATAAAGCCTTTCAGAAAATAACAGGCAACTCACTGGGGCATCAGTGACCTATTCCTTTCGCACTTATTAAATGAATCTGAGGATCATTTCACGATTGTATTGATGGTATTTTTAAAATGACAGGTGACCTCCAAATCAGTTCACACACCAGTGTCTCTTAGCGGAGCACAGAGCTGCTTGTCAATGGTGCCCTCTGAATTGAAATAGACATTGATGGGCAAGACCTTCAACTGGCTACTTAAAAAATGCAGATTTCCCCGATTAAAGTGATCTTTTTTGTTGCATTTTTATTGTTGTTGTCATTGTTTGGGTTTTTTAATGAGCTTTTATTGATTAGGCATTTACTGTGAAGGTAAATTAAAGGAATGTTTGCAATACCATAGTTAAGAATTTGTAATCACTGACATTGTAATACAAAGGTTCTGCTGCAGGTTTATAAAAAGGGTTAGTTATTAGCTATGAATACATCTTTCTCTTGTACAGTACTAACTGTACAAGCTTGACTTTTTTTTCTGTTTTGAAAAAAACACATATGAAATTTCTATAAGTTAAGCAGGGTGTTCTATTAAAATATGAGTATTTTGTTACTTCTAACACAATTCAACAAGATTAGTTTTAGAGATGTCAGTATAATTGTAGTACCTCAAAATGTGCTGCAGATTTTTAGTGTTTGAAAGGTGACAATAAAAAAATGTGATCTATCTTTTAGGCAACATCTATGATTTTTTACACATGCATGCACGTTTTATTTTAAACAGAGCAATGGTGTAAAACAGGTGCTTGCTTTAGAAATGGCGGGTACTGCATATATTTTCTCAGAGCCTGATTTTACTCTTGTGGTATCCAATGTCTACATAGTACTTCACTATGAAGCACTATTCACAAAATGAGATCTTTATCATATTTACACCAAATGTTTGTTAAATACGAGTGAAGAAAGAAAAAAATCAGATTATTTATAATCATTCCTTACTTCCTGAGTTCCTCTGCAACAAAGTTTTCTTGGTTTTGTTTTTCCATTAAGAGAAAAGTGAATGTTATAAAATTGTAATTGAACCTAGGTTCAGCCACATCAGCAATTCCTCCAGTTTACCAAGATAATATTTTTCTAAAGTTCTGTCATCAAAAGCATTTACTTCAAAAATTTTTGCATTTTCTCTCAGTTTTTTCCTCTTTGAATTATATTACTCTCTTCTGTGTTTCACCCCAAAAACCTGTTAATGAAAATGGTATAGGACCAAAGTGGACTCCTGTATGAGATTATAGCTCAGCACTTTCTGTCTTGACAGTTTTTATGTAACAATAATTCTCTGCGTGATTCTGCCTTATGTCAGCTAGACATACCTAGTTTTTCACACTGTAGGTAAATCTGAACTATTTCAGTACTTTTCCCCCCATTTTAAAGTTCAACTCTCATGATTTCTGAGGGAAATGATTCACACCATTTGACATGAATTCCATTTATCCTTTCCCAAATCCCATATTTTTAAAAGTTTAAGTGAACCCGTGGATGTCATATATTAATTCCAACAAAGGGAAGAATTGAATCCCAAAACATTAGAGGTGACATTTAGAGTATCATACTCTGGGCAGGGCTAGTACTGGCAGACTTTGGACACATTTTCCTTGGCTACAGGTGGGTTAGGATGGGCACAAGCTTCTCTCTCTGCAGTTTGGGCTGAACAACCTCTACCCAACTCAGAAGTCATACAGTTGTGTTTATCCTGCCTCTGAGCTAATGCATCTTGCCTCTCAGTAAAGGATATCCGGTCTGTTATAGCATGCTGTTAGTGCGTGTGAAGCATGAACCACTTTAAGTTCAGCCAGCTCGGAAAACACAAAGTAAATTCAGAGCTGCAGAAGGCAATTCAGACTACTTATTTTTCAAACTTCACCATTAAAAATATCTAAATCAGTTATTACAAGCACCCTCAGACAAATCTGTTCAGGTGAGCACTATAGAAACAGAAAATCTATGTTCTGCCCGCCTTCTTTCAGCTTGAGAGAATTTTTATCATGGTCACTGGGAGAACGTTGAAATGTATGTGCAGAGCCCGAGTGCTTTCCTTTTCTTATTCCAGACAGGCATCATTTAAGCCCAAGACAGGTGGGTGACAACAAATAAGGAGCCTGATTGTGTCACCTGATGATTAAGGCATGTTATTTGGAGGAGGACAGCACCAGGTCCTGGCCCTTGCTCCAGGTACTGTTGTGCATTTTCCATTGCCATCAGGATGTAAAAGAGATTTTGAACAGCAATGGGAAACATCCAGTCTCCTTACTCCACTAGAAAATATGATCAGTTCTGGGTGACCCGAGCTGATTATTTCTCAGTTAAGTGAAAGAAACAATGTCACAAGAGTATCAGAAAACAAGTGCTGCTGTAAACTAAATTATTTGTTACCTTAATATTATTTATGATGCATAGTTGCATCATTAGCAATTTGTAGATGTCTTGCTCATGTCATAATGAAAGCACAGAAACAAATTTTGGAAGTTAGTGAGTGGCCCTGAAAACCAAACTGCTCACAAACTCAGTAATATTTTAAAAGGAAAACATGCAAAAAATAAACCATCTCAGAATCCTTCAAACAGTATCCACAGAGTTGGAAAATAATTCTATGTCATCAGGATGCCAAAATGCTGGCCCAGCAGAAGTGCTCCAACAAAGTTTTTTAAACCTTTCCGGTTATGAGAAAACAATGCTTTAGAATTTTAAAGTAGGGGAATCAATTAATTGTCAGATTTCTTTGTATTATTTTCAGGGCTTGGAATAGTTGGAAAATTAATTTGAAAAATGTTATTTTGAATTTTTAAAAAAGAGTAACAAATGCTCATGGCTATATTTATTTTCATGACCTTTCCATGTACAGTTTTTGAATTTTGAATGTACAACCCTTACACTTTTTCTTAAGCAAAGATCTTCATCCAAGTTAAGCAAACTAATTTTAGTGGTTACTCTATCTCTTATTACAAGTTATTCCCACACCAATTTTACGTCTCTATGGGATTCAAAAGGTATTTTTATGTACCTCAGAGTTTTGACTGTTTAGGGGGGGAAGGGCTGTGTTTTAAATGAAACCCATACCATTATTCTCATGAGCTTTAAATGTTAATCAAAAACTGTGGTGCCTAGTGACATAATCGCTTCGTTCTAACTAATCTTTGAAAGTGAAGGTATGCTATCTATTTTAATGCTAGAATGTTTAGAAAAAGTATGGATTCAGAAAAGTTCCTATCAAAGTACTGATGTTATCCAAATATGTCTTAGATGTATTTGCAAGATCACAATGGAAGTAGCGGAAGGGACAAAGAGATTTCCTAGTTTCTTTTGTTGTGTGCCTGTGAATAAAATTTACTTACTAGCCAGGAGTATAATAAACACAGCAGGACTTGGGGAAAAAGGCAATCCATGGCAACAGCAAGTTTTCTGATGGGTGACTATATCTTCACAAGCTGACGGGACAAAAAGAATAAATAATCTAAGGTGAAAATAATAATTATTCAACTTTTAATTTTAGAAGAAAATCCATTTAATTATCCCTTTTATTAGTCTGTTTCCTAATATAGGCAAGCATCTATGGAAAAGCAATACAAAACTAAGGAGGCTGACCAAAATTTGTAGCTTCTGAGGTAACATCCTTGTACTCTTCATACAATAAAGTAATCACATTGTTCTATCTGTTAGGATTGTCCTTCTGATTGTAAGCCTCATATTTACTAATCTGATGCAAACTTGTAATGGAAATGTATTTTCTAAATAAAACTAACTGTTCATTATCTTCATCAGTTCATTTCCCACAGCAAAACGTTTGGGATGAAATCCTGCCCCTATATAGCCAACAGTAAAATTTCCATTAATCATAAAGCAGCTAGCCTTTTACCCTTTATTATTGACCATAAAAAAGTCTCATATTATGAAAGAATAATGAGAAGTTGGTATACATGTACTGTTTGAAATAAAACCCTATATCACAGCTTTATGCCAAGGCAAACCTTTTTGTTGACTTCACTCTTGAGGTTTCCTCGCATTTCAGTGAAACAGAATATTCCACTGATAATAATATAACATATCCTAATTAGGATGGTGGAAAATGAAACATGCCTCTGTTATTTCAAGGACCCAAGCACCTTTTAATTATTCTATAAATACAGTGAATACATGATGTAAACAGAATCTGACTGTATAACACAGTGTGCTAAGCCTTTACATACCACTTTCTGTCTTCAAAGTATTGAGCTAACACTGACTAAGTACACTAGGTATGCTGATAAATTTGCATGAAGTGAAGAAATAGATTTTCTGGCAAGGACTAGGACGGAAAATTGCCATGGTAGTGTGATCTACATATAAGGGTCAAAAATGGAGGCTCAAAAAAAGTAAGATGGAGAAGTTGGCTATAGAAGATTAAATAAAAAAAGAATCCAGACAAAAGGATTATACTTTTCAGCTAACATAGAGTTTGTGACTTTAAACAGTAAAAAAGGACTGGATAAATAAGTATGAGTGAAGGAGTTTGAGCAAACAGGAGAAAAAAGTACTGTTTAGAATTCTGTTCAAATGAACTTCTGTTCATAACAAACCTTGCTAAACATCTGAGTGCATTAGCTTCAATTCCCCTGCTTTATTTATACTTCTAGCTCCTAATATTTTTGTGTTTGTTTTGTTTATTATTTTTTTTCACACACCAAATGTCATGGGTCTCATCAGGAAAATCTTTAATCACAGCTTTATTGCATCTTCATATTGACAATTTCAAGCACTCGAAAAATAGGGAATTGGGGAAAAAAATCATAACATCGTCTTTAATACTCAAGACATTACATAAATAGATTTGAGATCTTTGTGTAGGCTGCCATTTCATTTCTGAGCTGTTATATTGCAATTGGATTATACATTCAGCTTTTTTTTTTGTAACAATGAGAGCTCTGAGTGTATTTGAAAAATAAATAAACAAATAAAAGATGAGATTATCAGATTACTCTCTCAGCAGATGGGATTTGAAGAAAAATAGGTAATTTCATTGACACATTAAAATTTTGAGTGTGGATAATGTAGATTACTGAAAGAATTATCTTTACCCCTGGATAGTTCTTTAACATATCGAAGATTTTTAAAGATTAAGAAAATGTGAAGACTTTGGCTAACAGCTAGTCAAGCATGTGGGTTTGCAAGGACCAAGGTCAACAAGTACTGCCAAAAGTATCTTGTCCTGAAATCATTGTACATCTGTGTGTAATTAAATTCTAGTTATTACTGAATATTAATATAATAGTCTGGGAAATTATATACTGAGATTGATTATTTTAGAAAGAAATGCTAAAATAATATCTATTATGTTGAACTTTCTAACTACCTCTTCCAGAATACAAAAGAATTGGAACAAGCTGTGCTAAGTGATTTAGTGATTTCCCCAATGTCCTAGTGTGCCTTTTGTTTACAGCTAGGCATTGCAACAATCAAAGCTTTTCCCCTTTACAAAACCATTAGAAATATAGAGCTTTTAGAGAAGATCAGAAGACACCCTGCAGTCCAGGTTATAAAATTTCTTCATCCATTTACATTTTTATAGAGTTTAATAAAATTGGTTGCAGTTTGTAAAATGTAAGTCCTGGATCCCCTTGTGACAAAAACTCCATAGTTATGCAATGCACAACATTGATCCATGTTAAGCATTTATTTATTTTTTTAAATAGCTATATGCATGGATTCAGGCAACCAGTTATACGACCTATGGCAGCTAAGGAGTACTTCACAGAAGTCTCTCTGCAGCCTTGGGGTGGTGCAGGCTGCAGCAGCCTGGCGGAAATCTACATTCCAGAAAAAACACTCACTGACCAGTGGTTTCCTGAATGGAGCTGAAATTTTTGGGTTTGCTCTGAAAATGCCCAAGTGGATTGGCATCTGCCATTTCAGAACTTGCTCCTTGGTGCTGGTAAAAATGCCAGTGATGGATTGAGCAATCACAGCCAAGCTTGCTTCTACGTGCTATAAAAACTTGTTCTATGCAAAGCACTGCTTCATTTGGCATGTGCATTACCATGGTCTGTAATTTTTTTCCAGCCAAAACCAAATAAAGCTTTTCAGTTTCAGTGACTGTGCAGGCAACTTAATGTGGGGATTTTTGTGTTTCTGAGAAACACAAATAACAGTTATAAACTATGTTCAAATTCTCAGTGAAAAGACCAACAAAAGAGTTGTCTCGTCTCTTTTCCATGTTGAATGTTCCAGATGTTCCTGGTAGCACTGTGGCATCACACTTTAAAGTTTATCTCAAGCCAGAACCTAGGTAAATGGGTGCAGCTTATTACCATCTTTAATGTATTTTTGAATTTAAATCTTAGCTTACACAATTTGTATCCTATACATGATGCTAAGTAAATAACAAATTCTGAACAACATCATATCTATTCACCTATAGTAAAACCTTAGTTTTACTTAGCAGTGGAACATTCTTCTATAATACAGTTCTATTTTCAGCTATTCTTTGAAGTACTATATGGTTATTCAATTTAGCAGCACAGAAGGCATCTACTGTAAACACCACAATCCATTTAAGAAAAATAATTCATGGAGTTTCTAATCCAAGAAAGAAAGCTGTGAGTGACCAAATGGAACTGCAGAATGAGACTCAGCTACTATAGGTCATGTTGTGTTAACGATTTACTGTAAAAAAAAAAAAAAGAAAAAAGAAAAAAAAAAAGTGGTTTAAATATTAGTTACTGGTCCCCTCAAACATTCTGCCTGCCAGGAAATTTGTCTGGGGAAACTGAACAATTTCCCAGTTAAGCTATATGGGCACAATTCCTATCTTTTGAAATAAATCATCTATAGGAGCGTCTTTGCAGAAAAAATCTTTACAGTGATTAAAATGTAATTGCTCACTGGGAACTTGTTGCATAATTCAGTATCTGTCTCTGTAATGGGAACAAACTGTATGGTTTGAGTATGCTTTTAGATGCAGATTGAGCTCTTTTTTATATCCAAGATGAAAAGCAGCCTTGGACTTGCTTGATAACTGCATTTGATTTTAGAATGAAAGTAGACAGACAAATTGGGAAAGTAAAATTTCAAGATGAAAGCTTCATCACAGAACCTTTTACAAGCTTGAGAAACAGAATACAATGGTTAGGGTGCTTTTATTCAAAGGTATATCAAAAGTGAATGCTTGATTTTAGAGACAGTTTCTCTTTACTCTTGGGCTAGCATAGAGCAGATGCAACCTAGAAGTCAAAAAAACTAGATTAGAGGAGAAAAATAGCTGTGCTCAGAAAAACCTTTTGCTTGCCCATTCCTGAGGTCATTGATGTAAACTTCAAAGGAAGGTATTTATATCCCTTATACTTTAATATATTAGTGTTTTCTTTGTAATCTATCTGCTAAGGGTCATTAGGAGGCAAGGCCTAGCAATGCTCAAAGCAGTTCCATTAAAAAAAAATAATAAAAAATTATTAGTTCCAAGGCTTTAGAAAAGTAAGAAAGTGAAGAGGAAAGGGAAAGGTAAGGGAGCTCCAATAAGCCCTTTTCACCTAGCTGATCTATACCATGATTAAATCAGTGTTTAGATAACCTTTACCACTCATTTTTACTACTATTATTCCCTTGCTAGACAGCTCTAGTCAACAAGAAAAAAAAAATCTTTTGTTCATATAAAAATGAAATTGAGAAATAAAATTTCAGAGAAAGAAATTCACAAGATCCTAAGCATATACATGCCATATATTTATGCAGATCACAGTCTATTGGACCCAGTGCTCTTGCAAAATTCCCAGTTTCTCAGAAATGCTGTCAGAATGACTAACATATGGACTAAACCCCACCACTTCACACCTGCAAAGACAACTTTGTCACTTAAGCTCTGCCCACAATCAGTCACAGTAGGCTCCCAAAAATCTTGTTCATCAGGTGTAGTGTCTCTTCCGGAGCTCTAGAAGTTACAACTTACATAGCTCACCCTCCTTCATATTTCAGTACTCTGAGAAAGCAAATATAGATGAGAGAATTGTGTGTGTTTGCAGTTGCTGATTCCATTGGTGAGAGGATTTCCCATAAATCATGAAGCAGCTGGAGTTTCCTACAGGCTGATAGTTTCATGCCCAGGTATGTTGCGTTGCCTTAGCCCAGATGGTAAAAAGCATATCTGAGAGCAGGTCATGACCTGCTAGGCTTTGAGCAACTGGATGTGGTGCATTCTTAGAGCTGCTGATGTCTCTTGGAAAGCAATGCAGAAGCCCTCCCAATCTAATTAATTGTGGCCATGAAGCATCCAGCTGTCACTGCAAGCACATAAAAGTGCAAGTATTTTCTGCACTTGACATGACCTCTGTCCTGTTTGCCTTCAATATCAGCTGCTTGACTTTTTCATCTGGGAGCTGGTAACTGGTAAGGACTGGTTTATTTTAGTGATGTTGCCTCTGTTTGGTGAAGACTAGACAGAAGGCTTTCTGTGGTGAGTGAGAGATGCTCACGCTGGAGTCCGGAGCACTTCACAACACAGATTATGTTAGATGTTATTTAGAGCCAGACCTCCTCAGTGCCCCGTGGTGCTATCTCTGCTGCCATGCCGTGTGTGTTCATGCTTGTGAATATAAATGTGCACAGGTACAGAGAGTCTTTAAGATGATGAAGGATATATGCAACCCCTGCTGCCTCCTCCACAGAAGACATTTGAATTTCAGCTTCCAAAGGGAAGTCACTGAGCATATGAAATAGGCCAGGAAGAAAGAAAGCAGGAAAATCAGTTCCCTTAACCTCCTTGATCTTAGATGGAGAAGTTTAACCATTGAATATATAGCCCTAGCATAGGAAGCATGATTCAAGCCAGCCTGAGGGAAAGGAAAAATAAAAGAAATGTGGAACAATAGTGAGCAGCTTCTTCCCTGAGGATTTATTTGTTCTACTACATGTTTTCAAGCCAACTGATGTTGTTCAGGTCACCTACTGGCAATTTTTTACAGCTCTGAAAAAATTGCTGATGTAATTATTCTGTGACTTTGCAAATGTTAATTGTGTTAAGGAATTGCTGTGGTTAAGATCATATCAGAGAAATAACCGTATTTAATTTTGGCTTAATAAAGCAACAATTTATTTAATCAAACAGATAATTTGTGGTTTAGGCAATACAGAGTGTGTGGCAAACAATATAAGAAATCAAAGGGTTTTTTCCTAAAGAAAAACTTTTCTTACTTTTCTTGACTACATCTCAGTTAGAAGTGTACACAAATGTCTCCTCTCCTCTTAGTTTTACTCCTCTCCATGTAACAATAACGATTTAAGTCACAGCTGGTTCACTGGAAAAACCTCCTCCATTTCAATGCAAAGAAATAAATCTGTTTAAAACAGCTTCAGTGGTAGATTAAACTAATCTATTTCACTTTGCACAGAAATGGACTGAAAATTAACATGATCAGCTATGGCACCTCAGCTGTGAGGCTGGTAACAAGCAGCTGTGGGGGATAATTTCATAAACTATTTCAGCTAGAAGCGTAAGAGCATTTTTGCTTGTGCCCTGACATATTGGGAAGTCCTGTAAGCTCGTAGCGCATGGGCTCGTTACATGGAATATGAATTTATTTATGTCTGCATATAATTAACAAGCAAATCATCGCAGATCTGTTGTGAAAGTAGACTGCACTTTGCAAATGACTATGGATATTTGGGTACTTAAGGAAACCTTCTGCAATAAAATGCATCTGGCCACAAATGAAGAACAAGTCAAGAAAGAAGAATGTAAAAGACAGAGAACAAGATTTATTTTTAAAAAATGCAAAAGCACTTCCAACAAGGCAAAAACAGCGCAAGGAGTGTGATAGCATGAAGTAAGAAAAGTAAAAATCAGTGAGTGATCTTCTATCAGCTGTTGGATTTGTTATTTGACTGCTATTTGGAAACTTTATGGTAAAATGAAGACCTGAAGGGTGTGTCTCAGTTATTGTCAGATAATTGATGTTTAACCATAGATGTCTAACAGTTCTAGATGGGCTAAGATCAGCTCCCTGGCTTTTCAGCTGCTGCACCCAAAGGGTGCAGAACTCCCATCGAACATGTGTCACTTGTGCCATCCCTGTGTAGGTGTCTTAGAAACACTGTGACATCTAAAATCATAGAATCATAGAATCGTTTGGATTGGAAGGGACCTTATAGATCACCTAGTTCCAACCCCCCTGCCATGGGCAGGGACACCTCCCACTAGAGCAGGTTGCTCAAAGCCCTGTCCAACCTGGCCTTGAACACTTCCAGGGATGGGGGATCCATGACTTCCCTGGGCAACCTGTTCCAGTGCCTCACCACCCTCACTGTGAAGAATATGTCATATGACATATTTGTTTAGGTAACTAAATGTAGGTATCTGAGCCGAGTTCCAGAGAAATGAAAAATAAAAGACTTCTGTATTTCTGATCCTGGCAAGGTTTTAACTTTGGTAAATGTTTTATCTGAGTAACAACTCATCCCTCAGAAAAATGACCTGAACCGGATTTTGGATTGTCTTTTCTGTGGAAATAGTCCAGAACTCTACAGTAGTCTATTACTGTGAGCAAATATTGCAAAACATGAAAATCTAAAGTGAGTCTATGAATTTCCAGCTGTGTAATAAAACTCTTGTTTTGTTTGCTTATGCACAGAACAAGAGTCTCTAAAAGCTTGATGCATGCAGTTTGAAACAAGTGCTAAAAAATTAAACTTCAAAACAAATAGAAGATGTGACATAATCACAGTTTTCTTACAGAAGAAGCAGTGACATGCATATGGTCCCTGTCAACGTGTTACTAAATTGCTTATCTTAAGGCAATGTTTCTCCTTTTAACACCAAAAAAATAGAGCTCACTGGTGGTGATTAAAAGCTGCATTATAATCAGAAAAAAATTAGTTGGCAGGAAATGCAAGTAATCATGGAGTCCATGCCCTCTCTCCACACTAGGCTCAAATACGTTTAAATAGTTCCCGACAGACTTGTCTAGCCTGCTTCCTAGTGATGGAGGCTATATAACCTTCCCAGTCACCTGTTCCAGTACTTCACTAGTCTCAAACTCAAAAATGCGTTTGGTTCTTTTTCCCTAATATAGCATTCTTTTTTTTTTTCTGTTTGATTTCCCAGTTGTAGGAGAAGAGAATACCCTCTTAGATTTTTTGCTCCTCATTGAGATGAAGATTTTTCCTAACAGTTGAGTGTTTACTAAGCAAATATGAGTTTAATCAGGCAAAGGTTTTCATTCACTTAGAAGTACACTGACTGTATCTATGCAAATGCAGTGTTCTTTTCACTGCAAACATTGAACACATACGGCCACTTAAGGCTATAAGACAACTAGTAGAGGTACAAAGAAATTTAGAAGTAATATTCTCCTGGGGTGCATGGCTACCTATACTTATTGATGGTGTTCAAGAATTATTTTGTCAAGAGGTAAATCATAGCTTCATACAATCTTGTGATATGGTTTTCTCGTATTCAGTAGTTGTACCAGTGGATACCTACATTAAATGAACTTTGCTTAAGTTACCGTCCTTCAAATGGGATGCCCCTTCCCTGGAAATGTTCAAGGCCAGGCTGGATAGAGCTTTGAACAACCTGGCCAAGTAGGAAGTGTTCATAGTCACAGCAGGAGGGTTGGAACTAGATGATCTTTAAGGTCCCTTCTAACACAAATCATTCCATGATTCTATGAAAAGTGATGAGCAAATTTTTAAAGAAGTGCCTATACTTACAAGATTGCTGTGTTATTTCAGAAAATAGTAGTCTTCAAATTGGATAATTTTATATATCTATGTCTATATTTATAAAACCAGTTGTGACCCAATGGAACGAAGCCTTGAATGTCACATGATTGTTAACTATTTTTGTCCAACATTTTGTTATGAAAATTGAAGGTTCAGCTGTTTTGAAAAGTTACTATAACAGTAGGGCCTCGCATGGACAAAACAGCAGTATCCCAGAACATAAGTTATTATTTTGAGCCAATATCTATGGTAGGGTTTAGCTTCACAGAGGATGTTCTGTGAGCTATTGAATCAAGCTGGACACCACAAAGGTTCTTCAGCTTGCCCAAATTTGGGGGAATTTGATGTACTGTCCAACTCACCAGGTACTAGTGCTTATATTAATTAGACAACCATTAATTACAAATCACAAATTGGAGCTGCATCCTGTCTCTAGAGGGTGAATGTGTATATCTGAGCTAGCTGCTAGATTCTTCATGGAGTTTATAGAAATAATTATTTAAAGAAAACTACAACAAGTTAAAAAACCCCACATAGTCAGGTAAGCCAAAATTATTTGAGGAATATCTTTTTTAAAAGCATGAATCTTAGATTTTGCGTTTTTTCCATATATTAATTGATCCTATAAATAAAGACAAAACCAAGAAGTGGGGTCTGGAGCCCCAACGCAAGATGCAAAAGTTATGCCTAAAAAAAAAAGGCAGTAACTGAGAAGCTAAGTGAATGCATTACATTGACATTCACCATGAGAGAAATAAGGCAAATGTCTACACTTCCATCTTTTTTATGAGTAAACACAGAAGAAGTTTGCCAAACTCGACAATCATAAGAAAAATTTTAGGAAAAATAGACAAAAATGAGCCCTAACTAATATCTGGGACTTCAGTATGTTAATCCACTTATTGATTGCAGTGTGTAACCCAAACCCCTAAATGACCACTTGGATTAGAAGAATGGAAGGTGATAAATGTAACTCCACTTTTTTTTAACCAGAGATGATTCAGAGTTACAAATCAATACAGCTGAATACTCTTCTAGCCTACTAATAAAAATCACAGTAAAAACTATGTTTGAACAGGGATAAGCCAACAAGAAGGAGGAGATCTTGCAATCAAACAAAGACTGGGATCATATATTTTAAATTTTTAGAGATAAATTTTGGAGTATCCTAGAAAGACTATTTAAAAAAAAATCCCAAACAACCAACAAAACAAACATAAAAACCCCCTTATTATGCCAGTCACAGCAGATAAAAAAAAAATGGAAAACAAACCCTAAAATAAGCAGTCTTTTTTCCCAGTAGAAGGCATTCAAATTAGGTCCCTCTTTCTCCAAGTATGTGTTCAGCATACTCATTAATTGTCTGGAAGAGAAGGTAAGTAATGAGAATAAAATTTGCTGTTAATCTTGAATTATTAAGGATAATAAAAATGAAAAATTACTGTGAAGATGTGCAGAAGGATGTCAAAATATTGACTGACTAGGCAATAAAGTGGCAAAAGAAATTCAGTGTTGATTAGTGTAAATTAGTACACACAGGAAAAAAAGCCAAACTATATACAATGACTGATTCTAAACAGCTATTGCCACAGAGAGGTGAGAGCTATAATTTACTAAAAATAGGTCTATGAACATTTTTTTTCTATGTTCATTGTTTAAAAAGAACAAATCATAAGAACTATTAGACAATTAACACAAATAAAGGTGCAAGTATCCTTATATCATAACATGCTGCATCTTGAATGTATGGACTTCTGATTCCCCTTTATGAAAAGAGTACAGCAGAACTAGAAGAGATACAGTGAAAGTAAACAAATTTTATTGAAGATTTTTATATAATGATTTCTATATAAGGAGAAATTAAATACACTAGAACTCATTGAAGGGGAGAGCTGGAGAAGAACGTGAAATAGAATCACCTATATGAGAAATGAAATTGGAAATGCTTATTCAGTTGCTTTCAGCGCAAGAAGTGGTGTCAACATGATTTTTTAAGGCAGTGGACATATAAAAAAAGATAATAATAAATATAAATAAAAATATAAATAAAATAATAACAAACCATCGCACCCATCATTCCAGACTCATGAATTATTAGACTCATGAAAGAAATACACATAAGCATTAAGAAAAGGCGTTGGAGTCTGTTTCCGATCACCAGAAGCAGGGACTGTTTCATGAAGGCAAGCATCATTGTAGATTCTGCTCCTTTGCATCTACCTAAACTTTGCATAGCAGACACTCTTAAGACATAAAATATTGGATTAGATGGGCAAGGCTATGAACTCAGTGGAACTGCTGTAGAAGCTCTTATATTCTCATACCTGCATTCAGAAAATAATTCAATGAAGGCAATGGTAGGGTTAGACCAAAGATCCATCCCCCACAACATCTTGTCTTTAAGGAATAAGTTTCAGGGGAGGGAAAGGATGCTGGTGATGAAGTGGCCAGTTTTGGTTCATGTGTTTTGTCACATCTCTGGGCAGATCCAGCACTCTGGAGGACTTAGGGGAGTGAATGGAAGCTCTGTTTGGTGTCAACTTCAACCTCCCTGTTTTACGCTTTTCATTGCTTGATTCTCATCCGCTTTTTATTCCAGGGCACAATTGATTTTAAGCTGCCTTCATATCCCAGTACTCTAGTCTGAAAGCATATCTAGCACATCTAAGGGCAGCTGTAGAGCATTAGGATGTCCTCCAATATCCATGCCAGTCCTGAGGCTCAGAGTGTTATGCAGCCTCACACTGCTGGCTGTGTGCTATGGGGCAGAACCTCCGTTAGAGGGCTTCCCTAGCCCTCTTTATGAACACAAAGAAAAATACCAAAGTGCTTTGGCTATCATAGTTTCCTCCTTTTAGGAAAGATATCAGAAACCATGTTCGAGATTGGCTGTTATGACCTCTTCTTCCTTCTTTAGAGGGTGACCGGGTTTGTAGATGGCAGTCAATAACAGATTGCCCAGTGGAAACCTCCCACATTATGGGAGTAATGATTTTGGAAGAAACACAACAGAAAGCAGACTGCAAATACAGTGAGAAGCTGCTTGTGTTTGCTGGTTGGTTTAAGGAAAAGCCAGTTTCCTTTGAGAAAGAGTGAGTCCTCCCACATTATTAACCAGGAGGTGGTACACACAGCAATACTACAGCCCAGGAATGGGGAGAAAAAAGCAGTCTTTCTTGCTTTGTAAAAACAACTGATTGCTCTTCCTTTCTGTCTGAATTTAAACTGGAAAAATATCTTAATTCAAAATTGTTTTAACTGTGCTTATTACAGGCAGAAACCAGAGCAGGAAGCCTTACTTTTGCTTCTGTTTTAAATCTACCAATTAATTTCTTTATTTCACTAACTCAATTTTCTTATGTTTATTATACAAACACTGTTTTACTTCAACATTAATGATGTTCCATTTTACTACTTTTCCATTTTAGGAATTTTTTGCTATATAAGTTTGATTGTTGAAATAAATAAATGGATATATAGTGAAACATAAACAAATGAAGCTCCAGATAGTGAATCCATGCTCGTATTATGTAAATGCTCTACCGGACCACTTCTGCAACAGATCTGTGGTAGAGGGTTTGCCTTGCATGTTTCTTGGCTGAGCTGAATTTGGAGGCTAAATTCTATTACTTGTTTATTTCACAGATGGCACTTGCTAGTAAAATACCCTAATAATTGCCTTTCTTTGGATTATATCTGATTTGGTAGCTGAAAACATTTGCCGCAACTGAGGGTCTATGCCTTTTCAGAACAAACAGTTCCGTAAGGTCATCTCACCTCACAGTAATTTCACGCTGAGGCTTGGCGCTAAGCTTTCACACGATGTTTCAGTTTGGACCAGTGTGTTTATTGTCTTACTGGCAAAAAGTAGAGAAAGACACCCCAGACTGGCAGTGTAAAACTGGCTATGTAAAACCCAAACTGTTGCTTTGCCAACTAGCTTTCATCCAAATATAAGCTGTACATGCAACATACTCATTAACATGGTAGTAGCCTGGTGTAGTGCCCAGGTAATAATGAAGTCAGCGTGTTTGCCAGGGTGCAGCAACAGGCTGGTACAGCCAGTGCACGTTTAAGGTGCATGATTCTAGGTCTACCTGGTGTAACACTGAGCCTAACAATGTCAGTCAGGTCTGCGTTAGCTCAGCTGCTGTTGTACTGCATTCCGTTATACAGCATAAGCATGGCTGATGCTTCTTCCCAAGAAACAAGAATTACTTGTTTTTGAAATCAAAGGTAATGTACTTTCACATACTTGGGGCTTTTTGCACCATCTTGCATTTATGTTTACATTCCTAGTTTATGCACTACTATAAACCCTGATCATGTTATGAACCGGCTTTATGCACCAGATTCCCTGTTTATACATCATTGATGATGCCCATGCAATAGCAAAAGGTTTTACTTTTATTTTTAGCTTTTTGAATGTTACAATATAAAACTGAGTCAGATATTCTATACTTAATAAACTCTTAGTTCAGTTATTGATGCAACATTTCTGTAACTGAATCTCCTGTATTGATATGGCAGGGGCAAACCACTCTATATAGAGTATAACACAAGAATACTGTGTCAAACAAATAATGCAGGGAAATGTTCATATCATATCATGGGAAAAAAGGGAGATTAAAATACTTAAATACTAAGAAAATCAATATACCTTCAACTCTAAAAGCAAATTATTAGAGCAGAGCAATACTTTATGTAGTTAATCTTTTATCTGTGTTCCTTCTATGATGTTGCATCTGTTTGGACAATATTAGAGATTCATGACAAAAAGTTAAGCCCAGGGAAGGGTATAAACTCTTATCCTTTACACCTCATATTTCACAAGTACTTTCATTCTTAAATGCAAAAGTTGGTATGCCTAAAGGTAGGATAAGGAAAAGGATCACATACAACCCCTCTTCTAGGGATGGCAATACTATGTTCAGTTACGAAAAGGCTGATATTTGTGATCTCCTTCATGCTCCAGATCCCATAATTACGACAATCTCACTTTTCATTAAAATAAATTCCTAACTTTCACTTGATACATTTTCTCTAACATCTGAAGGATTCTTTAATAAGGGTTGTTTTCATTCCCAAAGTTAGTGAGAAACTAATCCATGGTTATTGTATGCTGTCAGGTTAACAGCACCTGTATGTTCCCATTGTGCTCTATTTAGCTTTTTCACTTTGTCATTAGTCATTAGAAACTAAAGCTACTGCTGTGTTTTAATTTGAATAAAATCCTCTATGTTGGAACAGCCTTTGGAAGCCAAACTTTGTCTCAAGAGAAATTTTACAGCTGAGTTGCTTACAAAGCTCTCAAATAATAATTTCTAGATGAAATAGAATGGTACATTCATAACAACACTCTCAATAACTGAAAAAGAAAAGAATAATCTTGTGGAAAACTAGTCAATGAACTACTGTTCCCACAAAACGGTAGATATTCCAATGGTTTCTGAAGCTCCTGAATAAGCAGATAATTATTAATTCAAAACAAGCAAGAAAAAGGGTAGGATATTCTTCATGTAAAAAAGAAAAAAAAAATTGGACGTTCTCTGTCAAAAAGACACTAAAACTCAGATGATGAACATGGTGCTGATTTAACATGACTGAGTAAAAAACAGAGTAGGTAGCATATATCTGTGACTTGTAAAATTCTCTAGCAAAGCCTTTCAAGAGATTTGAAAACAAAAGATATCCCTTCTCAGAATACAGATAGCTGGAAAGTAGAATTTTTAGGAAAAAATGCATCAAAAGAACAGTAGTTTTTTTGAGCAAAATGTAAATGTATGCAGCTGTTCCCTCTTTGACAGCATGCAGTGGTGCACTACACAACCAATAATAGCAGGTGGAGTGTGAATAAACATACCAATAGAATTCTTTCTCAAAATGGACTGTAACTCCTTTTAAACAGCAACTAGTGAATTCCATATACTAGTATTTTTTAGTATTTCCCATGATGTCTGTTTACAGTGAACATTAATTTGTTGAGAAACAGTATGGTGCTTTTCTCTGTGACTGTCTTACTTTAGCTGACTGTGAACTATTAAAACGTGCTTATCAGAGTTTTATGGAGAATGGCCCTGGAGGTTAACTTTGTAATGCTTCTGATAAAGCCCTGAAAAGACAGAATTTTAGCTTGTCTTTCAACCAAGAATTAAGTAAACTGGCATCAGCAAACAGGATTTATCAGAGCTATCCCCAGGTCTGACTCATCATTGACCTTACCCATATATGAGCAACAGAGGGTGAGTAAACGTGATTATATCCTCCCACTCTGTTTGGTTATGCAGCAGATATTTCAAATGTCAGTGACTTAGTGCAATATATTATTTCTTGTTTGTGGGGAAAAAAGAAAAGATTCTGTAAAAGAAGGTAAAGGGAAGGAGAAATCAGCTCATGATGCAATATTTTTCCTTAGCCCACAGGGTGACTGGCACAAAAGGGTGTCAAGCTTCTCTGCAGGATGAATTCTCTTTCCCAGTGCTCAAGGCTTTCCAGCAGAGAGCATGGCACACAGACCTGGAAGAACATGCTCTTGTAAACTCTATTCCTTCAATCACAGTGAGATGCCTGACTTTTATGTCTGCTAAACTGCGACACAATCTCCTTCCTTTATTTCTCAATGTGATAAAACCTTTTCATAATGCACCACATAGTGTTAGTGCAATCTCTACCACTGTGTTCTGTATTTTGCATCCCAGAATGGACTCTGGCAAATGTAAACAAAGCAAACAAGCAAACAAAGCCTCCTTTTATCCTCTGGTCTTTTTCTTTCAATAAAACGTAAATGCCACCTTTTATTCAAGCAAAAATGAAAACAACCTTGTTGCTAAAAGATGCCATCTGTTGTAAAGCTCATGGTGTTTTGAGCTAAGTGAAAAGACAATTAAAACCAATAAAGTAGTAAAAGAAACCATGGAGAAATTCAACAAGAAAGTAAAATGCAATACAGAATCCTGCATATCAGATTTGCAATGAAGTTCACTTTCTCTTCAGGAGAATGAAGTTAGGTATATAAACCATTTACACAATGTGCTGAAGTTCCTTTCTGTAAAGATACAAACACTGCAAGAGCCTTATTTAGTATAGAAATATCTGAAGCTATCAGAAGTCTCTAAAACTTTGCTTAGCGTTCTCAGCATAATAATGTCAGATTTCTCATATTTTTACAGACACAAAAAAAGTCAATAAAAATTTATCATTGATTCCATGATCCATGCAGTCTCCTCTAACACAAATACACAGCTCTGGCAAAGATTGTCCTTCTTTGAAATGCCTACAGACAAAAATTAATCTGTTTTCAGGACTGCAGGATATTGCACTTGTCATGGAGAATAAAATAACACCATGCAGTACTCTTGTTGAAATAACCTGTGGAGGTGATAATAGAAGGATACAAGTGAGGTGATGTTTGCAGGTGAGAGTAATAGGAAGCTGATGAAGCTGAAAAAAATCCAGGAAAACATTTTAACTCGCAACATCTGGCTTAGGTAGAAACTACTTAGTTGCAGATTGCAGAGCAAAGCTCCAAGTTCGTTGTGATAAGTGAGCAAAAGGACATGCCATATCAACATGAAGATACTACAGGCTCAGTGGCATTGCCGAACCAAAGATGCCTGGTGCTGTTAGGGCCGCTCAGGGCTATCCTCCCTGACCCTGGGTTGCAACTTCAGAAGGATATAAGGCTCCTATAACATATCTTCCAGCCCCTTGTGGGGACCTGGATGCCTTAAGGAATATCAAATAGCACCAGATTGCTGTGTGTGCTCAACTGTGTTGACGCCTTCATTGTTCGGTGCACGTTTTAATATGTGCAGTTTAAGTTTGTATTTCTTAGTCTTTCATCATACCATAGAGAATTTGAATTTACTTTTCCTGGAGTGGCTCTAAATATGCTTCCCCTAGCTACTACATTAATAATTAAATAATAAAAGAACAGAAGCTTGAAAATAGAACAAATTACTCAAAAACAGAAGTGAAGTAGCTTGGGCCAAAGTTCATGTAGAGTGGGGCCTTTTGTCTAATAATGACTTGTAGATGATGTTTAGTGAAAAGTATGTAAAGTGTCATACTTTACAGGCTATTTTCCCAGCTTTAAACAATCTATGGTTCAGGGACTTCCTCAGGCAAAAGTGATATCTTTGTGTTAATAGATTTTTCTTCCACAACTGTCAGAGGTGAACCAATCATTTATTCCAAGTGAGTAACTTGATGGTTTTGAAGGAGTTTATTGACAAGAAAGTAAGTGTTGCTATTATGGTTTAGAACACACTGAACAGTGCATGTAATCTAACCAGTTTCTGGATAGTTCTTTTGGAGGATAAAAAAAAATAAATTTCCATTTCTGACAATAATGGGCTTACACATTGTGACTTGAAATGCGCATTTTCAAATGTCAGGATGCAATGGTGGCAAAATGTGCTTTATGTTAGCTTCACTGTCCAAAGTAGGATGCATTGCATTTTATCAAAAAGGACACTAATGTCAGCAAGATAAATGACAATATCTGTTCAAGTATGGCCCAGCAGAGAAAGAACTTCAAAAAAGAATTTGAAGGTGCTATGCAATTTAGTTGAAAGATAAATTGGCAGTGGCAGCCAGCTTCCTTTTTACGTAGTGTCAGAATAAAGTTGCTTGACTATTAAGAAAAGACACAACAAAAGAGGATCTAAATCCAGGATCAGTTCTGCCCCACAAATCACATCAATAACATTAACTCATATGGAAGTAAAATGGTATTTGCGCTTTGTTTACATATAGTTTACAGAATCACCTAACAAAATTACACCATAATTTTTTTTTTAATACATATACTATGGGATTTGTTAATAATGGCATATATTTTTTACATCAAGAATCTTAAATCCTTAAGATCATATGCTATAAAAACACTGAGACATCAACATTCAACATTAATATTTGACTGCCATGTAAGTCAGGGAAAAACTCTGCTTGCTTTATTTTAGATGAATCCCTTTGTTCATGCATAAAATCTCACTTTTCCGCTTCTTTCCTTAAGGAGAAGCCTAAAACATAGCCTAAATCTTGTTCACTCACCCTCATTAAAGCTGAAAGAAAGAATAGTAAGAAGAAAGTATACCATGCCTTTCCGTAATCATGAACTAGTATATTGTTTCATCCATATGGTATATAGCCTTATCTCAGGAACGCATACATTAGTATGACCTCTGGATGACCTAAAATTAAACTATTAAAGGAAAAGATAGGTAACAAGGGACAGCTTAAAACTAACCGTACTCCAGGCTGGGAGACGGAGAGCCTGGTAACACATGCAGTGGAAATAAGCTGGCTGAACTGAGCAAACTGATGGCACCTTTCCCTCCCCTTACAACACACCACATGAACTTTCATCATTCCTTGCAGACACTGTGCTCATAAGCAAATGAGCTCTTGAAATGTTTCAGCATTGTTCCTGACAGAAACTTCATAGGATATTTACCCATGGTATGTACACCCTGTTTTAAACACAATGCAACTGCTTTCTTGGAAAACAGCACAGTACCAGCATGGGATTCACTACCAAACCTTGCTTCCAGTGATGAGTAAAAAGACAACTCCTTGAAAGTCTCACCTAAGACCAACGATTACATTTCGGGATCTGTATGCTTGAAAAATATGTCATAGAAGGAAAATAATGAGAATATTTTTACTGTTGGATTTTACTGTATAACAAATAGTGTACCAGCACATTTTGGACACTGAAGTGGTTTCTGAGTGTCTGGATGTACTTCAGAGTTATAGCTTAAGACAAGCAAGAGAGTTGGCTTGTGGTTTGGGTTTTTCTTTTTCCTTTTTAATGTTTCATTTCTTCAAAGTTTGAATTATTTCTTTACTTATCTATTTATTTTGAAAATTTTCACCTCTTTTTTTCGTCTCTTTTTTTTTTTTTTGGTTCCTCCTAGATTCCTACTCTTCTTTTCTTTTTGTTGCTGAAAAAGGAACAGGAAATGATGCTGGTGAAGAAAAACAGAAGAAGTATTCTCTGGTTTAAAAAAATAATTCTTTTAATGTTTTATTTTTGATAATTTTTATTCTCAGTTTACACTGCATCTTTTTTTTTCAGCAAGCTATACTAGCCCTCCCATGTTTTCCATCTTATATGGTGTCAGATTTGTACTGTGATAGAATGCCTTTAGAAATAGATAAAGTTCGTAAGCCCCTGCCTTTCAAGAACCTAAATGCACACAGAGATAACCTGAATTTATGACCACTGTATGTTATACATTAGGCTGGAAACTGTAGTAGTTCAGGATCAGCTTCATCTGATATGATGAGGATAGCAGTTTCTAGGAGATGGAACAGAGAGTAAAGGGCAAAGTTGAGCCAACACACCGTATCTGAAACACAGATACAGGCTTCCAGCTTGTTTTTACTTATCAATCTTTAACTTATCCTCGTTTTATCATCTCAGAATTTGTTTCACTGAACATAGCACTAAAAAAGAAATTAAGTAATATTTAAATAAAACTTTTTTTTTTTTTAACAAATTGCTATTCACACCTCTTTTTCTTACATCTCTAGTTTTGATAGCTTATATTGTTTTTCCATGATAGCTTCCTAAATGGTAGTAAAAAAGTATGAGTGACTGTAAGTTTAAGGAACACTATTCTCTACCACTTGATTTTCATATTACAGCAGCAAAGGAACCCGAGCAACTCATACATATAATTTTCCTTTTGTTCATTTTTTTAACAAACTTGCACAGACAGCATTGTCAGCTCTCATGCTGTTGTCATAAATCTTTTAATAGCTAATGTTTTACATAAATATCTAGCTCTAGAAAGAGATGATTATGTAAATATTTCAGATTTCATTAAAGAGAAAAAGCATATCTAGTGTCTAATCTTTACAGCTCTGAAGTCATAGGTATGCCCCACCTCACAAAGAAGAATTAGAACCTTTTACTGGCTCTCCAATCTCATGATTTTTAGACATTTAGGATCAGAAATGCTGAATGTTTGGGCAGTCTTCCCCTATATCATAAGGTCTATTTCAGTAGGACTCTGACTTAATTCTTCCTTCCTAGATGCCTTCTTTCTCTGCCAATAGTTCCTTTTTTCTCCATATAAAATTCTCCTTCAGCAGCACTTCAAAATCTTGACTGGGTGCCAGTATCCACTTCCACAGAATTATTCATCTTACATTCAAACTGATGTTACTAAGATATGGATTATGTCATGTGAGATGACAGTTCAGAGAGAATGGGAATACCCAAACAACTTCTCTGTCTTTTAATCAGCATATTGGCACTCCAACTTCATTGGTCCAAGGGGATATTTTTTCTAATTCACAGAATGTTTGTACTTCAAAAGCGATTAAAGCTTCTGTAACCAATAAGCTAATAAGCTGTCTTCTGGTCTTTTAAATTCATGGTGTTAGACTTTATTCCCTATAGAAACTCATCTGAATCTTACATAGCAAATTTTAAAAATGAACAGGTAATTTTTAGAACTTAGGTCTTAAATCTTAATAATAATAATAATAATAAATTTAACAAATTAAGAAAAAAAAATTTGTTTTACTCTATTCTCAGAAGCATCTGTGTATAAATCAACAGAAAGAAAAAAACAATTCAGTAGAAGGAATTTGCAATACACAGTATTGCACCAGAATCATCTTACTCTAGATTGTTATTGGCAATAAAAAGGGAATAAAACTCAATAAAAGGGAAAATGTGATAAAAAATAAAATCTTATGACTACTTTTTTTTGTGCTATCTTATCCAGTAGCATTGGATTATTTTTTTTTAGACAACCAGAATGACTAAGGAAAACTTCATTTTCTCATGGGTCAACACCTTTTTGTCATTATGTATTTTTGGTTTTATAGGAAATTTTCTAGTCATTGTATTACATACAATATCTAGACTGTTATGTAGAAAGGGTCTCTGCTTTGTCAAGTAATATATTTAGAGAAAACAAAGGAGCAATCTCTCATTTTTGTATTCCTATTGATATAAATGCATGCATACACACACATATATACACATACGTGTATAAACACAAATGATCTTTCAATGGCATTTCAAGGCATTGTTCTGTGAAGATTGTTTTCTTTACCCTTGACTTATGTTAAGTATTCCACTCAGGATTGTCTGATTGCCTGCCCTATTTTTCTTTGCCAGAGCACATAGAGCATGCTTATCTATTAAAAGCACTCCAGAGCTACATTAAGCTTGGATACCTGTGGAGCTTGTCAGCACAGGTTCTCACATAGGTCACTGGTTGCTGGGGCAGCCTCAAGAACAGAATAACAAGCACTATTTGATATGTGAAACACACACCTCTGTGTCTTTTTCTTATCAGCATACTTATAAAAATCCTTTGGATAATGAAATAGAAAAGGTTTCTAGATACATTTGGTACTTTTTTTACTTTTTAATTTTTTTTGTCTTTGATATATTTTTTTTTAATTATTCTTGAATCACAGAAAGATTTAAAACCTTTGTAGTGGTTTGGATATTTATGTATCATTTCTGGTTCTTCTTGGGGAGATGTCTCATTTCTCAAAAGAAAGCTTATAGACACAGATAAGTAATTGACCAGCTCAAAAAAAAAAAAAAAAGAAAAAAAAAGAGAGGAAGCGGAAATAAAAGCCATCAGAGATGATTTTGTGTCAAATTTAGGGGTTGTATTCAGTTGTGTCAGCATAGGTGCCTACTGACTTAGGGCATTGGAGAAGCTTTTTAGATATCTACTACAGATTTGAGTTGAGAGCTATAGGAGACCTATGGTTTTCTAGAAATGGAAGGTAGGAGGGAGAATTCTCAATACCTAAAAATGTATGAAACATCTGTATTCAGGAAGCTAAATTGCCTCCTGCCAAGTTTTGTTTTTCATTATTGTATTGTTATTTAAGGGCATAACTTCTGACTCGATTCAGTTGCCCACATAGAGGTGATGGTAAAAGTTGAGATTCCCAGTGACAGCCTGCCTAGCCCTAGATGGTCTCCTGGTGGTGGTAGGTTCTCCTATAGATCCTGTGTCACAGCTGATAAAATTATGCAACTGTCTCATTTTCTCTAGAACATCTCAGATAATACCAGATGGTTATGCATGGACAGCTGCATCAAGCTTCTGCATACACCTATCAATAAACTGTCCTCTATAAAGGAAGTAAAGGTTGTGAAGATACAAATAAACTTTTTCAATATTGTATAGATACATTCTACTATTCTGAACCACTCTTACATAATAGTAGGTGCAGGGTATTGCACTCATTTCCCATGATTCTTGAACTTCCAGATTCCTTCTTAACTGAATGCTTTTATTACCCTCTTGTACAGAAATTTTACCAGGACAACCAGAACTGCTGTATTATTGTGTAAAGATCAGTGTATACATGTTTCTATTTTCAGGATATACTTGAAGTACATTAATGTTTTTGTTTCATACATGTTGCTATTTTAAACCCTTTACCTTTTAAAGGAAAAAAATAACTATAAATTTACTCATTAATGTATTTTCTGGCACTATACTTTTAACATAGAACTCTTCCACACTGTTCAAGTTTCAGAGTGTACCAGAATTTAGCTGTAGATAAATATTTACCCATATAGCTATAAACCATAGCAGATGTGCTATTAGTCTGTGCTGCATAACCCTGGTCTCAGACCATCACCTAAAACAGATTCAGTAACTTGCCAGTCTACCTCATGCAGTGCCTGGTTATCGTCTGAATGACAGTCCCTCTTTTTATGTCTCTGTTTCTTGAGTCATTAAAAATATTTTAGGAATCTTTTCACAACCTACAATTCCATTAAGCAGACAATGGAAATATTATGATAAAATAGAAGCAAGTGAATCTTTACAATCATAATTTTGAAGCTATTTATTTATTTATTTATATACTAAAACTTTCTATTTTGAAGAGCTAGAGAGTTTGACTCCTTTCTACTCTCCCTTACAAACTGAGGTCTTCGTAAGCACTAGCGTTACTGCTAAATTTTGAGTAAAAATGTATAAATTGTATGACTGTCCCATCTCATTTTGGGCACTAAATTTGTCCCGCCTTGGTTTAGGCACTAAATTAGAGATAGACAACTTTTAACCCAAGACCTATCTTCAGGTAAGATTCCTCTGTAAGTGAATGTATTGCCTTCTTCAGATGCTTGTCTCTGTAAGATTAATAGGTGACTAAGATCATCTAGCCTTCAAAGTGCTGGTTTCAAGTTGGTACTGCACTTAGAAATCTAGGTAGAGAGCGTGATGATGTCTGGACCACTAAATAAAAAAGGGGACAGACATCAATCCTGGGGCTTGGACTCAAGTGCAACAGGCTTGACCCATCCATACTACTATCTTCTACCTGCACTGCTTAGACCTGTTTTCTTCTATAACAAATTTTTCATCCAAGAGCTAGGTCTGAGTGGTCTAAACTCAAGACAGAGAGGGAATTAAGAGCTAAGCAGCAAATACAATCAAGCATTCAGTGCTCAAGTTCACTCCCTGACTCTCTTTTACTTAGCAGCATAGGTGCATGCACTATGAGGAAGCTGAAGACACCACAGAATTGTGCCAATGTTTTAAGTGGGGGGGGGGGGGGAAACAAAAACAAAAAAGAGGAAAAAAAATAATTTATTTGTTTCTTTCCCTACACCTTCCCAATATCTGTAAATTTTTCTACCAGGAACTTAGATGTTGAGAATAGCTGATTTTTGATCTTTTTGTGGAAAGTGATTTAGGAGACCTGTTGGTTTTCCAACTCTTAACTTATGTGAAGATACTATTTCAAATATAAGGTTCACAACAAAATTTCCTTACTTAATATTAAGCAGTGATCGTGTGCTGGATGTGGTATCTGGAGAGGTAAAGGAAGGACTTTATCACACTAATACTTACAATCAACTTTGTAAGAACCTAACAGGGAATTAAGAGAACTATTAACTAACTAGTAGGAAAAATGCTGAAAAATTCAGAACTTGTATAATGCACAGTATGACACAGAAAGAACACAAGTGCAGGGGGGACATTGCTGCTTTCTCCTGGACTAAAGATTCTTGCCATGCTTTGTATGGCTGTTGTATCACTCCTTTTCTCTATAGTTTTTCCTCCAAGCTGGCAGACTCTAAGGTCAGTTGGAGGCTAGTCATTTTGTAAATAATACGTAAAGCAGCTTTCGTGGAAAAGTATTTACTATGGTGAATTAACGTCTAACTTTTAAAATCTAACTTTTCCTATGCAATAATAGTATACATTAATTTCCTAAACATCAATTACTATTAATTTAAAATACAAGCTAAAATCAAGATAAACTAAACATATTAAAATCTGTTTTAGAAAGCGAGTCGCGTAACCTTAGTTTGGATAGGAAATTCCAAACGTTCAGGTCACCAGGTCACCATAGACTTTTCAGGTCATAAGGTCACTTCTTTCTTTTTCTGAGTTTTGTGTTGTTTTTTTTCTTTACTTTTCCTCCCATGCCAACACTTACTATTATTTTTTCCCTGTGGAAAGTGAGAATTGTGAGACCTGAATCCATTTGAATCAGCAAAGGAGCTTGCAAAGTGTGCAGTATGAAATGTGGAAGTTTATAGAGTAGTCACGTGACAATAATGTTTTATCCAATTAAAAATCAATTATCACCTTCATTAAATGACATTAAACATTTAACTTTGGGAAACGTAGCTATTGTAACAAATCACATGTAAAGAGCAGCAGCCCACTTCACCATTTTTCTCCCACATGCATCCTCAGCAAAGTACAGGCAAAATGCTACCAAACGAGAGCAGTAGCAACAATTGCTCTAGGAATATTCACATAAGGAAGAGATTAGTCTTCTAAAGGGCACATGCAAAACAGGCTATGTAAATTAACTCTGAAGACACAATTGAAAAAATTGTTGAAAGAGTGGAGATAGATCATGTGCTAAGAGATTTCTAACATTATTTTTGAGAGTCTTAATCCTTTATGAAAGGATTTGATTTGAAATATGCTACGCAAATATTTATATGACCATATTAACAAAGGCTATCTCTAGTTGGACATTTGTTTCTTCTTATGAAGTATATCTTCTTATCCTCTGTGACCTGTATTTTATAAATGTCACATCATAGTTTCTGGTATTCTATTGTTAGAAGAGTGTTCACCTTCTGTGATACTACTCAAAAGTGCTTAACACTCAGCTAGAACAGTGTTCATATTGAATGGGAGAAAATGAATAATTCATACAGTCCAATTTAACATTTTTTTTTCTTGGCATTAGATGCTAATTTAGCATAGGGCATAATTAATGATTTCTAAGATACTGACATTCAAGGTTGTATTTGGTAACAACTAGAAAATGTACAAAAACATGCTTTCACAGTTAATTTAATGCAGTAGGTACTTTTTGTCACTCTTATGGTGTATGAAATTGTATTGCATGCATTTATGGTTTCCCTAGATACTTAGAAGACAATCAGTAATGCTAGCATGGAAATAGAAGATGAAGGATTGTTTAATATCCCATCAGCAGGTTTTGACAACCTTGATATTTCCACATTGGCATTGGGAGAACTTCCAGACTGGTAATTTCATTTTATCTCTTGGTATGCTGCCTTTTCCTTTTTGCATAACATTTTTATATATTATATCATATACAGTCTGAAACCAATGCCCAGGACTGAACGAAAGGAGACCTATTATGAAATACTAGTAATAATCTTATTAAAGATGGCTGATCTTTGACACAGTTTAAAAATGTGTCAAGATTTCAATCCTTTTTTCTGTCCCAGGTTCTGCCATAGATTTTGTACATAACCTTGGGAAAGAAACTTGAGGTCAGTCTTTCCATATTGGATATGTAGATATGCGCCAATTGTGCCTCTTTCTCTTGAGTAAAATGGTTATAATTCCTTGTTGCCCAGAAGATGTGAGACTACAAGTTTAACATTTGTTGACATCAGACTGAATTGGGGCATCAAAAGTGGTCACTCCAAGATATGATGGTTCCTCTTCTCTCTCAGAAGTTGGAAATCCTGGAGCAAGGACAAAACCTGATGCAAGTTTATGTAGGCTGCTGTGTGATTGCATTTTCATCTGCAGTTTGGTTTTCCCTGACACAAGGACAACATTCACTTAGTGTGTGTGCGTGGGGAAGCAGCTTGGGTGGTCACTGCTTCAGATGGCCTGAATGTATGCTAACTAGACTGTGTTCCCACTTTTACTGAATACAAAATTGTACTCTGTTTCTTTTGGCTTTTATTTTTCTGGGTTATTCAGATCAGGTTTAGCAGTAGATGCTTAGAAACATCAGATTAAAGTTCTTGTAGAATACCTATTGTCAGCAAGTTCAGACAACCTTGAGGTTCAATGACAGCTTTACTCTACGTCCACAGATATAAACCCATTTCAGTTATCTGATTTTAATGTTGCTGCTAATGAATCCCACTACCAGAGTTAAGAATTGTGTCCCAAAATACACTTCATAATTATTCTCTAAAGCTTTCTACTCTGGGAGGTGGCAGTGGACAGCAAATTTTCTTGAAGAACAAAGCCTGTTGTGTTGCATAGGTCAGACAATCATATTGGTTTAGGGAGCAGCATTGATGCTCATTTTTTCTTTCTGGAGACTCATTTATCTTCTACAAGTCAACCCCTTTCTGAGCTAGAGTCAACCCATTAGTGACTGTCATCAGAATGCTGCTGAGCTAGCTCAGATCTCCTATCCTCTTGTTTTATGAACTATGATGAATGAAATATATTTCATGACAGTAAGTCTAATGATTTAGGGCTGGAACTGCTTTGGAGGTTTCCAAAATAATTTATTTGCAAGTTGACTTACACTATTATAAACTAAAGAATCTCAGAATTTATTTGGTGAAAAAGCCTGCAGTCTTTATTCTGTTCTCAAGCGAAATAATGAAATACCACACTTTTCCTTGCTTCTTACATTGCAAGGAAAATATGGTTAATTAGAATATAACAATTTGTATTAGAACAGAGTCTAAGAAGAAAACAGCTTAGAAGCCTTGTTGTAGTTTAGACAATAAATGAAAAGCAGAGGTGTTATCCTGGGAATCATAACTTCTAGCACTGTGCTTGATATAGCAACACTTTCTTTCACAGGAAAGTTGAAACCCTGCAGAGAAAATAAACATATTGCTCCAGCACAGAAATATGTTTGGTTATATTTTGCGTTATTCATTAATGATGCTTTTTCCCCCATTTTGAGAAATTTCTTATCCTGCCTTACTGTTCAGAATGACAACAAATTTAAAATGTCACATGTAGCAATATTTTTTTTAATCAAACAAACATAAGGCTAGGTGGGAAACGGCAAAATAAACTTTAAAAGAGGTACAGTGCATTTTCTAGCATTTTTTTGCATCTAAGATGCAATTTTCAGCCTGACATAGAAGCAAGATATTTTTTGTCCATTTGCAAACTCACTAAAACCTGGGTTTTGAGAAGCCTGACTGGTTAGGCATGCGAGAGTCACTTATCAGTACTCAAAGTGTAAGTACTCATCTCCTGAATTTCCTGAGTTTATAAATCTCTGCCTAATGTGCCTAATTTAGCACTATATTTGTTCTAAGATCCTTCTATTGTCACAGTAGAGACAGGGAGCTCTGAGTCATTTAGAACTTACGTTGACTGTTTCTCTCCATTGGCTACAGAAGAAGCTGGGGTTGTTCAGCCTTGAGAAGGCTCCAGGGAGACCTTATAATGGCCTTTCAATATCTGAAGGGAGCCTACAGAAGAGCCGGAGAGGGACTCTTTGTCAGGAAGT
>JAOXNO010000001.1:157676397-157687685 GCA_028565335.1 Limnodromus scolopaceus
TTCAAATAATCAAAGTTAATAAAAATGGTGACAAAGTATGATTATTTTCACAACCAGTGTGGGATTTTTCACCATATCATGTTTAATTTCTCTTGTTAAAGTTTAACATATCTTGAATTAGGGGACTTCCAGACTATAATCTGTGTCATTACTTAATCATACATGTTTTAAAATTAAAAATAAAGCATAATTTATTTCTTTAGATTATTCCAAGATTAACTTCCTCTTTCCCAACACTTTTTATCCTTCTGGTGGTTCAGAGTTTGTTCTTTTGCCACCCAGAGAGATTAGTTTTGTTGTGCTTTAGTTCTCTGAAATAACCACAAGTAAGGACAGAAGAGCATCAGCTACTGCAAAGGAGTCAGAAATGCACAAACAAGTACAGAAGAGAACAAGTAATTGCAGCAGCACCACTTTAAATCATCTTAAACTGTTGTAGAACTGTACTTTCAGGTGTTTCAAATACCTGTATTGTACATATTGTATACCCACTTTTAATTGTCATCTGGAGAACCTAGACATGTTAAGCCATTTTACTTCTTTCTACATTTCTTTCAAATCCTTAACCAAGTCATCACTCTTCTTGAAACTTCATTTTACTTTTTTTAAGCAATCATTGTTCCCATTAGAAATGTTCACAACAACTAGAGAATTTCCTTAGTAAAACATATGCAACCCCTGCCTAATTTGCATGACATTCAAAACAGGCCACCTCATCACTTGTGGTTTTATGATGAATTCTTTGAATTACATTAAGAAAGGAAAAGAGAGAATGAGAACATTAATTGAATTTGCTCTCAATTGTTCTCGATCCAGGAAAAGGATCAAATTATGCCTACAATTCTGCTGATTTTTTAATTTGATCACTTTCCTGGCACAAAGGATTTTAGTTACATTGACTTATACCATTTTTATGTGGATTTTTTTACCTCCCCTTTACAAACATCTGTTTTGAAATAGTATTTATTACTTTACGCAAAACAAAATTAATGAAAGTCCACAAACAAAACTTTGAATAAAATGGCACCATCTGCCTTAGAGACCTAAGACAGTTGTTTTAGGAAAGAGCTCATGCCACACTGTGAAAACCCAGAATAATCTTTCTGACAAATACACACAGTAAGTGTTTACGCTATGCAATGTACAGGTAAGACAGCAGCCATTTCCAGCAAACACCTTGAGCAAATCAGTCAGACAGTACCAGAATTGCCTCCTGCTTTACCATGGAAACAATCCAGGACCATGCTACTTGGCCCCCTCCCTTTCCCCCCTCGTAAAACATGCAGACATACACCCAGCAGCTCGCTGTCACCCGGACTCCCACTAACATAATATAGTTGCCAAGTAAACTGGAAGATTCCACCCAAATTCTAGTATCTTGAAATGTTGTCTTTTCTAATTTGGCTGGAGATAAGTTTGGTCTCATGTAGTATACAGTAAAAAAAAAAATAAAACATATAGGAAGGCAGAAAAAGAAACTAATTTTTCACTGGCAAAGAGACAAAACACAGTGAGCCATATGGAATACAAAGACAAGGGGATTAAATAACAAAGTTTTACCTTTTCTGCCTTTATCTGAGCTATGTGAAATGTAGATTGAGTTGTGTATGTGACAGTAAGCAAAAACATCTCAAGCTAGCTTTCAGAATCTGCTTCAGTACAGCCAAGCTACGATACCTGTATTTGACTGGCCTGACTAGTTCATATCACTAAAGAAATATCTCTAAGATGCTTTATCAGTTATTAAAAGGTATAACGAATGTGTCTGAGGAGGAGAAACAAAGAGTGGTAATGTTCAGCACTAACCTATAGGTGGGAAAACCCATGCTCCAGGTCTTTCTTGCTTTAAACAGTTTCAAGTCCCCTACTCTTTGGTACAAACAAGTCTAGACCAAGATGAAGACTCAAACAAAATGATTCTTAAGCCTTTCACTAAAGCGGAAAGACTGTACAAAAATAAGCGTCATATTCATAAATCCAGGGATACAATAAATAAGTGCAGATTTGCTTCTATGTTCCAATTAAAAAAAATATGTTTTCCAATCTGTTCCAGAAACTCTCTGCTTAATTTGGTAACAAATACTAAGCACATAAACAGTACTTAGAGCACAAAACAGCATGTAAAGAATATAAGTATATTGCAAGGACACATCAAAAGCTTAATGTCAAGAAATCTTTTTTTTCCACTATACGTTTTTTTGAGATTTTGAGCAAGATTCCCCAGAAAGGATTCAAATTCTGTGAATTTATCATCTCAGATATTGTATGATTCTCAGTGTTCAGATCACAAGATCATAGAATCATAGAATCATCTGGGCCGGAAGGGACCTTCAAAGGTCATCTAGTCCGACCCCCAAGATACTGCAGTATAGATAGATAAATTGATAATTTTGGTGTTTTAAATATACAAACACATAATTTTATGATCTTTTTCCCAGTGCTGGACTTAGACTGAGACAATTAAGTAGTCATTCACTTGAGCTTTTATAAGGAGCTATTCGGTTTTCAATCTATTTAGGTGTTAATTTTGTATTTAAAAGTTAATTATGATATTCCTAATCCCTGGTGCATTATTTCATCGTAGTTGAGGATCATAAAAATGGGAGAGTGGGGTACAGCAGAATTTTATTTTTTAAATTAAAAACTTGGCAGGTCACCTTTTAATAGATTTATCTATGCACTGGGATTTATATATATTCAGTAAAGACATAAAAGTAGAGATAGCAATTAAGAATTTTCCTATGGGATGTTATTATATGCAGCTTTCCTTCCCCATCTGTAAAAGCCTAAGTGTTTTTTTATCAGATGTCAAACACCCTCAGCACCACTGTCAATAGGTGTTAAAGGAGTAATCAGTTTGTAAGGCATGCACAGCTGCATGAAGGCTTGGATCCTGCAACTTTCTCTTTGAAAGCATTCTGTATGCTACATCAGAGAGGGAAAGATGGCCAGTGACTTTTGGAACAATGCTGATTTCAAGAAGCATAAATACAGATACCCAGTGAAACATTGCTGTAAAGCCAGTGCTCTTAGGCTACGAATTACTCTGACCTTTATTAAAATTACTGTGCCCAAGACTTCAGTCTTGTAATCACAGGAGCCGTTGAAGAATTGGCCCTTATGACAAAACTCATAATTCCTTTAATCACTAGTCTTCAAAATCAATAGTGTCCTTTACACTTAAGAAGGAAAAAAAAAATAATTGAAATGCAGCTTTATTATTAAAATGCTAATGAAATCAAAATGGGGACAATCATAGGTAATGAAAATGTTTTCACAATATTTTTTCTCTTTATTTCTTTATTTTAAGAGTTGGCCTCATTAATAATTTAGGAATACTTAAATATGATTTATATCTCTAAAACAATATGTTTGATGTGTCAGTTACTTCAGTAAGTAACTTTAAAGTGCCTTAAGCAAATAACAACCTTCTTTAACGTTTTTTTTTTCATTAGAGCCAGGAAACTTGTATTCAGAAAGGCACCTGAAGTAATTCTGAACAGTAAATAGTTGTACAGGGAGTTAATAAAGAACTGTGAAGTGGAGCACAGATACAATAAAAGATATCACAGTAGATAAAAGGTACAGCAGCGCTTTTCTCACTGGGATTTTGAAAAGGACTTGAGTTCAATTACAGTGTTAGGTACTTTAATCCTCATTCTCTTTTTGCTATAAATAAATCAGGAACAAATTTACCAAGTAAACTGATGAACAATACTCATTATTTTAGACTACATTAACTCCCAAATATCTACAGGGATAGGGTTGATTCATCTGTATAGGTCATATCCAACTGAGGCCATTTCTAAGAGCTTTAGAGCAACATAAAACATATGTGCTCGCATGTGGAATACTCTCTGTTTATTCATGTATTTTCTTTGCTCAATTTTTCTTTTTTCAAAATTCAATCTTTTATACTTTAACTACTAAAGTATTTTATATTCATATCTTATTATATTCACCATCATCACTGTCAGTATTTAGCTAAGGGAATGACATTGGGAGTCCAGAGTTGTCTTAGAGCACTGTTGTGGTTACTGAGAGAGATACCTCCCTCTAGGGCACAATTTTGACTATTGTCTTGCATTTCCTTATAGAGATATGGATATAATAATGTCAGTGTCTAGTATGCAAAATAAAGTGAAATGAGTCCATGTGATAATGATTAACATACATATTTGTTCTGATCTTCAATAGCATTTGGCCTCAACACCTTTATGACTTGAAGTGATAGATTCCATGGGTTCCAATTGTGCAAAACTGTGCCACACTACCTGCAAGGGAAAGGCAGGCAGGTTGGCTTAATCCCTTCTTTAAGACCAATGGGAGCAGAACACTTCTCCAGAATTTCTGAACACCAATGACCTGGTCTGAGCAGTAGCTGCAACTTTAATCAGTGGCCAAGTATTTAATTTTTCTGAATAACAGACTCCTGAGTATATGCAATCAACGTAATGTATCCAGAACACGTAATGGACAGTGCATATGTTCTGGCAATCTGCGCAGCTCATGGACAATTGCTCAAGTGCATCACAACGTGTCAGGATAACTGCATGTGCCTTGTACATTGCATATTCCCAGCTCTCCTGAAAACAACATTCGCAGAAATGGAAGAGATGCATCTCATATAATTTGATGTAGTTACACCTGTGTTAAAACCCCTTTTCCTCACTTAGATTGGACATTACCAGCCCCTGTTTTACCACCATGAGAAAGGGTCATACAGCAAAAAATGTCATATAACCTAAAATGCACCTTCTGTGCAGTTCACATGTCTATCAAGTTTTTCTGCTTCCAAGTTAAACAGCCCAAGTTAAATTTCCTCCCTTACAATCCACTGTATCTTTCTGAATATGTCTATAGATTCTTTTTGAAAGCTTGCACTCCAGAGAACTGAAGGAAGGTGGATTGCCATGGACTGAGATCTGGCTTTTCAGAACAAGCTGCTGAGATCGTTTGTCTTTTTTTCAGCAGTGTCATTTGGACCCAGAGCCTGACTGCTAGGACAACTGTTTCAGTGGAGAGGTTGTGAACAGCCTGAGAATAAGGAGATAATACATCATTAATGTATCTTGAGGGTTGCGTTAGTTTCTGGATCTATTCAGAATGAGGCCTTTGGGTGTGATAGGAGGTGATTTGTGTGACAATTCATCTTCTCACCTCAGAAAGATTCCCTGCTAAACTCACGTCCAGAACAGAGCTATAAATGTGGTGTATGCATACTGCTATCACAAGGTATGGAAGGGACAGGTAAATACTCTCTCCAGAGTCAGATGTGGATAGCCACCACATGTACTGGAATCGATGTTAAGATGCTGCTCACACATGTTCAACTAATGAAAGCTAATTTGTTAAAAGATACATGAAAACAAGCTCTTTTAACTAATATGCCATACATATAAGAAGATTTATTTCTCAGCTCACACTTCCTTCTTGTGTGACTGAATTTTTGGTTTGTTTCAGTTATGACCTTTGCTGGTCCCCATAACTTTATAAAGTGAGAAGGCTTTATCTACAAATCATGTATAAGAAATGAATATAGTTTGCAAAACAAAATGACTCTTTATAATTCCATGCCGCTTGCTTACCAGGACTTTACCATCTTGAAGCTGTTTGTGATTCTTGCCCAAGAGCATTGGTTCTAGTATTGCTGGAATGGAAGTCACATCTGTGGGACTCCACCCACCAAAAAAGAGGGTGGCCAGCAGGTCAAAGGAGGTTATCCTCCCCCTCTACTCTGCCCTGCTGAGGCCTCATCTGGAGAACCGTGTCCAGTTCTGGGCCCTCTAGTTCAAGAAGGACAGGGAACTACTGGAAAGAGCCCAACGGAGGGTTACGAAGATGATCAAGGGAATGGAGCATCTCTGTTATGAGAAAAGGCTGAGAGACCTGGGTCTGTTTAGCCTGGAGAAGAGAAGACTGAGAGAGGATCTTATCAATGTTTATAAATATCTAAAGGGTGGGTGTCAAGAGGATGGGGTCAAACTCTTCTCAGTGGTGCCTGGTGACAGGAAAAGGGGCAACGGGCACAAGCTGGAACACATGCAGAACATGTGGAAAAACTTCTTTACTTTGAGGGTGGCAGAGAACTGGAAGAGGCTGCCCAGAGAGGTGGTGGAGTCTCCTTCTCTGGAGATATTCAAAACCCGTCTGGATGCGTTCCTGTCCAGCCTGCTCTAAGTGACCCTGCTTTGGTAGGGGAGGTTGGACAAGATGATCTCCAAATGTCTCTTCCAACTTCTACCATTCTGTGATTCTACGGTTCTGTGGTTCTTACTCTTTTTAAAAAGAAAAAGGAAAAAGAAGACTACGAGGTTTACATTCAGTTTGCTGCTACTGCTCCTCATTATTCGTGACTCCTCAGAAATAGAACAGAACATCCCAGGGTGGAACGGACCTTGAATGATCATCTGGTCCAAACTTTTATGAAAAAGGGGCTAGATGAAATTATTTAGCATCGTGTCCAGCTGTGTCTTGAAAACCTCCAGTGATAAGGACTTCACCACATCCCTGGGGAAGTTGATTGTTGTCACCGTAAAAAATTCCCATATTATATCAAGGCGAAACTTCCCCTGGTGCAACTTGCATCCCTTGGTCCTTGTCCTCTCCTTGTGATTTCTTATGAAGACAGCCTTTGTCCTCTTTGTAGCTATCCTTTAAGTACGGGAAAACTGTGATAAGATCCTCCTGAGCCTTCTCTTCTCTAGGGTGAAAAGTTGTAATTTATGTTTCTGTTTAGTAAATATACCAAAATATTGAGTCATTGAGCTCTTGACTATCACTGACTTGCAGAGAGTAGGACATAAATTATCCTTCACACCTTTAAAAATCTCTTCTACCTATGAAACAGATCCATTAACATCTTGGGAAGAACAGCATCTCAGCTGGCTGATTTGCACATGTTCAACTTTACCTTTACAGTGCTGTATTTTTTTTCCTTGCTAATTATTCATATTGCTTCTTTTCTGAAGAGAACTTTCAAATGAAAATAACGTCAGCTATTTTTAAATTACCATTTGTTTCATTGCCTGCATATTTTATCCTTTTAATAGACCTACTTTCTTCCCAGTGATTCATTTGCCACTGATGTATTTGTATAAGACTATCTCTTTCACATTGACCTCTATGGTTAGCCTCAACATATTTTGATTTTTTGCTGCCTTTATCTTCAACACCAATAATATGCATAATATTACTTGGATATCCACATAGCATTGATACCATTACGAGTCAATGAATGCTTTCACCTTAGATAATAGTTTTTGCTGGGAGTAAATTCAAAGATAAGTGTGTTAATAATGCACAAATGATTTTGCTTAAAGCCTCAGCAGGTACTGAGTCACAACCCATTAATCTTTTCATATACTCCTCAGCACGAACAATTAATATGTCACTATAATGAGTCTATAGAAATAAGTCTAGTGATGCCAAATATTAAAATTTAAAACAAGCAGACAAACAAAACTTTAAAGTATTCAGTGAATCCTAAGTATTGCTAGCGAGAACTAAAATCATTTCAATAGAAACACACAGAAGCTCACCATTAACAGGAGATAAAGCATTTTCAGCTATGAATACTGTCCCATAAGATCTAAATTACAAATGCGAGCATAATTCAAGCTGATGATAAACCAGATTTATATTGATGTAATTTCATTGACAGCAGCAAGGATTCATATGCATAAACCTAGAGTAATGCAGTATTATGTTGTTCGTTTTATTAGCAATGGATGTAACTATCTATGTAGTCACTGATTCAGTTATAGAAAACAGAACAATGGAAGAATCATATCCAGAGAGGTGATTTAAAATTACAAAGCATAATGGCTGCCTTGTAAAATCTCATTAAAGCCATTGCTTTACTTTTCATAAAATCTAAGTCCAGTGTGGGTCAATAGCCCCTGTTCCGTAAAATATTGTTGGATAATTTGGGTTAGCTGCTGTTGAAAAAATAAAGTTTTATACTGTGAATTGTCTGTGGATTTACAAACCTTAGTGAACATTTTCTTTAATTATGCCTATAAAAAATCAGCCTCTGACACTATTTCAAATTGGAACATAAATCTATCTACAGTAGGTGTGCAGCAGTAGAGACATTGGAAAACATGCTCTGGAATTAAAGGTTGCCATTTACCCTTATGGTTTTGCAATATATTAAACTTTTGGAAAACAGGAAATTGGGTCTTATCTAATTTTGTCTCTTAATTGTACTTGCAATAAATAGGTATAGTATTGACATGAACAAGGAGTTCCAATTGCTTGGAGGCTGGTTTGTTTCAATTCAGAGATCACGGTTATTTCAACAATTGTAAGAAGCTCAGTGACGATAGTACTCAGTGTTCAAAGGCAGCAGGAGATCCTTGAAGAAAAGCTCCATCTCTTTTCCAAGAGGAAAAGAGTCAATCACCTCAATTTATTTCTTAATGTTCATTACTTTTTCAATTATAGTAGAAAAGGCTTTAACAAATAAAATGAGGACTAAACACTAATAAAGTCAAACAATGTTTTTAGTTAAGATAAATTTATACTTCAGGCCTTTTATCTTTTCTGTGAGTACTTGCTGTGCAGGAAAATGGGAGCTGAGTTCCAGTTCAATGAATTTTCTTTCATTATGTCTGGATTGTCATTAAACTCATATTAAAAGATTCAATATAGCATCATGAGGCTTTAGATCAGGTCTACATTAAGGAGTTTGAGACTGCTTTTTTCTTTCATATAGTTTCCTGAAGTTATCTCTCACTTGTGATTTAGGAATATACATAGCCTTTGGACTTTACTTTTGTCCTCCTACCTGTCGGTCCTGAATGTACCAGCTTCTGTTTAAGCTTTATGAAATCCATGCTGCAGGAGCTATCTCATTGCAGCAGTATGAAAACTGATCTTACATTTGAATGTAGATGAACTTTCCCAGAAGGGTGGGCAAGGAAAATAAGTTTATCGTCTTGTCTGTTATGGGGATGGGGAAAGGGAAAGAGAATCAAACACAGCATGGATATTACTCATCCTGCTCTCAACTTTTCAAACAACTGAGATTATGTTAAGCCTTTCTGCAGAACAGCAAAAGAAGTCTTTCATTAATTTCACAGGAATGCATTTAAACTGCAGCTGAGAATTAAATTTAACTCAGGTGTCTACAAGTTAGATATCCGAGTCAATTCATCTAGGCTTACAGAAGCCTTTACCTCAATGTAGAAAAAAGTGTCCCCCAAGACAATTCATCTCATCTTGAGAAGTATGCATGAGACAGATAGGCTAGATGCCTTAAATGCTTTGGAATTGCCCTTTCCACTGGTTTTAGAAGCTTAGGGTGACGAATCTAGACATCTAAAGTGAGATGAAATGAATTGCAACATAAATCAACAACCTCTGGAAACCTGTAAAATTTTATTCTTCAAAGAAAAATGTACTTATAGAAAAGATTTAGCAAAAGATTTTAATAAAAATGTGTGGTTTGCTAGGTCTCCTTTTCCTAACAATGAATTTCTTGTTTTAGCAGTCTGGGAACACATGACTTTAATCAAATGGCATATTAAGTTAGAACAGATGAGTAATCCCCAAAACATATTCAGCAAATGTCACCATTTTGCTACATGAATCATCTGTAATTCTTTAAGATATAAATTATAAGAAATCATTACCCAAGAATTTAGAATATAATTCTTACTCTATCATTTGTGGGAATTTCAACAAGTTTCTAAGCTTTTTTGGATAGATTAGATAGGTCTCGTGGAATATTTCTGTTCTCTGATGAGATGAATATAAATCCTGAGACCTGATGTGTTAACATATCTGAATATGAACTGGAAATTCACTTCTTGCTTGATTTATATGAAATAGGCCATTGGCAGTAACATGTCTGAAAACATTTGCTAAAACAGAGACATAAAATTCAAATCATTCCTGCTTTTGAATTTGCTTTGCCAAAAAAGTAGCAAAAAGAGAAATAAGCTATGCTCCAGAATACACGTAGCATCATGGGGAGAAATACAGCTTGACTTGTAGGTGCTGCGGAGTAAATACCGTCTGACCACTGTTCTTATTCTCCTTTCTTGCCTCCCTACCTCTTGAATTCTTCACTGTGTGCCACTCAGCTGCTGCCCAGACAGTGGTTGCAGCATCCCTCTGGGGGACTCAAACATCCAGTCTCCTCTTCCAGAGTCAATGCTCTCATCACAGGAGTTTGGCATGAGGAGAGCTTTTCACTCCTGCTTCTATCAGATAAGCTGAAGCCTTGTCTCCAACTCCATGGGCCCTAGCTGGATTGCTGTAGGCATCCTGAAGACCCCAAGCCAGCCCCCAGTCAGCCACACTCCCATTTTTACTGTGTGCTGTTGGTAAACTCATGGTGGCCACACACAAGCGAACCATTTTTTGGAGGTGCCTATTTCTCTGCATGAATCATATCACATTAACAGATTTTCATGCCTGTGCTCTGCTAGATCTTGCTATTTATGGGGCTACCATGCTTAACGAGCAGTCTGATTACTGCCATACGATTGTGTTGACAGTTTCAAGGTTTAATTTTTTTTGTCCTGTAATTGAATAGCTTGTTGAGAAGTCACATCCTAAGAAAATCTTCAATTAAAAAAAAAGAAAAAAAGAGAGAGAGGTGGACTTAAACCAGGAAGACATAGGGAAGAGAGATCCAATTACAAGAATTCAGATGCCCATCCTCTCCATGCCCAGCATTTTCTTTCTTGCAGTTACAAAGCCAAACCTGCTCATCTGTGGCAGTCAATCAACATTAATTTCAATGGAACATTTTGTGTACTTTGGAGGTGAGACTTCAAGTCACAAAGTTTTATTTACTTCTAAGTTTTTTTGGCCAACAAATCTTAATTCATTTTAGAGATAAATTAAATTTTGAGATTGAAAACTACCAAAAATTCTATGTTAATACAAAATGATACATACAGAAGTAAGTAGGACTGTAACTAATTAGGCTTATAAACCATGTATTTAAATTTTATAAGTTTATTAAGCACAGAAATAAACTGAAAACAGTTAATTTATTTTTAAAAATTATTTATACTCATTTAGCTTCTGCCTATTCATCTATGCTTTAGCTAAATTTTCTACAATATTTTCTACAAGGTTTCTTTCATCTTCAGGAATAATTAAAATCCACGTTGGGGGTTAATTAATGACTGTATATGCAGCATAAAGCTCATGAAATAACATAAGGAGTGAATATAAAAATCATTCAAGATGTATATGAAATCATGAATTTCAGAAATATTTCAGAAAGCTGCTTTTAAATGCTATATTTACTACTAATGAAATATCTT
>JAOXNO010000001.1:157687785-157763763 GCA_028565335.1 Limnodromus scolopaceus
TATATGAAATCATGAATTTCAGAAATATTTCAGAAAGCTGCTTTTAAATGCTATATTTACTACTAATGAAATATCTTCATTGTTCTTTCATTTTAAACTCTCTTATGAGTTTTAACTCAAAACAAGAATACACATATAAAGATCATGATATGCCAATAATAACTTAGAATTTGGATTGGCCTTTGAAAAAAACCCAACCTAAAATAAAACTTACTGTTTGCAAATGTTCCTGTTTCACCATTTCTGTATTTTCACCAGCCATTCAATTGGTAGCCAAGGTGAAATAAGCTGATTTTCTAAGTGAGCCTCACTTTTAGGGAAGTAAACACCAAGATGAGTAAGTTAAACTTTGCATTATACATAGTGACTCATCTCAAGACGTAGCATACTGGTGATTTATTCCTCAATTTATGCTATCCATGAAAGTCCTTTGGCCAGCAAAAAAGCAAAACCTGTTTTTTGGTGGTAGTGTTTTTTACTGTGATTTGTCAGTCTTTCTAGGTCTTTCTGTAAGTCACTTCACTTTGTTTTCTCATGCAAAATACAGGTGATATCCATAGGCAGATGCTAAAAGTACACAGTAGTACCGGAATCTATAACCCTCAGCAATGCTCTGTACACGCTTCTTTATTGTTGACAATGCTACATAGAACAGAGATCATTACTGAACTTCCAGAAAGCAAGTAGAAAGAAAATGATGAGAGCATTTGTGATAGCTGCAGAGAAACCTTCCTCCACACTCAAGGAGGCTGAACAAGGGAGGGAGAAAACATGATGCTCTGCCAGAATCAGATAGCCCTGGGGAAAACAGGGGCAGGAATAGATGCAGAAAGTCCAGCCGCCTCACTGAACACACTCTGCAAAATGGCTGTGATTAGCAGAGATCATGAGAAGAGAGCTAGAAAATGGTTAAGAAGGTGGAAAGAAATCTCAGTCATACTCACTTCATTGGTTACAATAGTACTGAAACTTTTGCTCATCATCTTACTCAGGATCTCCCAAATTTCTTCAAGGCTACAATCTTTCCTCCCAAACACTGCTTGCTTTCTTGGGTACTGGCACAGCATTCTTAGCAGTCTGTTCATACTTCCTAGCCTCCTCAGGTGCAGGATCAAGTCACACAAGTTCTTTTTCCCTGTGTTGGTTTGCCTATTAGTCTAGTCACATAGATCTTCCTTCAGCTCTAAGTGACATGAAAGCACTAGTATTTTTTTTCTCAACTGGGTCTCTATAGAAGAAAATTCTGTCCTTTTTAATCAGCTAGTGCTGCTCTTGGTGCTTCTGGCTCTGGCCTAAAAGAATGTAAATAGATTAAGTGTGAAGAAGAAAGGGCAGCACAGAGTTGGGGAATAGAAGAAACAAACAAACATATGCATTTTGGGAATTTTTTTAAAATAGAAATAGTTCCTGGCAACTTAATAATGAGGATACACAATTCATGCAGAATTTTTTTCGTAATAAAAGCTCAGAATCACTTTGCTGAAAAGAAGGGGAAATGAAAAGACGTTAATTACTATTTCCCAGCACAATGGGTAGAAAGGTTGGGCCTATGTTTAGGTCTTCTGAATCACTGTCCACCAGTCACACTAGATTGCGTTGGCAATGGAAAAGAAAAGAGTGATCCACTAATTGGTGCTTAACAGGAATTTATCCCCAGAAGCTAATTTCACTACCTTTAAACTAAGGGTAATAATAACTGCTACTCAGTTCTGACATATGTAATAGCATTACACTTAAGAGAGACTCATTTGGCTGGTGTTATCGTGTTAAATGGTGTGTGGCCATTGGTAAACAGATGTAAAATTTCCAGCCTTTCAGTTGGAAAATTAAAATGGAGAAATAAAGGTGAAGTTAAGTGAATAGGATCTTTACTCCTGTGCCCTTATTTCTGAAGTGATGTAAATGCAAGGCATATTTAAACTTTGCAAATCAGGACACTCCATTAATTGGAACAAACAATTAGTGTTGGGAATCTGCTGTACAGTGACATAAATTTTAATACAAGGCAGCACTTACAACACCAGTACAAACCTAAAAAATTTTCACTTAACATGTGCTCTCAGTATAAGCTCTGTGATAAAAGGGAAAAAAAATGAGGACATATGTCAACTGCCTTTTGAATATAGTAAAAATAAATTGGGAAAACTTAAGACTAAGTTGATGACAAAAGTCCTGTTTTTATCCAGTGGCACTTGCACTTATTTCTAAGAACAGTGAGAAGCCAGGAGTTTTAATTCTGTTTTACCCCTTTTCTCTCTCCACTACTTTGACATGAAATGCAACATGTATATGATCTGTATGGGATTTTCTTCAGTACAATGACTCTAAAAGATGTTTTTATACTGCCAATATGAGAAAGGCCAATGAAAGAAAAAGCTGAGAACCTGAAGTTCCCATAGGAATGAGGCTGCAATTTTTAAATACCTTTGTTGACAGAACTATCACGTTAATTCAATAAATGAATTGCATCAGAAATTCTCTGGCTTTGTGGCATTATTTTTTCCCCAATAGAAATATTCTCAGCAAAGAAGAAACAACTACATCCAGCATGTGGAGTTCAGATGCTGGAATTTATATATAGACAATATTAGCTTGTTTTCATCACAGAAAATGACAGAAGAACAAGCCATTTTATGTGGTATTGTTAGAACAGTGTAATACAAGCCAGAACTGGGAGGCCTTTTTGAGGGCTTAGTAGAGTTTCACCAGTTGTACCTGCTTTCCAGTTATGCAAGAAACATATGTGAATATATTTCAGCATATGCCTCCTGTTTCAGAGTCATCCAAATTATATATACTTGCATATGGGCCAATACAATAAGAAAAACAAATGGCCTTGATTGTGACTACATCAGCAGCCTTTTTCAAGTATGAAACTTTTATTCCCTCTTCTTCACTCCTTGGATGAGCAGAGATATTTTCAGATCATAATCCGAAGCATTCCCATTGAGGAAAAAGAAAGATTAAATGAAAAACAGGCAGCCAATCCACATTTAACATTTTCACTGTGTTCAGAAATATATAAGCACTCTATTTCATCAAGCAGAAGCAGTGAAGGTAGTGTTGAAAGAGGAAAAAAGGAAAAATCCTTTTCGCTGACCCGTTCTTTATTTTTCCTTTAAAATGTTTTCTGAGCAAAGTGAAAATAAACTGTAAGAAAAAAGGTCCAGATTTATCTAAAGAAACTGCATGAGAACAGTGATGTCTTCTATGGAAATTGTTATATTGTTCTAACTGCTCTGTTCAATAAAAATAAAGAAACCCTATTATTTGCTTATTTATTTATATTGCAGTAGCAAAAAAAAAAAAAGTTTAAGGCAGCTAAAGAGTTTAAAGAGTTCATGCCACAAAGACCTTCCAAATTAAAGTGAATGTTGTGACCTTACTAAACAAATACCAGGGAAAATGTATTCTGTTCTGTTGGCTTACACTCCAAGCAGCTGCTCTTGAGTCTGTGGGCTGCACAGGCTGTAATAAAGATATGATATGTACAGCTTATCTATTAAAAAAAAGCTTTGTACAAGTTCCATTAACCCTATATAAATGGAATTCGTATTGAAAAATCAAGTGCTCACCCCCACCTTTAAAAAAAAGGTGTATTAGTGAAGTCACCAAATACCTTTTATTCAGTGTTTATGATAGTATTTTTAGAAAACAAGATTGGCTGTATAGTTTGCTGCAAAATTTCCTTATAACCAGATGTTCTTTTGAGACCGGAGTCCTGCTGACTGGCACAAGAAGCATCTGGCCAGCTGTCAGGATTGATTTGGCTCAGTAGAAACTGGCAGCAATAACAGAATGGAGGAAGGCTGCAATTACACCAGACAGTAACCCCTCCAATTCCAATAGTTGGGATCATAACCAAGTACCCTTCACACCTGATAAAAAAGAGCTGATGCAATGCTTGATTCCTGCATTACCAAAAAAAAAAAAAGATTTCATATTGTCGCACCAGCCCTGCGTTGTCAGCACCCTACAAAAATCCTGTGGGAGTAAAAAGTGGAAACCTGAAAAGTACATTGAGAGGGAAAAAAAAGCTGCACTTCCTCCTTAATCCTTTTCACTTGCTGTTCTATGTATAAGCCTCCACATTTCATTCTGTGTATAAATGACTCAGATATGCAGTGGCCTCGTAAGAAATCCTTTTGGAACTTTTTGGACTTTGCTTAAAGTACGTGAATCCCCTACAGGACGGTAAACCCAGGCTTTAAAGAGAAATAGGCTGGAAGGAGTCTTTCTCCTGCCTTCAGTGAGAGCTGGCACGAGCTGCAGTCAACTGGCACGTGATAGACTCCATGGCAGATTGTATCTGTCACTTGCGTGTTGTCAGCTCACACTGACATTAACCAGGCTGCAAGGTGAGAAGGTGGGAAGGGACAGGGGGAAGAAGAACATATCTATAATACCTCTGTCTGTCATCTTATTCAGCTTCTTCTGTCTGTACTTGTAGGCCATTCTGTACTCTGGTATTGAGAACACTTGTATAAATATATGGTTATTTCATCTGTAAGACTGCAAGATGTTGAGAGGATTTTAAAGAAAGAACAGAGCTCCCACAGACAGCAGGGATGTAAAATACCACCAAATTATCTTTCAGAAATCTAGCTCCACAACCCAAGCTAAAGTGGACTTTTCCAGGTTTCAGTCTGTCGTGAAGCCAATAGCAGCATAATAACCTCATTGAGAGCATGGGCTAAAGTGCAAGAGACTGCAAACTTCCTCTTGTCATACAGGAAGGGAGTACTACTCTTTCTGTAGAAAAGCTACATTTTTTCTGAGTAATGTAAACTGGAAGACATTAAATTCCTTATAGAACAAACAGAACTTTAAAACTCCTGGCAAGCTTAGATAAATAGGCAACTTGGGTAAAGAACAAGATTTTCCCCTCTACACAGTGAGTTTATATCTTAAAAAAAATAAACAGCTTTTAAACCATAGTTGTTTCATGGTAGAATTACTTCCCTACTGCTATGTATGCATACTGTTTTAACTTTAATAGATGTATCTCTGTTATGCAAACAACCAAACACCCCCATACATCTCCACTGAATGTGTAAATAGCACACTAGTGTTTTTCTTTCCCGCTGTTGAATATTGCTTTTCATTAGAACAGCCTGGACTGTTCTAAAAACTCTTCCTTAACACATATATATGCAGCATTCTTTGACAGTCGTGCTGGAGCAAGTGTTTAAAACATCATCAAGGAAGGAGGTGAACCAGCCTGCAACCCTGAGGTCATGTTCATGGCGACAGTGTGTTTTGCTGGTTCCACTGCCATTGTCATAAACACATGGTGTTTTCCATGGCTAAACATGCAAGTGCTTAGATACTACTCAAAACCTCATTACTTTTATTTATTGGTATTAAAAAAGTCAAAGAAAAATTACTCCTGTCTTGTTTACTGCCATCTCTTACTATGCTTGTTTACTTTAGCTGCTAAAATGCTCATGGCAGGAAGCTATCGCTGCATTTCTTTCTAGGGCAGTACACACTATAAGTTTGGATTGACTCTGCTATGCATTATAACTGATGTCAAAAGTATGCATTAAAAACTTCCCCAGGCTGACAAAAATCAGTATTATCTTGAATGAATAGGACTGGCTGAGCTTTCTCCAAAAATTATTAGTAATACATGTTTGGATTACCTAAGACTGAATTTTCATTAACTCCTTCATGGAATCACAGAGTTAAAAAAAAGTTGAGGTTGAAAGGGGATGTCTGGAGGTCATCTAGACCAAGACCTGCTGCTCAAGAAGGGCCACCTAGAGACAATTGCCCAGGACCATGTCCAGATGGCTTTTGAATACCTCCAAAGATGGAGACTCCACAATCTGCCTGTGCCAGTCTTTGGTCACCCTCACAATTAAAAAGTGTTTCCTGATGTTCAGAGAGAATCTCCTGTGTTTCTGTTTTGCACCCATTGCCTCTGGTCCTGTCACTGGGCACCACTGAAAAGTTCCTGTCTCTGTCCTTTTTGCACCCTCTCTTCAGGTTTATATTTACATTGATGAAATTTCCCCTGACTATTCTCTTCTCCAGGCTGGATAATCCCACCTCTCATAGCCTTTCCTCCTATGTGAGATTCTCCTGCCCCTTAATCACCTTTGTGATTAAGGCTCTTCTGGACACAAGACTCATGTGTGGCCTCACCAGTGCTGAGTGGAGAGGAAGGATTATCTCGTGGGACCTGCCGGCAACACTCCTCCTGATGAAGCCCAGGATACCGTAAGCCTTCTCATTGTTGAACTTCACAAGGTTCCTGTCACCCCAGAGGATGGCATGACCCTCTGGCATCAGCCGCTCCTCCCAGTTTGGTGTTATCAGCAAGCTTGCCCCATCATCTGGATTATCCTTAATATCCTCATATAGAACATGTTATGTATTTGAAAAGCACTATCATAGGATTACTGTAAATGTTGTTACTATTGCATTATTGTCTGGAATCATAAAGATCCTCTGTAACATATGGGCCATATGAAAAGTTCAGTAGGTTTTGAGTATGTCATCATATTTAGAATATTAAAATTATTACCAAAATATAATATATGAATTTAAAAAATATGAATAAATAACTTAAAGATTAAGAAACAAACAAAGGTGTCAACCAAAATTACAGAGCAGGTAGATGTTCTGTAATCTGCTATTGGTGTCAGGTTTTACAGAAAAAAAATAAAAATGTAGAAGAGGACCGAATACTATGACCTATCTTTTCTAGAGTGCATTCTATTAAGTAAAGAATAAAGTGTCTGTTCACACCCTCTTAATGGATTTAAACCATTGGATCAATAGTAAAGGATAAAACTAAACCACTTAAGAAGGTATTGCATTAATAAAATCCCTTGCACCTGTCTCTGTAAAAGAGGATAAACAGAGCAGAGTTTCAGGGGGTGATTAAGAGAGCATCAGGTTGTAGCGAAAAGCTTAAAGGGGACAAATTAGTCTTTGCTGTACATGGAGATAAGGCAAAGGGCTGCAAGGCTGAGCTACACATTACAAGCTTTTACAGGCAGATTAAAAGGTTTTGGGTTTTTTTAAAGATGCCATGGGGATATCATATGACAAAATATCTTGAGGCTGTTTATATAACTAATAAAAAAGATGGTAAACTGCTGTGCTGGAGGTACCCTTAGGGCTGCTTGTTGGTCTTATTTATTGCAGCCAGAATTATACTTGATTCATAGCTGTTCTTGTATTCATTCTGTAGAATGCCTACTGGGACACGTGGGAAAAATGTGAAGATTCAGTATGATTTTATTGCATTTTAATAATAAAATGTACTAGTTGTAATACTTTTATGAGCTTGTTAGTTTATAAATATGATCCTCCCTTTCTCAAGCCTCAGTGACTGAATTCCTTATGTTCATGCCCTTCACATTCTTACTCATTCTTGGATGTCAGCTGTCTTCAGAGTTTCACAGAGCTCTGGGTGAAGGAGGCCCTTATATCACCTAGCCTCACTTCTTTGAGTTTGGTATCCACACAATTTCACACCTGTACTGATGTGACTAACTTTCTACCATAATAATGAGCAAGTGTTGCAGCACATCTGGCTGACTATGTCTGTCATCAAAGGCTATTATGTAAACTACAGAGTAAGAGGTCTTTGGAAGTATTTAACAATGGTTATAAAAGAGAATCAGGAAGTGAAGTAAATGGACAGTTTTTACTGTGGATGGAGGCCACCAGTGAAATTCCATAAGAGTTTGTGCTGGGTCCCATATCATTCAACATTTTCATAAATGACCTAGAAAAAAGGGTGAATATCACCTAGAAAAGAAACGAAAAGCAAAGTGAAAGTATAGCTGATGAGACTAAACCATCTGAAGTAGCAAAGACCAGGTCCAACTATGAAGGTTTCACCAAAGATTCTTATAAAATTACGGAATAGCTAACAAAATGTAGTGTAGATAAATATAAAGTGATGTTCATGGCAAAGAATCATCTTCCTCTCTTAGTTCTGAGTCAGGCACTATCAATCAGAGGAAAGATTTGAAGTTCTAACAGAGAAAATCCTGAAGATATTAGGTGAATCTCAGTAATGATAACTACTGAGTCATTAGAAATGGAACGCAGAATAAAAGCCGTCATTTTAAAGCTATATAAATTATTTAGCTTACCCTGTGTGGTGTAACGAAAGGATATAGAAGAACTGGATAAGGTTAAGAGAAGGGCAACAAAGAATATCAAAAGCATGAAACAGTGTCTGTACAAGGAATAAATAAGTAGTCTGGGACTCTCCTGCTTGACAAAGAAATGACTGAGGGGGAAATGATAGAGCATGTAGAGAACTCGATCTATTGTTCTCTGCCCCTTGACAGTAAAGGAACTAGTAGGCATCAAATGAAGCTGTCAGCTGTCAGGTTCAAAACACAGTTACTGTGCATCACCTTCACACGGAGTGTTGTGGATGACAAAAATGTAAATGGGCTCGTGGGAAGACTAGACAAATTCATGTTAGAATAATCCATACAAAACATTTCTGCCTGAGGTGATCTTGGAGGCTAGATGAAGTATTACCATATGCTATTGTGTTTTTTCTCTGGACATTTATTTTTAGTTTCTGTTGGAAACAAGCTCATGTGCTAACTTAACCTTTGGTTAATCTTGTTTGATGTCCCAATACCAATTGCCCCAGTGATGCCAAAATCTACAAAATATAACAAGAGAGCTACCAACAAAGAATTAAGATGATGAAGGCATTTATAGAAAAAAAAACCCTATAAAACTCATCTTTTCTCTACCTTCTGATCTTTGGTGAAGTGTTTCACCTAAGGTTAAAATCAAATCATATTATTGTGGTCTAATATAGGTAATTACTATCACCCAGCCAAGTTTTTCAACTATATTGTGCTTAGGAATTTGGGAGATTAATGATAACATAGTATCCACAGGACAAAGAAATCAAACAACTTCTAACTTCAGCTGTAGGTGACATGAGAGAGTATGATCAGAAAAATGACTCAGTGGCAAGCAGCAGGCAGGAGGTTCATCCTGCCCTAATACTGAAAGTGCGGATGTGAGATGTTAGATGTGAGCTATACTTGTCTAAACTACCATTATAGTCAACAGAGACTCAATGAATACCTCCATGAGGAGTAAGTGAATGATTCAACCAATGCAAGTGTTCTTCAGATACATAAGCAGAAGTATCTCATGCCATTGAAGTGCCCAAAAGCATTTGTTCAGAGATGATGGATACTTACTAGACGTACAACTGAACTTTATTCTTCTGGACTCACATCTGGGGGCCTGGTAGCATATGTGAAAACCTCTCAAACATTCAAGCAGCTAAATCACGTCCTGTGTATTTCCCTAAGGATGAGGTGGTCAGTTTCTACACTCCATCATAAATATTGATTATATTTTTATTGAGTAGAATAGAATAGAATAGAATAGAATAGAATAGAATAGAATAGAATAGAATAGAATAAACCAGAACAGTTTCAGTTGGAAGGGACCTACAAAGACCACGTAGTCCAATGCCTGACCAATCTAGGGCTGAGACCTGAGGAACACTGCTGGTGACCATTCAGCAGCCAGATATAGCCGCATTCACTACAAACCTTTGAGCCCTGCTCTTCAGTTACAGTATTAGTAGCATGCAAACATTTGCAAATAAATGTTAATATAAACAAACCTAAAACCTATAGAATCATAGAATGGTTAGAGTAGGAAGGACCTTAAAGATCATCTAGTTCCAACCCCCCTGCCATGGGCAGGGACACCTCCCGCTAGAACAGGTTGCTAAAAGCCCCATCCAGCCTGGCCTTGAACACTTCCAGGGATAGGGCATCCACGACTTCCCTGGGCAACCTGTTCCAGTGCCTCACCACCCTCACTGTAAGGAATTTCTTCCTAGTATCTGATCTTAATCTCCCCTCTTTCAATTTAAAACCATTACCCATCGTCCTATCACTACACTCCCTGATAAAGAGTCCCTCCCCATCTCTCTTGTAGGCCCCCTTCAGGTACTGGAAGGCTGCTACAAGGTCTCCCTGGAGCCTTCTCTTCTCCAGGCAAACAACTCCAGCTCTCTCAGCCTGTCTTTATAGGAGAGGTGCTCCAGCCCTCTGATCATTTTCGTGGCCCTCCGCTGTACCTGTTCCAACAGGTCCATGTCATTCCTGTATTGAGGGCTCTAGACATCTACAGTGCTCTTACAGTTCACACAAAATTCCACTGTGATAACATAAAATGTATTTTCATGTTTTGAAATTTATTGCTAGTACTTTGAAGTTATTTAGAATCTATGTGTAATGAAAATGGCATTTTCTGAAAATGAAGGAAGGAGAGTTGTAGTGGTTGCTGGCTTGTTAGAATAAAACATAACACATTCAAAATGAAATAAAGACAGATATAAAATCCATCTCATAATTCAGTAAGGCATTTACAATGAAATATGCACCTTTTAAATAAAGAGAATGCATTAGAGTAGTTAATATGTTAAAATTATTCCTTTCTGTAAATCTGTTATGTTATGCATGTTTATAAATGTATTAACTTTTCATAAGTCATTGACAGACAATCCTTTAAGACACTTTGAGAAATGTATTTCTGATTTAAGTCTATTATCTTCTGCAGTTAAAGTAAGATTGTTTCTTGTATAACATTTTAAAAGGGCATGATTACTTGGAACTAGTATTCCTTATTTTAAAAATCCATGAAATATAAAACTTAGAACACCTTTTTGAATTATTTAAAACAAAGAAGACAATGCAGTTGTAATTCAAAACCAAATAATTTTTCTGCCATAATTTTCATTATATGAATCAAATTTTCCACTTCTGAAGGATACATAGAATGATGATAAATTTTGAGATTCTGATCTCAAGATACTCTGGAATATCTCCTTCTGATTCCTTATAAAAATGCACAATGTTTGCAGTGTTCTTTATTTGGACACACTATCTTCCCTTGCCAAAGTAATAAAGCCACAGTATTTGTATAGTTGCCTTGAGAAACTTGGAATTTGACATAGAAATCTGGAATATGTCATATTTTATTAGGTGACTTCGCTGAATATACCCCCAAGTTCCCGTCTCTTTTTATGGTACATTATAATTTATGGCTTTTACACTTCTTTACTATAGACATTGTATATTAGTAGGACTGGAGAAGTGTTTTTTGGATTACAGTGGATGCAGAATTTCAGGAGCTGTATACTATGTAAATGCTTCAGGAATAAATTACTATGATATGGTTGCCTGCCGTGGGAGATAGACCTTTGTTCTGAGCAAGCCCTTGAAGTGTTGAAATGCTGTTTGTGAGGCCCCACTTACAAGGTTCTGCAGACAAAGAGGCTTTCCTGCCAGAGCGACTGCTTGCCTCTCACCAACATAAGCGTCTCAAAATTGAGACCGAGGAACTTGCAGGAGCATAGGGAAAAACAACCATTATGCATTATGCTACTAGAAGGTGGCACACCTTATGTTTGTTGCTTGTAACATATAATATTACCTAGTGAGCTGCTTATTCCTCTTATTTTCCACCTCCTACTTTCTGTCTAGAGTCCTTTTCATCCTTGTTTCTGCCACTGTGAGGTAAAGGCCACAATAAGGTAAAGAAGAAAGAAGGAATGGAAGGGAGGTTTATACTTTTTGAGAAAGGTGTTGTTGCTGTTTTTTAGAATAACAGTCACAGATTTATCAAATAAAAAAAAAAAAAGGGTGGGGCGAACACTTCAGCCAACATGGCAGAAAAAGAGTATCACACAAATGTAAAATGTATTTTTTTCACAGTGCTGGTACTTTTAGCCCTATTCCTTGTTAAACCTTCATAACCTAGACCTGGTATGTTACCGGGTTTATATATTTAAGTCATTTTTAATAACAGGATTTACTCATAAGATATGCACCCTTCCTGGTCTGCACTTCTAGTTTCCTTTAATAATTTGCATCTCTGATCTTGTTCTCCATATATTCGGTCAAAATTATGTCTTCCTGATTACCTCCTTCCTACCTTAAAGGCCACTGAAGAAAATATAGGGGCCTCATAGCTTTCCTTTTGATCTCTGAAAAGGGGGTCTGACACTAGTATTTATCTTCTGTGGTATATCAAATATCAGGGAAACAACTTTCCTCTCAGCCTTCCCTCAGCAAAAGATTGAAAATTAAATGACAGCAAAGGGATACCCACAAATTTTATTACCAGTTTCACCAGTACAATATTTGCATAAGGACTTTGCATTTATTTTCACTATGACAACAATTCAGGAAAATAATTCCATACTTTTGTATCTCTTTAGACATCTTGGGCTGGCTATGTATCTATGAGTTATGAATAGGGGGGGAGGTTTATTTACATTGCTCTTTCCAACAGGAAGATGTAATAAATGCAAAAATGCACATTTATCTTAGCTAGGTCCATAGCTACTTGAATGTTAGAAAAGGAGGGGAATTAATGTCATTTTGTAGGGTCTTAATTATGGTATAATTTCATGCTGAACTCCTATAACATCAGGCACTACTGTGACCATGTTACAACCCTTTTATGATACTGGTGTGGTGGAAGGTGGTAGAAAAAAAATCAGCTACTTCTTTTATTTCAAGTGGTTCTTTTTTAAGCGAAGGAAGCATTTGAAAAGTTCAGATTGACTGAGCTCCTCTTTAATGCAGATGATCTGGAAATATAAGAAGCCTATGTGGGGTGTTTAGCAATAAGGATTGTATGTACCATGAGTATAAAAGGAGAAGCTAAGAAAACAGTGACAGGTGGGATTCATCTCATCCACACTCAAAATATGTATTATAGACATAATACGTCATTGACATCTACATACAAATTAATTGCTTTGATTCAGTCTCTATTCAGTGAAAGAAACACTTCTGGTCACAGTTCATACCATGCTAAGATAATAAAGTCTCTTGACATCTCAGGCTAGATGACGTGAGTCCCATTGAACCAGTCTCATTAAAAAATTTTGTGGTCAACGTGTCTAGTTTAAGAGGAAGACAAGTAAATGTGGAGGATAAGTAAAACAGTAAATAAGATAAGAAAATAATCTAAATTACTCTCAGTAGCATTCTCTACATGTTTTGCCTCAGCATGTGTGGAACCATGCAAGCTGGAATGGGCAAAACCTGTTTAGGGAGCAGGCAAGCAATTAAATTATATGGACAATCACTGGACAGTGCTTGAGCCTGTTCACAGGCCCTGATTCATATTCCAGTACAAATATAGCTAAAGATTCCTCCAGAGTAAACCACATAGCATGCCCAAATACATTGGCAAAGCAAGATATTTTGAAGTTGGGACACTGAAAGGATCTACTGATACCTCCTTTCTTTGAATGCAACAAACTGCACGCAATAATGGAGAAACCTGTGCCCTATATCCAGGGTTTGGATGAATCCCCAAAGCCCGTACAAAATTCCCTTCATAATGTGCCATGACTTGAGTTTTCATAGTATGTTATGGAGAATGAGAGTTTAAAAGACCTCCATACATTTTCTGTTACAGATTAATTATTCTTAATTATTTCAGGTACAGACCAGTGTGATCATAGACTAACATCAGGGAAAAACACAATAGCAACATACAGATCAATTCAGTCTGGTCCTGTCTATCATCTCCCAGATAGACTTACTGGGGTTAACAAACTGGGGAAATGTTATATTGTCCTGATCCAGTGAAGAAGACTGTACAGCACTTCACAGCATGGCTCAAGTTCATGTTAGAGAGAAAAAAACAGAGTTTTTAATTTCATGATGCATGTATGCCAAGGGCTCCTTTTTTAGCTGTTAGATTCTTTCATTGTTAGTGAAGTGGCCTTTCCTTTTAGGAGCAGACTCGGGCTAAATCCAGATATTTGAATAACATGGTCTTAACACATTCTCTTGAATGCCTCTGATACAAAGATATTTCATTCCATTTCATTGACCTTATTTTGCAACTTACTTTCCTTACTTATGCACTCTCATTAAAAAGAAACCAGATATGTATTTGGAAAATGTTAATGACTGAATGATATTTCTATTTGTTCAATTCTGAAAAGTAGATAAGGAAGAAATAGTGCTAGAGATAATTACCAAATTTCAATATTTATAGGAACCAGGCACTTGTGTAGATAATAAGACAATTCTTAATGTTCTTTGATGATGATGAAGTGCCAGTTTTCTGTAAATATTGAAATAAGGTAATTATCGCTTGAACTATTCATTATTTATCTGGTTTCAAATCACAATGAATACAGTCAAATTGCCATTTTTTCATTGGAATGTGAAGCTAAAAATAGATATTATATTAACTTTCTATGTACTTTCTTTTTGGAAGTAGCTTGAAAAGTATCTTACAAATGTAATGAGAGAGAAACTCTACATACCCAAGCAAGGACAAATTTGTCAATGTATTCTTGAAGTTAAGACAGCAGGTTTCCTATAAAATGAAATATCCTTCCTGATATCTCTGATTCTGCAAACACTGACATCCAAAGATAAATCTATTTGCCATTTGTGTGCATAATTCCAGGTAAACAAGAGCAGAGGACATGTCCCGAGACACTGAGTTCTGTACTTTACACGGCTGTGCAATTACATTAGTCAACCTGAAAAGCATGTAGACTCTTCTTAAAACCAATTGCCTTTGTTGTCTCTGTTAATTTGATGAGAAGGTTGTTTCAAAACCTACTTGTTCAGAAAGAAATCTTCTAATTTACCCTTAAAATTAATCCTGAGTAGATGATATACCTTTGTTATTGTGCAAGTATTGCTAAACACACATGCAGACATTTGCAAGAAAAAGTCTCGGCTTGTACTCTGCAAGGACTATATATTTATGCTGTTCTTTATATGGTTTTAAACATAAAAATACTTAAATTTGATCTACTTTTCATAGATACTAAGACATGACAGCACTCTCTAAATGTATTTTCGGGATTTCTGATTATGCACCCAGTGACACACAGAACTGCTTGCAAAAGAAATCTGATAATAATTTGAAAATATAGGGACAAGAGAAGCATTGAAATGCAAATTAGCACACCAAACAAAAATTTTACTTATGATAAAGTGATGCTTACAAAACATTAAGCTTTGTTGTATTTTAGTGTTTGAGTGTACTGCACTCAGAATTACATTCTATTCATTTAAAGTCATACAGGGCACATATTTCATTAGGACCAGATCCAACAGTATATTTTTCTCAAAGACTTGAGGAAAGCAAATGTCACACCCTGTCTTCAGGAAAGGCAAGAAGGAGGACTCCGGGTACTACGGACTGATCAGCCTCACCTTGCTGGAGGTGATGGAACAGCTAATTCTAGAAACCATTTCCAAGTACATTAAGAACAAGAGTATCATTAGGAGTAGTCAGCATGGATTCACCGAGTGGAAGTCATGCTTGACCAACTCTAATAAACTTGTATGATAAGTGACTGGCCTGATAGATGAGGGGAGACCAGTGGATACTGTCTACCAAGACTTCAGTTAGGCTTTTGACAATGTCTTTCATAAGATCCTTGTAAAGAAACTGTTCAGGTATGGGCTGGATGAGCAGGTTGTGAGATGGATTGAAAACTGGTTTAGTGGCTGGGCCCAGAGGGTGTTGATTGGCAGTGCAAAGGCCAGGTGGACACCAGTTAGTAGTGGTGTACAGCAAGGGTTAATAATGGGTCCAATCCTGTTTAACATCTTCATTAATGATCTGGATGAGGGGACAAAGTGTACTCTCAGTAAGTTTGGTGATGCCACCAAACTGGAAGGAGTGGCTGATACGCCAGAGGGCTGTGCTGCCAGCAATAGGGACCGTGACAGGCTGGAGAAACAGGATGACAGGAACCTCATGAAGTTCAAGAAGAAGAACTGAGAAGTTCTGCACTTGGGGAGGAACAATGCTGGGCACCATTACAGGCTGGGGGCCAACAAACTGGAAAGCAGTCTATCAGAAGAGGACATGAGGGTCCTGCTGGACACCAAGTTGAACATGAGCTAGTGATGTGCCATTATGGTGGAGAAGGCTAACAGTATCCTGGGCTGCATCAGGAGGACTGTTGCCAGCAGGTCCTGTGAGGTAGTCCTTCCCCTCTGCTCAGCACTGGTGAGGCCACACATGGAGTCCTGTGTCCAGTTCTGGGCTCCCCAGTACAAGAGAGACTTGGACATACTAGAGAGAGTCCAGCAAAGAGCCATGAAGATGATGATGAAGGGACTGAAGACTGAGAGCTTGAGAACTATTTAGGCTGTGGAATAGAAGGCACAAGGGGGATCTTATTAATGTTTTTAGTGGTGCCCAGTGACAGGACCAGAGACAATGGACACAAGCAGAAACAGAAGGTTCCCTCTGAACATCACAAAACACTTTTTGATTGTGAAGGTGACTGAGAACTGGTACAAGTTGCCTTGAGAAGTTGTGGAATCCTTCCTTAGAGATATTCAGAAGCTGTCTGGATATGGTCCTGGCAATCAACTCTAGGTGGCCCTGCTTGAGCAAGAAGGTTGATTCAGATGACTTCCAGAGGTTCTTTCCAACCTCAACCATTCTGTGATTCTATTTCTGTGGTTTTTAGGCAAGCAAGTGAAACAGTCTGCTGTGATACCAGATACAATGACAAAAGAAGAGATCATCCAATTTCTCTCCCTCTTTGAAAATCAAATGTATTTCATGTTTAAAAAAAAATGTGATCACAGTCTCTTACATTATGGTTATTCAGAGCTAAAATTTGCAGCAAGAGGAGGGAGCAGCTGAAGTCTGGATGTCCAGGAGCACTTCCTTAGGAAGTCATTTAGCTGTCATGGAGCCTGGAGCCCTGGGAATGCTGCCTCTTCAGGAGCTGTGCATCAGCAGACTTTGTGAACTTTCCTGCACTCTACAATATACCCTTTTTCTCAACAATATGCTACTCTTCCTCTGCTTCTCAAGCATATCAGTGTGGGATTCTTATCTTGTTATCAGTGGGTCACTTGGAAACACTGTGCAGATTGGATGTTGCTAGATGAGGGCTGAGCATTGAACAGCCTTGATCTAGCATTTTATCAAAGCAAAGATGAGTTACTGTGAATCTAATATGCATAAAGATGGCTTGAAATGAAAATATTCTCCCTTGTTATTTTCCATGAAAGCAACAAAGCTTTACAAGAGAATCTTTCAGAAACAGAGAAAGACTAAATTGCCAGACAAAGCCTTTCCAAACGGTAAGGTATTTCATTGAAGAACACTTAAAACGAAATAAAATATACCTACAAGCTCAGGGTCATACGCTTGATTTCTTTTTGAAGATAAACTGTGTTTCTGTGTAAATTAACAAACTGAGGACACTGTTACTGACTTCTCTGAAATTCTTTTCCTTTCTGGCTAAACAGGGTAACAGTTCTGATGGCAGAGGTGGGATTTATGCACCTAAACACGGGCAGCTAATCCCACAGTACCATCTGTCTAAAGCTGGCAGATAATCACACAGGTCTTTTGGCAGGGCCACAGTCTTCTGACACTGCAGCTAGAGACCAAGCCCACAGACTCTAAAAAGATGAATGAATTTAAGCAACTACGTCTAAACGAGATAGACATCATCTGCCACTGACAACTATGACTGGAGAGAGATCAACACTAAGTTCTGCAACTGGGTGCTAGATTGAGGTGGATGGTGGGATTCCTGGAGCCAGGGAAACCCAGGGAAGAGCAGAGAGCCCCGGTAGGAGCTGGCAGCTCTTGCAAGTGAGGCTGACATGGCTTGGGCAATGCTGGGAGCATTGTCCTGGGAGCAGGACATTTAAATGGCCCCAAGAAGCTCAAGTGACCAATAGTGCCATTCAGTTTAACATATTTGTAAATGATCTGGACAAGGGGATTGAGTGCACCCTCAGTAATTTTGCAGATGACACCAAGTTAGGTGGAAGTGTCATAGAATGTCAACCTGCTTGAAGGTAGAAAGACATTGCAGAGGACAGGCTGACTGGATGGGCCAAGGTCAGGGGTATGAGGTTCAACAAGGCCAAGTGCTGGGTCCTGGACTTGGCTCACAACAATTCCATGCAGTGATACAAGCTTGGGGAAGAGTGGCTGGAGAGCTGCCTGGCAGAAAAGGACCTGGGGGTGTTGGTTGACTGCTGGTTGAATATGAGCCAGCAGTGTGCCCAGGTGGCCAAGGAGGCCAACAGCGTCCTGACATCTATCAGGAGTAGTGTGGCCAGCAGGACTAGGGAAGTGATCGTCCCTCTGTACTTGGCACTGGTGAGGCCACACCTCAAATACTGTGCTCATGTTTGAGTCCCTCACTGCAGGAAAGACACTGAGGTGCTGGAGTGTGTCCAGAGAAGGGCAGCAAAGCTGGTGAGGGGTCTGGAGAACAAGTCTTATGAGGAGTGGCTGAGGGAGAGGGGAATATTTAGCCTGGAGAGAAGGAGGCTGAGGGGAGATCTTATCGCTCTCTACAACTACCTGAAAGGAGGGTGTAGAGGACAATAAGGTCTCTTCTCCCAAGTCACAGGCAATAGGACAAGAAGAAATGGCCTCAAGTTGTGACGAGGATGTTTAGATTTGATCTTAGGAAAATTTTTTACACTGAAAGTGTTATTAAACATTGGAACAGGCTGCCCAGGGAAGTGGTGGAATTGTCATCCCTGGAGGTATTTAAAAGACAGATAGAAGTAGTACTTAGTGATATGGTTTAGTGATGGTTTTTGACAGTGTTAGGTTGATGGTTGAACTCAATGAGTTATTATATGCAGGCGGTGGCAGGTTTCTTGAGAAAAAACCCCAAAACACCAAGAAACAGAATACAAGAATAACATTACCATATCTTCAGCACTTGGAAAACTGAGAGCTTCAAGCTTGTTATCCTAAGTATTACTATTTTATTTTATTTCAACAATAATTACCAGATTTTTAGGAAATATTAAAAAGTAAAAATGATTATTTAGTTAAGCAGTCTGTGCAAAATTACATCTACAAAACAATTTCTGCTTTGTTTCTCTGGTCTTACACACTACAATTTTTCTAATATATGTCTTCCGCATAGGTTTTCCAGTCACACTTTGTAACTGTATGTGCCATGGCTCATAGGCACTCTATTTGTTGGTGTACATAAGTGTGTGTATATATATTTAAAATTGCATGGGGTGAAAAAAAGTATAAATACGTGTATGTATGGGCACAAGAGGTATAACAATGCTGCAGGGATGTGTACCTCAAATCCAGAAACAAAGAACACATAAGGAGAGTGACTCAATATGGATGAAGATACAAGTGTAGTCATGTAACAGCCAATTGCTTATTGGTATTAACTCTGCCATGCTACAAATAGGAAGTAGTTCTTACCCCTGTTTAAATGGTTAAAATCCTGGTTCCACATGGGCTGCCTGCAGTTGGGATTTCTGCCAGGCCCTACCAACCTCAGGCAAGGATCTTAACTGTTCATAGTATATTTGTAGCACTATTGTTTGCTCCAGTATGTGTGTTATTAAAGCACACATAAAGCGTACCATGTGTCCAGCAGAATCAGAATCATTATTTTAACAGCATGTTGCTTTTTAAGTATAGCATGAAAAATTGTAGCTTTTGGATAGGTATAAATAAGTGTATTAAAACAGATAGGTAGCACTGTGTCTTGTTCTTACTGGTTCTTCTTTCATTGTTATTAAAACAAAATTTTATTTCATAATACCTCTGCAGTTATTTCAAGTCTTATTGGTGCCTACCTGCTTTTCTAACTCAGAAAATCCAAAGCTTAAGAGTCTGTAGAATAGTATAATACTGGGATTTGGGAGTTTGCATAACACTGAGCAGAAACGATGGCGGCTTTTTTTTACAGAGTATCCCCAAGACACATATTATTTAGAGGAATCCAAGCTGCTAACTTTACAGCATTTCCATTTGCCAGATGCATACTTGACCTTTTGGGTTTGTACATGTGCATATGCTACATTCAAAAAATATGAATTTTCTAAACATGTACCAGAGGCAAGAGTAACAGGCAATGTTTCTCTAGGCTCAATCACGGGCACCAGAGTTTTCTGACTCAGTTCCATCCTTTCTACATTAACCAATCTAGATACCACTGTACATATTGTCCTAAGTGAAAGGGCCCATCTCTCTCCTCTGTTTCTAGATGAGGAACCCAGCAGTGTAAGCTAGGTTCAATGTGCACCATTTGATGGAGCAGACTGAGCATGCAGTCTTGCTACAGGCAGACTTCAGAAGAGAGATGAATATGATTTGTAAATTGAATTGCTTTAAAAGAGTGGTTTTGTCTCTATAGTGACATCTATCTCAGAATAGCATAAGTAGCTATAGATAATCAAATCTTAAATCAATTTTTTCTGCATCTAATGTATTGCAACAGAAATGTAGGTATATTCTATATTTTTAATATAAAATGAATTATACCTATTGATTTGTCGAGGTTAATTTTTAATCATAAATTTCTTTTTTAAGACAGCATATGGGAAGGAATCTGAAATTTTCTCATTGCTCACTTCACTGAATACAAGTGAGGTTGAATAGCTTGTGCCTTAGCCTGACATTTTTTCTGACTAATATCTCACTGAATCAACAGAAATGCATATATCTTTACTGAGAATTAAAAAATTTGGTCCCACTGAATCAGGTGATCTATTCTCCGTGTCCTTCCCTTTAGCCTATACATACTGTGACAGCTAGAGGTCACACTACCTAGTTATCCATTCAGACCATGCTGTCTAAATAAGGAGTGTAATACCTACAAAAGGGAGTATAATTATTTCTGAAGTAGTTGCATATATTTTCCAGGACTGTTGTAACCAAAGCTTAAGTTGACTTTTAAAACTGGTTAGTAAAAGCAGAAAGGTAATTTGTGGATTCTTACAGGTAAAGAGACATAGCTAATGACCAAAAAAATGCAGCTGTTGAGAAAGCTTCAGGATGAAATTGTGAAAAGAATAAACTAAGTAAGTTAAGGCAGAAATGAATGGTATGGTAAAGAATTCAGGAGCATAAATATTTCTACTGCTAATATTATAAAATGAAAACAATAGAGTTCCGTGTGACTTGACAGATCTCATTTTGTTATGAGGCGAAAGGCAGCCAAAATCTGGTTTGGAAAGTTACATACGTGGCCAAGAGGTTGCAACCAAAGCATTTCCCTTGGAAAATGCATGTACATGAAAAAGGATCAATAGAGATGTATAGCTCGATTTCTGAGCTGATACTTGCTGTAGTCTGTTTGGCACCTCCTGTAAAATTCTAACTGTGAGTAAAATTAATCCAAGAGTGGGTTCAGTTGCCTAAGAATAGGTTTTGAGTGCCATTTTAGATGCCCTGGGGTGTCCACATGGTTTCCAGTTGTGTCTCTGGAAGGACATAAAAGGAAAGTTCGTAGTCACCACAGGGGAACATTAAAATGAAAATTGCCTATTTTCAAGCTTATATAGCATTATTTAATGTTTAAAAAAGAAACCAAATACCAGGATCTTCTCAAATACACACAGACATCTATCATCCTTAAATCATGTGGAGCATATTCTATTTCTACACATCTTACTTGGATTCATATAAAATGCTGGAATCATCATGCCCAAATTCAAAACCATGCCTAGGAACTCAGGCCTCTCCTATTCAGAATTGTCCTAAGCATCATAGTTGCATTGACAAGGTAGTAGACAGGGTTTTTTGAAACATGGTGTGAAAAATTAACTGTTTCCTTGAACTTTAGCCTGCTAGCTGTGACAGATGAATTAGTCAAAAGTATAAATATGGCCCTGCTACAATATCCGTTGTGGTAAAACGGGATTATAAAACCAATTTATCTGATCTGATTGTTACTACAAAGTTAAATTAATTTAAATTTGTTAATATAATAATATTTTTTACACGTATTATTTACATAAGCCTTGAGGCCACTTCAGAGAGGTGGAAAAATATCTGTGAATGTTGTTCCTTACAGTCAATGGAGAAAGACAGACACTTCTGGAGATTCAGAATAGAAACCTATTGTAAAAGTTCTGAACTCTTTCTTCTTTAATTAAAGACAGAGCTTGGGTAATTAGCTGCTTGAGATTAGCCCTAGCCTCTTTAGTCATGTCTGTACTAACATATAAAAGAGGAAGGAAGACCCTCAAGCAGGGATTACCCATATTGACTTTGTCAAAGTTCCTGGCTTAGTCTTGGTGCTTCAGGTCAACCTGCTTCTGGACAATGCTCAGGCATAGTTCAAGGGAAACCACTTGAAGGATGTTACTATCTATGTGCAGTTTTGGCCAAAACTGACATCCTGTTGCACTTGTCAGTCTTCCAGCGCTATTATAGCAGGCTTTGCACCTTCAGCTAATCCAGCTTGTCTCATGCCATATCGAGGACATCCTCCACATGCTTACCTTCAGTTTCATGCTGTGATGAGCTACAAGACAGTTTTCATACTCCCTTAGAATTGACAACTCACACAAAAGATATTTGTCATTCTTCAGGGTCAGAGGAGGTCCAGGGCTAGATGCTATGAAGGGAGAACACAGCAAGTCTGTTTTCCCTTGGACTTCAAGGCCAGAAAAAAAGCTCCTGGGCCTTATCTATTAGCAATATGCTCAGATGCTGTTGATTCTCTCCTTTAGCTTCCAGTCTGTTCTATTCTTGACAAAGGAGAACTTTTTGTATCATAGTTGTGTCCGCCCTGCTTATAATGCAAATTAAAAGACTCATGCTGCACTGATTTCAGGCCTTCTGAAGGTGTTTGTAGGGCCATGCCCAAAAATCCTGATATCAATTCTTCCTAAATAACTCAGTTGAAGCTACCTTCATCTGAAGGTTTAATCTGGTCCCTAAACTATTTCAGGTATGAACATGTATAGTCATAATACCTCAGGTTTCTGTTTTGAGAATAAACATAGGTGTATCCATTAAAAATCAGTAACAGAAATAATAAAATTTATCAAGACAATTTTTAAAAGCTCAACATTCACTTCTTTTCCACCCCCACACTCCCTTTTATAATATCTCTTTTCATGTTAGCATATTTATTTCTGTAAAACACAGAACCTTTCTTGAAGTTTCATATATTTACCGTCACAGTGGATCTATCAGAAGACAACACCAACACCCTTCCTTATTGGATTTTTATGAAAGCATAAACATACTACACTAGAAAGATTTGAGAGACACGTTACACCCTGTAATTCTTCCAACACCCACTTGATTCCCTTAGTTTCCTCTGAAATCTTTTCTTCACAGCTTGAACGTATATCATTATTGTCAGTCCTGTTAAACTGAGTATACTTCATGCATGATAATCTCTTCAGTCTCCCCTTTCCATCTGGGATTTCTTAATCTGGATTTACCTGAAACTCATTTTCAGTTTGTAGCTTAAGGGAATGTTTTATCTCTAACATCCTTCACTTAATATCAAGCATTACTTTTCTCCTTGATTTTTTTTCCAAAAAAAGCTTTGAACAAAAAAAAAATTTTTTTTTTAAAGTGAAAGGCATTGTGTTTACTAAATTTCAAAGACAGAATTTTAAGTGCTTTATGCAAACGCAGGCCTGTTTCAATGGCAAAGCCTTATTTGCCACAAGCTCCTTATAGAGTGAAATCATGTTTATCCTTATTGGAGATAAAAGTGAAGATTGCATGAAGAGACATGCTAGTCACTTTTCTTTGTTGATCAAAAACCAGATGAGATACATCATTTCTTCTTTGGAATTTTTGTACATTTTGAAGTATTGGAGTTGTTGTTATGTTCCTTTATTTTCACAATGGTGCAGTTTTACAAAACTTTACAGTTAGCAGAGATCCAACTGCTCATTTGTTTTGCAAGCCTTTCTGATAAGAAAATGGTTCTGCAGGATAAGTAACAGCAGGAATTGTATTTTTACTATTTGTGAAATTCCATTGCCTTGCCAGAACAGATTGAACTTCAAAGCCTGACTAAAAACACCATACATAGTTTATTTGTTTGGAAGATACAAAAATAAAAGCCAGAGCTGGGGTTGCTACAATGGTATTTCAAATAAACTATTGTGACAGCCAAGTATTTGTCAAGGGCTGAATAAGCTTTTCATCAGCCAAACTATTTCTCTATTCCTGAAGTTAGTAATTGATCGCTAACTTAACTGCTTTATTGCTGCTCAAACTGTCATACTGTATCCAGAGCACAGAAAAAATACATTCATATTTATGGATTTATTCCATCTTCTTATTTTCTTTAACAAGCAGTGTTTTTAATGGTTGTCTAATCATAAATTCTAGTCAGACTTTCTTAATTGGTTTTTGACCTACATACTATTATGGGCCTGATTAACAATTCCCTAATCAAAGTTGCAAAACATTCTTCTTTGTGTTCAATAATTTAGAGATCCATGTGGGAGATGTATTGTTGCTTTTAGTCTCAATGTGAATTTAATTCATTCTATGCATGTAGTCTTGAGGTTCACTTGAGCAAAAATAATTTCAAATTCCAAAAAAACCCCTTAATACATCCAAGCATACAATGAGTCTGTAAACTGTATTTGCTAATTAGCAAATTGGCATATTTGTTCTACCAGAGGACCAAGCTGTATCATGATTAGTTTTAACCATGTGGCCGGAGAACTTTTGGGCCATCAAGTTGTAACCGGCAGGTTCAGGAACAGCATTCCCATTCACGAATGAGGCACGGAAGATGACATACAACCTCCTCTACTATCCTCCTTCCCTAGTGCCAGGAAAACGGGAGCAAGATGTGGAACTGGCCACAAAATACTGAAGGATTGTGATTAAAGCCTTTTAAGGCCAAAGGTCTGCCTAAGCCCAATTGGCCTGTAAATCGCATCATTTCCGTAGCCTCCAGAAAACAAGAGTGATGTGTGCAGCTTAAAGGCCACTCAGTCTTTTCCCAGAGGAAAAAATGACCTTTCAGAGAGGCTATAGCTTATAGTACAGGTGGGGAGCAAGCCTGGAAAGCAAATCATTGGTCTTACAGGCTGCAGTGACTTGTGCCTTATTGTGTACTTCTCGGTCATTCTAAAGCTCTTCCTAAATTAGGGACTCTATCATGGCAAGAATCTCCACCCTTAATCCACACAGAAAATTACTGGCTTGGTTTCAGAAGTAATTTAAATTTAGGGAATTCTTTCAGATTACATCTCAGTTGTGTTGTAGTTCATGCACTGTTCAATATAAACACAGGCAAGTATTTTTTATATATACATACATATATATGATCACTGTCTTCTTACATGCTTCCAGTGATTCATTCAAACAGTTGGACAAGGACTTTCACAACATACTGGAAAAAGAAAAAAACCAGCATTGTAGCTCAAACTGCCCTTAAGTACACTCACAAATAAAGAATTTGGAGGAAAACATGGTACTGCAGACAAAGCTTTCCTAAAAAGACGCGCACACAAGGCTAAAGCCAAGGTATTTCAACTAATCTAATTATGACCTTAGTTACCTAAACCTGTGATATTCTTCACAGCCAGGGAATTTTATGTATCAGAGCAGAAATTTTAAGGAATAGAAAATCTGCCTTGCATGCATATTCAGCCTGATGCCTGAAGGTAAGGTAGTTTTTCCTCAGGGAACTATGTTGAAATCCGTTATAAATATTCAGATTCTGAGATGTCTGCAGATAGATTAATACAATCCAGCAGGTAATTCCTTTTTTTTGCATGAATCAGACGAACTATTTTCATCACGAAGAAGACACAAAAGTATTTTTAAAATATATGACTCCTGAATAGTGCATGAGCAGCAACACAAAGTGATTGAAGTTCTTTTAAAGAGATACTAGTGCAGAACACGAAAGCTGAAGAGTTTTTGTGTCCTACATTGTTTTATAGTCTTAATTTTCTTTAAAGTTTAAAAGCGTAAGGAGTTTCTTCTCGTTGTGTACTTTTGTACATAAATGTACACATCTACTCTTATGAAAATGCATTTAGTCCTTAGCATTATTTCCCTACACTACGACTGAAGTAAACTTTGTCACATTTTTAAAAAAACTAAAACTCACATCTTGGATGACTACAGGGATTCTAATGTTATTTATAGAATCAACAGGGATACACAATAAATATGATATGAAATTCAAAGTCAATATTAAACTCAGCAGAAAGATTACACTAATAAAATTTAGATGCTATCAGATAGGCATTATCAACACAAAGGTTATGCAGATGCTGTTTGAATATTTATATTAAAATCCCCAAACTGCATGCAAATGATAGAAACTATTGGAGAAAACAAGTGAAAATCCCAGCATGAAACGTACTTTTATGTCAAGGTTATAAAAGCTACCCATTTATGTAAAATATTTGCTATGTATCTGCAATAAATTATATGCCATATAATTTAATCTAAAACACACATTATAATTTCTGAAGCTAATGAAGGATCTGGAAAAAAAAACACTTGAGAGAGCACACACAAAATTGCCAAGAAATCACTAGGGGTCTTAAACTACAGAAGAAAGTGAACTGTAATTGCTTAAAATCTTTATCTAAATGTTTAGTCAAGATAAATGATGAAGATGACTAGCTCAAAGAACTTTCCTGCCTACTGGGTTTAAAGACAGTTTTAGATGGCAACAGTGCAGGGTACGATCACTTTAGAATAGCAACCGTAATAATATGTTCTATTCCATTACATACTGAGAAAACACTTACTCCAATATGTGTTAAGTTTCAATTAATGTTTTGCATACAAATGCTATTGAGTTCTTCACAGTACAACCTTTCACGGAAGAACATTTCAAAATTTTCACACTATATAAAGATAAAATGGAAATAAAAATATTCATTGAAGAGAAAGATGAGCATTTGAATTAAAAACCATGAAATGTGACTTCATGAGATTAAATGCTAAATATTTTTGGGGAAAAAAAAAAAGGCAAACTCCAAAACCACAGAAAAAAAGTACTTCTGTTCTTATAATTATGCTAAAATAACCAACTACTCCCATTTCCTTATGTATTCTTCCATGAGCACCTAAATGACAAAACATTTACAATTTTGAAGGAGGAGTCACTGCTGCTTATAATTAATATAATAAGTAGAGAACATTTACTCTCTACTATTATTATTATTCTCTATTATTCTTCCTCAGTGCTCTAAATTTCCTACAGTAGTGTAACAAAGCGATGGTAAATTTGTACAGATGCAATGGGTTGTCATCTATTCCTAACCTTGTTTTTGAAGTGTATTACTGTTTTTACAGATGGAGAGATGACATAAGGAAAAAGATAAGGTAAGTATAACATAGCACATATCATCCTATCTTTAGGCACATTGGCTAGTTTCACCCATCACAACATTACCTTTGTGAGGACAGATAGTATTGATATTGATCAATGTTGAAATTATAGAGATATTTTACTGGGTTCGCCAAAAGCTCTATATCTAATATTGTACCCCTGTTTTCCCCTGACAAAGAGTGGACTTTGCAGGCTAATGGCATCCTTGGTAGCATCTACATCAGAAATGGTTCAACTTCCTTTAAAGCTCAGAGCTGGTTCCAAGCCTGACCAGTTAGAGATGTCAGCACCAGAGCTGAAATTATAGCTGAGAATACACATCTGATAACATAGCCAGTGCCGCTTAACACCCTTGTTTGAGACTGTAAGATGGCATCCTAAGTTGCCAGCTCCATCTGCTTCCAGAAAGTGGGACATTTTACGATGGAAGTGTGCCTAGATCATGGATCATAGAATGGTTTGGGCTGGAAGGGACATTAAAGATCATCTAGTTCGGACACCCCTGCCGTGGGCAGAGACAGCTTTCACTAGATGAAGTTACTAAAAGCCCCATCCAACTTGGCGTTGAACACTTCCAATGATACAGTATCCACTTGTTCGATTGTCCCACCGCCGTCATCATAAAGAATGTCTTCCTTAAATCCAATCTAAATCTACCCTCTTTCAGTTTAAAGCCATTACCCCTTGTTCTATCAGTATACTTCGTGACAGAGTCCCTCCCTGTCTTTCCTGTAGTCCTCATTTATGCGCTGGAAGGCTGCTATAAGGTCTCCCCAGAGTCTTCTGTTCTCCAGGCTGAACAACCCTAAGTCTCTTAGCCTGTCCTCACAGGGCAGATGCTCCAACCCCCAATCATCTTTGTGGTCCTCTTCTGGACCTGTTAGAGCAGGTCTGTCTTATGCTGGGGCACCCAGAGATGAACACAATACTCTAGGTGGGGTCTCACAAGAGCAGAGTAGAGGGAGAGAATCACCTCCCTGGCCTGCTTTTAATGCAGCCTCTTCTTTTACTACAGCCCAGGATATGATTTTCTTGCTGGGCTGCAACCACATATTGCTGGCTCATATTCAGTTTTTCATCCATCAATACCCCCAGGTCCTTCTCTGCAGGGCTGCTCTCAATCCATTCATCACCCTCCCTGTACTTGTGTTTGGGATTGCCCTGGCCCATGTACAGGAACTTTCACTTGGCCTTGTTGAACTTTGTAAGGTTTGCACATAACCACTTCTCTAGCCTGTCAAGGCCCTGCTGGATGGCATCCATTTCCTCTAGAATATCAACCACACCACTTAGTTTGGTGTCATCTGCAAACATGCTGAAAGTGCACTCAGTCCCACTGTCCTCATGCCCGATAAAGTTGTTAAATAATACTGGTCCCAATACAGACCCCTGAGGGACACTACTCCTGACTGCTTTCCATCATATGATAAAAAACACATGGTAGAATTTGTGTGTCTGCATCAAGACACTTCCTTCTTAAATTAAAAAAAAATAAAATTCATAACTGCAGGGATTTGTAATAAGTATGAGGTCTATTATTGTGATAAAATTTTTACCTTTCTTCATTTTTTTTCAGAGAGGAACCAATCTTTAGTCTTTCCTTTCTACTCATCTTCAGGCATTCAAAATCTGTTCTGAAGATTTCCTCTTCAAAAAAATACATAAACTGAGGTTTATTCTAAAAGGAAGAAATCTAAGTTTAAGAATGCTGGATATAAAAGTTCATTTAATATTTATCTTTAAACTTGGGTGACTGGTCTCTGGAAATCAGAATTTGAATAGAAATAACATTGAAGTGTATTAAAACTACTATTCAGGGAGTGTGAATTTTTAAATGTTTTGCTGTTGTGTTGTTCCTAGAATCAATAACTGGACTTTCATCTCACAAAAACTGAAGGAAACAAAATATTTACTGCCCAGTCTGGCTATACCACTTTTGCCCTGCTGCTGTAATTCCCATTGATTTAGCAAGTAATGCTGTCAAATTTCACATAAGTATAGCAATGATGAATAGAAAATCTTCTAGCTTTCAAGAAGATTAAATCATAACTCTGCTTGGACTGTTCTTTAGTTCCAGCTATTTCACGCTAATGGCTACATTTTATTAACTCCCATTAGTCCAGATGGGACACTTCATACCACTGGGATGAAATTGAACATGGAATCTATTTGCAGAAATGCTTTCTACTTGGGATAGGTTGGTACTGCATTTCTCACAAACCATACTTCAATTATTTTTTCCATACACTTTTACATATCATGAACTCGAAAAAGAAGGCATAATATACCACGTGTTTAAGTATGGGGAAAAAAAAAAAAAAAAGAAAGAGAAACCATCAGGGTTCTAGACTAACAGTCAAAGGGTCTGTTTATACTTTGATAAAAAACACATTGGATTTAGTATAAGGGCACAATGAGAACATTTCCCACTGAAGTATCACACTTTAGATCATAAAAACTATCAGAGAGTGCAAATGGGAAAAATATGTGAGAGATTTACTTCATCAATTTAATTAATGTTACATATTTTTTATAGAAACAATATAGCAGATTGAACAATGGTGGAAAAGCTGTTTATGGTAACGGTATTTGGGAGTATAGTAAAGACCTCCTGCAAACCCAAGTTTAATTCCTTGTTATTAAAAGCAAGCATATTAGATAATTGTTGTTCAAAACCAGTAAATACCCTTTTTACAATTGCAAAACACTAGTTCTGTGAGAAAATTTCTTTTTTCAAATCTAATATACATGAGTTAATATCAGCATACTATTTTTATTTTTGACAATTCATCTAAGTCAATGACAAAGGTATGCTTTCTTACACAGTTTCATAATTTTTTTCTCTTTTTTTAATGTTAGTGCATATAAACTTTTTTGAGACAAGGATATGAGTCTTCCATGATAGATCTGCTACATAGGTAAATGGAAGAGGGTCCACAGCAATGTCTTGCCTAATTGAAGGAGATAAGTACATTTCAAATACTGTGGAACTAGTGATGAAGCATGGGTTATAAAGATTAATTCTTTTAACATTAAGAGAAAAGGTGTTCAATTTCACATTTTATTGACATTTGATCATAAAGTACATTAACAGCTGGAGTATTAAAGAACTGTGAACACGTTTCATTGCAATATGCAATGGTACCTTCAATAATACTTTCCACAGCAAGAAGAGCTCTGAATGACAGAAAGCTTTGTGTTCAGTGAGTATTTCATGGACAGATTTATTTACAGCAAATCTTTCTATTTATTGAGAGAACTGTCAATGATTTGTGGGCAGAAGGCAGAGTGGGAACACAATTCATGGAAATTCATGCATATATTTGATACAGAAAAAAAGGAAAAGAAAAAAAAAGGGCGTCTTAAAAATTTTTCATACAGAAAAAATCTCTCTTTCCCCCTTCTACTCAGTGTTATATCTCAGACCTCATAGTGGAGTGAAACACTGTACCAGTCAGCAGGAATTTAGCCTAGTTAGCCTAGCTGTTAACATAAAGTAGTGTACCAACTTTTTGGTGTAGTAGAGGTAAACAAAATATAATCAACTATCTGTCTCAAAACCAAGAATGTTGTTTTCATGAGCTCAAGAAGATAGATAGCCAAACTATAAAAGCAACCTGCTGATCATCACATACAAACATGTCCTGGAGTGCCCAGAACAAGCAGAGTGTGAGTGCCAACAACAGTGACAGCAAATTAGAAAAAGACAGTGCAATTTGATCAGACAAATCATCAATCAGAATTTTTTTGGGATACCCAACCCTATAAATAAGAACACTTATGAATAGTCAGAGATGCCAGAGGAAGAGACTCCAGAGGGAATCCAGGGAGAGGAGAACCTGTGAGACTCTTAATGGGAACCCATGACCCTGCACCAGGATTTGGGACCATCTCTCTGGCACCCCAGCAGACCCTGTGGCCCCATTTTGATATTTGCATTTAGTATCCTCACCATGATTTGACCTTAAACCACAAGAATCAGGTTTCTGGTGTTTTCATTTTTTTTTTTACACTGGCAAGAAAACCAGAAGGGAGTTTTTATAAGTAAAAGTTCAAGATGTTTTGGTCCCCTGCTACATTATGAAACATATCCATTAGCTTGTAGAGAGCCTCTGCCCTGATGACGTGCTTTAGAGGCTGAAGAAGACAGACTAAGCAGGGCCCCAGTGTGTAGCACTACATGCTCACTAGAGCACTCCTCCGGATGGATGCAGCTTCCGCACCTCATCTGTGCTACAAGTAGTTGTCAGTACACAAGCTTAACCTTGCAGAAAGCATCCCTGCTTATCACCCTGCTCAAGACCAGGTATTTATCTGTTGCCAGCACTTGGGTATCTTGTGGGCTCAAGATGTAATAATTACTCTGTGTACCTCTCCAAACGCTCTGAGAGCAGTGTGCTGAAGCCTGCTGAAGCCTGCCAAGCTGGGTTTTACAGCATGAAACAGAGGATATGAATGATATACTGGAGATATGGCATAAAGACATACTTGACATATTTTGGAGACCTAGAGGTATTTCTTGGAAACCAGGGGCCATCAGTCAGCACTGTCTGATTCATATTGACTGTAAAAGCTTCTCAGGAAGAAAATATCCTCAATCTGTTTTGGTGCTTTGAATCAGAGAGGAAATTAGCAGCTCTACCCCAAAGATTGTTCTGGGGACCTAGTTATCCGACACATCCCATTTTGCCAGAACAGTCTAGAATTGAACAGTTGTAATGGTAGTTTATACATGATCATAAATCCTAGAGATTGTGACTCTGCAGGCATTGAAGATAAGTTCATTCTGCTTAAAAAGCACAGCCAATCTCGCTTCCATGGAACCGTCTCCTATCCATATCTAACACTATTAAATTCTCGTATGCCTGGTACCCTCAGACTATGATACCTTCTAGCAGTCCTGACAGCTACCAGTTTTACATGGTAAATAATTCTCTTTCAATTTGACATCAGTGTTAGGCATTCACAACTAAACTGTCACTATCTATACTGTTTTGTACTGTATAGATTATAACTGTCTTCCTTATATAACAGAGAGATAAACCATATCCTACCACATGAAAAATTCTTGTTTGCTTTTACAGCAGTCAACTACTTTTTTTTTTTTTTTAAATAAAATTCCCCTAAAAGCTATAGCAAATATGTCCATACAAAGAATCACCTCATTATTCCCTTTTTGTTTCATTCTGCAGCATGCCTATTTAATTCTGTCTCCTGGAAAAAAAAAAGTCACCAGCTGGTACAAGTCAGATCTGGCTGCTTCTAACTAGCTAGCTTGTCTGGATGTTAATAGTAACCATATAAATGGAATCAATTTACAGAAGGACTTAGACAGCTATTTAAAAATAGTAATACACTTATTAAAGCCTAATAAAGAAAATCTGAAAAGGCAAATCGTGTTTATCATATTTTCAGAATCTATATTAGCAGTTTGGCTATATAGCAAAAAACATTATTCAGTGAATTAAAGTGTTACAAACATCCAAACACATTGGAAATGTAACTGCGAAGCTAACAATAAAATTCTCTTACAGAAGTGACATGTTTAAAGATTAATTTTAATTATTTAAATATCCACTGGAAAGGTAATTTGAATATGTCAGAATTTTTCCTGCTGCATTTAGGAGCACAATGAAGCAGCTGAAGAACTAGCTATAATCAGATTTCTACAGGAAACTTTCCTCAATTTGATTATAAGATAAAGAAATTGATGTTTTTGGAAATATATTCCATAGATACATTTATATATTTTGTATCTGCTTATGACCACATAATTATTAAGTAGGAAAGGAAAACATGCACATTTACCTTAGCTGTAACTTCACTGATATACATAGCATTATGTCAAGGAGTTTGGATTGTTAGCTACAAAAATAATATCAGTGCTGGAACGCAATTATTTGGGATGCTGTAAATTTATTTTCTATTTAGCCACCAAGCAAGAAAAATAAATTAGCTGTATGAAAAAGCATAAGTCACAGAATCCTTCTGTTCCATAGTCTGATCTGCACTTAAATGCAAAATTTATTTATGATGGGAGAACAAAGGGCTAACTCTTAATTCCTTGAAAGCTGAAAATGCAAACCATACATGTTTCTGAAACAGCAGTTTCTCTTTCTTAATTTCTTAAGAGAAGTACAGGACCTCTGTAGAATTGAAGAATTTCAGCCTGAAGAAACTGCCTTCTCCAAGAGCAGAGCTAAAGTTCTTTTGACCAGAAATTTTTTGACCTGATTAGACAAGTTGATGCAGATTCTGCTAAAATTTTGCAAATGGGTATGCGCTCACTGGTAGTGAAGGTGACTTAGTATTTTTATTTCTCCGTTTTCCCCCCACCCCTTACCATCTACATACCCAACAAAAAAGAAGTGCTGGTTCAGAGAACAGGGATGTTACACAGTGGCCCAGTAAAATGCAAACAAAAGCTTATGTCAACTGTGCAAAAACTTGGTCATGACCTTTTAAGCGTGTTATCAACTTGTTCCGACAACTTGCTGTCTGAACTGGAGCTTGGTACCAGGTGTCTCTTCTTATGACGTAGAGATCAAGCATGGGATAATAGTGCCTTGAAAATATAGTTGAAAACAGAGGCCTAGACCTATAAACAACCCACAGATGGTCAATTAGTTACTGGTCATTGAAGAAGTACAACCTTGACAATGGGGAAAATACTGCTTTCAGCATTCTAAATAAAAGAAACAGGTAAGCAAGAAAAAACAGCTGAGCAACAGAATAAAGCACCTGCCTGTGACAGTAACACTGTCATTGTGCAGTACATAGTCTAGGGTGCAGAGACTAAAGGCTTTGGAATGGGGGTGGGAGGAAGAAGAAGTAGTTACCACAAGAATGGTTTCTGCAGAACTGGTATGAGATCACCGGAGTAGTAAGGAAGCTGCCTGCTTTCCCTCCTGCTCCAAGAGCAGCAGCTCTCCCTCTCGCTGCCTGCTCCAGGAGCAGAACCTTTTGACTCATTAAGACAGTTGTCCAGGATTGTGTATGGAGGGGTGTGTGGGGATGTGCATGCATGTGTGTGTGTCTATCTTTCCCTGCAAATGCTATGCATACCTTCTCTGTAACGCTCTAAGTTGCTAGTAAAGCCTTATTACACATAAACCCAAATGCAGTTTTGTTTCCTCTGTTGCCCTTTACCTGACTCTGTTGTCTTCAAGTAGCCTTATAATATATAGTTTGACAATGACTAGGCTATTTCACATCCCAGAATATGTATTTTCTTGAATCCTAGCACCAGTCAAAATATTCTACACACTGTATGTTAGGAATGGGTGACTGTATGTATATCCCTCATTCAGTTTGGTATCTCCTAGCTAGTGGTCTAGTAATGTGTGCAACTCCTAACCTCATGTTTGTCCCTGACCTATTAATTTGAAAAATAGCTTATCTTCATAAACCCTCCTTTGCAAGTCACGGGTCAGTCGGAGACAGAACTTATTCTGCTGCTTGTGGAAGTTTGTTCCCTCCCTGGGGGCTAAGGAGATAATGCCTCATTAAGGTTATGGCATCTTGATACACTTAACAAGTCTCTATTTATCTTAAATCCATTTTCTCCGGTTTTAATAAATCTCACAAAGAAATGTGATGGTTATGTAGATATTTCAGCAGTTCATTTTCAAGAGTGAGACCATCTTTCAACTACAAAAAAAAATGCTAAATGAAAGCTAAATAACACAGTCAAAAAGACCAGATAGCCTTTACCTAAGGAAAATGGGATGAAAAATGCAACAGCAGATTTCACACTAAAGGAAATTAAAATAGCATCATAGAAGGAATGATCTTTTAAGAGAAGTAACATTCCCAATTTGTAGAGAATTCTCCTGCTAGCTTCTAGCCAATAAATATTTTTGCTTTTGTTATGTTTTTCCTCTTTCTTATTTCTGAGAAGGTGAATTATCTTACCAAGATTGAGTAGGGTAAAGATTCCCAGCAGTGAAATCTATCACATGGTGACATAGTCTCCAAAGGGAAGTAGTAGTAGTTTTATTGCTAAGTACTTTTAAATCTAGATGAGACAAAGCACAGGCAAATATTCTTTAGGGAACAATCAAGCGACTACATGAAATAGAAGACCAAATAGGTATTTTCAGCTCTAGTTTCTACCATTTACATCCATGTTATAGTATGAAATGAAGGTTATTCAGAGATTAATGTGTTACAGAACTGCTAGATGAGACATTAATTTTGTAAAAATTCTGTATTTCACAACATTATTAAAGATTCTTGGGTTACTAATTTAACCGTACTTAAAAGAAAGCATGCATTAATAAGGATTGAGCTGCAGCCCAAAATATGCACCTGATTCTAAGTTGTTGCTTTTCACATAGCAACTAGAAAATCACATTACTAATCTGGTCTTTCCTCATAATCATAGAAGTTACCAATCATAGAACCATGCCAGTGAATATATCTATTGATGTTCTAGTAGGTTGGAAATGGACAACAGAGGTGGAAACAAGGAGAAATAGAAAATTGTTGGCTGATGAATATCTATCCAACAAAGGGTATTTTTGAAGGCTTGTGTAACTGAAATAATTATATGGCTATAGGCTCTAATTAAGCAATATAAAAAGGGTGATATGTTATAGATTTTCTTCTTTAGATTTCTTTTCACAAATACAGCCAATTCAGGTGGAATTGAGTATTCCTAGCACAAATGAACATATTTCCCAAATACCTCCTCCAATAAACAAGAAGCCTATTTCCCCACTCCTAACAATTAGAACAGGGTGAAAACAGGGTAACTTAAGTATCACATTTCAGTTTCAGATCCAGAAACTGTTTTCCTCAGTGTTTGCCAAACACTTTATTTTGTTTCTTTATTTGTAGGTAAGAGGGATGGGCAGCTAGGATCCACTTTTGAATCTGTTTTGGCTTTCCCCTCGATCCTTCTGCACATAAAAGATGTAACCTTATCTATGAAAAGTGGCAAGCAAGAAAATCAGTCTTTCCTTTTTGGTGATATGTAGTCAGAATTATTATAGCTTCAGGTGAGTAGTAATTCTTGAGCATGTTATAGGAGGAGACAGATGGGTAAAAATCAGTGCAATGCAATACCTTTATACTGACTCTGGCAGTGAAAGGAGAGTATGAAACCATAGTAACAGCCACCTATAGCCTTTCTAACGTTAGAGAAGATCCACAGCATGTAAACCCTCCTCTAAATCACATAGGAATGCTTTAATGTTTAATGTAGAACACTGCTGGCAGAATGTCAAAGATAGGACTAGAAAAGATGTGGCCATATGCTAGCTGGTGTCACAACATGAAAAGTAATTTAGTAATACAGCATGAAGCAAGTGAAGAAGAGGGGAGCAAGGAAAGGATGAGGTTAATCCTTCCTGCAGGTTGCCGACTTCTTGACGCCTGGAATGAGGTCAATGCTGCAGAAAGAATGTGCTGTTCTTCCAGGATGGAGAAGGCAGAAAATTTTGGACGGACTTGAATTAGTGCTTTGAGGCTTTCAGGCACATGTTGACCTGCCTGCGGTCCCATGTGTTAGCCTTGCTGCAGATCATGTGGCAGGCTAGCTAACGTCTTTGCCTTTAGCCTTTGCTGATACCTCCTTCCCTGTTGCATCCTCCTGCCTCTGCCATATACATAGTAAAGCAAAAAAAAATAATGCCTACAAGCAAAAAGAAATACAGGTTACAGTACAGCTTACCAAGCTGTCTAATTCATGTTGGTTGAAACACAGCTGGTGAGGGAGGAAGAACATTTTATTAAACTAGCAATCAAATTATTTAAACTGGAATGAAATTTTATGTTTCACTTATTATCATTTTTCTTACAGTGTGAGTTTTATTAATTTTTAATGTTTAATTTGCAGTTTTTAGCTTCAAAGAAAGTATAAAAGGAATGTTCTGCACTTTTTGTAGAAAACCGCTTCAGTTGTTCTGAAGTTCCCACATATTCTCATTTATAAAGCTCTGTCCATTTACAGGCGGCTTATGACTCCCACAGGGAGCAACCAAAAATCTTTCTATTTAAATAAGGTTCTCACTGAAGGCTAAACCTAAAAGTGCCCTAATAAAAAATAGGTTCTGTTATCAGTGTCTCTGTCCCTGGATGGCCTCTGCTTTCAAATAAAACATGTTGATTTACCAACCTAATCCTTTGCTGGCAGAAATATAATGCTAGTCTGTATTAACTGCAGGGGTGGTGGTGGAAGAACCCAGAAAAAACACTGTCAGGAAATGTGTAGATCTGATCCAGAGGGAACAATGTTTAAAATTTATCTTACAATGGGGACTTTAACCTTTTTATTGTTAGGGTGTTTTTCTTTTTTTGTTTTGTTTTGGCTTTCCTTGTGATTTCCACCTGTATTTGAGACTGGAACTGACATTACTACTGCCCTTCATCTGTGCTTATAAATAATAAGGGTATATTGCACATAAAAAATGCAAAAGTGGGGGAACTCGGCACTGGGATTATGCTAGCTTTAATGTCCTGATACATAGAAGCATGCCAGATGCTTACCCAGACGCACTCTTACTCCGCCTCCTCAACAGGACAGGGCAAGAAAATAGGATGAAAAAGCTTGTGGGTTGAGATAAACAAAGGGAGATCATTGCCAATTACTGTCATGAGCAAAAAGAACTTTACTCAAGAAAGGGTCCATGAGAATGATCAGAGGGCTGGAATACTTCTCCAGTGAGGAAAGACTGAGAGAGTTGGGGTTCAGCCTGGAGAAGAGATGGCTCTGGGGAGACCTTATTGCAGCCTTTCAGTACCTAAAGGGCGCTTATAAGAAAGACGCAGAGATTTTTTACCAAGGCCTTTAGTGACAGGACAAGGGGCAATGACTTTAAACTGAAAGAGAGTAGATGTAGATTGGACATAAGGAAGACATTTTTTATGAAGAGAGTGGGACACTGAAAAAGGTGGATGTCCTAGCATTGGAAGTGTATGAGGCCAGGTTGGATGGGACTTTGAGTAACATAATCTAGTGAAAGATGTCTCTGCCCATGGCAGGGAGGTCAGACTAGATGATCTTTAAAACTCCCTTTTAATCCAAATCATTCTATGATTCTATGAAAATTAATGGAAGTTATAGGCAATTAAAATAGAATTGGACATTGAGAAGTAAAGGCAAAATTTAAAACAACACCTTGGCCCCAACTTTCTCCCAGGTTCAACTTCACTCCTTTACTCCCAACTCCTCTACCTCCCCTTTCCTCAAGCAGCACAGGGAGACAGGGAATGGGGGGTCGCAATCAGATACATGACAGCTCTTCTCTGATTCTCCTTCCTCCTCACATTTTCCCCTGCTCCTGAGTGGGCTCTTTAGGGGCTGAAGTCCTTCAGAAAAGATCCATGTGTTCTGGTGTGGGGCTGTCCACTGGCTGCAGTGTGGATATCTGCTCCAGAGTGGTTCTCCATGGGTTACAGGGTGTCATGGTTTCAGCTGGGATGGACTTTACCTTCTTACTGGCGGCTGGTATAGTGCTGTGTTTTGGATTTGGGATGGAAGTGAAGTTGATGGCACGCTGGTGTTTCTGGTTGTTGCTAAGCAATCCTTTTCTGCTCCTCATATTGCCCTGCCAGTGAGCAGGCTGGAAATGCACAAAAAGTTGGGAGGAGATGCAGCTGGGACAGCTGTGCCCAACTTGCCAAAGGAATATTCCAGGCCACGTGGTGTCATGCTCAATATATAAAGCTGGGGAAAGATGAAGGAAAATGGGGACATTTGGATTTTCTTCTCAAGTAACCATTGCATGTGATGGAGTCCTGCTTTCCTGAAGATGGCTGAACACCTGCCAGACAATGGGAAGTAGTGAATGAATTCCTTGTTTTGCTTGTGTGCATCGCTTCTGCTTTACTTATTAAACTGTCTTTATCTTAACCCACAAGTTTTCCTTATTTCTCTGATTCTTCTCTCCATCCCACTGGGAGGGGAGAAGTGAGCAGGTGGCTGCATGGTCCTAGTTGCCCGCTGCAGTTAAACCACGACACAGGGGACAATCTTCTTCACCATGTTCTCTTCCACAGGCTGCAGGAGAATCTCTGCTGTGGCACCCGGAGCACCTCTTCCCCCTGCTCATTCTCTGATGCTGGTATTCATACTGATGTTCATTCCTTTTTACCCCCCTCACTCTGCTCTCCAGGCATTTTTTTGATTTCTTAAATATATTCTCACAGAGGTACCACACACTTGGCTGATGGACTCAGCTATGTCCTGTACTGGGTCTGTTGTGGAGTCAGCTGGAACCCACCTACTACCAAAACCTTGCCACCCACACCCAACACAAAACTATATGAAGTGGGGTAACCAGTCTGGCCTTCTGGCCAACTATTAATTTTAAAGACCTATCTAAACCAGTTTTATTTCCTTTCAGGTCATCCTCTACAAGTCAGAGGAAGTCAAGTTGTGAAGTCCATCTCTTGGAAAAGATACTACAGTGTTTCAAGGATTTTTGGCTTCTTGGAGCTATTTCTCATAATCCGTGTTCCTGATCCTGCCTTACATATCTGAGACATATCTTACATACCTTAGACAGATCTTCAATGAAGGCAAATACTGACATCTGTGGTGTTCTCAACACCATTTGTTTGAACACTGCTCATGCACATTTACGTGACTTTTCCTAAAAATCTACAGATAGATTTTTATGCTATATTTCTCAGTTACATAATGCACTGGGACCCAAAACCATTTCCTGAACTCAACGTGCAATTCAAGTCTGCAACTTGAGATACCAGAGAAACTCTCTATTCAATACCACTAGTAAGGGTTTTGTATTTTGCTGGTTATTGCTATGAAGGAAAAGCAGAACAAATATAATTCAGCGAGTTGCTTGTAATATTCCTCATAATGAGATGATGAAGAGAAAGCTAACGTAAATTTTCTGTCTGTTCCCACCTAAATACTTTTTTTTTTTTGGTCTAAGGCTCTTTTGAATTCAAAACATAACTCAAAATATATTGTTATCTTATCTTACTGTTACCTTATCTTGCTAGACATCTATAAACATAACGTAAAAAATTATCGGCTGTTAGCTCTCAAGGACAATCCAATAACAGAAGTAAAAGTCATCATCCAAAAATTCAAGAGTTTGTGTGTGCATAAATTACGATACCACTCCCAATCATATTCTTTATCATTTTGCTTCACCTTTCATAGAATGCCACTGCATATTTTTTTGGGTTCCTTGAATTATTATTATTAAGATAACCATTCATCTTTTTGGCATAATGAAAGGTATTATGAAGAGCTTTTTAATGTAAAAAGTTTAGGGATATAGATATTGTTTAAGAACATGTAGTTCTTTTAAAGTTATTTGAAAATGTACAGTCAGGTGCCTTATTTTCATGCTAAGATTTATGTTGAATCTTCTTTCTACAAGATAATGAAGGGATGAGCTAAAACAATGAGATAGTTTTTAGAAGGAAAATACTCTCTCTGTACCAGTTTAGCAATATGACTGTAAAGCAAAATGCTCAGTTAGACTGCTTTTTCACTCTCTAGACTTTAGCTTTGCGTGACCATGGGTTTGGTGTGAGAAACTTTTTGCTGAGCCTTATCTAATTTTTCATTTACATTATAGGATAAACAGTCCAGGCACTTTCAGAGTACATAAATTTGTTCTTTGATACCAAAGCAAACTGAGTTTACTTACTGGTCATGTAAAGATAATCTGAACCCATAAAATATAATATATGTAGTGGTTTTTTTGTTTGTTTGTTTTATTGTTGTTGTTGTTTTAAGAAAGCCATTCATCCATATTACTGGAAGATATCTGGATGAAAAACTCATTATTACCCTTAACATGAATCCTTCAGAAAGGATTTTTTATAAATTTAAATCACTACATGATAACTAATAAGACAGGAATAACCTCTATTGAGCAGCTAAGTATTTCATAGTCCTTGGAATATTTGCAAATGTACATTTAAATCTTCCTAGGAATGATAGGAACTCTATACTATAAATTCCTCTAATACTAGAACTATAAATATTACTTTATGAAGCCTGCTTCTGTTTATAGCTTGCCCTGATTTGGCTCTTCTTTAGAAATATTACCTGTGAAAGACATTAGGTTTTTCCTTCCTAATGCCGTGTGTTGAGAATCATTCCAGACATACAAACACAACTGTTAATAAAAAGGGGTTAAACATGAGATCAGTCACTGCCGAAACAGAGCTCATTTACAGTCAAAACAGGAAGAGAATTAAATCAGAAATTAATGAGAAAAACTTCCTGTACTAGAAAAAAAAAGTAGTACGAGAAAAATGTCATGTGGAAAACAAAGATTGGTTATTTCCAAAATAAATTATTTCTTACATTCTGTACTACCTAAGCTTTACCAAGTTAAGACTTCAAAGATATAAGAGCAGGCACAATAAAGTACAGCACCTCTAATAACAGGCTGTAACTTATATGTATGGAAGAATATAAACCAGGATGTGTATAGAGCTGGCCTTGATCTTCATTGAAATCAGCATTGTGGGACTTTTATAGCTGGAACTTGTATCTGAAATGTGATGTCTGATGGCCACAGATTCCTCCACAAAGTTGTTGAATTCTTTCTTGATTCTTTTGGAAGGAGTAATATCTCGTACTGAATTGAAAAATATTGGAGATGCTTATTTTAAACCTATTACCTGAGAATTTCTTTAGATCCTTCCAGGTTCTCATACTGTATGATACAGTGATAATATTCCTTATTCATGTCCATGATTTATAGCACTTTTATATACCACCATGCAATGTTTTCTAAAGGAGAGATAAGAGAAATATAGTGTAATAGTTGCAAAAGGGAGACTTTAAACTCAATCAAATGAGGAGGCTTCACCAAATGTCTTTTTTAGACTCTCTGGGTGGAAGCAAGCTCAACAAAGAATAAATAGTAGCTACTCTTTGCCAGTGTTTTCCACTAAATTGTAATTGTGTGATTACAGAAATGTCCCTTTAAGAAAAAAAAAACAACAAACAAAAAACCACAACAGCTGTCTAACATGCAATCTCTTCAAGTACTTGTAAAATATTCAAATTCTTATTCTTTCTGGTTACTATCACTCCATGAATTCTCATCTCCTGAGCCCATTTGCCTTATCCTTTATTCTCTTCGGTGTTGGGTAATGCACTTTTTTCCCAGAAAGCACACTTTATTTTTCTGATTTATTTGTTCTACAATGTTTCCCTCATCCTCCAATATCTTTTATTTCATCTCTATTATCAGCTTGATAAGGGTATATTGCCATCAAACCACATTTGTCTTCATGCAGTTTCCTTCAAATTTTTTGTCATTATTCCCATGCATCTCGAGTGCATTCAGAGATATGTGACTTGCCTTCTGGAACCTTTTCTTGATTTCTCATCAATTTCTTAATTTCTAGCTCCTGGAAAATCCATGACTTCTGTCCACATCCTTTTGCACTATACCATCTCTCCTTTTTCAAGTAGTTTGCTTATTTTCTTTAAGCAGAGTGTAATGATACCCTCAAATGTTTTGAAATAATAATGTCTACTTTATTCTCAAACTTCAGCCAAAGAGATTGTAACTGTAATCCTGCAACTCACTCTTTTACAAGCCATGTCAAAAGTGTCTTAACAAAAGGAACAGAACAAAGTTATTTTATTTTTTTATGACAGACTTCAGGATCACCCTTCAATTTATAATACTAACTAAATCACTTTTTTTTATATGCTCAATTGCTTCTCATTTTCTATTGTGAAACGGAGTAAATGTAACAGAGCAACATATTGTTATTCCCTTGTTATGAAAGTTAATTTAAAGTACTGAAGGAAAGCATACATTTGAAAAAGCAAATACTAAATATTAAAATAGAAATTTAAGTTTGATGGTGTGCATTATTTTGGGCATTGCTTTGGAAGAATGCTTGAGATATGCTAGTACAATAGCCACAAGAAGCTTACTTAAAGACATTTTTCTCTACAAGAAAACATGTCTCAGTTCCCTGGGAAACGTAAGTGCAGACTACTGGAAGGGCACTTTCTCTCTCCTTGAGAGTTCTGCACAGAGCAGCGGTTTTTGTTTGGTTGATTTGGTTCAAGTTTTTTCCCTAAAGAAAACTAGAATAAAGACAGAGCTTTGGTTGTGCATATTAACAGTTCCTTGAAATACTCATATAACTCACTCAAGTGCAAAAGTATCCCTCCCATATTCCTCTCCTTTTTATGGTTCCTTATTTATCTACTCAGTTGCAGGTCACCATTTGGGCTGAGGCCAACGGTATGAGGTTCAACAAGGCCAAGTGTTGGGTCCTACACTTGGGTCACAACAACAACCCCTTGCAACGATATAGGCCTGGGGAAGAGTGGCTGGAGAGCTGCCTGGCAGAAAAGGACCTGGGGGTGTTGGTGGACAGCTGGCTGAATATGAGCCAGCAGTGTGCCCAGGTGGCCAAGAAGACCAACAACATCCTGACCTGTATCAGAAATAGTGTGGTCAGCAGGACTAGGGAAGTGATTGTCCTTTTGTACTTGGCACTGGTGAGGCTGCACCTCAAATACTGTGTTCAGTTTGGGGCCCAAGTTGCTCTAGGGGAAGTTTAGATTAGATATTAGGAAAAACCCAAATGGGTTGTCAAGCATTGGAACAGGCTGCTCAGGATAGTGGTTGAGTCACCGTCACTGGAGGTATTTAATAGATGTGTAGATGTGGCATTTAGGAACATGGTTTAGTGGTGGACTTGGCAGTGTGGGGTTAATGTTTGGAGCTGATGATCTTAAAGGTTTTTTCCAACCTAAAAAATTCTCTGACTCCATGATTTTTCAAACAACAGTTGAATTATTTCAAGATTTATTCTGATGACTTCTGGACTTCCAGGAAACTTCCGTGAAAAGCATGGAGTGCATTATCATATAATTCAACAACTTGAAAAGAAAAATATATTTCCTGTGTTGTACATCTAAATATGAGATAATATTAGTAATTTGTAAAATCTACTGAATAAAAGATCTGCTTCTGCTATTCCCATTTTCATTGGAAGTCCCTTCATCTGCCAGTAAGAATTAGTAGCATTCTTGGGACACCCTGTGGCAACAGCATTGAACTAGATGCACTTTCTATAATTCAGGCATGAAGATCACCTTATTGTCACCACAAATAAAGAATATAATGCCTTCTCCAAAGGACTGCCTGAGGCTCTGAAGCAGAGCATAGAGAGGAAGGATTACTCCGCGCTAACTTTTTTATTTTCTTTTCTGTGCAGTTGTTTTTCTGAACAATAAGGGATTTGTTCCCTCTGAGGAAGATTTTGATGTTTTTCCAATATACTGAAATACTTGGTGTATCAAGGGATTCTCAAACATTGACCTACTTAATTAATACTGAATTACTCTGGAAATCCTACCAAAGCAGGATTTACAACAATTACAGTAACACCAACTGAACTCTTCATGAGTAATGTTATCACAAGACCTACTAAATGAGCTAATAGTGGTTGGACGCTCATTTTCTACAGATCTTGAACTCATGGTAGGATATTTCAGCTGAATCAAAACAAGGTGACATCTAGAATAGTCATTTAACTTATGGAGGGGTCAAATACCATTTTCAGTCATCACATATGAAGAAGCATACAAATTAAAACTTACAGCACATATATAGCAAGCTACATCCTACTTCTGAGTGAAGAAGTTAATGACATAATAGAGTTTTTTGTAAGTCATTATCAATGGTAAAGAGAAAAATAAGTTAGAAACATCACCTTGGCATTTCATTTAAGTTGGGAGTGCTTGAGAAAATAGAAATTTCTCATTAACCTACTTCTATTGTTTATAGGTTTGGCCATAAGAAGAGCAGCTGGAGCCTTGTGGATTAAGAATGTCAGGCTTTCTAGTAATGTATTGTCTTTGGAGATATTTAATCTACTTTTTGTTTGTAGAAAAAAGTTTATGTAGGTCAGTTGCCTATCCCTGTTTTTACTGTGTAGGAATAATAAAGCAGAAGGCCAACAGTAACTAAATACTCCATAATACATCCTTCATGCAGCACCACAAGAAGGGAACATAAAGTGTCAAGTCATCTAAGAATACATCTTTTAGTGCTTCACCAACAGACACAGATACTTTTGATAATTCCTTTCTTGTCTGCAGTTGCCCGTAGGTAGAAGTTATTCATTCCTTAAAGCAGGCATGCTATCCTATTTCAACTTTCTATGAGGAAATTTGACCAGACATTTATTTCCTGTCTACTCCCACCCCAGTATTAGTAATACAGTATTTAGCAGAGCAATTGGCAGTGTAGGAAGAGGGCAATTTGCCAAAGGGTTGTAGGCAGAAGCAAGCTGTTTGGAGCCTGTCATCAACAAGGGACCAAATTATATTCAAGTTGTGTTTTGTAGTTTGTTTATTGTACAATATTTACAGTAGGGGTGAAAAAGAAGGTGCAGGTTTTTAACATCTGACTCCCTCAAGAAGATTGGTATGAATAAGTACTAAAAAAGACTCTAAGTAACCTTAAAAACAAACAACAAGTCTCATTAAGTATCTCAGAGGAACCTTTTCTAACATTCTCTCGCACAGAGGTTGTATATTTTTATTGGTCAGCAAAGTAAAGAGGGAAAGACTAAGCCTAAATTGGACTACCTGAAATTGAAAACACAAAACAATAAAAAAATATTAAGTCAAAAGCCAGATAAAACAAGCCTGTTATGAAAGTTCAAAGTAGTCCTTAGCTCTCCTCTGTTTAAGCCCATTGTAGCATGATGTACTACTCACTATGTATTAAGTTAAAAAAAAGTTTGGTTATGTACCCAGATGCAGATTAGTTACCTAAACATAAATTATACATTAGAATAATTTTTTAAATACTGATAATTCTACTTTATTAAAAGGATCAATATGACTTACAGGATTAATATTTTCAAGAAAGCTGGATCCAGTATATACAAAGAAAGTTTGATACCGTTTAAATGAAAAAGGTCTTTAAAGTAAATTTACATTTCCCTATTTATTTTTTACTACTACAATTACCACTAAAATATGAGCCACATAAGAGAAAGTAAGAATACAATACAATCTATCTTTGGATAGGACAAAGAATTATAAAAATTTCAATCCCATGTCTTTGCTGAGTTGATTAAACATCCACTATATACTTTCAATTTACCGTGCTGTTTGGATGCTAGATGAATTCCAGTCTTACCATAACACTTTTTTTATCATCGGGACTTCTACTTATCTTGTAGAATAACATAATAGCTTAATATGAATATACGATTACCAATTAAATAGGTAATACAAGTCCAAACCACCAGGTATTTCTTGATAATGAGGACACCCAAGAATTCTCCAGGTCATTTGTGACACAAAGTGCTTTTCTTATTGAACAAACAGGGAATCTATTTCACTCAAATTGATTGACGCTGCTTAAAGGAGAGATACTGACTTTTATTAGCCTCTTTTTGCTTTTAGCTTTTTTTTTCACTGTGAAAATCTTCAAATAAATTGTTCCAATTGACATGCACAAAAAGAGATAAAGTTCCTTTGGCTTGTAATAGAGCCTTTTCTACAAACAACAATATTCACTGCAGTCATAATGTGGAAACTGCAACAGAGAAATAATTCTCATTGAAGCATTAACTTCATATAGCCCAGAAAAATGAAAAAATGCAAATGACAAATATAGAAAGAAACAAAGTGAAAAGAGGTACTGGTCAAATGGAGCTCTTACTAGAGATCTGTAAAATTTTCAATATCATTTCCACTTTTCTCCTAAGATAGAAACAAAAAGATAACTTTTTTTTTTTTTTCCTTCCATAAAGCAGGTAGTTTATTGGAGGTGTTTTTAAGCATTAAGGAACTGAAGAAGTGACTTTCAAGTAGCTGTCCTTAAGCTGCACTTGGCTCATTGCTTATGTCATTTTTATAGTGCACTGTGTATATGTTATTGGCAAAGACAGCATCTTGTATGCTTTCTGATCATTCAGGATTACTTCCTTAAAAACTAAAAGGCAACAGGGTTTTTTTATGCTAATTAAGTGCGTCAAGTAGTTTAAAAATAAATGCCAGATGTGTAAGGACAAGATTTTTATAATCTCACTGATAGTGAAAGCCGCCTTTACTTCAGTGGTTGTTTCACTGACAGTCTTTACCAAGGATGATGATTCTCAATATGGAAAAATGTTAAGTTTCTCAAATAAGTCTCTAAATGTGTGAAAATATTTTTTCTAAAATATACATAATTATGAGGGTTATTTGGAATAACTTTTTATTTGATTGTTTTAAGTACTTCTGAGTTTTCCTACACATATTAAACCCTTCACCATATGGTTTAGTAGGAATGACCATAATAATTTGAGACAAAAACCAAGACTAACTATTTTTTATTAATTAAAGCAAGGTCAGAATGTGACAAGATGAAGCCTTGGGAGTTATGTAACAGGAATAAGAAAGTGATGTATTTCTTGCTGTTTTTTTGCATCCATTTGAATGGTTTCCCTGTTATTGTAAGAATCTGTGATAAAACTGTTAGAACACGAAATACTGATGGATCCTAGGTAAAGAGCTTACATTCATTTCTAGTTCCTTTGTTTCCTAGCATCTACTGGAATGGAAATCTGAGGAAAGAAAATGCATTTCAAAACACAACAACCTTTTTAGTCTAAAGCATGGGCAAAATCCATTTTTTCTCTTTTTCTTTTTTTTTCTTTTTTTTTTTTTTTTCTGAAGGAATGGAAGAATGGAATGCTGACACAAAGAATTTGCTAAAAAAGTAGGGTCTGTGACACAAGGAATAATATCTAATGATTCCTATAATGTCCTTTTGAATACATCATTTTGAAGAACGATAATTTCCTACCAATATTAGATAACATTATTACTTCTAATAGTTAAATGCAGACATAATTCCCAAAATATGAAATTTACATACTCCCTTATAAAATAGTGTTATTAATGGTAACAGTCTTAATATCCATAGAAATCCTTTCTGAATCCTACTGTGTTCTCCTGTAACAATGCATTCTATAGTCTAACTTGAGACTGAGGTATGTATTAATAAGAACTCAAAAAATAAAAAATTCTGATTAGAGTGTTCCTCCTATCAAAATATTGCATGAAATTGTCACAAGTCTGTTCTAACTCAAAGAAAAAATGTCAAGCACTGTCTTCTTCCCTTTTCAATTCCTTTTTTATGTTTTTGCATTAAAATGTCTCCATTTATCCTCTTAAGACAGTAACTTCTACTTTTTATTGCTAAGTTATAGAACTTAAAGCTAAGCAACAGGGTTTAAAGTATTTGCCAGATGCTGGCGTAAGCGATAAATTACATTTATTTCTACTTTCTAAATATTTTTTCAGCATTGGGAAGAAGTGGAGATTCTGTTTCATTGGATGTTAGAGCCTCCTTCTGGGTAATTTCAGCCTGTCATCATCAGAGCATCATAAAGCTGAAAAAATATTGTTGTGTAACTTCCTTTGTAATATAATAAAGATCCTGCCACTATAAAAGATATAGAAATGTACATAGTAGACTAAGAGGCTAATATCACTCAGAATGACCACAGGAACCAACAAATTAGCAGCAACGGTGATGCCAATGCAACTATAAATTACAATAACTAAGCTTTAAGTCAAAGGAAGCAGAGCAGGCAGTACTCAGCAAATGCTTTAGGAACATCTCTATGGATAGGTTACAGTTCATCTGAAACAAAGAAAACAGTTCCCACCAGGTGTTATTTTTACTGTTTATTTTTGTAAAACCTAGCCTTATTTCTCCTCTGTTTAGCTTTTCAGCTCTACTAGTCTCATCTCTTCCTCTTTCATACAACTCTTACTTTAACGTGTTGAAGAGCAGGGTTGGGTTCACCTACTGCAATAGTTTAATTTTTCCTTTGTCCCAAGTCTCCCCATGGGCTTTTAAGCCAGTTCAAGCCAAGTCTCACCAATAATTGAAACCAGTGTTGGTCATCATCAACAGATGTATATTTTTTAAATGAGATCACAGACTAAGTCCAGGAGACTTTTTCCATAAAAGGAGAAATAAAATTCAAAGTAAAAAAAAGGAAATATTCTACGTCTTCCTTGTACTGCAAAGAACAATTCTGAAACAGGTCCTAGCCTGTGAAATATCTGACTATACAGCCTTATCAACCAACACTACTAATGCCTGCTTTTTTTGTGAAAATTCTTTGTCCTTCTCATCCCATAGTCAGAAAAGCTGCTATTGCAATGACAAGGAAGGCACAGCCATCATTTTAAAACTAACGGTTTCTTGGTGACAACAACAAAACTACAATGAAACAAAGGTCAATATTAACCTAGATGCAAGAGAAACTTGAATTTGTGATGCACTGAGAGTTAGATGTGTGAACTGGCAGGGCTCACATAGCTTTTTTGTTTACAACAACCTGCTAAATAAGTCCACAAAGTGATGGGGAGATGCAATCCAACAAATAAACATATTTTGTGATTCCTCAGGAGCTGGACTAGAAGATCTCCAAAGGTCCCTTCAAACCCCTACGATTCTGTGATTTGTGATTTAGAATCAAAGGGCTGTCATTCAAACTTCAATTTGTTTCTTTTCAGTATTAATTTCAGTATTAATTAATCTTATTTAAAACTGTATAACTAACCGCCCAAACTAATAGTTTCAAAATAACGAGGTAATATCATTAGAAAAATATGCTTAGTTTTACACATTTTAAAGCTGTGTCTGTTCAACAGATAATAGAGTTTCTTGTGGATGTATAGAGCAGTTGACACAACTGACCTCTTCCAGAGCTGTCACAGCTTGCAATGTAAATATGCATGAGATCCACAGTTTTAAGCTGATAAAAGGCAAATTCAACATATTTGAAAAGTAAGGCTCAAAGGTAAGTGCTGAATCAATGAAAAGGCAAAGATCATCACAAAGCACAATGAGAACAGAAGATGCCTGAAATTTGTTCAAGGACAAACTTCTAGATAAAATGAGGGACATTATACTGGCAGTGGCTAATTATAAAAAGCCATCAAGAGCACACATTCCCATCTAATTTTACACATTCACAAAATATTCTCTCAGTTACTCAAAATCATTTTAGCAGAGAGGCTGAACACATGAACAACACATAATCCCAACACTGAAAAAGGTACCATAATCAGAGAAATAGCAATATTAATGTCATTATCACTGATTCCTCTTGAATGTTACGCATTGTGACAATGCTTTTGCTAAGTGTCATCTGAGCAGAATTTCAGTGACATACCAGATGGGAAAAGGGCAGAAAAAGTGTGAGTTTTTGATTAGTGTGGCTTTGCTAGTATGGAAACTGCAATAGGGAAAGCAAAACTTCAGGCATGTTGTTGTACATATTAACAATATTAACAAACCAAGCACAGCCATTGCCCTAAAAACACATGAGAAATGTAAGCAGATGGAGAATACGGACAGTGAGAATTTGACATAAATGCAGCACCCAAACAAAAGGTGGAAATGATTTACTGAATCCTTGTCTTTATTCTCCTTTAGCTGTGAAACAAAATAGAGGAGAGGTAAAGGGGAAAAGGGAAACTGCAGAATGTAATCTGTTGGTAGAGAAAAGACAAAAAAAAAGTAGCAAAGAATGAGAAAAGGGATTTAGTGATAGAATGACAGAAGGAAGACAAGAAGATGTTAAGAAATGCAATAGATAAAAGTTCTGATTTTTGCTATGGAGAAATTAATGAGACAAAATGAAGTGATCATTAAAGCAAATGTATAAAATAACAACACAGGAACCATGATACTGCTTCAGAAAAAAAAATCTTTCTTTGATCAGTTGCAAATGTGTAGGTAAAGAATATAAGATCCAAGTATAAGTTGATCTTTCCCGAAACTGTCTCTCAAATTCCAACAAATAGTAGTTTAAGAACTTGCTATATGGAAGAATAAGTATGTGCAAGAGTTTCATGCAATAAACTGTACGCCTGACATCACTGCTGTGCAAGATGCTGCTGCTTTTGTGATCCCAAAGTGGAGACAGCAATCAGGAAAAAGGGACAATGAAAATATTTTCCTCTAACTTTCATTCCCGCTACAACTGCCATGTAGGAACTCTCAGGGTCCATGACTCTCAGGTCAGGTTCCATGTAGGAACACATGAACTTTCTAAATCAGAAAGGGCAAGCAGCAGCTGGCTGTGGGAGAATGATCAAAGATGACGTGCAAGCTTTGTGCTGGCAAGGATGGTGAAGATATGAGAAGAAACCAATTAGCTTGGGATCCATGAGAATATGGAAACCAGGAGCCACTGACTTAATTTTTTTTCTGAACCAGTGCATCAGTCCAATTGCTTAATGAAAAATAAGCTTCTTTCCTCCTCTTTCCTGCAGTACTTTTGATGTACATGATTACATCACTACACTACATTCAGCAGTCACTGCTGAATCCATGCCTGCGGGATGATGCTCCCTGAATTTCTGTTGTACTAGATGAAAATCAAACTGAGAGATGGATTTGGCAGAACCCACACAATTAACACTATTTCTATCCATATGATTTACGGTAATTCTGCATATGAGCCTCCGTAAATTTTTCACTTGACTTTCATATTAGCAATTTAACCTTGTTGCAATCGGAAATCTGATTTCTGTTCTCAAAATACATGTCCTTTACTGTAAAGATAGCAGGATCATGATCTTTGCAGATCCAAGATGTGGTAAAATTTGGGAAAATCCAGAAAAAAAAAAGCTGTAAGGGTGACAGAGTTCTAGTTCCCATGGCTAAGTAAGAGAGATTTAATAAGCAGAATTGTTATAGCCTGAAGAGAAAACCAAAAACATGATAGTGGTCTTAATGTATGTAAAAAACTTCTGTTCTCAATATCCACAGTGGCGAAGACAAAAAGTATCAGACTTGAAATAAAGCAAGAAAAATTTAGGCTAAACTTCAAGAAATATCTTCTATCAGAAGGGCTTCTAAGATATAAATAGGCTGCTGAACTAAATTGTAGACACTCAAGTCTGGCAGCCTTTAAGAACAGATTTAACAAAATCTGTCAGGAATGACCTTCCTAGAGTTGATAAAGATTAACTCAATGAAGTGGAAGGATACTCCTCCAACTGCTGTAGCTCTGACTGTAACTCATTATTTCACCTGGGACCAGATCGCACATGCCTATTAAGCAACAGGAAAAAAATGGTGTTAAGCATGGCTTGAAAGACATTAATGCTTAAATACTGCCAGACACTTAGCTTTCACAGAAGAGAATGAATATATTTACACTGGGATAACTTATTTATTGTATTTACATTAAAAATCAGTCTCTCTGGAAAGAAATTGCTACTTCTAAGCAGGCTGGCCCTCTAGCAATGTTTATTGTTACAATTGTTGTATACCAAGGAAATTCAAGTTAAGTATGTGGAGTAGAGGGGTGCCAGGACTGTGCCTGTGCACATACCCAGAACACGCAGTCATCAATTCCCTGTGTAGCTTAGGAGCTTCACATTAGTCATCAGCAAAGATGAGACAAGGGACTGATGTGAGAGAAAGTGGTTGACTGAGCTGCTATCTGTTTTCAAAACAATGCATTTGACTTATCGCAAGACTTTTTCAGGTGGGAATTTCAGACAGTCCTAGCATCATCTCCTTTCTCTAAGAAGCTCCTACTGGACCTGGACCATTTGATAGGCACCATTGTATGGACAGATGTACTGATAAACATCCTGGGTACAGTGCCAGGCAGTCACAGGGAATTTTTCCAGACAGTTCCAGCTCCACACACACAGGTAAGATATTTTGAAACAGTAGAATTTTTTTCCTGCAGATATGGAAATGTTCATTTAGGACAGTCTTTTGTATGTAGCTGAGATAATTGCCATATTTTTCACATAGCTTAAGATATTGAATAGAAATGGATCAGATATATCTTAGAGCGACCATGTAGAACCTGCAAAACACAGCAAAACAGGTTTGGGAAATCTCATTCAATCAAGCTAAAAATCTGATTACAGAGACCCTTGCAATGAGACTGCTGTCACACCCAGACAGCAGCTGAATGTCCTGTGCAGGAGATTAGATTCCCCATATGAGCATTACCTTCTGTAAAAGATCCCAACAAATTAATTTTCTTTCAGGAAAGATTCTGGCAATTAATGTTTCTGTGACTGACCTTTAAATCTAAAATTTGCAGATAAAATTGCGCCTTTTTATTACAGTTTAGTTAAACCCTTCCACCAATATTGTGATATAATGGGCAGTGAAGACAAACTTCCTTATCCAAAGGATTTTCTTATGAGAGCTATTTCTGAAAAAAAGAATAAATCTTGTTTTAGCAATATTCTAGAAGACATTTTAAGTTGACTTTAAATGTACCATTGACCAAAAAAACCCCCAAAACACAAGTAATTGCTACTTTTGCACAATATAGCCTGTTATTTATTTAAAAAAAAATAAATCTTTCATCGTAAAGGTTCAGCCCGTTGTCTAAATTATTTATTTTCTCATGCTTTCAATAACTTATTATTGCTGTAAATCTTCCACCACTCAAATACAGGCAAACAGTTTGGCAACACCTCCTTTTGATACTTCAGTTACAAAAGCGAGAAGGGCAGTACTTGGCTGACACCAAATGCTGTTACACAGCCGTGCCAAAAGAAATGGTGAGTTTGACAAAAAGTCTGGAAGGTCATAGTTTTGCTACCAAAAGAAGAAACTAAATTTGTTTAGTCTGCAAATCAAACCTAGAAACAAATCCATACTCTGATACAGTACAAAATAATCAGCTCTGCTGACCTCGTACTTCTAGGATCAAAGAGAAATTTATGTATACCAAATAATGCAGCAACAAATGTGAATCCAACAGACAACAGCTATGAAAACACCCTTTAATAGTCCCCAGCAACACTACTTCATCCCCCTAAAAATTAAACAGGCTAGCTATGGAAATGAAAACCCAGTCTTAGGTACATTCATCCAAGCAACAAAGGAAGAGAGAGAGTGAGTGAGGGGATGGAAGCATCACACCATCATTTACCTGCTGCTATCCATACACAATCATTCCTCTCTCTTGCTCTCTGTTGTGCCACTTCTGTGAACTGCAAGCCCTTAGCAGTGTCACACTCTTATTACATGTTTGCATTTCATTTTAGTGTGCAGCCCAGCCATGTGATGGCAGGCGGGAGGACACGAGCACTCCCTCCAGGGGCAAGTGTCTTTCTCCCTCCTTCCTCTCCAGTTTTGGGGCCTGGGAAGCTCCATGGGAACACATGTAGTCACAGAGCCCTCAAGCCACCTCCCAGGACATCTGTTCCTGACAGATATCACCTAGGACCCTTTGACCAGGGTCCACAGACCCCATTTTGGTTCTGCTGGGCCCCATCCTGGCCCATGGCAGTGCCTCTCCTCTGTAATGTCTCCAACCAGACTGGGGCCTGATGCTGTGGGGAACTCATCTCCCTCTTGGGCCTGCACCATGTCTCATCTCCAGCCTCCTCTCTGGCACTTTCTGCCCTCATAGTCGGGAGCTGCTGGTGGCACCATTACTGGCCCCAGCTTTTCCCGCCAAAGCCAAGCCATGGGGGGATGGTGCTTATTGGAGAGCCATCCCTGGGTCTCCCATGGTGGTATGGACATGTGCTGCTTGTGGACATACCCAAAGAATGTTGGAGAAATTCTTGACTTCTTAGGATCATCTGATAACCCCACTTGTTATATTCAATGTTTTAACACTCATAGTTTATATATTTACACTTACATTTTAATTTCTTACTGAATTTTGTAAACAGTGAAAATGCAGCTTTTCCACTTCTAAAAAGGTAATATTAGTTCCAATTATTTCAAATAATATGGTAACCTAATGCACTGCAGCTCTTGTAATGTAGCTCTTAGAACCGTTGTTGTGTTTTAAACTTCTTTGATTATTTAACCCTGTTAGACTGGAATAAGTCATGGTCTTGTTCTCACATAAAATATTCACATGCTTAACTTTGAGCACAAGTAACCTCATAAAAATCAATGAGCAAAGCAGATGTTTAAAATTAATCGTGACAATAAATCTTTGGAGACTCAAGGCCTTTAAATTATATGTACCAAAAGTATTATAGTAACTTTCAGGGAATGACAAGAATTTTTATTAAAAAATACAGCAGCACCAAATTAAAAAAACACTTCTGTATACATTACTGAATAATAACTTTGGACATTTACTTTTTCCCTTGGAAATCCAAACCCTGGGCTGAACTAGATGGAGCTTGTAATTTCTAGAAAGAAGAGCCCTAATTAAGAAGCATATGTGGCGGAGGGAGGAAGAAAAGAGGGGAATAGTACTCAGAAAGTCATAAATAACTTTCTGAGCATAATTTTCTTCAGTAGAATTTTAGGGCTAGATTCAAAAGTGTGTTATAATCATGAAGTGCAACTTATGTGAAATTTAACACTTAAAAATGTGATCCAGACTCCCTCACCTTACATTTTGTTTGAGTTTTTACAGGTGCCTCAATTCTTACTGCATCAAATTACTTACATAGTTTGCACAAAAGAGCCACCAGATAAAATTCATAAATGGATTAAAAGAACCAGTCGCAACACTGGATATTTTCTTGCTCCTGGTATGTCCACAAGACCGGTCTACAATGTTATATTTATGCTATCCTAGTTTTCTCCCTGGTCCAGGCCTTCCTGTTGTTCTTGTCTGTGCAATATGGCCCAACTTTAATCTGAGCTGTCCCAGCCTGCATTCCAGCTGGAGAGGAAGGAATTGCAAAGGCCGCACTGGACCCAGACCTTTTAGTCCATCAGGAGTGGTAATATAGAAGGTGAGAAGTAGAGGCAATTTGCCTTGTACAGAAGGTCCTCCTTCTCTGTAGCCATATACTGAATGTAGAGAACCAGCTGTCAATATGTGAAGGGATTATCTGAAGTACATCAGTATGGGCAAAACTGAGTTAAGATGATAGCTGTCAAAACTGATAATCAAAGACAAGCTACCTTCAGTCTGAAAAGCCTGTAACTATAACTCCTGCAGGTGATAGGCACAACAGTGATCTATTAATATCAGTCTGATTCATCTGTATGTAGGCACAGACTCGGACTAAGATAATTACCAATTTTTTGACCTGATCTGTCTTATAACCTGCCTCCTCAAGGTGTAGGTGGAGACCATGTGTCGTGCCTGTGACTCTCTGTACTAGCATGTCATTAGGTGCCAGAGTTAACTAGTTACTATGAGTCTTCCTGGACAAGGAATTTGGGAAACTTAGCTGGTTTCATGGATTCTACCCTAGGTTCATAATACTACATGTAGGTACACTATTTTGCTATATATAAACCCTCAGGGCCTCATTTTCTTATGAATTCAAAAAGGATATTTTCCCTGATGACACTGGGAATTTGAGATTTTTGCTGAGACCATGGGTATAAGACCAAGTTTTCACTTCTTCATACACTGAAAATTCTTCTAAATAAATCAACCTAGAACAAACAAACTAGACAGCCTGGTAATCAAAATTAGAGAGGGGAACAATTTCTGAATTCTTAATGGACTGCCAACTCTGGAAAGATATTTTTTTCCTTTAAACTTGGATGACAACTATTATGACAATGACTATAGTACCTTTAAGATTACTTTATTATGACTTTGAGGATGGCAAGTCTTTCCTTTCTCCCTCACCACCTCCTTTTATGGCAAAAGACATGGTAGCACTGGCCTTAATCCCTCAAATAAATCAACAGGTCAGCCTTTGCCATTAAGTAGTGTGGTGTTAATTCCTACAGTCAAGAGATAAACAGGTACATTTGGAGACTAACATTAGGAAAGCAATTTCACATTCAGAGAGTGCTATTTGTTCTTTTTCATTGACAAGGCAATCCTGATAATGTGAAGACGTTTGCTACTGCCCTTTTAATCTGTTTTTACAAAGAGCTGTCCATCCTCTAATCTTGCCCAATTTAGTGAAGGCATTCTGCTTCTTCGCTGCACAAATTGCATTACATACAGACCGTGTAGGTCAAAACAATGTTCTTGGGACTTTCCTTCTACCTTGACAGTGATTTCTGGTCATAATCATACTTACATGGTTACACACAAATCTAACATCAATTGATGAGAGCATCAGCATTACTTGACTGATGCATTTTCCGTATAATTCATGGCCAGTTTCCTTGTTGTTGTACTTATATACCCATACAGAGAGCATACAAAGCACCTTTCATAAAGTGCTGAAAATCAGAGAAATCTCTTGATGTCCAAGTTCCCTGTGGCAGAACCCAGAGCCAAGCTTAAGTCTGTCAAGTACTTCAAGTTCCCATCTCCATGACAAAAAAATGCTCTGGGCTTCCTCTCTGTATAAGACATATTTGCTTCTGGCATCTTATAAGCAGTTCATCTGGCATACATATCCAAAATTATCTTGCTGGGTGGTCTGCCCTAAAGTCACAGATCCAAAATACAGAAATAAAACCAAAACCTTTTGGGTTCAGCAAGTAGATTTTCTACTGAAAGCTGTCTCAGAAAATATCTATTTCGTTCTGTTTGTTAGCCAAATCATCATGAAGCTGTATGCCTCCCAGTCATGGGATACATAGCAGATAAGTCTGTATATGTCTGCAGATGTATGAGATATGTATCAGGCACATTTACCCTTTTATGAGAATTTCCTGTGCCCTTCAATAAGACAGAATTTGTCCCATGTATGGAATTCTCAGTCAGTAGGAACACAGACACACAAAAAGATGAATATAGGTAAATGGTATGTTCAATCAGGAATGAAAATAACAAATAAATCAGAACTCTGTAATGAGTCTTGCATCTTCAAAAAAAGTAATGAGGTCCCAATTGACGAAAGGTTTTGAGATGCTTGCCCAGCATTAATCTATTCATCCATGAGTTTAGTCCTGAGATAAGCATTGCTCTATATGTTTCGTGATTCTAAAAGGGGCTGCATATTCTCAATATGAGATTGCAAGGCACAGGGAGGGGGTGGGCGTATCTCCGGAGTAAGCAGATGTGTTACAAGGAAGTACATTAAGCATACAAAATAAGCTGAAAATAAAATAAAAAGTATTAATTGCTTATGGAATATTCTTCTTAAATATTAACCTGAAATTAGGATGATCAGCTCTAAGAATAACTGGCTGCAATCTCTGACCCATCAGCTAAGTCTTACACAGACTGACACAAGCTGGACAGCAAAACTTGCACAGTGTGCAGGCTGCAATTGGCAGTCAAGACAACTCGGACCACATTCCTTTTACATTAAAAGTCTGATGCAAAGCATAAACACAGTGTTCAAAAACACTGTATGTGAAGTCTTATAAGAAGTGGTTGAGAGAGCTGGGGTTGTTTAGCCTGGAGAAAAGGAGGCTGAGGGGAGACCTTATCTCTCCCTCCAACTGCCTGAAAGGAGATTGTAGCAAGGTGGGGGTCAGTCTCCTCTCCCTAGTAACACGTGATAGGACTAGAGGAAATGGCCTCAAATTGCACCAGGGGAGGTTTAGATTGAATATTAGGAAAACTTTCTTTGCCGAACAGGTTGTCAAGTATTGGAACAAGCTGCCCAGGGAAGTGGTTGAGTCACCATCCCCAGAGATATTTAAAAAAAGTGTAGATGTGGTGCTTAGGGAAATGGTTTAGTAGTGGAGTTGGCAGTGCTACGTTGCTCTTGATGATCTCAAAGGTCTTTTCCAACCTGAACAAAATTCTATGGTTCTATGAAATGTGCAACATGGACTACAGAACTGCTAAGAGATTCTGGAAGGTACAGTGGGCAGTGTCCTTGCCTCATTTGACATGGTAGTATCATGATCTCAGGATTTTGCTGATGATTTTATTTAATCCCTAATTAAGCAGGGCAGCAGTAGAGACATATTTGCTTGATCTCTCTACCTGAACTTGACTGCCTTGTGGCTAGCTAGTTATGCTCTCGATAATCAACAAATAATCACTTCACAGGTACTGGCAAGGAATGTGCTTTACATTTATCCAGTGTCTATAACTCAGACAATTATAATGTGGCTATGGAAATATTTGCATTTTCTTAAAAGCCTCAGCTCCTGAATTTAAATGAATGTGGAATGCTGTTATCTGCTTTCATTTATATGACTATAGTAATAATAATAATGTGGATACTGTTTCAGATTTTCATTATAGACAGAACAACTTGAATGTATCACAAAATATGACATTTCCTGATAATCTTCTGAAAATACCTCCCAATTCAAAGAGCTTTTCATCATTAGATCTAAAAGCACTACAGAAACATAACTTATTATCTCTGGACAGGAAAACTACATTCATAGTTTCACATTTGGTTTCTTCTACTACTGCACTTGAAAGGCCATCTCAGTTTAGAAGGCATTACCATTTGAACAACATGCTATACAGTGAATCAGTATCAAGTAATTGAAGTGATTTAGTTTAAAAGTGTATCTGGAGAAAAAAAAATGTTTAGATTCACTCATCATGTTACAGAAGGAGCCCCTCACATTTATACTGGTTAAAATGAAGCTCAGAAAGGGTACCTAGCAATGGACTGTAAGCTGCTGAGAAAAAGTGAGTGGAATAAGTGCCCGATTCACTGAATGGTGAACTGCCTACCTTCTTAAAGTTATCCTGCTAAAAAGAATCATAAATGATACTGGATCCCACAGCTTCAGAGACTACTTTTTCTCCCAATTGCTTGAAAACAATGTACAAGAAACAGATCCCTACTTACAGAAAATTAATAAAGGCAGTGATTTAGGCTAACCTCTTAAATGTTAATGTTTGAGTTTGATTTTATTACTAGCTTCTGTCAGGAATACCTGTCACAGGCTTCATTAGAGAAAATTAAATCAGTGACCTCCTTATTCAGTTTTAGAAAGGAAGACAGGTCTAGTTTATGAAGTATTCATTTCTTTAAATTGCAGACTGTGGTCAGTTATACCAGTTCATTGCTTGTCTATAGTGTTCGCTAGAAGGTGTTTCAAGCAGAAATGCCATTCATTTATAAGATAATTAATAGACCCTTCCTTTCTGCCTCTTTCAGGAAGGAAGTACAGTGAGTTTGCTTTCCATCTGTTTGGCACAATGTGAAACACGTGGGAAATCTGCCAGCATTCAAGGGATTTCCTGTAACTTGTACACCAGGACATACACTGTTATACAGATCCAGACTGGAAAGACATATATTCTAAGACTTGCTATTAGTGCCCTGCTACACACATGGGGGCTTATCCAATATTTTTCAAGCCACGATGTCAGCAAATCTAAAACATCAGATCTCAACTGGCAAATCTGCTGAGTAGCCACTTAAAACATGTAATGGTAGCAAGCACAGAAGAATAGATTCCACAATAAATATAGACCATTAACAATGTGTACAGAGCAGAAAATCTTACCTGAGTTGATCTAAGAAAGAAAATCTGAAGATCCAGTTCAGGTATCAGGTAAAATTCAGACTGATTCCTACTTTATCCATTTAAGTTTGGCCAAGCATAATAAATCCTTCACAAACTGTAAAAGCATGTATAAGCTCACTTTAGTGAGAAGAATAGCATTGGTACTTGTCATCATAATAGAGGATCATTGCAGATTCATTTTCTTCTTTAAGACTTTGCAATCACATTGTAGCCAAACCTCAGGATGCTTAATGACAGGATGAACAGTTTATAGTGAGTTACAATGTCTGCAACAGGTAGAGAATTTTTAAAACAGTACGATTTGAGTCTATTAAACTAAACTTCTAACATCCACTAAAATCTGTTCCAATTCTGTTAACTAATTAAAAAAATATTTTAAGGAATTATAATGGATAGTTTTCTAGGCTCTCAGAATTAATTTTTTCACATCGCTTACAGTCTGCAAAACATTTTATTGAACTGATGCTTCAATTTTCACAAAATTCAAGATTTTGTGCCACTTTTAGTAAACTGTTGTGTTAAACCATAATCAGAGAATATATCACTAAACCTGGTTTTTCTTATTGTAACTTTCCCTTAGCTATAGAAATCACTGTTTCCTTTTAGAGTGCTCTCCATGAACTACATTTGAGACTTTACTGTATGTTTATGTAAGGAGAAATAATAACAGAAAATTTTATTCCTCATTTAATTCTCATGTCATATAATTGTGATTTCTGTAACTCCTCCACATAGTCATTATGAAGAGCAAACTTAAGTGCTCTATCTGCAAGGTAAATTAAAAACGCGTAATACAATAATTAATGGAGCGTACGTAGCTACTACAAATGTAATTTTTTAACCATTTCTTTCTTCTGCAAAATGATTATGAGGTGAAGTTGTTCCAAAAGCCGGTGCACCATCATAGTAATGTAACTTCCTTATCAGGAAACCCAAACACTAAACTGTTCTGTCCATGTGCATGCTATTTCATGAAGCACCCTTTCATGTGTCTCTAGAAATTTAGGGCTTGAAGACAGACACTCAAAGCCATGGTCAGTAACTGGGAAGTCAGAACTATTATCAAGTAGGAATATCAAGTTTGAAGTGTTTATTATTCATACAGCTCTCTTGTTTTGATGTTCAAAAGAGAAAAGAGTTCCATAAAACCATAAATTGCCTGTGAAGATTTACTTGCCCCTTTTACATAAAGAGACAGTTTGATCCAATGAAGAATTTACATTACTTTGCTTTGATCATGTGGAAAAATTCACCATAAGGGAAATGGAACACAAATTTTAAGAAACAAGAGAAAATATTTGAATAAATAAGTTTTGTATTCAATTTTTATTAGTATTACTAGTCAGAATAACCTGATTGTTTTAGGCAGAGGTACAAGGATATAATAGGAAATACAAGGAAATAGTAGTCTGACGACTCAAAGAAGTGAGTTGGGTAAAGATGTAGCAAATGTGATCAAATCCATGAATGGACCTGTTACAAGCATCTGTTAGAAGTCTAGATTACAGTGCGTTGTGTTTTCTGTGTTTACCTGTTAGCAAGTAATATTTCCTTGCCAGCTGATTTCGCTGCACCCAGAGTAGGCTTACGTACTTCTTTCCAACTCTTTGTGAATGACTGAGTAGGTGACTGTAGACCCTCTTCTTCCAAAGAAAAACTGTCTGCAAGACTTCTGAGAACAGTCATGGTCAAGTCAAAAACTACACTTAGGCACTACGAATGATCTTCTAGAATGATCTGCTTCTCACACAACTATTAAATGCAGGTGCACTGTACTATACTGCTAGCTAGGCCTGTGCAAGCAGACTAAATTCATTGTTAAAAGAATCCGTATATTAAAGGAAGATATAGCTAATTCTAGTGAAGAAAGTTGTATATCCAGTATCTCCCAAATTAAATTATTCAAATGTATGGGCCTTTAAAGACAATCTACAAAATTATCTACAAAGCTTTTCTATATTTTATGCTTGCAGAAAACTACAACAAGATCACAGAGTCTACAATGTGCCTTAAAAGACTATTTCATACCTCCTTTCTTCAGAACATTTTTGAAATCTTCATGCACTTCTCCAGATACTAATGTAACCATAAATACTTCATATACATTTCTGTGGTGCAGCTGATCTATACAACTTTTTGCTTCTTTTTTGATATTAGATTACTGGCACATCTGCAAAGCCTGTCTAGAAACATTGCAAACAGTGTTAACACAAAAGTAGATCCACAAAAAATAAGTTAGTTCATTTTACTTCATTGTTTTTATCAAAAACTACTGAAAGTGTTTCATTGAGCAAAGAAGGCTTTCACCTTCATGTAATTTCCAAGATTTTATAAGAAGGAGCAAGTTCTCCAACAGCAACAGACTTGCAGCCCTATGGCCAGGGCACATTTTAGCATGTAGAAGCTGTGAAAGCAGACTTTGTCAAGATATTTATCCACAGATCTCTAATACATTAGCCTATCAGTTTTCCTCCATTCCTTGGCTCTGTTCTGCCTCCTCTCTACCCTAAGAGCCCTAAGAGCAGCTAAGAGTGTTCAGCTGCCTTCTGGTTCTTTCCTTGGCTTGTAATTGCACACTGCCCTCTATGTGTTCTAATCTGTTTACTGACCAACAGCATGTCTTGGCATTTTGTGGCTTTTGGGTAGGATTTATAAAAATATTTGCAAATATTCGTGCATCAGTGTTGCATAACCAACTGTATGAGGAGCTATTTGCATTTACAGGCAGAAAAATGATTTAACTTGTAACCTTTCCAGCTCTCCTGTTCTACATATTCATTAGGACCATTAATCATTTCTTCCACCTCCTCTCTGTTTTTTTAAAGATCATATTTGGTTTCACATCAAAAAAGACCCTTTTAATATAGATATTTACATATATAAAATTTGTCAAAATCTGTAAACAACATGTTTCATGTCATCAACTTCACTAGCAAAGACCAAGCAGTACTTATTTACCTTTTCACTCTCTCTCAGATCATAACCCTTTTAAGACTGATTTCACAGCCTGTGTGACCCAACTCACAGTGGTAGCAAAGAATGCCTAGAAAAACCAGTAACAAGTATTTTACAAATCAGATAAAAAATTGGGTACATATACAGATATAATTCCAAAACTTTTGGCAGCCTAAGAGGTCTCTAAAATATATGCATTGTGCTTATATTAGGAAAAATATTTTCCATAAAGATGAAAAAATTTCCAATTGATGTGTATTTTTTTCATATACTGTATTAATAGCTTCTCTTGCAGCAAGAAGGTTCAATGTCTTATATATTTTTTTTTATTATTTAAATCTCCTTAGCTTAACTGAAGTGTCTAATTCAGAATCTTAATCACCAAGATTTTCCTCTACAGCCAGTCACCCTTCCAGGGAATAATTTAGCCCACCTAAAATCTCTGGAGTGGTTTATCACTTCCAATTAACTATTGAGGAGGTTGAAAGAAGAAACTTTGCTAAATTACATGCACTTTGCAAGGAGTAGCATGCATTCATGCTTTTATATGAAAAGGAAAACATGAATCTGTTTGTCTTCTCTGCTTGAAAGAGCTTTGCAATACAATTACTAACTTACATTTTTCCTTCCCAGCTGGAGGAGCTTCCTGTCATCAGTAACCTTCCTCTTTATTCTTATTATAGTAACTGCTAAGACATTACTCAAAAGAGTCAGAAAAGAGTAATTCAGGGTATATAAGGTAGACGTCCAAATGACCTTCTGGTGGTGCTTCTTTCCTTTCCCATTGACAGGAGTCTACATATGCAAATCTTGTGACTGAGACACCTGCAGTGTCTCAGAAATTCAACTTCTAACACCTAAATTTGAGTGTCTGAATCTAGCCCTGCCTTAACAGAATGTCAGCTTTATGTGTTGATCTTTGGGAAGAGATCTTTCAGATTTCTAGATGTGCAGAGGATGTGCAGATGTCTAGGTTTCCATTGGAAATGAGGCAAGCAGGTTTCCAATAATCATAAGTGAATGGGTATAGTGCACAGCTGCAGAAGGTACCTCATGTGCTTCAGGGACATTGGCATGCAACCTCACCACAAATATGATATACAGTCTTGCTATAGGATCTTCTGCGTTTATTGTACTTTTGCAGACACTAAGTCTGATTGCCAAAGACACAGCAGTTCTAGCATGTTTCCACTTGCCAGTGGTGGTATGACAGAGGTAGGTGCTGGAAGATATCCTCTCTATACGGATTGAACACCAAGGGGTCCTTGTCTGCTTTAGATAGACCCATCACTGACACTGAAATCTGGTTAACCATTACTGCGCTTTAGAAACTTTCACTCTGAAAACCATTCTGCCATTTAACGTGTTTTAAAACTTAGTTCTGTTGTTTCTGAATACAAAGTTACGATTTCAAATTTATTGTATGCTCAGAAGTCCCTTTTATATTTAAAATTATAAGTTAGAAAATGGGATCTTAGAATATATACACTACATTATTCTGTGGTCTTTGCTGGGCTGAGCAAGCTGGTTCATGTGAAATGAGAATATGCTTTCTGTGGTTCCTATTACAAAAATAAAGTAACAAAGGGTCAATATTTTTCATATTAGTAGATATTTAACCTCTTTCTACCATTTATTTTTTCAGCTTTGTATTTTTTTAGCTCTTCTCATTTCTAAGCAGGACTGGAAGCAAGAAGTTGCACTAGAAATTTTACAAGCAAGACAGTTGTCATTGAAGGTTGTTGAAATCTCAAAGGACTGGATTTTCAAATGTATTTAGCACTGTCAACTAGGTAAAATCTCCAGTGTCCCTCATCTCACCATTTTCTTTGGATATGATCTGTATTGAAGCCCAAGTGTCTTTGAAAATATGGCTGAAGAAACTTTAAAAAATTGCTACTGTGTTGAAAGTCTGGCCTATGGGGCCTTTTGCAATTTTTTGATATAGATAGATGCTTGTTTTTTATATTGCTAGGAAGGAAAAATATTAAAAATTAACCCGGTGTAAAGAACATAGTCTGTAATGATGAAGTTGGCCATTATCACTTTTATCCTAAGGAAATGGCTCATAGATGGTGCTAACTGGAGTCAATTGCTACACACTGTCTTGTGCTGACAGATAGCCACTCTGCTCTGGAGGGCACTTGCACAGAGCAGAATTATTTTTAGTTGCAGATACTTGAGAGCTTCAAGTCATTACTATGAATCAAGTGACATTAAACACCTGCGGCAAACTGCCAACTCTGACAAACTCTTTACTGTGACCCATGAGTATATGCACAATTAATATCTGATTGTACATTATTAAATTTTCCTGCCTCACTTATGAATGAGTTCTGCCCTACAGGCATGGAAAGAAGAAACAACAACGGTCCTTCCTACCAACTCAGGAAAAGCTAACCTACTTCTCATCTGTCTTCCCCCTAGACTTATAAAAAGACTGTTAATTACATTGATGATATATCACTACACTTTTTTTTTTTTCTAATAGGGATTTCAGTAAAAACTCATGGCTATTTATATCAAATATTGCTTCTTCCATCACTGCCTGAAATTTATGTAATTTAATTAACTTATGCCTCGGTGATATTTTGGAAATGAAGTAGCTCTGAAGTAGGCATTGAATGGAATCTACTTAATATTCCATCAGACTATACTGCAGCATAAACCTAATTCTCTCAATAAGATGACACTCTGAATATTAAAAGGTAGGCAAATTGGACCTTCTTACTTAGTATAAAAAAGAGCATGCGGTTCAGATACCCTGGCAAAGTAATTGTGCTGGACAATAAAGACTAATGGAAAACTAAAGTTTACTTGAGAGTAGGTGACTTCCAGAGAGGGTGCCCTCAGTTGTAGTGGTGATGCTGCATGTTTTGCATAAATCTCAGAATTGATGGGTGCTATGATTAATTCTCATTTTTTGGCACAAGTTCAACAGACATAATTTCATTACCTTCTCATCCATCTACAGACAGGATTAAAAATATTCTTGTCAGTTCTCATACTTCTTTATAATTTGCTCTTTTTTTCTCTAAACTCAAACCAGTTGTCCAGGCTGCATCCTGGACTAGGTTTGAGCAATCTAGTCTAGTGGGAGGTATCCCTGGACATGGTAGGGGGGTTGGAATCAGATAATCTTTAAGGTCCCTTCCAAACCTAGCCATTCTACCATTTTATGATTCTATGAACTGCACTATTTCCACTAGCTTCATCTTTCCATCTTAACTTCCTTTTAATTCACCCAGTCATATGGAGCTTTTCTCTGAATTTAGAAGTAACTGTGTACGACTGTAGATAATAACTGCAAGATCAACCTTTATGAAAATTTAACCACCAAAAGCTCCTATTTTTTTTTTTTTTTAGGTTAACGTAACTCCTGTCTTACATGAAACAAATTTTCTGGAATTGTAAACTGACATTTTCCAGAGCATAGCTTTGTAAATAGAAATGTGAAGTTTTTTTATAGCAGGGGAAGCAAATTACATTATCTTTTGTAAAAGTAATTAGATATTTCCCCCATAAAGATAATTTTAATAATATCAGGACGTAAAATGAGAGCCTGAATAGGAAGACACATACATAAGCAAAGACTTTTTTTTTTTTTTCTCATATGAAGATATCTAAGTATTTAGGGAAAGGAAAGGTATTAATTGGCTTTATAGTGATAATTTGTGAGTTGGATACAGTATGTAGTTTTTTCACTTAAAAAAATCTGGTCAATGCAAGTATCCATAATAATAATATTCAACTATTTTCTGCGAATGAGTCTCTGAATTAATGCAAATAAGCATAACATAACACTACATGTAAATTAAAGCCCCTCTTTCTTCTCTCTTATGATTAAACAACTACAGAGTACCATCAGTGATGCAAGTTCCACCAACAGTAAAACTCTAATCTTAATTAGATTTCTAAGACGTTATATATGATCATATTAACGTTTATATAAAAACAACATATATCCATGCAGAATCAGACATTATGGATGTTCCTGCAATATATCCATTCTACTTAACCAACATCAACATGGGACATAAAATGGATACTCAGTTTGCTTACAGACAATATACAGTATGGACTGATGCAGCACAAGCCTTCTGCTACCATGATGAGAGTCAGGCTACTATTCTTTCTCTTTGACATTAACAGGAAGCTAAGTGCATGTTTCAAACAAAGCAAGTGCTATGTGATGTTTCAAAAAAGAGTTTTTAGGATTGTGTACTTCCTTGAATGAGGTCTCATGCTTTGTGACAGGAAAAGGGCAGCAAAAGTGGTAGTTTTGATCATTACAATATCTGCATGTATTGTTGTTTGCATCTCCAATGAGAATTGCTCTGTGTCATTTTTCCATCTAAATAGTAGGTAGAAATAGTTATCACAAGAGAAAGCTGCTTTCCATCGCCTCCATACCAGAGAGAGAGAATGCTTCTCCATTTAACCTTTGTCACAGGAATTTCATGTATTTTTTTGAAACACTGATATTGTTGCATATAAATTGCCAATGGTTGAATTTTCAGCATGTACAGAATAAGAAATAAAAAGGTTCCTTCAGAACAGACTTGAACATGAGATCAGTTGTGCATGGTCCAAGTGTGGGCCGTATGCACCAGGTAGAATATCACCTGGTGTGGACAGGCCTCAATGTAACTCTGTTTCTTGGCACCAATTTTTCAATGACCCCTGTTGAGGTCATTTCAGCCCATTTGATAACTGGGAAAGGGCAGCTTCCCTTCAAATCAGGGAGCAGAGTTAATGAAGTTTATTGCAAGGGTATCAGAGCCAGCTTGGCCACGGGAGGAAATGAAACATTAAGTCATTTCTGATATGACTCAGTTTTTGGGTAATTGGTAGTTACCCTCTAAACTACCTGGCACTCAAAAGGCAACGTATTCTAAATTTCTGGCAGCCGTTAGAATGCTAATGTTTAAGGTTGGCATAAATTATACTTATCCGAGCCAATGCATTATGTGCTACTCTTACATACTTCAGCTGAAGGGTTCATGTTTTTGTTACTATTTGCTGTGGATTGCCACATTTTCTTTACTGCTGTGATCCAATACAGATGCATTTTGTTTTAATTAAGTCATTACTGTTATCTTATAGACTTGCTCAGCATTTTCAATGTTTAGCTGTTATCTACATCTGTAATCTTCATCTCTATAATTAATGTTATTTTTATGATATTTTAATGTGAAATCAGTTTGAGAAAGACATCCTTTCGCTGCTAATATAAGCTTTAAAGAGATGAAGCTCCAAAGGCTGAAAATGGCTTTGATCTTCAAGGCTTATTAGTGAGAGCAACACACTTAGAGCTGTGCTTACATACTCAAATATTTTCAGATAATCCGAATTGAGTCTCAAGGCTGTACAAATTTGCATAAGTGGTTTGAATTTCCAAAAGCTTTCAATAAAATGGCAAGCAGATCAAATAACTTGAAGTGACACATGAGGGGTGATGGTGAAGTTTTAATAATTTGAAAGAACACTTGTTCATTTTTTAACCAATAAAATGAACGAAACATGGGCAAGCTTCGGTTTTAAAACAGAATAAAATAGAACATGGAGACAAAAAGTTGACACAGGATCTGCCAAAAAAATAGAAAAGATAAATCTTAAATTTGAAAGGGAACTTCTGCATCCATAACCGATTCAAAATTGCTCTGCTTTGCATAATTACCAAACCATTAATTCAATTATATCTGATTCACACTTACCTAGTACCTATGCGCCGAGGAGAAAATATGTATAATAGGGCAAGAAAGGGGAAGAACTGTGCACGTGCTCACAGCCACAGGCATAAATGGTGCAAAAAGGTGCCCACCTTTTGTGATCTGTGCTTTTGACTCCTTTATAATTCTTCACAAAAGTCTTTTTAACTTTCATTTACTTTGCACCATATGCCTGGGGAATTTTTTCCATCCTCTCTGAGCTGCTGTAGATTTTTTCTTAAAATGTTCTCTGGCTCCCTTACCTTTTGATTAGATTAACTGTAAACCAGATTGAGCGTTAAAGCTGGTATATCACAACTGAATTCATTATGTATGTTATATTGCAATGTAATTTCAATTGATTTTATACTGTAGCAGTCCTAGAAACTTTAATCAGATTTTTCTCTTCCATTTCTAATATAAAACTGTCTATTAATAAATAAGAGAAGACAAAAATACAGAAACTTAAGATCACACATGGAAGGTCTTTGCAACTAACATACTGTTTTTGAAAGAATAGAAAGACATATTATATTATACAAGGATTCTTTTTCTTTCCTGCTGGCAATTGTTGGAGTTTACATTAAATTGTACCACCTTGCAAGTAAAAGCCCTTGAACAGAGAAATGTAAAGTGTTTTCTTCAGAGATTAAAGGAGGCTTTTTTCTAGGCCACTGCACAAACAGGTATTAACATACATTTATTTAAAAGCTTTATATTTCTGTCTGCTTTTCTCATATATTTTTTTTTTGCTCTGGAATTCAAACACTATGAAGAAATAGACAACAATTTTTAACGTATCAGCAAAGGTGTAACTGTTCCAAGTGACTGGAAATGTAAACTTTGCAAAAATTTGAGTCTTCTTATACTATTATAAAAAATTTTGATTCCAAAAATTGATTAGGTTGGTAGAATTTACAATTGATTGTAAAATTAAATTTTAAAAGTATTAGACTGAAAATTTACAAAACTACAAACAACAAAATATTATGAGTTCTACCTCTATAAATGTTTTCAACAGCTTATGGAAATGATATGTTTGGATTTTTGTAATGATCATTTTATTAATACAGAAGGAAGGAAAACTACAATGGAACAAAAGCATACCTCTGCACTGCTTAATTTCTCTATTAAGCTTTTGAAATAACAGCTAAGTAATGCCAAAGCTTTTACCATTGTTCTCTGTCATAATGAGATATATTGCCATTTCTTACTCAAAAACCCCCTACATTCCTTCATAAGAAATCAAAATGAGATTTAAGTTTGACTAAAGTGCGCTACGAAAAGAAAGTTTACCAATTTTTACTATCACGAAAGTAATTTACCAGCATGAGAGAGCAGTTCATCGTATTAATCAGTAATAACCATGTCACTGCTCTGTGCTATTTCTTAACTGTTTTCATTTTGAGTATTTATAGTAAGAAGCAGCAGATGTTTTGAAAGTTAGGTAGCTCAGTCTGCTTGACATACATTCAGATGGATAGACCTATTTTGCTCTATCTGAACAGGAAACCAGGTCACTCAGTAAAGAATGGTCAATAAAAATGGTGAAATAGGTTTTCTCCTAAGGACTGATAGCTGGATAATTTGAGAAAAGGATGGAGAAGAATCATGAAATACCGCTGGATCAATGGCTATTAATTTAAGAGCAGCGCATTTCCTGGAATGAAACAGCTGATGTTGTTATGTGGAACAATTACCATTTTCAATTAACTGACATTTCACGTAGCTTTGAGACTAGAGGAAGACAATAATCCTCAGCACCTAATCTCAGCTCTGCTGTTAGGTGAGCCTTTTGTCAATAGTTTTGTGGTATTATTTCAAAGGCAAACCCAATACACTGTGAGCAGTTACTTTCTTTGTCCTCAAAGAAAGCACAGACAGTTCAGGTAGAGTTCAGATGCAACAACAATCTTCCATACTAATGTATATATACATATGTATGTGTATATAGCTATATGTGTATATATAAAAATACGTGTGTGGGGGTGTGTTAGTGTGTGTGGTTTTAAATATCAATATATGTGCTGAGTTTTTTGCCATTTCACCAACATGAGCAGCTCAGTGAGCTTTTATGGTTGTTACAGTATGTAACAATGAAATGATAAAACAAGTATCAGTGATACAGTAAGCTATCTCATTCAAACGAAATTAACTTGTCTGCTCATCAACACTATGTTTTATATCCTGCTGTATAAATCACCATTTAATTTCCTTAAATCACTAAATACAATTATTGGGATAATTCAATTATATTGTCTCAAACAGTTTTCTTTGTCTTTTATTTATACGGATGGTAGATTAAAACTAAAACTAAAGCCCAAAATAAAACAAAAAAACTTGTGGCCCAAACTTTAAAAAGTGTTGAAAAAGATATTAGAGAGGAGGTTGAAAGCAAAATCTACAAAAATGTCAATTACACTGTCAATGTTATGGTAGTAAGGGGTCATCTAATTCAATTATATGTATCCTATATGATTATCCTGTATCCTATATGATTATTCTATACCTACACCAATGGAATAGATCATTCAAAGATTTATATATTCAGTAATTCCAGTGTGTTCACTTTAAGCCTTTAATAAAGTTTTTAATAAAGTATTTAAGTATAATCACCACTACAATTTCCCCCATCCAGCCCAAACTGTGCCTGGATGACTCATGAAAGCAGAGGATCAACTATTTCAGACCAATGCTTTTAGCCAGAGTGCAGAGCAGCACCTTGCAAAACATTCACAGTCAAGGGCTTTCACTCTAAAGGGTCTCCTGAGCAGCAACTTCAACCCATCCCAAATTCTGGACCCATGTTTGTTTGCTTTGAGAAAGCATAGGGAAGATCTGGATACTTAGGCTGAATTAGATACCTAAATCAGAGAGATACTCAGAAAATTTACTGTCTGGTCTCACATAGTCCTGGAGAAGATTATGTCCAACTGGTGCCAATTTCATTTGGCAGCAAAACTGAGTGCCAGGCACTTAAATAAATAAGCTCCGCAACGTCCGAGAAGAGAGGTGCTCTCATGCAAGCTGCAATGATGCTCAGGCCCAAAGTATGGGTAGAGATGTAAGTCTCTGAAGGGACATAATCCATTTGGCATGCTCTGAACAGGTTTAGCAAATCTGACAGCACAGAGTTCACCACAAGGCATAACCCTTCTTATTTAAAAACTTGGTGGGGAAAGAAGAAAAATCATCAGTCTTTTAGACGATAAAATAGACTGAAAGTAGGCAGTGGCAAGAGGAAAACTTGACCTAAATTCATACTGCAGTTTGGGAGATTCAGATAATTCTCTATAATGACATAGAATATCGCCCTGGTTGAACTTAGATCCCCATAGAGTCAAACATTTCAAAGGGAGAGAAGAAAAATCAGGAAAAGCCTGATGCAGGCTATGAGTCCAGAGCTGCCAGCTGTCGTAATTTTGCACTAACTCAAATCTCAGTTGTGGGTTGATACATCTTTCTTGGTACTCAATTCAATTATCATTGGTTCCTCCTGAGAGCCAAATAGTGACTTTTTGTGGCATTGAGCATAGAAAAGGTGAATGAAGGACCCTGCAAACCTTAGAGCCAGCTCAAGAAAGGAGGTGGAATACAGGAATGAGAGACGTGGCAGTGGATGGGACTGCAGCAGCCAGTATTTACACTGGTTTAGGCTGCTGTGGAAACACAGGCTTAGTAACATAATATTTAAACAACTCATCCAGAAAAATGCAGCACTGTGTTCAATTCCTTCTGCTTTCAGTTATTTCTGTTTTTTATCAAGGGACTGTTTAGAATAAAAAGGATAAACAAGAGTCCAAGAGTCAAGCCAAGAACACAGAGTAGTTCTTTTTCATTTCAACCACTTTAAGCAGCAGTAAACGTGTTATGTAACGTATTTAGATCAAAATAAAAGTTAAAATATTAAAGAAATTTATCTGAAGTGTGTTGCAACATGCTGGGGGGAGGGGAGGGGCACACACCACCACACCACACAACAAAAAAACAAACCAAAAAAATTATAATATATTATAAAATTATAAGAAAAAATTAGCTGGATTGTGAAATTGCAAATTAAGCTGGCTTCTTCAGCTTCTGAATCGAGTTTTGGAGAATTCAGATACCCACTGATGCAAGGTTTGACTACCAAGAGATAAGCAATTTTTTTCTATGATGTAACTGAACAACTTAAATGTCTTTTTAATATATTGGGCTCACCTATAATTTGTAAATACATTGGCTTTTTTGTGCAAATAGAAATCTTAATTGGTGAAGAATTTAGTCCGGAAATAAATAAAATAAAAAGATTAAAGAATAAAAAGGAATAAAAATAAACATACCACTACTTCCCTAACAGGTGGAAATGTTTTCAGTTTTAACCTGTTTCCTTCTGTGAAATCAAACTATAATCCTAACCATAGATGTTAGTTGGTGTTAGTAAAAAAACCCCTGCAAGTATTGCTAATTTCTTTACTTGCGTAAAATAGATTTTACATGCAACTGTTAGACACAGAATTGTCAGAAGGTATTACAAGTATTTATTTAGACTGGGTTTAGAACTTGAAGGAAATTTTGTGAATAATAAACTAATTTTCATGTATGTCCATTAACCAGCATTATCTTAAGTTTTAAACATGTGGCCACTGATTGTAAAAAACATATTTATTAAGCAGTAATAACAACATTTTCTCTATACTGTAGAAATTTGTATTTTATATTATTTTTCTTTGTATCAGAGCATATCCAATAATATTCTAAGCAATGGTACTAACATCTGTCACAAAATATTTTGTTCACAGATGTGTTCTCTCATTGTCTCTTTAGGACAACACATATGCTGCTTCTTTTTGAATGTTTCTAGTTCTGTTTTGTCTTAAAATGAGCAGACACACTGCTCTGGAGAAGTCATGGTGGGACGCAGGTGCCTTTCATTTTCAGGTAGGAGTGGCAGGGTTTGTGATGGCTCCTAGATCCACTTGGGTGTTCATTTCAGAATACTTGGAGATTTTATACCCATCAGAAATGATTTCTCCTTTTGAAAGGTTTCTGAGTGTCAGAATTGTGGAAATATCAGCCCTAGTTTTTAGCCTGGAACTTTTAGATACCATTGGTCTGGTCAATTGAATAGATCTTGAATATCAGTCAGAATATTTTTAACAGAAAAAGGTTTTAGAAAGTAGAAGACATCCGTTAGATATCCTGTAATTCACGTACAGTGCATGTATCCATGTAATTAAGTCCTGTGTGAATGTATCTTACTGCAGTTAATGAAAAAGCGTAATGAACTTAAGGTAGTTGGCTTCTCTCACAATGGGTGGGGCGCTGTTCTTGGGAATTTAGTACAATTTATAGGCTTTCATAGGAAAATCAGGATGTCAGATGCCTGAGAATTGGAAGATTTCTCTTCAGAGGTCAAGACAGCATCTAAGCTGTGGTATAATAAATACTGACAACTTAGCTGAATGAAAATCTGTTCCTGCATATTAATCTTCATCCTAGTATTTCTGTATTTTATGTTCCATTTCTCTGCTAAATTTAAGAAAGAAAGCATAAAGTCTGTAACAAACTGCTAGAGGAATGTGCAGCACAACATCTCCCAACATGCCACTCTTTCCTTAGTTATTGCTGGTCTTCTAAGCCTCTGAATTTATATGATTGCAACTATCCAACTGGCCAATGCAAGGGAAATGGGGGAATACTCTTCAAAAACTCTTTGAGTTCTATAGAAACTCTTCTAGATAAGGTTACTTGTGTCTTGTTAAAGCTACTTGTTTAAGTAACCTGTACTTCAGGTACTTGGTAAAATGTCCAAGAAACATCATTTATAGATTTGTCAGATTCTTGCATTAGAAATGCTGTTATATAATTACAGTAAAAGTATTTCTAATTAAAGCTAAATTAATATCAAATATAAATAAAAGTAATTATCCACAATAACTAATATGCATCAGTGTTACAAATATATACGGAAAGCACAAATTAAAACATGGAAGAGCAATAAAATTGACCTATTTACACTCTCTTTCCCCCTTATCCATCTGACTTTCTGCCAGTTTTCCTGTCTTTGAGATATTCCCTCTTTCTGCACACTTTGCATTAACAATAGATTAGATTTTCTTGCTGAATTGTTGTAACCAATCTCCCTTTTGAAATCCTCCAAGGGTCCAGACAAATTTAATCTTTCTTCCTGAAACTTTTATTTCCTCCTTATCCAGGAGACAGTTTGCTTATTCTTCTTAATTAAAGTAAGCATTATTTCACTTGCTTAGGGATATCTCTTTGTGAGATTAGATAACATCTCTAATGTAGTGACTAATTAACATTTCCTCAATGAGTTGTAAAAAAATCTAATTTCTCTCTTTCTACTTTTCTATTGAAGACTATGTTCCACAAAATAGGTTGAGACGAGTGAAGTCTATGATTTCATGTGCATCTGATCCAGGCACATGAGTTATTGATGCCAGAAGAGGAAGCCCTGTTCCTCTTCTTGAACCCAGCTCCTTCCTTTTCTTTGGTTCTCATCCTTCCCTCTCCCATTCTGCTTTCTTCTCCTTGCTTCAGGCCGAACAGTATTTTTCCTTTTTTTATCTTTCATAGGGATTTGTCAGACCCCTCACTGAGCTGATTTAACTCACTAAAACTGTAGGAAACTTCTGGAATAGTTTTAGAGAATTAGATCAGGTCATAATGTGGTCAAATGAGAAAGTGTAAAGGAAGAGAAAGGAAGGGAAGAGGAAAACCTCTCCTTTGTGGTTCCAGAGAACCAGGTATCCTTGCTAAAAATCAGGACTCCATGTTAAGTGAAACCACACTTCAAAATCTCACCTCTACTGAAACAAGGAGTTTCACTTTCCCTTCCCTTCCCTTCCCTTCCCTTCCCTTCCCTTCCCTTCCCTTCCCTTCCCTTCCCTTCCCTTCCCTTCCC
>JAOXNO010000001.1:157769959-157787816 GCA_028565335.1 Limnodromus scolopaceus
CTCTCAGCCTTTCCTCATAAGGGAGATGCTCCAATCCTTGAATCATCTTTGTTGCCCTTCACTGGACTCTTTCCAGTCTTTATATTCTGCTTTAAATTATGTGGACCAAATCCTCGTTATACCCTCAAATACTCCTGTCAAAATTTCCCTTTTATAGTAATAAAACCTAACCGCATTTACCAGAGAGAGAGTTGAATATCAGGACTAGGGACAAACCAGCAGAATTTTTATTGGGAACTCCAGATCTTCACCTTCTCAGAAAGCTTACCCCTAATCTTCTTTTGCCCACAAGCACTTAACAAGATTTTATCATGAACAATTTCTGGAGTTGGAGTACAAAGGTGAAGAAGGCTCACATTTTATTTGATACAATTTTGTTTCTATATTTTCTTGAAAATTCTTGTCAAATAAATAAAGAAATAAAAGTCCTATATTGACACAAGGAATACTCCTTCTAAGAAATTATAAACCAGCAGGAAACTCTTGTCTCATTGACAGGCCTATATGACAAACATACGAGACTGCTATAGTTTCAACAAGTCAACATGTGCTTGTAAAGGCTCTGCATGGGATCTTGCATAGAATTGCATTACTCTAGCACTTGTCTTTCCCAGAATAATTCCCTCCTCTTTACCTGAGAATTTGATTTAGAAGTCACAACTGTCTTTTTAAATAGAAAAATCTGCATCTAAGTAATAAATGGTGAAATCAAGTAAATATTCATAATATGCACTCCACCACTACAATCGTTATCATAAGCATCTGTAATTTAAACATAATCAAGTGTTTCTTTTGTAGTCTTTGTGTTACAAAGCCTGAAATCAATTTTATCCATCAACGAGACAGTGAAGACTTTAATCTAAATCATTTCGCAGAAGATGATTTTTTGAGTTTATTTTTTAAAATAAGTGTAATTAACATCTGTCTCTAGATTCAACAGTTCCTGCAAGAACTTTCTCTGCCATGGATAATGATACACCCATACTTTTCTCATACAGTAACATACTTGAATTTGCATGTTCTATTGAACTCCATTTCTTCATATTTCTCAGTCATATGACCAGTTTTCTGGATGCAGTTGCATGGGGTTCTTTTGTTACAGAAGATTTTTAGACCTGTATATGGAGTTTTGAATGGCACAAATGTCTGTGTTAGTAGTAAAAGGAAGGTAAGTGTTTGATCACAATGATACACACCATCTAGCTTTGCAGACTGGCGTCACATAGAAACTAGGTTCATGCAGTTATGTTGTGCATTTTGTGTGTACAATGCTTTTAATTGTGTTGTCTCCAGTAAATTTTTAATCCAATCCTAGCTTCAACAAAAAAATGTTGAAAAAGTTTTTAAAAGAGGTATTGTTTACATCTTTTGTGAAAGTAGCAAATAGAGAAAGGAGGAGGAGCCTACAGCTGCCATGTCTAATAGACAAGCTGAGGCATACACAAATACCTTATTCACTAGTTCACACTTCAGGATATATCTCAGTGGACCTTTGCTGCATTCTGGCACATACAACTGGAATTTTGATTCCATGATCATTCATGGTGGAAGCTCTTTGGGAGGCATAATATTTCATTTGTGTGGATAACAGAGTGAAGAAATAACATAGTCTTGATAGAGGCAGGTGAGGAACCCAGGTGTACAGTCTTGGAAGCCCTACTGGCTGCTGGACCAGGTGTCATCTAGACATAGCCAGAGACACCTTATAAATGAGCCAACAATGGAAACTTCAATCAGAAACTACAATCAACCACAAGACACAGAGTTGTAGGAAATAGGCTTCATTGTTTCTGATGGTCATGGAAAAGAATATTGCCTGTATCTTCTTTGTAAGAAGTTTGGTATTTTTGCTTTTACGGAGACATGGTGTGATTTTGCTCTGTGCTGTTCAGGCCTTCATCATGGGAAAGGAACAACTTTACTTGAAATGTATAGTGAACATCATTAACTTAGGAGTATATCTTTGCTAAAAATGTGCTCAGTGCTACACCTTTTGCATGAAATATTTACCCCTCTGAAATGTCCAGTCATTAAAACAATCTGTTCACTCCCTTTTGTGGCAACAAGCTTAAGCAAGCATCCTCCTCAAGTTTTACGTATAACGTATACATAATGTGAGGAAACATTTTAATTCTCATCAGTATCCTTTGGTTTTACACCTTTAAAGAAATACTAGGTTTCTATTCCTGTGATAAAATAGTTAGGTCAGTTCAGGAGCTTGATTTACATTGTTAACATTTACATTTACATTGCTATATAAAACAGAGGCAGCTGTTTTTCCCTGTAGTAGGTATAATAAAATATTGCGATAGTTACAGACTCTGTGATAATAATATAAGACCAAATTAACTCCATCTATGTTGTCTATATTCTTTAGACCATACACAAAACACTTTGAATTTTTTACTTCCTGGGCTTTTTGTAGGTATTTATTTTGATTAGAGTTGGATCATTTTCTAACAATCTGATATTCTATTTAGTACTTTGCATGACCACCATCAATGCAACATTTCCATGTTTCACAAACATTAATCCATTTATTATTACAAAATCCCATGGAGACAGGGAAGTATCATCTCTGTTTCTACAGATGTGGCCAAAGACCACACCGTTAAGGCTACATCAGACCCTGGAACTGAACCAAAGTCTTTAAGTCACAGCCTTCCTGGTAAAACTAGTCTTGTAAGTTTCCTTGCAGACTCCCTTTTTAGTTGCCATTTCGAGCAACACTCTACATCATGAAGTGATAATTTTGTGACCTTATTTACAGCTCGTCAAGAGTTTCCACAACTTGAAACAGAGAAAAACATTTTCTTAAGTATAAAGGAAGTAAATGTCAGATGTTTTCATCTTTCCTTAGAGGTTAAGTCCAAGTAAAAATACTTTCAGGATTGTTGTGTGATTTTAATGCAATATAGCTGATCATCTGGAGTGTGTGTAGCACAATATGACTTCTAATAGAAAGAAGAGAGAGCATTTAAAGAGAAGGGTGCTTTGTTATAGCCACTAGTGCTTGCTTTTCTCAAAATCTTTCATACCTATCTTCTTGTGGCTGCATTTGATCCAAGGACCTATGTTGCCAGACTGTTAAGACAAGATTTTTACTAGGGAAAAAAAACATAAGAAATCACACCTGCAATACATTTTTTAGTTATTTTCTTCCATCTTTAAAGTTTGTGGGGTTTAGTGGAAGAATTGCATTTTTATCTATTAGGAATTTACCAGGTGTTAGATACCTAGTAATTAGATATTTAAGTCTGAAAAAATTTACAATGATCCCTTTTACAGTCATTGGAGAAGAAGCTGCAGCAGATTGTTCATCTGACACACCTTGGAATGAAATTTATTCTGGAAATTACTGCAATGCTATTGAGGAAATAAAGATATTTTTCAGGACTCAGATTTTAACATCTAACTTTTGGATACTATCTCTATCTCTAAAAATAGATATGTCTGAACTGACAGCAAGAACCTCATGTTTTTCCACTTCACTGCTATTTTGTGGAGGAATATATCTTAGTACTGAATAGAAATACAGTTTTTTAACTGTACTGCTTGATAGCACAAATGAACTTTATTTTAGAGAAAAAATTAAAGATATTTTTTAGCTATTTCAACTTTTTTGTACATTCTATACAATGTTTTAAGTATTTCTTCTATTTATAAATTCGAGAACTAACATTCTTTCTATTCTGTCCAAAAGATCATACTGCTTCACAAAATAGCTTTAAGAAAGATGGTTCTCCAAACTGCATCTATCATCTAATGCAGATAACTTCATAGTTCACATCTATTTCAACAAAAATAAAAAAAAGAGAAACCCTTTAAAGAATGCACTTTAGGAGCAACACCAGGTTTCTAGATTTCATTACCTTTCACTGAGACTAAAAAACGCCTTGTACTTCATGACTTGGGTCCACCTGGCAGGCGATATTGAAAAACTTCTTTCCATGGCGAGCAGCTAAGGCTGTGGGGACACTTCACTGTGTTAAGATGCAAGACACACAGACGCAAGTCCTCTAAGAAGATATGGCTTGTACCTCAAATTTGGTCTGAAACCCACATGAATTTGTCAATAATTCTTGATAGAAAGTGGTTTTTAGAATATTATCAATGGGACTGTTAGTGCATTTGTAGTTTAGAGTAAGTCCAAGGGATGATCAGAGCACTACCAAGGTAATTTAAAGAAATGCAAAGCAATAGACCAGTAAGAAACCCACATTTGGTAACTGTTTTCAGGAGCAGTAGTAATCAGAAGACATTATTCAATTGTATTAACGAAACAGTCAGCGGTAATCTGACCACAGCCTAAGCTGGGGAAGCACGTACATTAGGATGTAAACTGGAAATTCAGTCCCATATAGATTTTTTCTGGGTATAGCCACAGGAATAGCCAAATATCTGTGATAATCCCTTGAGCAGTACATTTTCAGTGGTGTAGAGAAATCAGTACGTCGGACTCCCAAGTCTGAATAATACAAACAGCAAGCATTCATCAATTGTCAGTGTCACTTCTTTTACCTCACTCTGAGCCTGTGTACATACTGGAATACTGCAGTGGAAGAAACAAGATGGAAAATAAAAAGAGAGTAGTTTTCTCTCATTAAGGCATATCTGAATATAATTGCTCCTACAAAAAATAAGTCCACTGTTCATGGGCATTATGTGAAGCTGTGGCATGTATTGCACCTTTCCACTTTGTACTGTAAAACTGATTTGTTCTTAGTCTACTACCTGTGGATATAATGCTGCCTTTCAGCTACTAAAGGAAAAATATTTATTTTGGGACAAAAGCCTGACCAAAATATTGAATAGTCAGATGGTTGATGGACATTTTCTTTACTAAGGTACTGCCATGGTATTACATAACCTATCAGTAACACAAGTAGTGTTATCTTACATCAATATTTAGATATAGTTCATTTACTGTTTCATCAGCTTTCAAGATGGTGTTTTATAGAAAGTATGAATTTTGTTTTCAGTCTTTCCATATATTTAATACAAAATTATGCCCGTTTTCCACACTTGGAGTTGGATTAGTTTAGTATCCTATTTAATTAGCACTTTGAGGGTTTTTTGTATGACTCATCAGTTCTCAGAAACCAGTAAAAACCTATTTCTCAGATGTAATTAAAAATAATATTGTGTCTGATAAAAGCCAATTGCTTCCAGCTATCACCTTTCATGTACATGCCATGTAAACATCTAAACTGATGTCAGTAATAGTATTCTTCCTTGATTTTTACTTTCTCAGTGTCATTACCAACTGAATTATGAAATGAGTTAGTTAAATTGTGATTGAGTAATAGATTCCTAGTTTCTTGGATAAAGATTTCCAAGTTCTTTTACCAAACATTGTACTTTTTATTTTAAACTATATTCTAAAAGGTGTGTTAGGATGCATTCTTAAAAGCATATTGACTACAAAATAGAACCTTAATTCACTGCAAAAGAGGGCATCAAAATGTTTTAAAACCTGTGCTTTCAGCTCTAAGGATTGCATCTTCAAAGACTTGGTATCTTTCAGGTGTCCAAGTACTACCAAGCAATACACAGGATCTGCCCTGTTGTACTTGCAGCCTTCATTTTTTATGTAAAAGATTTTCATTCACCAGCTCTCTTATCCCATCTATGTTAAGGAGCTTTATAGACCTGTTACATTCAGAAGCCACATAACTCTAAAGTACTTCAGTCTGATGTTAAAAGTATTTTATCTCTTTGCAAGATCTGTCATAGGGCAGAGCTCCATAAAGGAAGGTGACTGTGCAATTTCCAGGGATTTCAAGGGCATTTAGAGTTCTAAATAACTTCTGGCGTATGGGCTTTATTTGGTAAAGCATTTAGGGATGTACTTAGGCATTCTGCTGATTCAACGCCTAAAGTCTGAGTTTTTCCTATTCATTTTTTTGCCACTTAATTGTCAAAGGAGAGGATTAGTAAGACAATTTCAATTTTAAGCAGGCTTGATTATCATTTTGTCAAATAAGGATAGCATAGAAGAGACTGAGCTCTTATAATACCTGATCACTTAAGTGACAAAAGTGAGGTAGGATATACTGGCTGTCATGAATGTTAAGCAATAAGGGATCTACTGAGTTTGGTATGCTTTTAAGTAAACCCTTCACCACCAGAAATAGGTACTTTTGTTTTGACGAAAACAAATAACTGACCTAACTTACCCTCTCTCTCCGTTCTTTTTTTTTTTTATATATATATATGAAACAAAGCTATCCTTTTAAGTAAGGAAGTAAAGAAACAGCAAGAATCACTTAAAAAATGTTAAGTTTCCATAATGAAAAAATTTAGTTAGAGAAATTTTTCCAGAATAATTTGACTTTAAATGGCTTTAATATTAGTATAGATGTGCTCTGAATAGGTGAATATATCCTTTTCTGCTAAGTGATATCTTATTTAACATATTCATCTATCCTCCGCAATTTCCTCAGCCTACAGAGTAATGAGTACCAGATTATTTTTCCACAGCCTAACACATGTATAATTATTTTTTATACAGTTTACTAACAATATAGGTTTTTTATGTAGCCTCCAAAAAACAACCTTAGCAGTTCATCTAGGAAAATCAGTTTACACGGCTCATGCCAATAATCTTAGTTACTTAAAAATTAACCCTACACTCTGAAAAGTTTAATTCCTGTAAACAGTATGTATTGAAAGCATTTTAGCATAATCCATGTTAATTTAAATGCTGACAAGGAAAGGACTGCAGACATACTGGAATATTATAAAATAAATATTAAGGTTTACTGTCTTCTTAGAATAAGAAATCAAAGAAGCTTTTAGAAAAGGTTAAATGGTCATTATTTGGTTCAAAACACATTACACTCAGCACAGGTTTTATCTTCCAGTATCTGAATTGTGATGAAATCATTGTGGCACTATTAACATCAATATTTATTACGCTACACTTCTAAGGAAATATCACATAACGCTTAATAGAAAGAGGTAATTTTCCAGTATGCTTATCATGTTCATAGCACTTTAAATGATATGGATTGCTGAATCCAGTCCCTTTATGTTACAGGTCCCCCCATCAAAAATTTGTCAGACCTTACATGGCAATGAATTGGATTTCCAGTTCCTACTGCTTCTATTGCAAGGATATACTGCAATTTTTCTTACAAATCACTGACAAACCATCTCCAAAAATTCCAGATGAGTGACAAATGCTTGTTTTCATTCAACACCATCCTTTAGCTTAATGTATTCCTCTCTCCCCAGTGTTTACTCCCCTGATGTCTTTGTAATGTAACTACATCTCTTCTCCTAACCTTAATTTTGGTAGGGTAAGTAAATTAAATTCTTTTATTCTCGTCTTGTAAAATAAAATGCTCTTCGTTCTCCTGATTTTGTTAAGAGCCACTTTTGCATCTGTTCCTTCTTAAATTAACCCTTTTTGAATGTGAATGACCACAAGTACACACAGGACTTTAGATGATGTCTTATGAGTATAATGCCTTGTATCATAGTACTGAATTTTTTAATACAAACACTTCATCTAATAACTTGCACTTTGATTTTCATCAGATGCATTGTATTGGTGATATGTCTCAGATTAATCTTCATAACAAATCTTTCTCTGATTTTTTCACTTTCAGCTGACAGTGTCAGTTTACAGCAGACCATCGTCCTTGTAGATATGTCTTAGTTCTGTGTTCATCATCACTAGGTTTCAGGACATTGTTTCTGCTCCAGTCCACAAGGACAGTGATATTCCTATTGTCTTATATATAAAGGGTGCTTCCATCCAAGCCAACAGTGAGTTTTCCTGTATCTTGTGTTTAAATTATTCTGAAACTATTAAGTAACGTTAGTCCTTATTTTAAGGGTAATCTTAAGAAATCCCACTGTTAACTTTCCAGCTTCAAAATTTCTCCTGGTGGACCAGTTGCTATCACTCATTTTTCTCAGCTCTTCACCAGTTTTAGAATAGTTGAATTAATCCCCATTTTTTCACCTTGAGACATGAAATCTCATGTGGCATCAATAAAATGTGTTGCTGAAATCCAGATGATAAAGTTTGCTGTATTTTCTTGTTTGGAAGGGCAGATATATCAGCAAATATAAAAAAGAAAAACACTAGATTATTCTGGTATTATTTATATTTGTAAACCAATGCAGTATTTTATCTTATTTCGTTTTCATTTTCCAGGTCTTTGATTATTCGTTTCTTTTCAGTATAATCTAAATCTTATACAGGACAGCCTAGTGAGATTCCCCTGATTGCTTTTCCCAAGTTTTTAAGTATTTGTTATTCTTCAGACATACGATAATACTCCAGATTTCAAAATAATTATATTCAAACTGCTTTTGTCAGCTGTTTCAGAATAGTCAGTAAGATACAATGCATTTTTCTAGAGAAAATTGAGTTTTAGTGCATTGCATTTTTTTAGTTTTATTTCTGTGTTAGCAGTGGTAATTTTTATTTATATATTTATTCCTCTTAACCTTCTTGCCTTTGTCTCCACATCTAACATCAATTCCTTAGTGAGAACTGGGACATATTTGAGATAGGAATAAATGGGCACTGATTTCCAGGTTACACAGCATGTATCAGATGCAAGTCACCAAAATCATAAGAAAAAAGAAATTGCACAAGTGAAAAGTGAAGAATCCTGAAGCACTTAGGGCACTAACCTGAGAGAGACCGTGAGTAGAGGGAAGAAAACAGCAAGAAATACATGAAGAAACATGTAGGAAAGATGAAAATGGTTTGACTGGTATAAAGATGAACATAGAAATTTGTTTGGCTGCTACAAGATTTTCAGACATTAAGGAAAATCTTACAAAGACCTATTTCTAAATTTGACCTTGTAGACAGCAAATAGCCTTATAGATGAGTACTCACTTTAGATGAGGCACTTTAAAAGCGAATAGCAGAAATGGCATCAAACAAATTCCTCTGGAAGAAAATATAATGTCCCTGTTGTTAGCATCTAGCAACAATAACACCTGTAAATTACTTTCAGATTTTACTTTCTTTAATTCTTAACAATGTTTGATACATTGTATCCTCTCAACAACAGCTTGAAAAATTATTTGTGTTTTAAATATTTATCCTGAAGTGGTTTTATTTCAGAAATTGAATGTTTATCATACACTGCAGGTGCTGTGCTTGCTTGCTTGATTTTTCTTTGTCTGGTAATAGCATTGTGGTTCAAGCGTTAGCAAGTATATTTCTTATACTATGTGCTTCCTTGTAGATTACCAGTTACATGACTTTTTGTCTAAGTATCAAAAAACAGCCATTCAGCTTTGTAGATTTTCAGAGCGGATGCTTGTACCTAGAGTATTTTCCTTCAAAGAATGCAGAATGCATTTTTGATCTGCATTTTCCTGACACATCCCAGATACCCTGTTTAGGATAAAATAGATATTTTTATATTTTCCTATTGCCTATACAAGCTACAGGGGTAATTCAGACCCATATTTTCAACACCCTTGTTTAAGTATATACGTACAGGGGTTTCATGGGAACTAGATGTCTAATCTTCCATTACAGTAAATAGAGATTTACCCAGAAAGTTGAATGCAGCCTCAATGGTGTTGAGCTGAGAAAATCTAGGTGTTTACTTTAGGATGAACCAAATAACTTCTACTGCTCATACTTTAGGCTGAGTTGCATAGATATTTATAATCTGGAGAAGAAGCTAACCTTAAATGACTACATCAATCATGTATATCCAATGAGGTGCCTTCATTTAGAATTGCATAATTGTCCTGTTGAGTCATGTTCATGTCAACTTGTTGCAGAAAGAACAAGACGGGAGCAGAAAATTAAATATTGTTACCAGTATGTCAAAGTGTGTGGAGTGTCCATGACAAATCCTTAGTGTCAGTGTCAAGTCGGAATTATAAGTTTTGATATTTATTTTTATTCCCTGAATAGAGAAGTGTTAACTGCATATACGGATTGACAGAAATGAAGCTCACAAAATCACAGAATCACAGAATAGTTGAGATTGAAAGGGACCTCTGGAGGTCATCTGGTCCAACCTCTCTGCTGAAGCAGGGCCCAGGACCATGTTCAGATGGCTTTTTTAATAGAATCATAGAGTCATAATTTTTTTTTTAAATACATTTAACTTTTATAGTGTTCTGACTCCATTAAAAACATAATATAAGATGGCATTCAAATTAGAATTTTGGATTTTGTATTCCTGATTGAGAGAGTTTTTATTATTTTATCTAAATCAGGCAATTTGTTGAAGCTTGTGGTCATGCTCATGTAAATTAATGACCTAGAAAGGAAGATCAGTGGGAATATCAAGAAGAAATGAAGGCCAACTACAAAGAAATGACAAAAGAGCTTTTCGAAATAATGCATGAACAAGTATGTGCTGAAATTAAATTATGCATACCAGCATTCAGAATTTAGCTGTAATTTCAATCCACTAGGAAAAGTGTATGTAATGTTTTACATAAAAGGATTAGGGGTTTGTGTGTGTGTGGGGGTGTTGCTTGTTGTTTTTTTTTTTTCTACTGGAATGCTGGAACTTCTTTTTTTGTTTGTTTGTTTGTTTGTTTCTTTGTGAGTTTTCTGCAGATGCTTTCTTAGAGTCATAGGATGGTTTGGATTGGAAAGGACCTTCAAAGGTCATCTAGTCTACATGCCCCCTCTCCCCCTTCAAAGAGCAGGGACATCTTCCACTAGATCAGGTTAATAAAGAGCCTTGTCCAACCTGAGCTTGAGTATTTCCAGGAATGTGGCATCTACCACGTCTCTGAGAAACCTATTGCAGTGAATCTACCATCTTCTAGTTTAAAAACTTTACCTCTTGTCCTGTTGTTACAGGCCCTATTAAAATGTTTGTCCCTGTCTTTCTTATAAGCCCCTTTTAAGTATTGAAAGGCTGCAATAAAGTCTCCCCAGAGCCTTCTCTTCTCTAAGCTAAACAACCCCAACTTTCACAGTCTTTCTTCACAGGAGATGTGTTCCAGCCCTCTGATTGTTTCTGTGGCTCTTATCTGGATCTGCTCCAACAGGTCCATGTCTTTCCTGTGCTGAAGACTCCAGAGACAGAAACAGTACTCCAGGTCAGGTCTCACCAGAGCAAAGTAGAGGGGCGCTGGCCATGCTTCTTTTGATGCAGCCCAGGATACGGTTGACCTTTGGGGCTTCAAGCGCACATTGCCAAGTCATGTGCAGTTTTTCATCCATCAGTACTCTCAAGTCCTTCTCTGTGAGTCTGCTCTCAATCCCTTCATCCCCCAGCCTGTATTGATACCAGAGGTTGTCCTGACCCAGGTGCCGGGCCCTGAACTTGGCCTTGTTGAACCTCATGAGGTTCACATGGGTTCACTTCTTGAGCTTGCCCAGATTCCTCTGAATGGCATCCCATCCCTCAGGTATGTCAACCACACCACACTGCTTGGTGCTGTCTGCAAACTTGCGGAGGGTGCATCAAATCCATCTCTCTCCGATTTAGAGAGAAGGATGATGTGGAGGACCATGTCAAAGGTCTAGCAGATGTCCAAATAGATGACATCTGTAGCTTTCCCTTGTCCACTTGTGTAGTCACTCCATCATAAAAAGCCATAAGGTTGGTCAGGCAAGACTTGCCCTTGGTGAGCATTTGGTACACCGGAACAGGTTGCCCAGATGGATTGTAGATCCTGGGAAACATTCAAGGTCGGGTTGGATGGAGCTCTGAGTAACCTGATCTAGTTGAAGATGTCCCTGCTTACTGCAGAGGGTTGGACTAGATGACCTTTAAAGGACCCTTCCAACTCAAACCATTCTATGATTCCATGAAACCATGCTGGTTGTCTCAAATCACCTCCCTGTCCTCCATGTGCCCTATAGCTTCTAGAAGGATCTGTTCCATGATCTTCCCAGGAACAGAGGTGAGGCTGACAGACTGGTAGTTCCCAGGATGCCTCTTTATGCTATTTTAAAAAATGTATGCCTCGTTTCCCTTTTTCCAGTTACAAGGGACTTTACCTGACTGCCATAACTTTTCAGCTATCATAGAAAGTGTCTTGGCAACTACACCAGTCCGTTCCCTCAGGACTCTGGGGTGTGTCTTATAGAATCGTAGAATCATTTAGATTGGAAAAGAACCTTAAGATCATGAAGTCCAACTGTAAAATATGTCAGGTCCTATAGACTTATAAATGTTCAGGTTCTTCAGGTTCCTCAATTGGTCTTGAACCTGATCTTCTCTTACAGTGGGAGGGACATTTTTTTTGCTGAAAGTGGGCGGGGGGTGGGGTGGGAGAGTGGAGGTGATGTTTGCTTTGGTTTTTTTAGTTTTGTTTTCCACTACAGGAAGCTTTCTATTAGGACAAAGTCATTTCATAATAGTCAAACAGAAATCACCAAAGGCCACAGAATTTTAACCTATATAGGGATTAAATAAGGATTGTATTTGGGCCTATTGGAGACAGGAACCTGGAGGTGTGAATTAATAGAAAAATAGATAAATGTTACAGTATATGATATATGAGAGAAACTGACAATGAAACAGGGTCTTGGAAAATAAGATTAATAAAAAATAATACGTATTTAAGATTTAAAGTATATAGTATACTTCAAAAGTCAAATTATTTCATTTCTTTTTGTTTGAGTCTAAGTACATTCATTCTCCTTCTTGAGAGATGAGATAGTCTTTTTTTAAATAAGTATGAAAGAGAGCATGTTCATGCTGAAAATAATTTCATGGTTATAGAAAAATAAAATAACTACAGAGCTCCTAGAACCAATTCCTCAAAGGTCATGACACACCATCTTATCAGCTCCTTGGGAATTGAGGAAAAAGAATGAAAAAATAAAATATACATTTTGATACCTTCTGGTATCAGAAGTGACACATTCTAAAAGACAGGAAAAATACACTTTGGATAAGGCTAAGAAGGCCAACCAAAAACTGCCCCAATAGATCCCCAGTATAAAGACAGCTCCTGTATACTCCTGTTTGGTGCACTCTCGGGCCACAGTGTATTGCCAGGATATATGTTTTTTCAGAATTAGTCCATTGTCAAAAGAACGTTAACGAAGAATAGCTAAGTGTACACAGTACCTAAATGACAGGCAGACAACTCTCAAACCTTTCAGACATTTACAGAACATTTTATCCAGAAAAACAATAACACTTTACCAGACTCTATGGTAATAAATAATATGGTATATATACTCTATGGTATATAAATAATAAACCAGGAAAATATGCAGATGAGGAATTTTATAACAGCTAAAGTTCTGCAACACCCACATGGGTTGTCAGGATGTTTCCCCACCAATGAAAACTATTGCTCCCCTCTACTTTGTGTTTAGCTAATGGATCTTTTTTCTCTGATAGAAAAAGAAAATTGTCTTCAATTTACTTTAGTAAATACAATTCCCTTGACCTCCAGTGTTTCAGGAGGGAGCAATTGTATTGATTTCAGAAACTGAATTAATCACAACAATTTATATGCATAACTATCCTTTAGTGCATTTCAGAACAACATTGCTTTTTTTGTTCAATATGTTTCTAGTGTCCCCTGTCCTTCATGCTAAGCTTCACCACAGAAAGTATGTAGCAAGGAATTGACTCCAAAAATATTTATTGTTCCTTAGATAATACTTGCTGTTTAGCAATTGGCTTATTTGGTAGCTCACTGTCAGGGTGTTGATTAAAAAATGCTTATCCTTCTTGAAATTTGTGGGTTTTCATCTGGAAATATATACCAACTTAACCTCTTTCAGTTTTACTGCAATTATAACCAAGTTTAAATGTGAAAATATATGATAGGATTGATAACGTGAGATTCTTGCCACACTGTATTCTAGTTTATTCTAGCTTTTTTTCCATTATGAAAAGATATGACTGAAAGATTATGAAGAAAAAAATTAAACTAAGCCTGAGGGTGTTTTGGAGAAAAACATAACCTTTCACATTCTTCCTGTCACCTCATGTTCAAAGCTGAATAGACAAATTATTTTATTTTAGCTGGCATAAATAGTTGCACTAATATTCTAATAACTGAGTGTTTGGATTGTTTCTTTTTTATATTTTTACTCTTTCTCTGGCTGGAGTGATCATAAATATTGTCTGTAATGATCAGTTAGAAATAAATTTAAATTACAATTTACTTTAATGTAACTGGGTAATTTAAGCTTGCAATATACCAAGAAAGTTGATTAACAGTTATGTATTTTGTGAAAGAGACAGAAGCCTTCTCAGACTTCCAGTCTTTCTCATTCTCTTCTTTTTCTGGTTCAATGTGTACAAAATCATATATTCAAATGCCCTTTACTTGTTTTTATAACCTTCTCTCCCTAGTGACCCTGATCATCTTACACGTTTGTAAGTCTATGCCCATCAAAATTCCACCTGTATTCCTAGTCTTTCCAAAACTTGAGGCCTTGTTTTCAGCATTTGTCTGTTTTACAAACAGTTTGCAGTTTAATAGAGTTGGATTTTTTTTTTTCCCTTGGAGATTTCCAGTATCCATTATTTTTGGGCTCCTTAGTCTGTGCCTTTTTAACTTAGAAGTGCTGCTCAGGTATTTAAATTCCTGTAGAAGAGGCTGCTTTGCAGCAATGATTACTTTTCAAAAGGGATTCAACACTGGTGTCTAAAATCATGCTACAACCTTGCCCTTTTTGGAGTGAAAGGAATAAAAAAATCTTACAGTATTTGGCCACAGCCAAGAGTAAATCATTAAAAATTCAGCACTAACCTACAATCAAACTCTATACAATGGACATGAATAGATACCCTTTGACAGAACAGGCATCTTTGGAAGAATCATAAATACTTTGAAATGCTGTCAAAACATGTATCTCAGTCTGTCACTGAATCCCACAGAATAAGGATTATATTTCATAAGATCCAGACTGTTAGACCCAGATTCATTCTTCCTAGTTCTTGATATATGATTTAGGTGACTATTTGAGGAGATGAGTTATCTAAATTATCGTTACTGAGAGCCACATACTCTTTATTAAAATGAACACTGTTCCAAAGGCTTCAGAAGTACAACGAAGGTATGGAAGCATAGCTTGCTTCCAAATAGTCTCTCAAGTGAGATGAGATGGATCGATATTCTAGGTATCATGATTCACAAATGATCTTGTTTTAAAATATAGATTAATTTTTGATGTAGCCTCCAAAAATGACTTTTGAACTAAAGACTATCAATTTAAACTAACAGGCAAATGTAAGCCATGATATTGTGAAGTGAGCAAGTCAAACAGCCATGAGACTGATATGTAAAAATAAAAGATATTCCAGCTCTAAAATGAAGTATTTAAATAGATATTTAGTCAGGGAAGTTAATGAGTAATGACACCAATTAATCAAGAAGTGAAAGCACATTCACCTTGTAACCCCTCCCCCACAGAAAACCCATTAATTTTGAAAGAGATTGATTGTGTTTATAAAAAAGCCAACACTGTAATTTAATTATTATAAGACAATGTCAAACAGCTTGTAAATTCTGTGAGTACCAGAACTGCAGTCCTCTCTCAGACTAAAGTCTTGTACTGTCAGTGGACATTTTGCTGTACAAGGAGCACAGGATTGGGAACTACTTGAATAAATAAGAGCTACAAATTATCTTAGAAGGACAGAAGGAGAAAAAAAAAAAAACCACAACATTTTTTCCCCCTAAGAAAATAGAAAAGTAGTGGTCTTAAGGTCTTCTTTTTTTAAGTATTCTAAGAACAGAACCCACAAAACTAAACTATATATACTTGCCAAGATATAGATTTCATACTGAGATTCATTTTTATACAGATAATCAAAAATGGGTTTACAACAAGGTAAGATCAACTTTTCTGAGCCAAAGACGTTACAAGATTGAGAAAGCCAGAACTTAAAAACAAAAACCAAAAAAACACCCCAAAAAACCAACCAAAAAGAACAATTGACTCTAGTAATGAGTCAGCTAAGAAAATAGCCATACATAAAGAAAATACAACAGCACCACGTGTGTCTTACAGAGAGCATTAAACAATGTTAGTAAGAAACATAATTTTAAATTTCAGTTTATTGCTACAGTGACTGATTGATTGACAGTATTTAATCCTTTTTCTCCTCTATACAAGTTAATTAAATCAGGATTATACTTTTATTTAAACATATGTCTCACTACAGAAACACTGTTATGACTGCTTGGCTCCTTCCTCAGTGTTTTAAATTTTTTATAGCCACTTATCATCCCAGTGTAATCCTGTGATGGCCGCAAGAACAAGCAGCATAGAGGCACGTGCAGCATTCTGACAAATAGAAGTAACCAGGAAGGGTCAAAAAAGAGAAAACGCAGTTGGGTAAATCAGACTGACATATTTCTAAGAGAAAAAAGAAAATTAAGAATAAAAGAAGGACAGAATTATCCTCTCCTCTCTTTATAAGCTCTCTGTAATGTTTCATAGTTTTCAGCACCATAATCACAGGGTGAGATATCTGATAGGCAGAAGAAGCAGCTAAACAACTGAACATGTAGTGATGGTGAAGGTCTGTAAGCTTCATGAGAAGGTCAATTATCTTGAATCTAAACTGCATTCAGTGCTTTAAAAAATCCCAGTAATTTCATCATTGGTCTGTGTTATTAACCAATTAATGAAGTAAGAGAATTCAAGGACTATATATTTCCAAATAAATATGAAGGGCCCTTAAAGAATCATTATAACTAAATTTTAAAAATATTTTAAGATATTTGGGAGCCACAATTTTTCAGATGTTTAAGTAAACACTTCTAACAAGTGCATATTCAAAAACTATCCACAATCCCATTCTTAAAATACCTTTTATTGCTTAGTTTCATTGTAGTTAAGGCTTTTTTTTCTAAAAGAGAATGGAGGCTCTATATGAGAAAAGACTGAAGTAGTGCCTCTCCAACTCTGTATTTTTTTGGTATAAGAGATCAACGCTGACCAGTGCTAATGGTCAGAAGGAATGATAAAACCTTTTTTTTTCCCACCAATAAATTTCTCACCACTAAATTTTGAATTCTCTGCTCATATATGTAAATTGGACATAAATGACTATGTTTCCTTGATGGCCTCCCTGCTTTCTGGTTTAATGCCTTCTTCGCCTCTGTCTTTTAACACCAATAATGGGCCCTGGAACCCCTGGAGCCCAGTATTGGAAGACCACGATGAGAGGGATGATAAACTCCTAGCCAACTCTGAGCTTGTTTGAGACTTGCTAACACAGCTAGATGACTCCGTAAAACATCTGGGGAACAATTGGCTGATGGGTTGGGCTCAAAAAGTTATAGTAAATGAGGTTACATGAGGCTGGTGGCCAGTCACCAGTGGGGTTCCCCAGGGATCAATTTTAAAGCCAGTGCTCTTTAATGTTTTTATAACTTACCTGGGCGCAGGAATGTACGTTAAGTAAGTTTGCTGATGATGCTAAACTAGGAGGAGCTGTGCACCCCCTTGAGGGTAGAGAGGCCTTACAGAGAGATCTGGAAAGAACAGAGAGATGGGCGATCACCAACCATATGAAATTTAACAAGAGCAACTGCCAGATTCTCCACCTGGGACAAGGTAATCCTGGTTGTACATACAAACTGGGAGACGAGACTGCAGAGCAGCCCCAGAGAAAGAGATCTGGGGCTTTGGGCTTATGGAAAGTTGAATATGAGTAAACAGTGTGCCCTGGAAGCCAAAAGGGTGATGTCCTTGGGTCCATCAAGCCTTGGTCAGCCTCATCTCCATCCCTGGAAAGATGATGGAATGGCTTGTTCTGAGCGTCATCTCAAAGCATCTGGAGGAAAAGAAAGCTATCAGAAGTAGTCAACACAGATTCACCAAGAGGAAATCGTGTCTGACTAACCTGATAGCCTTCTATGATGGCATGACTGGATGGATAGATGAGGGGAGGGCAGTGGATGTTGTCTA
>JAOXNO010000001.1:157799043-157829061 GCA_028565335.1 Limnodromus scolopaceus
AGGGTAGATGGTTGGACTCGATGATCCCAAGGGTCTCTTCCAACCTGGACAATTCTATGATTCTATGATTCTATGATATTTTTCCCCATTGTTTTCTATTATATGTAAAAAACTGTGTGACTAGCACAAACAAATGTGGCAGTAAACATCCATCCTGCAGGTTACGAGATACTGCATATTGTGATAACGACAAAGAAGAATGTCCAGATAAAAATCCAAAAATCTGCTGTTTCTTGAGAAATATCAGTTGCATAAAACTTGTTTGGTGACATTCAGTGGGGATTTTCATAGGTGAATTACCAATAATTTACAGTGAATACACACAGAGCATATCTAAATGATTTTATTTTCCTTTTTCCCAGCAGTTTCTGCCGTGTTTTAGTCTATATTAATGTCCCGGTTTCAGGTACAGCAGAGTCAACTTTCTGTTCAGTGAGAGATGCTCTTGCTTACACTCGTTGCCGTGGCAACCAGGGTCAGCTGACTTCATTGTTTACCCCATGGAGGAGTTGCACTTGCGGGGAGGGGTGGACAGGTCAAGTGACCTAAACTGGCCAACAGGGTATTCCATGCCATCTACCAGGACCAGTATAAAAGTATAATCACCCACTAAAACTATGCCAAAGGGAAACATTACAAATCTCTTGGTCTTTCCAGAGTTCCATTTCCTCCAAAACCTGTCTTACACACAGCTTCTTCCCCAGTCTCCTCAGTGAGACTCTGAGCTTCCTTCTCACTCAGTCCATCCCTGAAAACACAGACAGTAAAACTCAGTCTTCTTCCCCTAAGACAGAGGAGAAATAAAACATACTTCTTTCTTTGAACGGGTGATGAAGTTGTTTGGTTTTTTTTTTAAAGTAAAATATAAAATGAATTTAAAAAATGAAAGCAATACAAATAATAACTTACATCTAACTCTTTCAATAACAGTAGTGTCACAAACCATCAAAGTCACAGATACGCTTAACTGCATTGGTACTTGATTTTTATGGCTGACTGCATTGATAATAGCACTTGGGATCAGTTGAAATGCTGGACGCACATGAAAGAGCTATTCACTAGAAAGCTATCAGCACATTGAGCAGATTATGGCTACTACTTTTAAATAACCTGTTTTTGGAAACTCCCTTTCTCCTCTTCCCCCAGATTTTAAAATAAATAAACAAATAAATCCTGTCTCTGAATTTTATACTGTCACACACAGTACTGTCAGGCAAGGGGATGAGACAGAGCAGGGGATGACTATAGTGGGAATTTCATGTGTGTCACAGAAATGAGAGTCTATCACGCCAGTTCACTTAAGCTCCATTTATGCTCAAAGTACTTACCAAGAAACTAAAAGTGAACAAGCCCTGCAGGGCCTATTCAAAAGCATTAGCAATAAACTAGCCCCTGCTGTGTCACTTAAAAGTTACAAGCTCTAATTTCATGTGGGAGTTACGGGGAAAGTTTGTCTCTACAATGATTATGTCTGACTGACTTTGTCCCTCTCGTCACGCGAAGTCTACATTTTTTTTTTATGCATAACAGGCACACATTGTGGATATATCTCTAATCTGCACAATTATCTACCTACACTGCTTTTCAATTAAAGGATCACAGTATGTATTGCAATAGCATATTCTTCAAAGGCCACAGTTTCTGTATGCAAGCTAAGAGTTTTGCTATCAGAAAAACGGTATGTACTGATTTTTACCTGACATTTCGTCTTTGGTATAGCTCAGCATGTACAAGAAATATGAAAGAAGTAATCCTCAGTCTCTTTCACTGACAAATATTTAATAGAACAGCAGTAGCTGTAAATGTTGGTGGCCTTGGCTCTGAATTGAAATGTCAGTAGTAGCACTATAATGCAGCGTCTACCTGTTCACACACTTCAGAGAATGAAATCTGAGTGCTGTCCTTATAAAAAGACACTTTAACATTTATCAGTGCACACAGGAACGCACCAAAGTAATGGCACGAAAATGTTTGAATTATTACAGGAGGTTTTATGATATATTATTAGCTACATTTTCAAAGGTCAAACAGTTATGCACACTGAACATGAAATTACAGACTGCAAAGTATTACATGTTAACCCAATTAAAGCATTTTTAATAATATACACTTTGTCCCTCCACAGATGAAGTCTATATTCCAGAAACTCAGTAATTACATTTTGGAGGAAAAAGATAACTAATTCTGCTTATTTTTTTTCAAGGGGAAAAAAAAAAGCTGCTATATTTTTGTAAGTCTAGCAAAATGCAACATTCCAAATAAGCAGAAATTATTTTAGCACCATCTTGCTTTTTGTGTGTATCTTCATCTCCAAAGCAAATCATATTAAAGATTATAAAGAATGAGTAAATTAGCCAAGAGAGCTAGAGAAGAGAGAAAGAGAAGAAAGCTGCACCTGTCATACATATCACCAGTTCCTGATGATCATGTCAAAAGAATAATGATCAATATTATATTTTAAAAGATAAAACATGTTTTTTTAATTCCAGGTCATTGTCAGACTATGGCTCTGGTAGTCAGAGTTATATAATTGCTTCCATTGCAAACAGGAGTGAGATAAATGGGAAGAAAAGGAGTTAGATTCTCGGGAGAGAAACGTACTGTTATCAGAAAACTTCAGATCCTTCTGTGCCTTTTCCTGTACTTTAAGAACTCTGAATTTTATCCCAGAGCTAAGATTGTGGCTAGATTGACAAGTGGTACCAAAGTAATCTGTTCTCCTGACAAAAAATGATTGCAATGAGAAAAGAGAAAACCACCACCTTTATTTGTCCTTGCGACTATAATAGCATGAGTACTATATTCAAAAGGAAACCTTGTTAAAAAGACCTGTTATAAAAACCATAATGAGAATGAAAAATGTTAAGGAATCAACCAATTTATCTAGCAACCTTTATATCCTTGTCTCATGGTGCTTTTCTTTGACTCTGGACATGCTATTTTCATGACACTACTCCAAGTTATCTTGCTCTTTTGTCTGGCAAAAGATGAGAGACAAAAACTTGTCGAGCAAATCTGTGGTGCTCTATTTCACTGGTGGATGTGGGGAAAAAAAACAACACGCACTTTGCAGAACCATTCATCAACATTTAGTTTGAGACATTTTAGCAGATTTAAAAAAAGAGAAGAGGAGGCCTAACAGGGAAGGGAAAGTCATTATTTATATAACTGAGTGAAATATGAACACATTTATTAGTTTCTTTCACTTCCAGAAAACCTTGTATGTAACTTATCTTTGGTGGGACTTATTTTAGCTAATTTTATCTGTTTAAAAGTAACTCACTGCTTTGCATTTGCCTTAGGTTCTTTGGACATTCGATGGGAAAAGCAGACATCTCCAGCTGAAGACAACTATTCCCAGCTCAGCAGGATCTCAATAAAATTCAGTCTGTCTGTAGTATATGGCTACTAATGTAATTCACACAATTAGTTCTTCCAGAGTGTAGCTTCCACTTCTGTCCCTTCCATCTGCCTTTCATGTTTGTTTCCTTGGTAAGCACCCCCTCAATCTCCAGGAATAATTTAAAATTAAATAATTCTTTATTCTTTATTTATAAATGTCATGGGTTTGTGTCTTAATTTCCTGGTGAAGGTGGCAGTGTAATTCCAGCTCACTCACTGTCTCACAGCTTAGTTTTGTGACAAAGCTCTCACATGTGTTTCTGTAGCAAATGTGATTAATGATCACTTGGCAAAACTATGCTGGTTAGTGAACTTGAGTTTTTTCCAAAATGTCACTTTTAAATATGATAAATATATCTTTAATATAACAACATAACTAGGCTTAACTGTGTATATTAAAGGTGTATTTACATGTTTCAATATTCTCATTCTCTCTTCTCAATAGAGAACTGTCAAGATATAAACATTCTTATTTCAAGTTAAAAGTACATGATAAAAAATAAAAATGCCATTTACAGAAGTTGTCCCAGAAGAAATCTGCACAAAAAAAATTCTCAAAGGTATATAAATACAGTAATGAAGAGGCCTGGGTCATGAAACTACAGCTTTTACTATTTTTTGACACGTCTCAAGAAACAACTGGTGGCTGTAAATTTTTAAGACTGATATAAAACCATTGTTACAGGTTGAGAAACTGAAAATGAAAAGGGACCAGACAATATCATTATAAATATCTGTGATACGACATAGTTTGCAACTAAATATAATATTTTTGCAAACAAAAGTTTCTGTTTCTTAGAAAGGATTTTCTAGTCAGATCATAACAGAAAGATGCCATCTGCATCATTTCACTCAAGTTGGAAAAGTTGTATGTTTTAGTCATCACCAGAACTCCAAAGAAAACATTTATTGATAGGTATACTTTTTTTAACATTCATGGTTTTTTTGTAGAATACAGTCTGTGAGTCAATTTTGACTCCCACTTGTCATGTGGCCGCCCAAGTAATCTTTCCATCTACAGGTAACAACAAGGCTGCATACAAATTTTAGATACTGACCTCTATCCAGGCCTATTTCACCTTGATTGAAATTAATAACAACTATATTTAGGTGGTAAAGAAATAGTAACCTACTTTAAACCTATCATTTGGCTTTTTTCTTTTATAGAAAGACATAGAAGCACCTAGCACTAGCACTCCAGAAGAAGCACCTCCAGCACCTTCATCCCATCTGAACATAAATGTCTGAAATAGTTGGGAGGAGTTATCCTCTGAAAGGGTCTGTTTCTTCCCTATGACTACAAAGCAAGCCTATATGACTGTAAAAGGAATGAGACTGAAAGGAACTCTACCCACAGACATCTGAGGGTAAGAATACCACATAACTCAAAGAAGAAGATGCTGAAATACCTGAGCAGCACAGGATGGAATTTATATCCAAATTTAATGGTCTGTTCTAAAGTAATCATCCAGGTTTCCTCTGTAGACAAAGCCACTAATACTTTTGGTGAGTCACTTCTGTCATGATGTGAAAATACTAAAACCATTTATGGTCTCCAATTAATTTTGAAATATGAGTATACAAAATCATACTGGTGTGGCCTTAACACCTAGGAGATTGCTTCATCTTCCAGAATGCACAGCTGGTATGTAACAAGTAACAATGGTAAAATGTTCTTGGAATGGGACAATTTTCTTTTTCTCCAAGACAGTTACAATCTGTGCTTTTCTCCTTCGGCTTTGAGGAAGAGTAAGCAGTATCGCTGCTGCAATATTCCAAGGAATTTGCATCGATTAATACCTACACTGATATTACCTTTCGGTTACCTAAGGAACATTAAGTCAGTTCTCCTTTAGTATAATTTTTAAATAAAACAGTGAAAAATGAACCAGTAGTCACTTTCTAGGAAAAATAGGCATATGTCAAGGTCTAGGTGTAGACGTAGGCATAGGTCTATGTATTTTCATTGTATGACTTAAATATAAGTGCTTAATTTTACACACACACATGCTCAGTATTCAATTATCAGTTTAGTATTATCTTGAACTGAGACCTCAATATTAAAACGTTGTCCATGTGAATACCTGCTCTACTAGATTTTTGAAGACAGGGGCTGTCATTAAACATGTCCCATCACCACCCAGTCTCTAAGAAATTTGAACTAACTTTCATTTGATTCTTTTGGGAACAGTTTCAAAAAAAGCCAAAAAGGCCAAAACCACATCTGCCCAGTAAGTTAACGGAACCAAAAATGGTTCCTTTTCAAACTCACATTAGCTAGTCTAATTTCTTCAAATAGCCAAATGCAAAAAAAACCTTAAAGATTGTATACTTTTATATCAGCAAGGTTCTCTATTGATGGAAAATCGTTCTACTGAATGAAAGATTTACTATCTATTTATAATTCTAAGCAGTAGAATAAAACATCAAGAGTAAAAAATCAGGTGAAATGCTATACGTTTAATCATCACACTTAAGAAAATATCTAGACAAGAGAACATGAAGTTGTGTACGGAGTATGGAGAACCACTGTGTACAAGAGAAACACAGAGAGGCAAAAAAATCAGTTAAAGCTAGACTACGTGGCAATGCAAAGAGGGAAAACATTCATAACATTAATGAAAGTTAAATTTTCATACTAGATTCCCATGTCTGATCCACTCTGCACATAGGAATCTCAGAAAAGCATTTTCATGTAAAGGTCAAATTCTATTCATAGAATCATAGAATCATAGAATCATAGAATCATAGAGTCATAGAATCATAGGATGGTCCGGGCTGGACCTCCGAAGGTCATCTAGCCAGACCTCCCTGCAGTCAGCAGGGACACCCCCAACTAGAACAGGTTGCCCAGGGCAACCTAGCCTACTGAAGCCCCTGCATTACTTGCACAGTAGAAGAGATTCAAGTTTGGCCCAGTGTTTCTGTTTCAGGACTGAATTGTAACTGTTATGAACTGAGACAGAGTTATTGGTAAGCACTGGTGAAGTAACTGGATCAATTTCTTCACCACGCTAAAGCCTTTTTTTTAATCCAGTGATAACGAAGTATTCAGATCATCTGATTATCTCTGTACAAAACCACATCAGATTGGGTAGGTTGTTTTCAGTTTTCATTTTCAGAGTTGATTTTAAGGAAATCTCAGAAACATTTAACGTCTGCTGAAATATGATCTGAAATTAAGGAACAATAAGGCTTTTACTGGATTTTTACATACGTTAATATTTGATTATAATAAATTAATTGTTTTATGCAACCACTTGGCCAAATCTTCATGACAATTTTTCAGGTCACCAGATATCCCCAAATTTAATTTTTAAAAGTGAAATTGTGCTGAATACAGTGTAGTAATGAAATATTAATCTACTTAGGGCTTATGTGTGAAAAACATTATTAAAGGAAAATTTGATATCAAAGAGAAGGAAATAACTGCAATGAATATGTGCAGTACTTCAGCACTTACAACATTAATTGTTTGTAATTCAAGCAGTTATGCTGTGTTGATAACAAATAAACGGCAACAGCACTTCTAAGGAAATGTCTGTAAATTAAGATCTATGGATTAATGTGTATCTAAGAAGCTTCAGTGTCAGAAAAGTGCCCAGCTAGGGCTGAGCACACAGCAGGGCTACCAGAGAAACAACCTTTTCCTCCTATCAAACAGCAGAAAACAAGGACAATTACATAAAGAAACTTCTATCTGCAATCAGAAAAGACCAAAAAAAGGCTTTTAGAGTTTAGTTTGAGAAGACAAATATCACAGCAGTAGTGAAACAAAAAGTGCTCATTTTCCTATGCAGAGAATTTCATGTGATCTTCTGAACTGCAATTTCCTATGTTCTATGGCTCCTGGGATGAAGAGGCAGACATGTTGATCAAAATGTTAGTAAAGCATCAATTGTCAATGGATGTCTGAGTGGTATTTCAATACTCTGCCTTTTTCATCAGGTGGAGGGAGAGGTGGGGAAAAAAGAGGATTTTCCTACCAGACCATCATTTTACTGAAATAAACAAATATATTCTCCTTAACTCCTTGATAAATAAGCCAAAAAGTAGTTCAGAAAAATAAAATCTATTTGTTACTTGTTATATGCAGAATCTTACAGGAGATACACAACAGAGAAGAAACTTTAAACAATATTTTTCATGATTTTGTACTTCAAAAAGTTAAGAACAGTAGCATAGTTTTAAAGATAAAAATGCCAAGTGATTAAACAGTAGGAAAAATGTAATGTGATTTTTCCGTTACTCTGACTTCAGAGACAGATGCTAAGTACAAAATGTAACCCAGCTTTTTGATAATGTCAGACTCTGTAGCCAGATAGCCTCAAAATTCGGTCTTCTAATTGCTAGCAGCTCTCAAGACTTCCTGGGTTTTCTGTGGGGTATTCTTGGTCTGATGAATATTGCCCAACTCGTTTTATCTTTAGCGTAGATTTGTACAATTGTGTGGTGCAATGCTTTTTGTTACAATAATATTGGTATATTTCTGCAACTAATCAATTGTAAAGAAACTAGTAGTAAGTCAACAACTGCCAGTAACAGCTGGGCCCATCTGAGTTATGGGATCCTACCTACTATGACACCTTTCTCACTTCTTGCATACACAAGGTGTTAAGGACAGATAATAAGAGAAATTTCCTGGCCTGTTTTGAATGGACTATTGCTGAAATACTTCTGATAGGAAACTTCTGGACATATCTATTGGGATACTTTAAGTGCCCCCTGGGAACAAAGCAGTATTTATTCCCACCTGTTTTAGAGGACACAAATGCAACAAGTTCTAATAGAAAAAAAAAAAAAAAGCATGATAATACAGGCAAAATTATTCCCTGTAAGTATTTTAATTTTCAATATGTTAAGTACCTGCCGTTTGTTAGGTTCTTTAAAGAGTGTCCTATTACAGAACTAATGAACTCAGCTCCATTTGTATAAACTTTTGGTGTTAAGCTCCCCAATAACAAGAGAGAGACAATTCACAGACCAATTCATCCTGTCCCAAGATTTGTCCATTCTTCTCATTGTTAATACAGGGAGGATACACAAATAGCTGAGACTGGCTACCTGTCCTTCAGATTATTAGTTAAGTGAAATGTATTAAATCCATAAGAGCATTCAACATTCAGCTTCCCCCTTTGTTCATGACAGGTATTTCAGTGTACTTTTGAGTACCACTATGTGCAGTTTATTTGACCATTAATAAAAAACAAACCCAAACAAATAGCTTTTGCAAGGTTGGCCAACTGTTAATTTTATTATTTGTATCACAGTATCATTATCAGCTATGTCTGTCTCTCTGTAGACAGAGGGCACAATATAGCCTCTAGTCCAGAGATCTTTTGGTATTTTTTATTAAAATTTTTCTGGATTTGGATACTGAATTTGCAGAAAGGCTTCTTTTTCAGAATTATTTTTTTTTCACAGCACTTCTTCCAATGCTCTGGAACAAATAGTTTTGCAGTTCTGATGCTGTGCTGTAAGCACTTGAATTTATAGAAGGCACTGTGACATGAAACTAATTTTTGTATATATTATATCAATAAATTCACACTTGAGTAAAAACACACACAAGTTACAAAGTTTAAATCAGAATCTTGATCTTCCCCATGTTCAAAAAGTTCTGATATAATCTTTCAGGGCAGTCTCATCTCTGTCTTAATAAGAGTACAATCGATCTGCAAGCATTAAGAAAGCTGAAATTGCTTTACATGAAAGAATGAAAAAACAAAAGTAGCAGAGCTAGTCAGAATCTATTATTCTGTCAATCATCTGCTAGGAAATATGAAATCAAATTCACAGTATTACTAGAGTGAAATGATATAGAAATAAATTTGGCATAAAGTTCTGTCTACAAAATTGAGATATAGAAGAAAGATTATTTAATTTTTTTTTTAAAAATTGCTATCTGACAATTGTTCATAAAATCATCAGCTATAAAATTTAGGAATTTTCCAATTCTGATTTGTAATTTCTAAGTACGAAACATCATTTCTGCATATGGAGCTTTTTTATTCTTTCTGCAAAACTTCGTGCAGCTGCAAAATGAATGATATTTAATTTATTGAACAAAAGTGTGAGTTTTTAACAGAAAAAAAATCATACAGCATAAGATGGAAGCTTATTAACAGAAAGTAATTATAAACATGAGAAACACACTGCAAAAGAAATGGGGAAGATTTAGTCCACAGAAGAAAAAGCTATGCATGCACTAATTCATTTTTTCTTATTCAGTAGGCTAACCAAAGAGACTTCAAAACCAGGAAAATACTATAAGGCAATTTTCCTCTCATTACTTTCACCCAGTAAGCTCAAATTCTGCCTTTAAAAAAATAAAATTCTGGATATACATAAACAAAAATCTTGTTTTCTAAAGCTAGATAGACAATGCTTTTAAAAAGTCAGTACATTCTTGTATTTAATGTCACATTGTGATGTGTTCATATCAGAACCTTTCACCAGTATAAAAAAAGGAATGACCGACTGACTTAAATATACTTGTTACGTTATCAAGAAAATGCTAAAAATCTTTAAAAGTTAGAGGCTATGCACACTGTATTTTATTAAATTTCATTCCTTTTTTCCCTCAGTAATGTTTTTATTTTTTAAAAGTTGATTATTTCCTTAGTTTAGAAAAACTACTTCTAACAGTAATAAGTTGCAGCGAATATATAAACTGCAGGTAATAAAACACATCCTCTGTAAGCCTTTCCTCATTTACCAACATATTTTAAAAAGCATTTACCAACAGATTACAAAAGGAGAGCATTTTGAAGTAGACTCTTCATTTCAAAAATGCATACATAAAATACATGTGGAATCAAAATGCACTTCTGTTACACAATAATACTACTATTCTTTGGGGTTCCACTGCTTTTCCCAGAGATAAGAAAGTAATTTTGCATGTCTTCATTGTATTACCTCACCTGTTTCTTCCTCGTTTTATTCTATTTCTTTTACCTTTTTTATTATGCTGTAGAAAAGCCTAATCCCCCCTGTATTATGTGTCCAGAACGTTTACAGATGCATTCAGAACTTTTTACAGCACCTTGAGGATTAGACAGTGTTTTATTTCTGCTATTTTAAAAACAATTCTTTCAATATCTGGTAGATATTCTGCTGATCAGATTCAAACAAGATAAATAAAAATATCCCCTCTGTTGTAATGACTTATAAGTTTTATCGCCTAACTCAATAAACTCAGAGTATACCTTGTATGTTATTGGGCATTGGTGAGTTGTATGATATGAAGCATTTTCTCCTAGCTAGTTTCATATTATCCAGTTTGGAGACAAAAGAAGTTCAATTTTACCATCCTGGTGATTTTTACTTTATTTAAACTAAGCATTGTACCTGAAAAGTATAATGGAAAATTTGGACACCTACTTTTAAAGACTAACAGATATCTACAAGAGATAATATAAGATATAACAATGATGCTTTTTTTTTTTTTTCATATATAACTCTACAGTGGGTCCTAAACCCAATCACAGAATACCATTTAAATTCCAGATTTAGCCCCTACAGCATAAAAACTTGCTATGAAAGTAATATTTAATGTTAAGTCATTATCTAAGTCAATTAACAAAATGATGGATCCTTCACCTTGGCACATTTTTTTAAGTGGAATTCTGTTCTCTAAGCATATGTATTAGGGCAATTAACTTATTCAGCTTTACCTATGAAATACTTGCTACTATTCCTGAGAACTTTACCTCAACAAAAATCTGGCAGCTACATGAATGCCTGAAAATCTCGATGTCTGTACTTCAGTTACTGAGTATATCAAGTCTCCAAAGTTGATTACTGGGTTCTGCATCAGTCCAATGGTAAACAAAAAAACCCACCCTTAAGTTCAATAAACTCATTACTCTCATATTTAAACAGAGCAATGAAGTCAGTAAGAATTATAGGCTGGTAAACATAATTTCAATCCCTGGAAAGTAATGGAACAACTTATCCTGTAAACCATTTCCAAGCATATGAAGGACAAGAAAATTGTCAAGAGTAGTCATTCACAAAGGGAAAATCATGTTTGACCAACCTGATAACATTCTATGATGAAATGACTGGGTTCGTAGAAAAGGGGAAAGCAGTGGATATAGTCTGCCTTGTCTTCAGTAAAGCTTTTGATACTGTTCCCATAAGATCCTCATAGACAAGCTGATAAAGTATGGATTGGATGAGCAGACAGTGAGGTGGACTGAAAACTGACTGAAAAATGGGTACAGAGGGTGGTGAACATGGTATAAAATCTGGATGGAAGCTGGTAACTAGCTTTATACCCAACAAGTCAGTATTAGGTCCAATCCTGTTCAACATCTTCATTAATAATCAAAGTGGTGGAGTAAGTTTGCTGATGATGCAAAATTGGAAAGAGTGGCAGAGGGTTGTGTTTCCGTCCAGAGGGATTTTGACAGGCTGGACCAATGGGCCAAGAGGAACCTAATGAAATTCAACAAAGCGAAGTCAAAAATCTTGCATGTGGAGAAGAATGACCACCTGCATCAGTACATGCTTGGGGCTGACCAGCTGGAAAAAAAGGACCCGGGGGTTCTGGTGGACACCAAATTGAAGATGAGCCAGCAACTTGCCCCTGCTGCAAAGACAACTAACAGTATCCTGGGCTGCACCAGGAGGAATGCTGCCAGCAGGTTGAGGGAGGTGATCCTTCCCCTCTACTCAGCACTGGTGAGGCCGCACCTGGACTACTGTGTCCAGTTCTGTGGTCCCCAGTACAAAACAGACATGGACATACTGGAGAGACTGCAGCAAAGGGCCACAAAGATGATGAAAGACCTGGATCATCTCTTCTGTGAGGAAAACCTGAGAGATCTGGGGCTGTTCAGCCCAGAGAAGGGAAGACTGAGGGAAATCTCATCAATATCTATGTATACATAAGGGAGCTTGCAGAAAGGACAGAGCCAGTCTTCTTTCAGTGGTGCCCAGTGACAGGATCAGAGGCAACGGGCATGAACAGAAACACAGGAGGTTCTGTCTGAACATCAGGAAACACTTTTCCACTGTGAGGGCAACATAGCCCTGGCACAGGTTGCCAGGAGGTTGTGGAGTCTCTGTTTTTGGAGATACCCAAAAAGCTATCTGGAGATGGTCCTGAGCAACTGGCTCTAGGTGGCTCTGCTTGAGCAGGGGTTTGGACAAGATCACCACCAGAGGTCCCTTCAAACCACTACTGTTGTCTGATTCTGTGATAAATCTGACTAGTCCAGAAGTAGAAAAACTGTATTTATTTATGTCTCTATCCAGTTGATCTCCATGTTCTGTCCAGCCTTATTTCTGTCCATCAAGATTTCTATATAGGTGAGTGTGGCTAGAAAACAAGGTTCTAATATTACTAGATGCATTTGGAAGTCTTTCTCTTACTCAGGTCTGCCTATTTTTACAATTTGATTTTATAAAAAATTGGATAGTCTTCCTACTCTTTCCAGTTAAGAATTAGCAGAAAAAATCTGACTTCAGAATCATTCAACTGCAAGTTTTCCATCTCACTGTCATTGTGAGATGAAAGGTCAAATGATATTATATAGACCTGAGGGATACATCACCATTAACTTTTTTTGGTTTTTTTTACATACCCAGAATACACTGTTGAAGTGAATTTTCTAGTCATCCTCTTTTATTTGCCTTCAGTTAAGTTGGATGAAATCGAACTGGAAGAGTCACTCCAGGAATGCACTTAATGCACTCCAACTGCTAATTGTCATTCAGTCTACAGGACCAAACTGGAGCTAAACTGCACTAAATTGTCTCAAATATGTATATTTCTTGTCCTCCAAAAAAAAAATTTTTCTCTGCAAATGTCTCCATACCAGGCCACACTACTTGCTCTGTAACAAAGTAGTACTCAACAAAGGCCAAAAGAGTGGTTGCTGCCGGATTCCAAGGAAAGGTTATATGGGTCATGACTCTCAATCATCTGTGAATAAAAGGGCAGACAATTCACTTATTTCATAAGAGCTCCTGAAGAAATATATTTTGCATTACAGTTCAAGAAATGAAGGTTAAATTTGGGGGTTTTCTTACATAAATTTACATTCCTAACCATGGCTAACCTGGACTGAATTTCACAGAGAGCCCTACAGATAATGGCAGCATGTCCTCCCATTACTGACCTCTTGATCACCTAAGGATTCTACTTAAAACCACGATAATCCAAAAGATTTTCTAATACAGTTTTAGATATTCTGCAAATAAATAATATTTTTCTCTCAAAAACAGATGATCAGATTATCATGCATCTGCTTATTTTCATATGTGAAATTCTTAACTGTACCTACTGCTTGACTGTACACTTGAACTCATCTGTGAAAATATAGTGGTCTAATTTACCCAAGAGAACCATTTATTTCAGTCTCCTCAAAATAAACATTACAGGAAAATCCATGGCATTTTCCCACTGAGAGTGTTATCTCATTTATGACATATGCTGTTTCTATATGATAAGGTACAGTCTACAAGACGGATAAAAGCTGAAATTATAATGAATTACAGTCTGAGCCAAATTTAAAATGCATAGCTTCATTACGCAAGAATTCTACATGTAATTGTACATACTTTACACACCCAGATGATGGTAGCCTTTGTGAAAAATATTGTCTTCTTCACAGGTATCAGTGAAACTATTTTGTGTCTATATTAACTTAAGAATCTGAAGACCTTATGTATTAAAGTTCCACACATTCATATTATTCTAAAACTCTTCAGTTAGTCATATTTACAGTAAAAATAATTAGAACTTTGGAAAATGAAATAATAGGGGAGTTCTTTTCAATGCATTTTGATCTTATCTCTATTGTTGGAACCCTTTTGATGCAAATTTTATATTGTTTTACATCTCAATATTCAATGACTGCTCAAATACAGACTGTAATCATAAACTGTCAATACTTTACCACTCTATTTCATCTCATTTACTGTGTTCCACAATCTAGCTTGCTCTACCCTATATTATGTTTCCACCTCCTAGATTTAGACCTGCATACCTTCTCCTGCTGATCCTTTCTCACATTTGTTAATCAACACATTACTTTGTCAGAGTTCACATTCCTTCCAAATGCTTACTTACGGAGTATGGTATTGAAAAAGAAAAAAAAATTAAAAGTAGGAGGATCTTATTCTTAAAATATTCTTTTCTCACTTTCTACTGCTCCTTTTGATACTGTAATTTTGAAAGTTTAATGTAAAATTTTCTGGTAATATCATGCCTTCTTGTTCTATAAAGCATGCAAAACATCTGTGACACTTGTACTGAGGTTTAAGTGTCTACAGGACAAATGATAAAAAGAACCTTCCATATTTTTCTGTGGTTTTGGGGGCTTTCCTTTAGGTAAGGTCAGATACGAAAACATAGATAATACAAAAAAAAACTGAAATCACATTTCACGTAAACTTTTTTGTCTTCATTTTTAAAATAATTTTAAAAATGCATTTTAAGGCCTTAAAAATATTTTGCTTCTGCTTCTTAGTCTTTCAGAATGTTTCCACAACTACAGGATACTGCAAATTAATTTTACTTTTGAATTCAAAACTTTATAATAAATCTAAGAATAGTACATTATTATATGGCCAGCATTTTTATAGTATACATATAAAACATAGCACACATATACAAACATGTATAAAAATAATCCCACAGTTTTTACCTAAACTTTTACTTGTGTGTTTTGTGATTATTTTTATATACTTTTTGGATGTCTGGTATTTAGGTATATGTTCAAATTTACTCATTGACCTTAATGTCATACGTCAATCTACTCCGTAACAATTAATGTAGAAGTATGCAATTAACTTCTCCAGTTTTGTTCTAGAAGGATGTGTTCCCTTTGTATTTGCAGCCTAGTGTTACCATAAATTCTATTTTACTGTCATTTTAGAATTAAAATGACATTGAACATTTTTCCCAAGCATTTTGCCTCCCCTTATTTAGTATTTTTGATTTAAGTATTATGTCAGAGAACACCCAATAAATAAAAGATAATACTGAACTTCTCATATTACAGCATTGTCCTATTTCTGCAGTTAGGTTTACAAATTCCCAAAAAAGGACTATATAGTTTCTTTTATTTAAGCAGTGTATCTCACTACTCTTGATAACTAAATTGCACATAATGTGCTTTTCATTCATAAGAAGGTGACGTTCTGAGAACAAGTAACTGTAGTAAGTACTTGATTTGTGTTCAACCTCCTAGGCATTCCTGTTGTTATCTCATTCCTATTTTCCTCTTTATTCACCAAAATCAGAGGAGAGATGCATCCTATTATTTGGTAAAAGCTGCGTGATCTCAGCACTCTATTAAATCCTCATCATTGTCAGAAGCTTGTTCATTCCACTGAAAGACAATACACAACTTTGCAATTTTTCCTCTGTGTGCAATAAGGGGGAATCTGTGTCACACAGCAAATGCTTTTGCTAAATCTCAACAGAAACTCCCAGAACTAACTCTAACAAAACAAAACAAAACAAAACAACCATAAAAAAAGCACTTTCTGAATCTGCTTTTTTTGTCATTGTTGTACTTCCTTAAACAATGTCTATTGGCATCATATCTTAGTGTGAAACTCTAGCAGAAAAGATTCACCCACATTCACCTGTGCATTGTTGATCATCTCAGTGATTCTTTTCCCAGTCCTTTGGATGGCCCTGAAGCCCTGAGAAAAATGTATTTTTTGAAGAGGGTGAGTAGAGCAGGTTACAAAGTATCCTTCTCCTTTTGCAGGCACTGCACAATAATACCTGTGTGCTTCTATTGATGGTGCCCATAACAGAGACAAACTAAAGAACCAGGGTATCCACTGCAGAACTGAAGATGAGGAAGGAAGGTAAGGAAGGTGGCAAATTGATTGGCAATCTTCCACTTTTCTTTTTCTTACAGTGTTTAGGATTATAAACAGGGTTTTGCTGCAAAGTTTTACATCATCTTTGTGGCTACATCCGGTCTGTGATGTTCATCAAGTACTTCAAGAGTAAAAGAGGATAAATTCTTTTTGAAAAAAGGAAATGTTCCTTTTACCTCTACAGTTTCACAGTATCAAAAAAATTATTTTCAATTAATTTAAAAGTAACCATTTTAAAAACCAAAATGTGCAAAAAAAGGAATGAAATAGCAAAGAGAATTCTTCAGAGCAATGCTTTCTTCATGAAATAGTTTACATGTTTCCTTAGGCATTTTATTTTGGCTGGTAGGACAAACTGTAAATTTGTAAAGCTTAGAAAAAGACTCATTGCCTGTTTATTTGCATAAAAAGCAATTATTATTTTTACCTTGATAACTTTCTCTTGCTGTACTTGATAATGTATTACATCCATTTATCCCTTCTGGAGTTCAGCTTATGATGTACTATATTCTTTAGCCTAGTAGTGTGCTGAAGTGTACTGGATATTAATGAGATGTGTTATCATCATTCATCCAGAGAGAGCTGATAGTTATTGCAATGTCTGTATTGTTTTATCTTTGCAGTATGCTTTTAACTTTTTATTTTTCATTACCATTACCCAAAAGTGTCAAATAGGGATCATTGTCCAAATTCATGACTCTGAATTATTTTAGGAGTTTATAGACTGATCTTTTCTTTAACATTGTAATTATATAAAACGCAGAAACAAATGAATAGTGGTGAAAGCATTAGGTCTTGTTGGGTACCGCTTATAGTCCTAATTAACAGATGCAGAAACATGTTACGTCATGAAGCTGTGTCCAGGATTTTGTGAATCTGAATTTCCTGGATGCAAAGAAGCTTGGCTTCAGCAAGAAGTAGAAAGGCAACCCCCACTCCATCTTAATCTGTAGCAGGAGTTGCTGACTCAGTCCTCATTTAGGCTAAGGAGAGACAAAACTCAGGTCTCCGCTCTTGAAAAACCACCCTATCAACAAAGCTACTACACAACATTTTAGCAGTGTCAGGATCACAAGGCTGCCTTTTCAATAAAAAGGTGTAGAGTCAGAAATAGTAACAGAGAGCATAGCTATCTGAATATAAGAGTGTGTTTCAAATACTTGCAGTTGCAAATTCAGAAACTAAATCCAAGCAAATCACCATTTCAGAAATATCCCTCTCTTCTGCCCTTTGTGCATCCATCTCTGTACCATGAGAGTTGTGCTGCCACTCCCTGGTACTCCATTTCCCTGGTTACGTTCAATATGTTGAACGTAATACAAGGCTGAAAATTCATTTTACAATTTTTACAACCAGAGCCAGACACCAGCATCTTACATGGATTTCAAAAGGGAGTCAGAAGGAGCAGAGATGGAATTGATACTCTTGTGAAACAGTTCCAGATGTGAGAGGTCTGATATGAAAATGCGGTAAAAGTGATTTCAATGTAGTTGAGAATTAAGGCATACATACAAAAATCGTTTTGATCACTGCCCAACTTTAGAGAAAATTTTGACACTTCTTCTTTCAATAGATAATTATCATAATTATTTTGAAGAGATAATGATATCTGACTCAGGAAGCATACTGTGTGCTTTACTGCTCATTTGCTAAAATCATGATAACAGCTCAGACCTCTTAGCCTACTTAACAGCTACTCTGGCTTGAAGTTTGCTAGCATCCTGCACAGGAAAAAGGTTAGGAATAGAGTTTAATAAGAAGCCAGACTGGTGATCAGGCTCAGGGCTTGGCCAGAAAATCGTATCAATCAGCAGTTTGTTTACATGCACCCGGCATGTAAACTTTATTACTCTCCTCCCACATTTCTCGTCTTCCATCTTCCCTGACCTCTCCTTCATCTTGCATTTGGCCTTTCCCCTAAGCATCCCATAACAAGTTTTGTTCAATCCAATAAACCCCTTCAAATATCCCAGGATAGGACTTTTCCCGAGACCCATAGTACTCAGTCTTCCCCCTTTTTAACAGTTACAAAGTTGTGGCTGAACCTCCTCAAGGCTTTGGGTGACTCTTTCAAAGGTTCATCAGGCAGTGACAAGAGAGGTCTGGTCTTTTGTAGTGTCTCTGTTATCTCCTGGTTCTTAGAGTTTGTTTATCGTCTGGCTTCTTAATTTATTACTTCTCATTCCCCCTGCCCTGGTAGCTTGCGCTGTGAGTAGCCATTCACAAACTACCCTCACAGACCAGATATCCTTACATTGCACATACCCTTGCACTCTGAGGCTGCCCGCCTATTGAGACTGGATCATTACTCAAATCACGTACCACAAGAGAGTGTTCAAAGAGAAACCCAATTTAAATAAAACCAAGACAAGAGAGTTAGTGAAATAAGCAACACTGTCCACAGGTCCAAAATCCATACAACATGGGAAACGAATCACAGAAGTATCCCCAGAAGTGAGTCCAAGTTAATTTTTTAATATCTAAACAGTCTACAATTTTGAAAAGAAAAAAATTTGACTGCTTTGTCAATTTGGCTAACAAACCTACATAACAGGTCACAATTTTTTCCATGTCATTAATAAAGATAACTGTTACTTCACTAATACCTCTTCTTCTTTAATGGAATATTTGTTTTTAGTGTGTATTATTTTTGTGCAGAATTCTAGCAGCAGTGGAAATCAATTACTACTCTTCCATTTCGACTTTTGGAGGATTATGAAGTTTCTGTGGCTTCTAAATGGAAGAAGCTGGAGTAAAACAGCTGGTAGATCTCCCTGATATTAAATATATATATAAATGCTCACATGCACATATATATCCAAACGTTCTCGTGTAAGAGCACCTAGCTGAACACAGAAATGCAGAACTGACTCTTGGGAGTCCTCTGTTACTATAAACCTGAAAAAGGCAAATATTGTATTTTCTTCCATGAAAGAGTCATTTATAAGATGCCAAAAGCATAACACACAACAGGAAAATTTCTACAGCAGGGCACGTATAGGACCACAGAAAGAGTACCACTTAACTATACTTCATTAAAATTTTTATCCCAGAAAGTAAGGTTTTAAGAAAAAAAACAAAAGGACTTAACAGCAAAAAGCACAGTAAAAGTGCATCCAAGATTGCACACTGTGGACTAGTGAATAAAAAATTCTAAAGATTGTAAAAATTAAGCATATAAAGAATAGTAAATAATAAAAAAAAAAAAACTGAAAATATCCAAAATATCATCATAAACCTAAGAATTAAGCAATGAGGATGGTCAGGGGTTCACCTCTTAATACTGCCTCCTGAGTTTGGGGTTTTTTTCTTAGTTCAGAAGAATCTAAAATGCTAGTCCAAAAAGATTAAGGGAGAAAAAAAAAGATGGTATAAGAAAAGAAAATACCTTTTAAAGAACTACACTTCTCATGGAATGTACCCCTTCTATAAGAGCCTGAAATTTAAATATCCTATTAAAAAAAAAAAAGACTATAAATAACAAAAAGAGACTGTAAACAACACAAATAGAATACTATAAGCTCCAGATATAGTGTTTTACAGTATGGGGTGAAACTTCCAAAATATAACCTGTCTTTAAATGTGTTGACCCAGTGGAAAGTGTCGTTTATTTTTAGCAAAGATGCAGTAGCACTGCCTAGGTTATTTTCACTGAAGTTGCAAATGCAGAGACATGATCTGTCACAGTAAGAATTCTTGATTAAAGCTGGTTAGAAATGCAACATTTCAGTTCATTTTAATAAAACAAGAAGTTTTCAAAACAAAAATGCCAAGAAGCTATTCTGTTTTTTCAAGCAGTAACCCATATTTTAAGCCATTAGAAATTACTAGTTCTTACTAACATTTTTCCAAGTAGCTCAGTTTCTCCAAGTAGCACACATATAATAAAATGTGGATCTGTTGATTTATAGTAACTTTGACAATCTGTCTATGATTTCTACCTGCAATATCAATTTTTATGTCTATTAAATAATTTCTAAGGCTATGCAAACTGTTAAATATTACTAAAAAGTAGTACAGAAGTTATATTTCCTTCTCCAGAATAAAAACAAGAGTGCTGCCAACCATTAAAAACTCCCCAGTATTGAGTATCTTTATATATGCATTTGTGTAGCTAGTTCAAATTTATTAGTTGCAGTTTCTCTGAAATCACAGTTTCATTTTCCTGTTCAAAATGTGCATGGTTATGTGGGGAGGAAGCTAATGTGGAAAGACAGAACAGTATCTCCTTGCTGCATATTAACCTCGACTTGCATACCATCATAAAAATTGTATGAACAGAATCTGAATAATACTAGATTAAGTTGCGATTTTGCAAAATGGGCAGAAAATACAAATGCTATAGCTGTATTGCAATTAATAATACTTATCAAATATATGGTGCTCTTATGTAGTTCAGATACACAATCATGGAATTTTAAAATATTGCCTGGGTTTCCTAGTAAATAGATGTAACTGAATAAATGCTATTCTTTTGAAATAAGAGACATTGTCCTTCCACTGGATTGCAGATTTCTGTTCTGACTCTGTGAATTAATCTGCACAGAATACCTGGTCAGTAAATTCTGCTTCATTGTTTCACTTCCTGTGTCGTGGTTTTGGCTGGTTTGGCCAATCAGAATGACAGATGGCCCCTCCCTCCCCTCTCTTCAAAGAGAGGATAGGAAGAGATAAAGATATTTATCAGTTTAGGAAAAAAACTAAACTACTTTAATGAAAATATTAATAAACAATGAAATAGAATCATAGAATCATAGAATCGTTAGGGTTGGAAGGGACCATCGAGTTGGATCATCGAGTTCCAACCCCCCTGCCATAGGCAGAGACACTTCCCACTAGAGCAGATTGCTCAAAGAGCCATCTAGCCTGGCCTTGAACACCTCCAGGGATGGGGCATCCGCGATTTCCCTGGGCAACCTGTTCCAGTGCCTCACCACCCTCACAGTAAAGGATTTCTTTCTGGTATCTAAACTAAATCTCCCCTCTTCCAATTTAAAACCGTTGCCCCTTGTCCTTTCACTACACTTCCTCGTAAAGAGTCCCTCTCCGGCTCTTCTGTAGGCTCCCTTCAGATATTGATAGGCTGTTATAAGGTCTCCCTGGAGACCTTAGATTTATATTATTATTATTATTATTATTAACATTAAATAATAACATGAAAATAATAATAATAAAAGTATACAATATATACAAAATCATATCAATCTCCCAGGATGATGATCACGTCACCAGCAGGCACAGGGAAGGGTCCCAGACTGGAGTCGGTGACAGGCAGGGGCTGGATTCTGGATCTGGAGTCAGGAACTCTCGGATCAGGATCAAAGGCAGACATACAGACCAGGATCTGCTCCGACATTGGCCATTTAAGAAAGAGAGTTGACCCTTTGATCCTTCAGCTTTTATACTGAGCATAAGGCAGATGGGATGAAATACCCTGTTGGTCAGTTTTGGGTCATCTGTCCTGTCCAGTCCTCCCTACAGGTGTGACCCCTCTACGCTTTTCCACTTCCAACCCTCCAATGGGGCAATTAATGAAGTTAGCTGACCTTGGTTGTTATAGCAAGAAGCCTCTCTGCATACTATTCCTTGGTGTAATCAGGTCTTATTACTGTGAGAGTGAACAGTTTCTGAACAATATGCTGCTGATTTCAGGGGTTAGTCAGTTAGAAGAGGCCAAGCTTAAAAAGTAAAATTACTGAACAGAAAATTGATTCTCTTTTACCCAAAGCCAGGACATCCTGCTAAATATAGAAGTGAAATGTAAAGAACAAAACTGCGTTTTAAAATGTTTTATAGACTAGTGTAACAACAATTAGTGTCCTAAAAGAATATTGAACTCAACAGAATTTTCATGAAAATACATGCGGCACTAGAAATGGGAAAAATGCTGATTTGAACGGGTACAGTGGAACTAATATAAAATGTGGTTTCAATAAATACCTGTTGCACTAGAGAATTAGCTAGGAAATTAGAGTGAGCATTGAACAATTTATTACTGTAAAAGAAAAATAGTCACTTGAGTATTTTCCCAGCTATTTTTCACAATTTTTTCTCTGTACATAATGCTTCTATCTTTCTCTGTTTTAAAAAACTGTGAAAATGAGAAATCTGTTTACTTATTTCAGAAGCTTCTAAAGGTAACTACAAATAATTTAAGCAGGCATAATTAGCTGATTTCAGTTCTTCACGCTTAGCTATCTTAAGTTACGTTACTTATGTGTTATTATCATTTAGTTGGGTATGGATTGTAAACTGTGTGGTGATAAACAAACACCCACAAACCATATTTGTTCTGCATCTCCAGTCAACAGTAATCTGCTAGAAGGGGTTTAAGTGCCATTTACTGCACAGTTCCTCGTATGATGTTATACTAATAAAAGCAAAACAGAAAATGGTCACCTGAAATCACCACAGATTACAGATTAAATCTGTATTACCACGGATTTACCCTGAGTATACAAGCTACATTGCAGTAGTAAAGAAGACCACTGTGCATTAGTGTTAACTCAGCTACTAGTAAAGCAGTTAACTTATGTACTGATAACAAGCTAATAAGGATGGCATGGAACCCTTTGTAAGCTAAACTCTCATGATTGTCAGGTGGCTTTTAACACCATATATGCCAATTTAAGGTGTTCCCTTATTTAAGGTCATAGAAAAGTACAAATATAGAACCACAGAATAGTTTGGGTTGGAAGGGACCTTCAAAGATCATCTAGCCCAACCCTCCTGCCATGGGCAGGGACATCTGTCAATGGACCAGGTTACTCAAAGCCCCATCCAACCTCATCTTGAATGCTTTCAGGGATGAAGCATCCACAGCTTCTCTGGGCAACCTGTTACAGTGTCTCACCACCTTCAGAGTAAAGAATTTCTTCCTTATATCTAGTCTAAATCTACCCTCTTTTAGTTTAAAGCATTTACCCCTTGTCCTGTCATAACAGGCCTTTTTAAAAATTTTGTCCCCATCTGTCTTATAAACACCCTTTAAATACTAAAAGGCTGCTCTAAAGTCTCCCCAGAGCCTTCTTTTCTCCAGGCTGAACAACCCCAACTCTCTCATCCTGTCTTCATAGCAGACGTGCTCCAACTCTCTGATCATCTTTGTGGCCCTCCTCTGGACTTGCTTGGGTCCATGACTTTCCTGTGCTGAAGGCTCCAGAGCTGGCTGCAGCACTCGAGATAAGGTCTCACCAGGGTGGAGTAGAGGGCCAGAATCATCTCCCTTACCCTGCTGGCCATGCTGCCTTTGAAGCAGCCCAAGATACGGTTGGTTTTCTGGGCTCAAAGCACACATTGCCAGCTCATATCCAGTTTTTCATCTACAATTATCCTTTTCCACAGGGCTGCTTTCAATCTATTAATCTCTCACTCTACGCTGGTACTGATGATTGCCCCAGGTCACATTTACATTGTCAGTTTAGTAGACTATCTAGCCCAGAAAAATATTTTAAGGCAGTATCTACATTAGCAAAGACTGTAGCTCATTAGAAGTGGGGTTTGTAGAGTTAGATTTACGGAATTGTCACCGTATATCCAAAGTTCACATTATAAACATTTCAGAGTGTTTTATTTTGGATTACGTCTGGTTTTCACTGTTTTTCTTCTAGCTGCTGGAGTGTATTAGGTGTGCTCTTTTAGAGTATCTTCCAATTTGGTTTCTTCTGAAAAAAATCCAGTTTGTGTATTGTAGGACAGCTCAATCACAAGGGAAAAAGAAGCACTGGCTGGCGTAACCCGCACATGTGTTTTAAATGTGCATTCCTGATCCAAACTGAAATATTAAAGTAGGTGAATACTTATGACATTTTGGACCTAAAAATACATTGCTTTGGTACAGGAGAAGGCCGAAATTTCAGCAAAAATAAAATAGGAGAAACCTAAAGCTCTAGTCCTATGACTTATTAGTTAAAGTCCAATTTGCAGCTGCATTTATTCTACCCCAGCAGAAATTTGAAACCTATATGTTTGAATGCCACAGCCTCTGTCAGAGTAAAACCAACTACAGCAAGGGCATTTAGGTTAACCGTGCTTGACTTATCTAGGAAACAGATAAAAAACACTCCTATAGTCAATACCAGCTGAGAGGCTGAGAACCTTGTATCTCTCTGCTGTTCGTGAGAGTCTCTCAACCTAGAGGAGCTAAATAACAACATAAGTTTTTCTAGTCTGTATCAGGATGAACACAAGTGCATTCATTTAAACCAGTAAGTCAACCATGCTTTCACATGGACTAAGAGACCACATACAGTTACAGACGAGAGACATTTCAGAACAAGTTCCTCACTGCTGCTCAGCAACCATCTCCTAGCTGAAGTGTAGTATCTGAATATAACAGTGCAAATGGTTTTAGCAAGCACTAACAAGTTAAATAGGGATATAAATTAGTGCACTAGCAATAAGCTATCATTAAAAAAAAAAAGAGCAAAGAACATGGTCTCACACATGCCCAGATTTATTATCAACAACTCGAGAACGTAATTTAACAAATAATGTGCCTAAATTACAGATGTTGTTTTTTCAGAGCATAAGAAACCATAAGAAATCTTGCTACCAAAATTTTCTGTACAATCAGTAAGGAGAAATAACCTTTTCATAAGATTTCTAGATGACATTGCAATCAGTTTAAATTGAGAATCTCCTTCTATCTATAAACCATATGAGTAACAGTAAGAATGTCCTACCTTTAGTCAATATTTAAATCTTTAACTGAGGATCAATAACTAATAAATTAGGGCTGATTCCTTTAGAAAGATGAGAGAGCAGCAACGTTCTCTATCCACAACATTTGCATAACTATTGACACATTCACTCTAGAAGTGGGCCACCAGGTCCTCCTCAGCCTCACAAAGCTAAATCTGACCTATAAAGAGACTCCTAGCATGGGCCACTTGCCACTCCTTTTGTTGGTATGGTCATTCAAGGGACCAGAAGGAGAGCAATCAAAAAGGATTTGTGGCTTTTTACAAGGGAATGCGCAGAAGTGGGTTTCCAATCTTTCCTCCTTAGAATGTGGATGTAACAATGTCATGGGAGAAGGAAATAATTGATTTTATCAGCCTTTCTCTGTGTTTATTTATACTCCAGTAACTCAAGATTTGGACTCTTGTCACAGTGTCTCTGCTATAATTATTGTAGCACACATTTTGGTGGCCCACTGGGGACTTTTACCTAAACCTTGACTGAAAAGAATCAAGTTGCATCTGAGCTCCTAAGTAGTGTTTAAAAGTTGGTTTCTGGGACACTTTTGGGCCAATGAAGTAGGTGTCTTCTGATCTGGGTGCTTAAAGAGTTGGGTACTGCTGGAAAGTAAATAGAAGTGGTGGCTGGGACCCTAATGGAAATTTAGCTATCCAGAGTACAGGATAGGCAGGATTTAAGGGAACCAGATTTAGTCCTTCCTTCCTGTAAACAGGTAGATCAAGTACCCCACAATTTAGATTTCTCACTTTAGTTTCAACACCTAAAATCAAATTTAGCTGAATTGGGACTTGTATGTGTGTGTGCATATATGAGTGGCAGTCTCTAGAGAAACTACTTCTTTGATGGAGGCCAAACATTTAAGAGCATCTGTCTAATGCACTGGCTTCAGGCTAATCTGGCTGCTGATCACATACAATTGTTTGGTGAATGACTGGATGAGGAGACTTTTACTATGATTAAAGAAAGATTCCAGACAATGTGGTTTTGTGTGTGTCAAGGGTCAATATATAAGAAAAATCTTCTTACAGCACTCAAACTGGAACTTATTACAACCCTAATAAAATACTTATGAGGGAAAAAAAAATCTATTGAAGTAAAGGGTACATTTCCACAGTCTTTTCAATAACTGAACTAACACATTCAATACAATTTAAAGGTAGTATGGAGGAAATACTAAAGAAGGAAAATTAGCTAAGAAAACCCCATACACAAAATTTAATTGTATTCCAGAAAACATATCTACAGGTGTTTAGGGCAACCAAAATGTAGCATATTACAGATAACATATTTAGTGAATGCTTATGTTTAAGCCAATTTATGTATTTGTGGTTTACATATATCAATAATATCTCCTATTCTACAGAAAAAGAACATGTTAAATTGATCACTGTATTAGAAAAAAAGGTCTTTAAAAGCTCTTTTCCTGTTAGCAGTTTGGAGAAGGAAAATAGTACCATGACATATCAGGCTTGCCTCATACCTGGAAGGAATTGCTTGGAGTCCCAGCAGGTAAGAGTCTAAATGATTCTGACTCTAACCTAGGTGTAATCAAGTTCATTCACTCTATGTAATCTTGTCTTGGAGAAATACTTTCGTCCTGAAGAGCAGAATGCAACTAATTAGATTGGAATGAAAGCTGTGTTTTCATCTGCTGGAGAAGAACTGTAACTCAATGTGAGAAAAACTGGCAGGATAAGTAAAGCAAAGCAGTGTGGTTCTCTGAGCCAAGCAGCAGCACAGCAAGAGGCAGCTGGGATCACTTTTTAACACGTGGATATTCATCATGAAAAGGGTAATCCCTAATATCTCATTTTGTAACTAGATATGTTCCAAACATGAGAAAGTGATTATTTTGAGGCCAAACAAACACTGTAGATTGATATGTGTTCCTGGAGTTTCGAAAAGTGGGAAAACGAGGAGAAATGTTATTAGTGATATGCAGGATACTGATAATTTCTACGGTATCTATAAATATAGAAAAGGATAGGTAAGTGAGAAGAGAAACTCACTTATTTACCATGATAATTTAAGAGTACCATTAAGGGCTATCGTGCAAATTTAACTGAGGAAGGTCTTTAATTTACTGACTATGTGTTTGGTTTTAACTCATAGGGGAACTGTGTCTCATGCAAAAGAAATTATGATGTTACAAATTTTGCCATTCTTTTCCCTACATTTGATGCGCTATTTCATTATTCGGAACAGAAAATAAAAGTCAATTAGACTCAAAAAAGCAGGAAGGGCATTGAGAAGAAACATTTATCAGCAATTCAGTTGGCCAGCTGAAAATACCTAGTTATAGTTCAGACTGAATGGAAGTTTATGTTCAAAAATATTTTAACGTCATATATTTAGGAAACCCTGTACCACAACTTCTATGTAATGGGTTTTTTCACATCTACTATTTAAAGAAAAGAAAATGAAACTGTATATAAATATATCACTATTGCAGATTTTGTTATAATGATTTGCTTTGAATTCTCATTTAAACTGGTATACTTATTCAAACACTATTGGGCTCTGTATGCTCTGGTTCTCTCACATAAACACACTTTTTTTTTTGTCTGGGTTTGGTATTTTCTGTCTCCAAAGAAACAAATTAAAAATTCTTCTCCCCTGTTCTTCCACAATTGTTCAGTATAAATCCCAATTTCACAAACCTTAACAATGCCCAAGATCTGAGGATTTTGGTTGAATTTCTGGGGTTTCACTGTAGGATTTATTACAGCTCTTTCTGACAACGTAAAGTTATCTGCGAGTAGAAGTAAACAGGTTATGGGAGTTTTAATGAGGAAAGAAAACTATAATAAGGTTTAGCAGGTTATAATACTGATTAAAAAACCCCTCTCAGTATAAGAGAGTAAAAGCAGAAGAAATTAAGCTCTTAAATTTTTCAAAGTTAAAATAACTATTGAAGGAAAAACACTGAAGCTATAGTAAAGCCCCATACACTAAGATACAATATATATTAATGAAAACTAACACATGAACTTGCAATGCAGTATTTCAACAAACAGTTAGATTGCATGAAGTATTAAAAAGTAGACTGGTAGAATATTGGGGGGAAATAGAATCAATACCAATATTTCACTGGTAAATGAAGGATTAATAGTCATATCTTTTTCCCCTCTTACATCTGCAGTTTAACTGCACATAGAGAAAGTCAGAAACTAGGTTTAAACCAGTCAAAATAAGATGGTAGAGCAAAATCTTTTTCAGTCTTTTTTTTCACGTGCTGGTAAACTATGAAGTTCAGTGAGCAATGATTACAGGAAGAAGTCTGCCTAACTAAATTGCTGTGGACCATTCATTTTTACTGCAGTAACTAAGAAAAAAAAACCCTAAAAATATTGAGAAGTTATTAAATCATGTGTCTTGGCATATAATAAGCTCTAAGTATGACATGACAATCAAGGTTTTATGAAACATTTGCAACTTAATCTCTGTTGTGAATAGTGTAGTACTATTTCTTACAGAAAGAAAAACAGACAGTGGTCAATATAAGAAGCATTGTAATAATGCTCTGGCTGGGAATACCTGGCAAACTTACTTCTAGTTGGAAATGCCTTCCTAGGCCCGGAAGAAAGTCTAGTTAAAATTAATAGGAAGGGCAAAAGAGTGAGGCTAGCACGTTCTCCTGAGAGCTGGAAGAGGCAGCTCTTGGACCTTGGTCTCTCCCATCTCCAGCGCCTGCTGTGCAAACAAGGGTGCTTCCTGCACTGCCTGCCTCACCTACTCTTTTGAGAGCCTGCTCTAAAATAAAACATTGTTCTCCTCCAATGAAAGGGCTCAAACGCTCACACTAAAGCAAGGAAGAAGGGTTATATATGATTTGCTGACTCAGGTCCCTGGAGAGGAGCTGCAAACTCTTCTGTCACCATCCTCACAATTTCTAATAAACTAGTTTTGCCAGCTTGCTGTTCTGTGTTGGATATTGTTAATATTATTCTAACAAATTCCAAAGGCACAGGCTAATCTGCAGCTGCTGCACGCTTCTAGTTTGCATGTGTGGGTGAAAGCAGTCTTCTATCTGTTCGCCTTTGGTCCAGAGTAGGCACATACCATTCAAAGGCAGAGATGTGAGACCCAGATGGAGAGTAAATGATTCTTTCTAAGGCAATTGCTGATTCCCAAGCTATTCCTGCAGTGGTGATAACGCATCTCTAAAGTGTAGGATGGTCCTGTTTGGTTATAAAATGGGACTTGAAGGAACACTACTTTTTAAGGAGAAGTCTTAAGTACTAACTACTCTATAGAAGTAGTTAAAAAAAAATCTTAAAACTTCTAAACCAAAATATATTGGATAAGGCTGAGCTATTGAATGACTTTTTGGCCTCAGTCTTCACCAGCAAGAGCACTAACCACACAGCCCAAGTCACGGAAGGCAAAAACAGGGGCTCTGTGAACGAAGAAATGCCCACAGTAGGAGATAAGCTTCGAGACCACCTAAGGAACCTGAAGGCACATAAGTCCATGGGACCTGACAAAATCCATCCACGGGTACTGAGGGAGCTGGCAGATTAAGTTGCTAAGCCACTTTCCATCATATTTGAGAAATCGTGGCAATCTAGCAAAGTTCCCGCTGACTGGAAAAAAGAGAACATAACCCCAGTATTCAAAAAAGGAAAAAAAGAAGACCTAGGGACCTATAGGCCAGTCAGTCTCACCTCTGTGCCTAGCAAGATTATGAAGCAGATCCTCCTGGAATCTCTGCTAAGGCACATGGAAAATAAGGAAGTAATTGGAGACAGCCAACATGGCTTCACCAAGGGCAAATCATGCCTGACAACTTTGGTGGCCTTTTATGATACTGCCACACACTTGCTGGACAAGGGCAGAGCAACAGATGCCGTCTACCTGGACTTGTGCAAAGCCTTCAACACTGTCCCGCACGACATCCTGGTCTCAAAATTAGAAAGTCATTGATGGATGGATGGACCACTCGGTGGATAAGGAACTGGCTGGATGGCTGCATTCAAAAGGCTGTGGTCAACAGCTCAATGTCCAAGTGGCGGCCAGTAATGAGTGGTGTTCCTCAGGGGTCAGTACTGGGACCAGTGC
>JAOXNO010000001.1:157835287-157847534 GCA_028565335.1 Limnodromus scolopaceus
TTTCAGGTAGTTGTAAAGAGCAATAAGGTCTCCCCTCAGCCTCCTCTTCTCCAGGCTGAACAACCCCAGCTCCCTCACCCTCTCCTCATAAGACTTATTCTCCAGACCCCTCACCATCTTTGTCGCCCTTCTCTGGACCACCTTACAGACAGTGATAAGAGGGGATGCTTTCCTTTAAAGAGAAAGTCTTCATTATTTTATGCAAGTTTTATCTATTGCAGACATAAACAAATGCTATCCTAGTAATCTAGTTTCAAAGCATACATATATAGCACATATATATATTTATGTATTTGTCTGTGTGTATTTTTGTTTTAAATTTTTTTTTTTTTACATTTATTTCAGTAACTCTTCAGGAACATGAAAAACAATCATTATTCTGCTCCATGAGCAGACTAGTGAATTCTTCCTTCAACAATCAATTACATAGAGTGAATGTATCTGTTTTAACCTCTGTGCCATAGCATGTACATGTCTGTCACAGCAATTTCTGCTTGTTCATCTACTGAATAAAATACATAAATACATATATTCCAACATGCTGTGCTGTATCTTTATCTGATTCTTGCTGAAATCCATGAGAATGGAAGCACATTCTCAGTACTTTGCTATGCTATACATGTAATCCCATCTTTCTACTTTTACATCACTGTTTACTGTAGATTTCACTATTATATTCAGTATAAATGAAAAACCCAAAGTACACAAAAATCCTACTTAATATTTCATTAATGCCTAGAGAGCCTCCTGTCTTCAAATGCAATAAATCTTTTGGAATAAAATAGAAAGATGGTCCTTCATTTTGTAGGAGGATCCTGTGGTAAGTTAAGCTCATTTCTCACAGCACCAAGACCCTCGTCTTTCACTACTTCCAGTAGCATTTCAGAGCACTACGTCTTGCAGGAGCTGTTGCTGCAATGTTTATTAAAAGCCTTGTCAACACAATACCATACTCTGAGGAGTCTTACAGCTCTCAGTACAATCAAGGAAAAATCGAGATACTCAAAATAAAGTCTTTAATGCAGCTATTGTCAGTTTGGGGCCTTGTGTTATTTTTTACATTGAATAAAATCACTACTTTCTAGCCCTGTCTTGTCACTATCCTGCTGAACAGCCACATTGCCACTTGATAACTAAAGAGGTTTTCTACTATGTGGTTCTCACCAGGTTCCCATAGCCAAGCCACTGGTACTTTTACAATTGAGCTCAACCGTCAGGGACAAATGCAAAGATAAGTCTGAGGAATAACAGGCTTATAACTGCGAAATTGCATACTCCAGGTTGATACTAAGTCTGACAGTGTTAAGGAAGGCTATTTTACAGGTTCCAAGGAGGATTAACCTGATCAAATATACATCCAAGCTAAGTCCGAAGGCACCTTCTACAGTCAATGGAGAGAAATGGGCTCATCTAGGAAATGGTTCACCTCAATTCCATGAACTCAATTAAATTGCCAAAAACACATTTAGTGACTACTGTGGTGATCTGGGATATCCCACATGGCCTTCAGCTGACATGCCAGAATAGCAAAAATCTATTGCAGAGCCTATAATATCTGGAAAATTTTCAAACACCAGGAAAGCAATTTCAAATATCTGCCAATTCCCAAGTTTTGGGCATCTCAGAGCATCTCAAATGGCTTTAAGTCCTTGAATTTAAGCAACTGACTTTAGCCCTAGATGACATTAACAGAATGACATGTTCCCTAGGAATGTCTATTTCTTTCCTTAGCAAAAATATTCAAGGGTTATTAGATCAGATACAGATGACTGCAGTTAAGTGAGACGAATACCATTCTCAGTGGCAGTTAAATGCTGCTTTGAAAAACATTGACCACAAAAGGTATAGGAGCCCTTCTGTCTTTGCTCTCTTACCCTGTCTGTACCCTCTCTGTAGAGACTGAAACTGCAGAACTCCAGGATCTTTATACTGGGGAAATCATGCAGTATCTGAACAAGCTGGCTCGGGGGCAATTTGCCTCTGATATGGTGTATTTTATGATAATCATACTGTAAGATGTGTAATTACTGCACATTGTCCTTTTTAAAGGAAAGGGTTTATTTAGGAAACTATATTTAATGATGTCTGAGAACAGCAATAACAAAGCTATAAAAATTTCAGTCAGAACATCCCTTTTTCTTTTTCACCCCTTCCATACCTTTTTTAATTTAGCTGTAAATCAGCAGCAAATGCACTTCTTCTCACTGCTGCTTTGAATCAGTATTGTATTTTAATGCAATTCTGTTGATCTAATTGTCTGGCCAGCAATCAAAAAAAAACAATACAGAGAGAAGAAAAAAAAAGGAATTCAAACAGAGCCAGTTTAATGGGGTTTCTTATAAATAATAGTGGAATTTTTTGGTTTTCTACTATTTTTAAGACCATATAAAAACATTTAGAGGGCCTTTGGTGTCTAGAAAAACATTAGAGCGTGACCTGGAGTGGTATGTTTATCAGGTCTGGTTTTGCAATTCTATAATGCAGGAATCCGTAACACATGCCCTTCAGAAACTGAACCATGCCATGAGCTCTGTAATGGAGTTCCACAATCTGTATTATGTTTTGGAGGTGTAATTTCATGTTATGAAGTTTGAATGGCAGAACAGATTACTGGAGAGGTCATGTCTGCTCCATGAAATGTTGCTACAGCTGCAAGAGCAAGGATTCTTCAAACGGAACACTAGCTTTAAAGTAGTAGGACTCACGTTTGGGAGGACAGCTTCTGGAACTGTTGCGCTTAACCCACAAAAGCAATTTTTAATTTTTTAATTTTATTTCAATTATACCCTTAATGTGGGGAGGTTACAACCAAATTCTTATGTGGTAACCTTTGCTCAAGTTTTGCTGATTAATTGCTTGCTTATTACTATATTCAGTCCTGCCAATCACTATCTGGAATAAGCAACTTTGCATTTTTATGTAAATGTAAACATGCAATGGACATTTAAAATTAATCAAATCATTTCCTCTAGTAAAAAAATACTATACTATTTTACTAAGATTCACACTACAATTACACTGTTGAAAAGCCTCCTCAACAGTAAAATGGATTTTTTTTTTTTTATCTGAGAGCCAGTACCTTAGAGGATAATATCTGTTAACAAAAAGAGGAAGATAATTAAAATCTTTACAAAGCATCTGTCATCCAGCTGTACTGACTGGGGATTATAGAAGACCACAGATTATAAAAATAAAAAATAAATTTTAAAAAATTAGAAGTTCACACACAAAAAAACCCCAGAAACTTTAGAGAAAAAATAGACAATGTTATGACCTTCACATAAATGCACAGATGTACTAAACAAAATAAAAACCTAACTTTGAGTATAATTTTGATGTGTAAACAAAACAATCACCATGTAGCGTTTGCTGAGAAAAATCAGAATGATGAGATACAGTGTGGATCACAGATTATTGCACTTTAATTTCTAAATGAGCTTAGACATCTGTGAAATTAAAACCCCAGGGCGGACAATTTATGTGACACTATGTTGAGAAAGGAACAAAGCTTTGAGATGCAAATTCCAGCTTTCCGTTGCGTCAGAGCAGGTAACCTTGCAAACAACCTTCACACAGACCAGTCCTCTCCACTCTGACTGATGTCTCCCATATGTATCTATTTCTTCTCTCCGTTTTCCAATCAAGTTGACAGCAATTCCCAGTTCATTTTCTAAAGAGACTGATAAAAGCCAGGCTGGACTTGTACCTGTTATTAACCTCTCTTGTACCATTATTACTTATTTTTCTCCTTTGAGATAAGCAGCTACATTGCACTGGCTGATCTTTGCATGTGATGTGTTATTACATAAAAATGGTACTGCAAATGTCAGCCTGTTACTGGGTCATTAAAGTCAGGTCATGATATTTGAAAATTTGATGTTCTTAACCTTTTCAGGAGTTAACCAACATATATTATGCATTTATTTGTCTTTGTTTGTTGTTTTTGTCATTCTTCTTGTTGTTGCTTACATTAATTATTCATGATACAAGGGCATATATCGTGCTATAAAAACCCCATGAAATTTAATTGATTTATTAACATTATTGAATAAACTATGATTTAATCATTAACAGCATTTACATAATTCTTTTCACTGGCCGGTTTAAGACCCCTTCATTATTTTGAAAGAATAATTTTGAACTCTGTATATGCACAAATAATTATTCAAATCTCTTCCATAAACTACGGGATGAGATCCAACGAGATAGGAAATGGCCTCAAGTTGCACCAGGGGAGATTTAGATTGGTTATTAGGAAAAATTTCTTCACTGAAATGGTTATCAAGCATTGGAACAGGTTGCCCAGGGAAGTGTTTGAGTCACCATCCCCAGACGTATTTAAAAGATATGTAGATGTGGTGTTTAGGGACAAGGTTTAGCGGTGGACTTGGCAGTTTAGGTTAACAGTTGGACTCCATGATCTTAAGGGTCTTTTCCAACCTAAATGATTCTGTGATTCTATGACACACAAACAGAAATGCCATTGCTTTTTCTATATGAAAATACAGCTTTCTTACCTATCAGTAGCACACTGAATCTTCTTTTCAGTTATGTGCATCTTTGCATTTGTTGCAAAACAAGGTTAAAAAGTGTTGTGCTAAGTAGAAAATGGATATTTCTCATTTTCAACTACAAATGAAAATATTTGATAAAATGTATATCTAAAAATGGACCTGCATGACGTTCTGCAGATATGAATTAACTGCAAATCTCAGCTAATATCTGAAACCTATCGTGTGTCAGAAAGACATTCTAAAATGTCAAAGAATGTGATGCTTTCTTAAATTACTGCAGTCCCAAAAGACAAATATCTAAAAAGTTCATTAGTTTTTGCAAGACTAGCATTGCTTTGTGCCAAAAACTGAGAAAAAAAAAATAAAAACAAGGTGGGGTCCAAATACTTGCCATGTTTGATTTGAAATGGAACCAAAACTTTTCTGGGAAACCATTCAGAACAGAGTTTATGAACCCTGACTCCATTTTCCACTCACATACATAAAGTCAAATTCTCTAAATTAATAAATCCAAGAGTTATTTATTTTTTTAATTTCTTGACTTTTCTATATACCACAGGATTCTATGGTCTCTGCAGACAACATATTAATATGAGTTACCAGGTGCCTTCTTTGAGTTATCACATAGAAATTATTCTTATGTAAACAACATACAGATAATATGTTTCCTAATTATAAACCTAAAATCCATTAATTTATATGTAAATATTTTAAAATATGTTAAGTTTTATTCATTTGTACAATATACTTGATGAAAGAGGTAAAAAGACTTTCATTCAGAAAGTCTTCAATGAGAACCTTCTTTGGTTGACTGTATAACAATTTTTAAAAAGTTGCTGAAGAAGTCTGTGTATATATATTTTTACTAGATTTTTATGGATGCTTTTACAGAGGAATGATACCAATGGCACGCTGGCCATCTGTTATCCAACTTTAAGAAGTGAATTGTCATTCCTTTTCCTGATACATCACTCGTGGACAAATGTTCTTGAAAACTTACAGCAGCTCCCAAAAGCAAAAGTAATTTTTTACAGTGACAATATTCAAACTCACTTAAAACATGCAGTTGACAATACCATGCTGGAGAAAATGTTTTGTATATCTTTTTTACACTGCTGAGAACAACTCCTGAAAAAATTTTCACAGATGGAACAATATAAAAGGGCAGTTTTACAAACTAATGGTTAAAACAATCGAGCAGTTCTTAAAAACTCAAAATATGAACTGCACAAAATTGTCATATTAGTGTTGCAATCACTCTCATTTATGAGAAAAATGGCACAAAGCTATCATAACTTGTAAGCAAAATAAGATGTAAAAAAAAAAATATCACACAGTAGTGACTCTTGTAGTCAGGAAGATCTAGACTCCAGAAGTGGTTTATTACCTTCTTAGGAAAGTGAATGGGCACCAGGTGACAAGCTAATTCCAAGTATGAGTATTTTTATGGAAAGCTTTTGCTTCATGTTAGCACAATAAGCTGTTGCTTCACTTGCTGGATGTGACAAGCAGCCAGAAACAGCTAGATCTGCATCAGAAGGTCATTCACATGGTGAAATACATTGTTCTTGCTAGTAGTACTGGAGCGGAGAAGTTATCTCCAAAATGCAAGCAGTATGGCTCTTCATAGAAGGTAAATTATACCTTCACTTATTTTTGTGGGGCATTGTCAATAGTAAATTTCTATTTCTTCTTGTTATTGTGTTATTTCTATGAATGAAATCCAATGTCAGTGGAGTGTTAGTGACAGAGACTCTGATATTTCCCCTGTGGTTGGCTTTTCTCTTTAAGAAATCTTTTTTTTTGTGTTGGTGATAGCCTATGGACCAAGGCTGTAGATCTATAGTTTATGGCCATCTTCAAAATCTTTTAGACCTTTTAATTTTTTCCAAAGACAGTGTGCATCTTCACTTTACTAGGACAAGGCTACATAATCTACCTTTAGTTTTGAAATAAGCCTTTCTCCAGAGTTTTGGTCCTTCCTTCAGGGAAATATTCCCCTGCCACACTAGAGAGATAAATTGTCTAAATGAACTTTTTAATAACTTTTTACACAGTATCTAATTGTGGACTAGCCTAGCAGGCAGCCTCAGCAGGTGTGTTTCTATCAAAAATAATTTCACTGCATCTTCTATATAATTGAATTGACTAAGTTCTGCTGCATCATGATGTTTTCTCTCATTATAATGACAGCTGTGATATATTGCAAGTTAGTTGCTTGAGTAGAAGAAAAAAGTGAGAAGAAAAAAATATACATTTCAACTATAATTCTTCAAACCAACAACCTGAGAGGAAGAAAAAAAAACAAAATAAAAACAAAAAAGCCCCACAACCAAATCATTAACTCTAGGATAAGTGGAAAATAACACGGAATATTAAATATTTTTGTTCAAAAAGTACGTAGACTGTTTTTGGAACATTTGCCATATTAGGAGTCAAAAAATGCTTTTAATATTACTACCTGTCCTCAAAATATTATTCATTGTGGGAACAGAAAAAAAAACAACTAATGCCTTAAAAAACCTCACAGGATTCTTCAGTTTCTTAGCAGTGAGATGAGCTCTTAAATTCTGCCTGGTAATTTAAATCTTTTTTTCTTTCACTTTTCTCACCAGGAACACCCATTTCAAAAAATAGATTTAATATAAGCAGAAAATATCATATGAATCATCTGAGTGTCATATTGTAAATGCAATTTGCAGCTATTTAGAAAGTGCCCTAAGAATAACTTATTTTTTAAAAAGGATCTTATTCCCTAAAAAAAATTTTAAAAAATTTAAAAAAAGAAAGAGAGAGTAAAATAACTGTGCCTCTGCATGAGTTTTCATATTTGCAACTCCCTAATACTCTTCAAAAGTTCAAAGTTTTTAGGAAATATTTTTTTAGGTAGGTAGCTAATTTTTTTTCCAAGCATAGATGAAGTGTTTTCACAGATTTGTGGGAGGACATTGCACAGGAATCAGTGCAAACCGCAGGTTGTTCATCAAAGGAATCATTGTTCATCTTTTACAGACAGAAGAATTCATAAAAATTGCCCATCAGCGCTTACTCCAGCAGAACTTTAATGCACTTAAGAAGCAGAAAAATACATTTAAGTGATAAGACATATCTGATTTAATAAGGTTTTGGTACAAACCTTAACATTATACATAAAATTTACTATAATCAGATAAAATATAGAATAATTGAAAAACTCTATTTTCTAATGTGGACACGGTATTAATGTAGTAGCAAATCAACTATCAGATTCTGAAGCTTTTCTGGTATGTGCTATTATTGCTGAAACTTGTAAAGGAAACTATCGTTCATTTTTATCTTGGCCACTAACACTTTTTCTGTCTCTATTTCCAGCTATTACCACAAGTAAATTGGTATAATCTCCATGAATATTCAGAATAATTTGTTTTAATTCATTAGCACTGCATACTAAATAATCTAATTTTAAAAGAATAATTTATTTAAAGGCAGTATTTTGCTTCTAATATCTCAACACGTAATTTTGATTCTTAGACAATAAAGCATTATCTGAAATACACCTGCTAGTATTGTATCATCTTACTGGATATTATCTCAAAAATGCATGACCATTTACCACTTTTCTCAAAAGTATTTACGTAGCGGCAGTCCTATTTCAAATATGCCTTTACATGTGTTTTATGCAATTTCTAGTTCCATATCTTATGAGGATTTCCAGAGTTGAAAAACCACTGCAAAATAGCAATTCCACTTTACATGATAATCTCTGACTTCACTTAAAATTTTTACCTGTCCTGAAATTTACTTAAGACCTAAGGAAGTCAAAGGGTTATGGGAATTAGTTAGGTTCTAAGGAATCAAATATAATCTTAAATTGCAAATGGGTTTATATAAAATTCAAAATCCAAGAGTTCACCTTTGTCTAGTCTCTCAGACAATGAACATGTAGTTCATCTGATCTACAACAAAGGTGTCTGCATCTGCTTTTATGTGCTGCATTGGGGAGCTTTTGGATGAACAAGATAAAGAAGTCATCATGGGAACAGAAACAGAACCCTAGCTTATCCTTCTCCCATGGGAATACCTACTTTATACAGAGGAGTTCTGTTTCTTGACTTCAGTTTTGTCCCTTCTGTCTAACATTGCTGGCTGCGCAGTGGCATAACTCTAAGAGAAAGACACCATGTGCCTGTGTAGTTTGTAGCTTGAGAACTGTCAGACTCTCATGAGGAAGTAAGTTTAAACCCCCAGGAAGAAAAAAGTTCCAGATATTCCAGTTCTGAAGCTCTATTCCACCACTCAAATAACAACTGTTTGTTCAGAAAATTTTGGCATGTCAGCACACATTATAATGCCTCCTAAAATGTAAATTATGTCATAAAAAGTGAGATGCTGATGAAACTCCCTGAGTGGAGATAAGAACAAGCTGATCTATGTGACCCTATCAACCTATCTTAAAAGCTGATGTGCCATTTCTTTTCACATTTTGCCACAGACCAGATGTGCTTTGATACACAACATGTTTGAACAGCTAATTAATATTTAAAAGTGTCATTTTGGCGTATTCTGTACAAAGATACATTTGGAATACACAACATCCTGTCAAATACAATTTAAAAAAAACCCTCAGCTAACTGGCTCATGTTCAGTAAAATGGCTATGAAAGCCTATATGGCTGTATATGATGCAAATACTTCTGGTTTTATTGAAGAAAACACATATTTTTTCTATCATTTTTGTTATTTCTTCCCTCAGAAAATTAGATTCACCTTTAGGCATTTAAATACAATAAAAAAATATTTCCAGTTAACAGCCTTTTCAAAAACATTGGTTGCATCCTTTTCCTTTAAAATAATAAGTGTATTCTTCCAAGTCAGAAGTCGTATAAAAACTTCCTTAGAATAATTTCAATGTATAAATTTTATATGATTTTAAACATTAAACAGTCTCCCACTGAAGAAAAGGAATTTAATAATAATTTATCTTTGTAAAATATAAAACCAAATTATATCTTCAGTTCTGAAATAGTACTTATTTTGAATAAATTTCTAATATTTATATAATTATATTTGGAGTAAAATATAGTTAAAGGAGGATTTTATAAATATATAGCCTCAATGGTACTGTTTTCTTTGAAGGTGTTTGCCAGAAATATTCTGCCTACCAATTTTATTAATACTTATTTGGAAATTAATTTAAATTTCAATTTATTTTGATGTCACCACAAAAATTGAGCCATATGAAGTTTTGTCACCATATGAAATTGAGCAATGAAGTCTTTCAAGTAGTTCAGTTACAGACAAAATTTACAAAGCCATTCAGCTGCCGTACAATTCCAAAGCAGCAGCCTTTAGTGCAGCTATGATTACAGAATCGCAGACCATAGGTGAACCAGTCATGATCTTCTCTGAAGCTGAAGCTGATATTGCTTTTATCTGAAATTGCAAAAGGGTAGGCAATGCCATGATGCTCAGTGGTTAGTCGCCATTCTATCTTTACCAGCTCTCAGAGTTTTAACAGTTCACTGAGTGGAAGAATGTGGATGCTCAATAACATCTTAACTTTTATAGCCAACATCTTCAGGAGCTTTTCTGCAACACTGGATACAGTACAGCTACAATCAAAGGAGATCAACCATGAAATTTCCTTTTTAACTAATTAACAAATTTCTAATACAATAAGCCATTTCTTCCTTTGTAACTTTTCTCAGCTATATTCAAAATTTCAGAATAAATAATTAATATTTACATGCCTATATGTATAAACATAATCACAGTTACAAACAGTAACTAAGTTGATAAAATTTTTTTTTAATCCAAAAGTACCAATTAGTAATAATAGTAAATTTCAAGATCTGAAAGATAAGGCATTAAGTAGCTTTTAGTTAGATTAGGATAGTTTGAGCAGCTGCACATGTGAAAATCGTGCTTTGTAATGAACAGATCAATGGCATGGGAAATAGGAGGTGGTCTGACTATTTTAGTCATAAATTGATCGCTCTTATTCCAGTCATGGACACTGGCATTATAGCTGAATGGAAGCATAGAGGAATAGTTTTGTAAGCTAAATATTTTATACAAAACGCCATGCAAAAGGCATTGACAAAGTACAGTGAACAGAAAATAAATATAAATTGAGGTAAACAGTTGTATTTTAACAACTTATCCTTATAACATACCTATATTTTGCTAGAGTATTTAATGGGACAGTAGTAATACATAACACATTTTACAAAAATAATAAATGTCAAGTAGTGATGTGTGTTATATTTTGCAGGAGGAAAACTAAGGGTACAAGTAATTTACCCCATATCATACAGTATGTAGGAAACGTAGATCTTTATCTCCAAGTAACATACTAAAGCTTTGTCTTTCTCTTAAGATGTTAAATGATCAGATAAATCATTCTCTAAATTCATTATTTATGGCTATAGATTATGAAATAATCTAGTTTATTTAAAATATAAGTGTTCTATATTGCAGGCAGTAGCTTAGAGAATTAAATTACAATCAATTTTCTCAGGTAGTAAGTCTTATTTAGTAAATGGTTCCCAGTTTTTTTTTGGTTGAAGTTAGCTGTGCAATCAGAGATTCCCTAAGAAGATCTTGAAATCAAATACATATCCACCTTGGCATAATTTTAGTACTTTCCAAAGCCCTGCTTGATATTGGTCATCTGGTTATTGTTCTGTAAAGGTACTGAAAACTACGTTGCTGAGTCTTTTTTCAAGTGTGGTATACACCAAATAGTAGAGCAGGGATGTGGTTTGCTCAGTCCTGTTACTTTAGAGCCTCTGTAGAAGTCACTTGCAGATCTGTAGCTTACTCTGAAGCAAAGGTTTAAGTGTGCTTGTATAAGTACAAAGACCATCCTCAGAATATCTGGAATATGTCATATCACTAACATGACAAGATTACTTATCATTTTAACAAGAGATTTGCAATAGCTAGGCACATGGTAAAGCTCAGCCAGAGCTCAATTCTCTTTTTGTATCCTCAGTTTTCCAATGTCACTATAGCTAAATATAATATAAAGTCAAGTTTCATATTAATTCCACAATTTTTCCCAACAGACATGTCAGTTGCAAGATAAAATGTCTGATCTGCAGGAGAAGAGGAAAGGACAAGTCTTGAAAATGTATAGAAAGACTGCTAGGAACTGTCAGTTTTGCCATTGCTTTGCACCTTCTCTGAAAGTAGATGGCTCTAAAATGAGCTCAAACTCTTCCTGTAAGATAAGATCTTAACTCATTGTTCCATTCAGGCAAAATGCGATTCAGTCAACTTTGTAACTCACAAGACAGCATATATTTTTTAGGTCTCCCCAATCAAAAAATCATTAAAGCACTTTTTAGATACAAATTAAGAAAAAGTAGTGCAATATATAAGTAGCCAGAATCTACAAAATACCACATTACACATCAGAGGTCTACCCCAACCTCATATTTAGATCACGTAAATTGTTGAATGTCTAAACTCCAAATTATTAGGATATCCCAAGGCTCATCCAGCACTAATAACACACCAAAAATGTTGAGCTGTCATTTCCATACTGAAGTCAAGTCACTTCTACTACTAAATAAAAAAATTAATACACAATTGTTTATGCTGGCTTTTATGCTGGGTCCATCTTTTTTTCTGTGTCCAGCTTTGGAGTCCTCAACACAGGAAGGACATGGATCTGTTGGAATGGGTCCAGCGGAGGGCCACAAAGATGATCAGAGGGATGGAGCACCTCTCCTATGAAGACAGGCTGAG